>OZ004706.1:153371784-153971784 GCA_963924515.1 Vespertilio murinus | reverse complement strand
GAGGATCAAGGCATTTCTAGCTCAGCATCCCAGCTGATTCTTATGCACACTGGCATTTGGGAACTGCTGGTCCATATAGTGAAGAAGACTCTGCTTTTGGACAAGTAATATTTCTTCTGTTAAATGAATATTAAAATTATAACTACCTTCTGGATTGATGTGAGAATTAAATAATATGTTGCCTATAAATTGCTTATATAATGCCTATATATGACAAGGTATCAGTATATAGTAACCAATTCTGGTCCTAGACTTTGAGTTCCTGGGTAAAAAGAACAGATCTGTTGAAAGCCATGGCCAGTTTGGCTTTCGGGTTCAAAGGCTTGGAGAAAGAGCTGACATGCAAATTGACACACAAGACAAGAAATATTAATTTGGAATTATGGGAGGAAGCCAGAGAAAACTTAACTGTAGTAGTCAAGTTCCACTGATTCTCCATTCCCATCTGCTTTTAATTACTAGAATACACAATTGATTTTTAGAAATGCAAACAGACATCAATAGTAATATTTAGTAAACAGTAAGATTATCAGGTTGTGGGGAGTTTGTTTTAGGCCATTGAGTTAGCAGTAGGTAACAAAATGCAAATATTCACCCCGAGAATATCAAAAGAGTCCAAATATCAAAAGAAGCCTTCCTGTAGACTTCTTGCATTTATATTAATTACTTTGATCTTGGTTTCCAGCACAGATCTCTTTTTTTTAATATTTTCTTATTGATTTATTACAGAGATGAAGAGAGAGGAATACAGAGTTAGAAACATCAATGAGAGAGAGTCATCAATCAGCTTCCTCTTACACACCCCCTACTGGGGATGTGCCCGCAACCACAGTACATGCCCTTGACTGGAATTGTACCTGGGACCTTTCAGTCCACAGGCTGATGCTCTATCCACTGAGCCAAACCGGTTTTGTCACCAGCACAGATTTTTTGTCATCCTTGTAGTGACCTTGGTATATTAGCATCCAATATAAAGACTTAAAGATAATAGACCCTCAACAAATTAAATTACACCAAACTTTGATCTTGAATAAGATTGGAAGAAAAACTTAAAACAGATTAATATTTACTTAAATTGGCCAAGGTCTTTGATGGGAGCTAAAAGTGATTGAAGAGAGTTACAAAAACATTCTGATACAATGTTGGTAGATCACTTCCATGAAGCACAAACTTTCTGGGAAGCAAGTCAGCAAAATGTTTAAGTGTCTTAAAAGAATTTATAAATTTCACTGTAGTGATATAATTATTATTTCTAGGGATCTCTCTTAAGGAAATAATATGAAGAGTAAAATATGCATAGGTGCCAGAAAGGACTTCATTGTTTGGCATTAGGAGAATGGTTAAGTAAATGTGACACCTCCATAAAATGGACTATCATTCAGTCATCAAATTCAAGTTTACAATCAAATTTTAATGACATAGGGGAATATTTATAATGCATTCAGTGAATAAAAGCATTTTTAGTTTAAGTCAAATACTGTCAAGGAAATTTACCCAAAAAAAGTTAGCAGAAAATACATCAAATATTAGCAATGATAGAACCATAGGTGATATTTATTTGTTTCCTGATACTCTTTTATTCTTTGCTTTCAAAAATTTATAAAATAGTATATATTTTAAAATTGAGTCAGAACGTAATACTACTTTTAAAAGTAAATGAGACTTTTACTTCTAGAAACATGAAGTAGACTTACTTTTTCTTCTTCGTCCCAATAAGTTCAACTAAAATCCCCAGATATTATATTAAAAAAAGACATAAGTAGACTCTAAATGGCATAGAAAAGGTAAATTGGCTAGGGAGCTTGGGAACCAAAGAACTAATGATACAGTGATGAGTTCCTTGATTTGGGCTTTATTTTTTGTTTGTTTATTTGTGTTTGCTTGCCTCATCTATGGCTTGAAACAGAATAAGCTAGCAACCTGAAAACAGGAGCAGACAAAACACACACACACACAACAAAAGCCTGGTCTAGCCAAATGACCAAAAAAGGGTCCAAAGTTCACACAAAACAAATGTGGTTCCACCTCACCTATAACAACAAAAGCCAAATGGGGAATATAGACTGCTTTCCTCATCATGTCGTCAAGAGGCACCTCAACCTACTGCAAGGATTATGTCAGAGAAGTCTAAGTAAGAATATGGGACTTTCAGCTCCATCAAATAGCAACAAGCACCCTTCCCCCTGTGGTGTCAGTGGAAACTATGTGGAGTCTGACCTCTGCTCCCAACCAGTAGTAGCAAAGCTCCCCTCACCCTCCATCCTGGGGTTTTGTCAAAGGAAGTCTAGTGGAGAGGCAAGACTTTTTACTACCACCTGACAATAACAAGACCCCATCCCAAGACATCAGTGGAGACCATGTGAGGGGTAGTGCGGCACTCCCAATCCTCCAAGCCAGAGAAGGTCTGACTGAGGTATAATATAAAACTGGGCCCATCTAAGATGGCTCAGTGGATGAGCTTTAGAATATGAACCAGGAAGTCACGTTTCAATTCCCAGTCAGGGCATATGCCTGGGTTGCAGGCTTGATTCCCAGTGTAGGTTGTACAGGAAGCAGCCAATCAATGAGTCTCTCTCATCATTGATGTTTCTATCTCTCTCTCCCTTCCTTCCTGAAATCAATAAAAATGCATATCAAAAAAGAAAATTAGAATATCCCACCTCCATCAACAATAATGAGGAGCCTTCCCCTCCTCAAATGTCAATGGAGGTTGAGTGATTGACCTGGACTTTCACCACCAACTGACAAGGAAGAGGTGGTGTCCTCCTCTTACTCCGCTGAAGCATTGTCAACAGAAGCCGACCAAGGCATCAGTTTTAAATGAAATCCAGATTTTTATAATAATGCTTAATTACATAGTACCTAAAATGTCCTGGTTTTAACTTTTAAATGGTCTCACCATGGACAAGATCTTAAACTGAATGAAAAAACATAATCAATAGATACCAACACCAAAATAAGAGAGATGTAAGAATTATGATAAGCATTTTAAAGCAATCATCATAAAAATTCTCTAAACAATTATAATCACATTTAAAATAAATAAAAATGTGGAATATTTCAACAAAGAAATAGAAAATAAAAAATAGAACTAAATGGAAAATTTAAAACTGAATTATAATTATTATTTTACCAGTAAAAAACTAAATTGATGGGTTGAATAACAGAATGAGGGGGCAGGAAAGAATCAGAGAAATAAAAATTAGAACAGTAAAAAATTGCCCAATCTGAATTACAGACAGAAAGTATAAATAAAAATAAAAAATGTTGAACAGAGCCTGTTAAGCTATAAGAAATGACTACATCATTGGAATCCCAGAAGAGAAATGTGGCATGACTGAAAAAGTACTCAATAACTGAAGTTTCCAAATGTTGGCAAAATACATACACCTACAAATTAATGAATTTGAGCAAACCTAAACAGAATAAACTAAAAGAGCCTACACTAATAAAAGAGAAAGATGCAAATTGACTGTACCTTCATGACACCAACCAGCCAATCAGGAGTGAGTATGCAAATTAACCCAACAAAAAAATGGCATGTTAATTTGCATACACAGGCGCCATGTTGCCAACACACCAACCTACATAAGTGACAAAGAAAATCTTTTCTAAAGAGGAAATAGAGAAAAGAAGAAACCTTGGGATATCAAGAAGAAAAAGAGAAATTATGACAAATAGGAATGAGAGTAAATAGACTTTTCTCCTCCTCTTGTGTTTTCTATGTTATTTTTGATGGTTGAAGAATTATAACACCCATAGGGTTTTAAATGTACATAGAATATTTAAGACAATATAAGCAAGGATAGGTAAAAGGATAAAAAAGTTAAGATTCTTAAACTTCACTTGATCTGATAAAGAGAGGACATTAATAAAATATATCAAGTTATGAACATACAGCTTAATACTTAAAAGAACCACTAAAAAAGCAATACAAAGAAACACACTCACAGACAAAAACTGGTTTGGCTCAGTGGAGAGAGCATCAGCCTGCGGACTGAAGGGTCCTGGGTTCGATTCCAGTCAAGGGCATGTACCTTGGTTGTGGGCACATCCCTAGTAGGGGGTGTGCAGGAGGCAGCTGATCGATGATTCTCTCTCATCGATGTTTCTAACTCTCTATCCTTCTCCCTTCCTCTCTGTAAAAAATCAATAAAATATTTTTTAAAAAAGAAATACACTCACAGTGTCCATAAATTAAAATGGAATTCTAAAAATTGTTTAAGTAACCCACAGAAAGAATTTAAAAAAAGAAAACAGAGAAACAAACAAAAGCAGAGAGCAAAACAAACAAACAAAAAAAGGCAGTCATGCTCTAACCCAGTGGTCGGCAAACTCATTAGTCAACAGAACCAAATATCAATGGTACCATGATTGAAATTTCTTTTGAGAGCCAAACTTTTTATACTTAAATTTATTCTAATACCACTTCTTCAGAATAGACTTGCCCAGGCCGTGGTATTTTGTGGGAGAGCCACACTCAAGGGGCCTCATGTGGCTCACAAGCCGCAGTTAGCTGACCACAGCTCTAACCTATCAATAATCACATTCATTTTAAATGCTTTAAATATATGGTCTAAGTACATCATTATAATACAGAGCCCATGTACATATGTGGGTTAAAAATTATGACCTGACTAGATGCATTCTACAAAAACTTACTTCAATTTAACATTATAGACAGGTTTAAATTTTTAAAAATATATATTTTTCAATTATGTTTACATTCAGCATTATTTGGTACTAGAGGCTTGGTACGCAGATTCATGCACATTAAAGGTAAATTAATTAGAAGGTGGCCAGTGGGTTGAGACTAGGAGAAATGGGCCAGACATGCCTTAAAGCCAACCTCCCACAGTACCTCCCAGCAGTCTGCACCTGGGGTGGTGCCAGGGCCCGAAGGGCATCTGCAGAATGAGCAGGGTCCCTCCAGCAGATGGAGTCCCTTGGCATGGCCTGCAGGGATCAGGCCAAAACTGGCAGCGCAACATCCCCTGAGGGCTCCCTGAGTGCAAGAGGGCACTCTGCAAATTTGCTATCACTCAGCAGCTTCTGCGTTGAGTATCTATCCCTGGTGGTCAGTGCATGTCATAACTATTGGCCGGTCAGTTGTTCAGCCAGTTACTTAGGCTTTTATATATATAGACTAGTGACCCAGTGCACTAAATTCATGTACATTAAAAGGGAATTAATTAGAGGAAATATTTTAATATTGCTATTTACCCTTTCTCTATAATAGAAGGGTCAGAAATGAAAGAAAATTAGTAAAATGTATATGAAAATCTTCCTCCTGTCAGAGTCTGGAGCGTGCCCCTGGAACCAGAGTTAAGTCCCCACCCACCCACATGTGTCTCAAAATTGTGCAAGACCCAGACCCAACCGGTCCCACCCCCTCTGGGCTAGATCCAAATGCAGCCAATCCCACACCCATTAGGCCCCACTGGGTTGGGGGCATGGCCTCAGATGCCCTGGCCTGGCACTGCGGCAGGGGGTGCACCCTGAGGTACCCCATCAAGCTTTGCCAGGCAGGGGACATGGCCTGAGGTCCCCTATTAAGCCCTACCTAGCAGGGGTATGTCCTGAGGTCCCCTGGTCTGGTGCCCGGGCAGGGGGTGCAGCCTCAGGTTCCCTGCCCCAACCCAGTACCATGCAGCCTCAGGTCCCTGCTGATTGCTCATTAAGGCTTGATAGGGGAACTCAGCCTCTGCTCTGGGCGCAGCCATCCTGTATTATGTAATCCCTGGCTACGCTATGGGTGCAGGGCATCTTTGTTATGGCATGATGGTCAATGTGCATATTCCTTCTTTATTAGATAGGATTAGTTTCAGTTGTACAGAATAGTGGTTAAACAAATATATATATATACTTTTTTTTTTTACAAAGTATTCTCCCTGAAATTTTCAGTACCCAAATGGCACCATGCATAGTTACTATAATATTATTGGCTACATTTCCTGTGAGGCAGGTTGAAATTTAAAATAGAGAAAGATGTATCAGGCAAATACTAGCCAAAAGAAGTAACTGGCTATATCAATATCAAATAGATAGACTTCAGAACAAAGAAAAACTAAATTTTCCCCTAAGATCAGAACAAAACCAGAATGTCCATTCTCACTGCTCTTATTCAATACAGCACTGGAGTTGTAGCAAGGTGAAATAAAGAAAGAAATGGCACTCAGAAATAAATCTATTTCTACTTGCATATGATATGCTTTCTACAAAGAAAATCGCAAAGAATTTATAAAAACAAAACAACAAAGAAAAACTTTTAAAATGAATAAGTTCATCGTGGTCACAAGAACGTTAGTAGCATAGTCAGTGGCAGCTGTCCCTCACATTCCTCCTGGTAGGTGCCCTTTATCTCAGAGTCCCTGTGGATTTCAAAGAGAAAATCACATTAGAGAGGGTGGCTTTTTTAAACTATCACAGAAGATAGCTTTCTGAGACTTTCTGAGGTAAATTTCCAAGAACTATGCCTCATAAAAAGTGCTTACAGAGGCTGTAAACCATTGAACAGACGGTCAAATTACAGCGGGAAGGCTGGAGAGTGTTGGGCAGGGGGGATGGGGAGATCAACGGAAGGTATGTATGTATGTATGCATATAAGCACAACCAATGGACACAAGACACTCGGAGGGGGTGGGGTGAGGTCATGTGACAGGGGGTAGAGGAGGCTGGGGGAAGGTCAATGAGGGGGGGGAGATATATGTACTATAATATACAATACTCTAAACAATAAAATAAAAAATGAACTTTCAAATAAAAAAGAAGAGACAGCTACATTTTAATTTGATGTTTAAAAGAGATGATTTTTACCCAAAGGGGGGGGGGGGGGAAGGTGATTGAAAAACTGAGTGTGCTTAGACTGGAGAAGACATGCCTGGATGGGCAGGGGACATATAAGAACAATTTCTAAATGCCTGAGTTGTAGAAATGGAAGCCTGATTTTTGACAGGTGGCCCCAAGAGACAAATGTAGTAAGACTAATAAATTTAGGTAAATGGAGCCATATATAAGTTCAATACAAAGAGGAAACTTTTAAATAGCCAGCGCCATCTTATAATTTATCTTATGGTAAGTTTTCTTCTCTAAGGACATTTAAAGAAAGGTTGGATGGGTGACCGAAGGGGCAGGAGAAAGTCAGATAAACTTTGAAGAAGCTTTTCACCTGAGATTCAATGATTCTATGGAATAGGTGAAATGGAGCATAGTAAATCCATCACCTATATCTCTATATTCTAATCTGTATTTACCTTTAGATGTGCATATTATTTCATCTAATTTTGGAATGTAACTATAACTAGCTCATTCATCCATCATTCATTTATTTATGTATTCTAAAAATATATATAGTGTGTACTTACTGTATATACCTGGCATTATTCTAAGCATTGGAGATATAGCAGTAAATAGTTGACTTTAAAAGGCCTTTAAAAATTTTTTAAAGTAAAATTAAATAGAAAAATATCCTCCTTGGGGTGATGAAATATTCCACTTTTATTCACGCATTCATTTTGCTATTTTAATTGGCCAAATTATTGAACAGGAACACTCTGTAGGCAACCTTTTCAATAATGTTAAAACTTAAAAACAATTTTTTTCCTGCTCTAGGGTCTTGTGTAAATGTTCAGGAAGAAGAGGGTTGGGTTTTAATACCCAAAAGGTGGAAAGCCTCCATAATCAGGCCTCTATTAAAGAACAGGTACTATAACTGTGACCACAGGGGATAGAATTTCATACCATGATAATACTAATTCTAGCTTTAATTTATTCCTTCAAGGGTAGAAATAACAAGGGGGGAGCTACATAGGAAAACTTTTCTCAAATGAAATATATTGCTAGAGCACGTGCACTTCTGCACCATGAATCTTCTGTGGTTCGAATTGATCCTGCATATATGTGTGTGCATGATGCCTTTTCCCTAAAATGCCTTTGAATAAATAGAAACTTCATAACTTCCTATTACACACACCTTCCTCATAGTTCTTTGGGGTGGAGAATGGCCATCAAGGTGTTTCTGAGCATCAAAATAATATCCTTTCATGGAAGTTTCTCAAGTCCTGATTGCTACTCCTGAGAAGGGTATTGAAAACTGATGTGGTCTTACTAATGTGTAGCACACAAAGTCTTCTAGGGAAGACTCTGTCTTAAAAAAAAAAATCCCTCCAACTTATACAAAACCCAGACAAGATTTATATGCAGAGATGTTCACTGCAATATTATGAATAGTAATAAATAGAAAGTAATCTATGTATATAAGAATAAGGTAGCTATTCAATAGTTATTCAAGTTATTTTTATGAAGTATTTTAATAACATGGTGAATATGTACATTAAATAACATTAAATGAAGGGAAACAACATAACATTATGCAGTATGATTTCAAATTTAATTGAAAAATGATAAGGCACAAACAAAAAGGACTGGAAGATAAATGCATTAAATAAAACATTGATGGCCTTTGCCTTGGGCGATGGCATCGTTGTGATTGTTCTTTTACTTCTCTATTTTACATATTTTAATCATTAAATATGTTTCACTTTTAAAATCAGAAAATAAATGTACATTTTTTGAAAAGCCCTTTTCTGCCTCTTCACAGATATCTACATGCCAGCAGGAAAGCTCTATATTTTATATTCTTTCTTGCTAAGAAAATTACCTGGGGAATCTGAACACTTTAAACATTGGTGGTTCGGTTCAGTTAAACTATGATTTATTAACCATCAGATTGAATTCTGTGTTTTTGTCTATTTGTAATGTTTAGACCACCAATTGCCATTTGTCTCACTCCAAGTAATAGTACCCAATACCCAATATTCTTGTCAAACCACCCTCTCCACCATCCTCAGCTGATGTGCTTCATGTAGAGTTGACTCTCATCCCAACTCCAAGGGTGAGCATGTGACTAGGAGCATGATATTCAAGCATGAATAAGCTTGAAAAGAGGAAATAATCCAAAGATATTTTTAATGAGTATTTTGCTGACACTTTTTGGGGGGAAAAGCAATTTCTCCCCCCCCCCTCACTGGCATAGTGCCTAAGGATATGTAATCCTAAAAGTTTCAGAAGGCCCTATGCAAAGTCTGAGAATAAAACCATTTTGACCAAATTGACAAAGGTCAATTACTTCTAAGCAGGAAATCTTCTCCCTGGACACAAGCAAAAATTCATTGACGTTGAATGAAGGATAGAAGCAAAAACCCTCTTCTACTTCCCTTCCTGAAAAGAGGATTCTACAAAACCAAGCAAAAAAGTGGCTGCTAGGGGAGGGGAGGAAACTCCCAGCCAAGGCCAATTACTGGTATAAGACAGAGGAGGCTGCTTCCATGGAGAGGATGAACAGGAACATTGACAAAGACACTCCCCAAATCCCAGATACCAAGAGACAGCCTAAGACTTATGGTGAACAATAAGCAGCAGATAACTCTCCCACCCCCACCCCCACCCCTACTAGAAGCCAGCACTGAGTACCAAGCTAAGGAGGCCACCTCTGGGGGAGGGAAAAGAACATGAGCAGAGACCACTTCTGTGATGCAAGCATGTACTGATGGCTAAAAACTAAAGGGATATCCAGGCTACCTGATTCCAGCACCTGTGCCCCTGTTCCCTTCTCCCAAAAGATCAAGAGAGCCATGCCTTTGATCAAATGAGACCAAGATGTTTTGTTTCAAAGCTCAAAACGTGTCCAAACTATAAAAACCTGCTACACTAACACACACTGTCTTGGATTTAAATAGAACTAGTAGTAGCAGTCGCAGTGATGGTTGTGAGAGGGCTGGTCGGAATGGTAGTAGAAGTCAGTGTCAAAAGGCTTAGGGCATATACTATTGGAGTAAGAGCAGTAGTCTTGGAGACAACCCACCTAGGTCCAAGATCTGGTTTTGCTACTTCTTAGCTTCCAGATTTGGACATGTTGTATAATTTCTGTAAAATTGGGACCAACAACTCAACTGAGTCAGGGGGGAAAAAAAGAGAAAAACTCTCATAACATATTGCACAAAAATCTTCAATTCACCTTACTGGAAACATATTAAGTAACTCCAGTCTTTACATGCAAGATGTAGACAGGAAATAAGACACAGTCCCTACCAATAATAGCTCACAATCAGCGGGTGGAGAAAGATAGACGCAAGACTCTGCTATAAAAACCTAGAGATAATAGCTGTAATAGGCATTCAAAACTACTCCAGACAAGGAAGTAATGAAGAGTGACCCGGGGGCACCCAGATGGCTTATTGAAGGAAGTCAGACTTGCAGTGGGCTCTGATGAATGGGTAGAAATCTGATGGCCAGGCACCAGCAAAGTTTGTAATAGGTTCAGGCAAGAGCAAGCAGACCATATTTGGATGGTCGGAAAAGATGAGAAGGGAAAAAATTATTTCCTGGAATTTAGCCCAAAGGAAAAAATCCACAAAGGTTGGCTTGGACTCTGATCTGAAAGATCTTTATTATGCTTGGTGATAGATTCCAAGTTAAAGGAAAGCTGAGTTGAGGTAAATGTGTGCAATAGTCCTGGCCAGTATGGCCCAGTAATTAAAGTGTCGGCCTGTGCACTGGAAGGTTTTGGTTTCAATTTCCAGCCCTGGTTAGGATTCATGCGGGAAGCAACCAATCCATGTGTCTTTCTCCCCTCAGTGTTTCTTTCTATCTCTCCCTTTCTCCGAATCTCCCTCCATCTCTCCCCTCCTCTTCTTTCTACCTTCTAGAAAAGTTAATGGAAAAAACTAGCTTCAGTGAGGCTAATAAGTAAATAAGTAAGTAAATAAACAAACAAACAAACAAATAAATAAATATAAATGTGTGCTATAGAAATTAACCTACTTTTTCGTTAAAGAACAAATAAAAATAGACACTCATCTACCCAAACTTAATTCTTGGATATTTTTGGTTTTGAACTGACTTAAACCTGCTGTCAGACATCCCTCTCCAAATCCAGGACCACTGGCTACTAACCGTTCATTTGCCTGCCTGCCTGATTACCCCTAACCCCTCTGCCTGCCAGCCTGATCACCCAGCCTGGCAGGGGAGGGCAGTTAGGGGCAATCAGACTGGCAGGGGAGTCTGATTGCCCCTAACTGCCCTCTCCTGCCAGTCTGATCACCTCTAACTACCTCTGCCTTGGCCCCGGCCACTGTGGCTTTGTCCAAAGGAAGACCTGATGATCAGAAGATATCTGGTCGACCTGGTCTAATTAGCATATTACCCTTTTATTAGTATAGATATTGGAAATACCAAATCTTCTGAAGGTAAATACGTGTGCTTTATGTCTTCTCGGGGCCTGGCGACTGTATAGGGTTCAGTATTGGTTATCACTTATTGTTAGATTCATTCTTTAGTCCTTTATTTATGAAGAATTAGTATAGCAACAACCATTATCATCCAGTTCCCACTTAATGCAATGTCTCCGGATATGTTCTCTTTTCCTTGGTTAAAAAATTCTTACAGTGCTTTGGGAAAAAATCAAGAGTATCACTTAAATTTGTAAATTTAAGCAGTTTTGTCCACCTATGTTAAAACTTTTAAAATCACATCTTTATGTGAGTTTTGGAGAGGACCTCAAGAAACCATTTGCATTGGTCTTTGGCTCAAATTTATAAGGTATTATTATCTTCACTTTATAAATGAGGTGATTTGCTTTATGATTGTAAGAATAAATAACCACTATGTTTAAAGTGGGGACTTAAGCCGCCGAAACCGGTTTGGCTCAGTGGTAGAGCGTCGGTCTGCGGACTGAGGGGTCCCGGGTTCGATTCCGGTCAAGGGCATGTACATTGGTTGCGGGCACATCCCCGGTGGGGGGTGTGCAGGAGGCAGCTGGTCGATGTTTCTCTCTCATCGACGTTTCTAGCTCTCTATCTTTCTCCCTTCCTCTCTGTAAAATATCAATAAAATATATTTAAAAAATAAATAAAATAAATAAATAAATAAATAAAGTGGGGACTTAAGCCATAGTTTGCCATTTACTTAACTAAATAAATATGAGCACAGCACTTACTCTCTCTATGACTCAGTTTCTTCACATGTGGAAAAAAGATGCTATTTCCACAAGGGCTGCTAAGGGGACTAAGCAAGTTACTAAGTGAAAAGTTCTTAGTTCTGATCAATCACCGTATAAATATTTGCTGTTACTCTTGCCATCCTGGTCCTAATTTTCCCTATGGAATTAAGTGGTAGCCTCATCTTCTTCCATTGGACAAGCTAGGAACTTTAAATACATCCTCAATAACTACCTCTTCTCTCTTACTGCTCAGTCTACGAATTGCAGTCTTTTTAACTCTCATTTTGAAATATCTCTCAAATCCATTATTTACTCAGGATCCTATCTGACAAGGCTTCATCCAGAATGTCTCACTTGGACTATTTCAAACACTTTCTTCCTGGTCTCAGTTCCCCCAACCAACTTTCCTTGCTCCGTGACATAACATTCTTTGGAAAGGCAAATCCTCCCAGAACTCTCCCTCAATCAGATCATCCAGCAACTTCCCCTTATGTTCACCAGGCTGGCCTCACAGTCCTTCTAACCAAGTCCAGCACCACCATCAAAGATTCTAATTCAGTGGGTCTGGAATGGAGTCTAAGAATCTATTTTTCACATACTCCTCAGTCTTTTCATGGGCCAGTGTTTAGGAAACATCAGAAAAGATAAAATGTACACTCATTAGGATATCTTATAAAGTCCTTCACAATCTGACCTGCAACTATCCCTCCAGGGAAATTAGATCATATCTTTCCCCTTGAAGCTGTCTGACTGAGTTGTTCCTTCTATGGTCTGTATACATAATTCCGTCGATGACACCTATTTCATGACATTCACTGTGTTTGCACCCTCAAGGACCCCCATTTGTGGGGCCAGCTTCATGGGCATGGAGCCTGTGCAGTCACACAGTGCCCTTCTCTCAAAAGGGCCCCGAGCTTGGTGTAATGTTCTGCTATAGTCATCCTGAGAGTCTTAGTAATTGTTGAACAAGGGACACCTCATTTCCATTTTGCACGGGACCCCACACATTATGTTCTTGTCCTTCTCACTCAACTGTGAACTCTTTGAAAACAGAAGCTGTTTGCTATTCTCTAGAAATCCTTCTTGCTTAGAACAGAGGACTCCTGGTACCAAGAAAAAGTTTTGTAAATATTTGTTGAGTGTATCCATGAATGGATAAAAGGATAGGATAAAGTATTGCATAGAAAATAATGTAGTGTGGCTAATTAACTCTGAAGCATAACCTTTCTTTAAGCTTGAGGAAGAGAGGAGTTGATTGATAAGTTCACAAGATGACAGACATTTTCAAATAAGTAACATAAATTTTCCTAAGTTTCTTTTTAAATTGTTCCAACTGCTTCTCCTGTAAGCCCCACTGCCTCTTTGTTTTCCTCAAAATGCTAAATCGCTGGTTTATGCAGATTGCCAGTGCAAGATCAGAAAATATGCCCTTAGTGTTTGTGCCAAACATTGTGCTAACTTTGGGGGGTACCATGAAAAGGAGGGAGGCCATACAAAGGTGAACCAAGCAGAGTCCCTGTTCTCAAGAAGCAATTAAAGCTTACTCTTTAGGAGTTTCTGTCAAAGATGAGTTGATTTCATGGGAGTTTTGCAGCAATGAATAGAAAATAAAGACACTAGGCTTGGCCAGTGGCCCAGCTTCCTGAACATTTCAACTGACAAAATGCCTCAGTTAGAACACAATTCCTCCACTATGAGATCTGTGGGGTGACTAGTTAACATTGGCAACCAACTCAGAGGTGCTCCTGAAGCATAATAAATAAGTGACTATTGATGTGGGGGAGGTGCTTTTGCTCCCTGGTGTTCGTGAAGAAAAGAGGAACATCAGCTATCCAAGTGAGCCAAATAATTGGTGAGCGCAGATGCCCCTCACTCATGCAGAAGGCATGACAGGACTTCCAATGTGGCAAAGCCCACACACCACCGGGCAGCCATATTAGTGTGGGTGGCAGTACTAACTTCTTGCTGTTCTCAGAAATGAGATAGATGTTCACAAAGAGCTTCTCTTGCTATTCCACAATCCCCAGTCTACTCACTGAGAAACTATCAGGGATAATATTAAGAAATCCCAATCAGGGAGAACATCCAAGATGGCGGCCTAGGCAGTCTCCTAAGCTGCCGCCTCATCAACAATTTAATTAAAAAAAACAACTAAAATCAAAAAGGACTTCACCAAAACGTCAGGAAAGCTGGCGGAGTGGAATAGCTACAACTAGAAAGAAAGAGAGAGGCTCACGGATCGGACTGGGAGCCGAAAAGCACTGAGGTAGGGAGACGCTCGCGCACGCGGCCGCCGAATACCTGCCTGGCGGGAGGGGAGGAATCCCCGATTGCACGGAACCCTTTCCGACTGTACTGAACCCAACCCCGGCTGAAATTCCGTGGTCCCAGGCTCATACGGGTGGAGTCTGGACTGCAGAGAAAGGCACCCAGAGACTCAGAGACTGGGAGACCGGGGACCGGGAACCGCAGCCGGCAGGGTCTACAGACTCGCGTGCACGAGCAAGTACGCGCTGAGGTCTGACCGCCGCCCCTCCAGAGCGGAAGGAGCCAGAAGCTCCAGGTCTGACCGCGGAGGCTGCCGCCGCCTCTCTGTACAAGGTGGCGGCCTCTCTGTAGCGGAAGGAGTCAGAAGCTCCAGACTACAGAGACCAGCCCAAGTCCGGGCGAGCCCCTGGGGCACCCACGCTCTTGCTTGGGGAAACTGGGCCGGTCAGGCGGAAACTCAGGCGAGCGCACAAGGGCAGGGCAGAAGCCAAGACTGTCAGTTCAGCCCTGAGACTCCGCCCCATCCAAGCTGAGCAGAGGCTTCTGCAGTTTTTCAAGTCTGATCCTATAAGACTGTCTCCAATACAGAAGTTATCCCAGAGTTGACACAGCTGATACCCACATCCAATTGGCCTGAAGGTCAATTCACAACAATAAAGACTTAGCTACAACAAGGCTGTGCACGCAGTCCACAAAGGGGATCACCAAGAGTGTCTACCTCAGGTAACTGAGGAGGCTGACCCACTGTGCTATATAGGACACCAAATACACAAAGCCATCCTACCAACCCTGAAAAATAGTGATAATGCCGAGACAAGGAAATAGATCTCAAACAAAAGAGATGGAGGATATAGAGTTCAGAACTACGGTTCTAAGGTTATGCAACAATATCCTAGAAAAGCTCGATAAATTTCATGAGACCCAACTAAAAAGTATAGATAAACTGACTAAATTGGAAAATATTATGCAGAGATCCAACAGCAGAATGGAAGAACACAAGAATCAGGTCAAAGAGCCAAAAGACACTCCGCTGGAGAAGGAAGAAGAAAAGAGGATCCAGAAAGTTGAAGATAGTGTAAGGAGCCTCTGGGACAACTGCAAGCGCACCAACATCAGAATTATGGGGGTGCCAGAAGAAGAGGGAGTGCAAAATACTGAAAACATATTTGAAGAAATAATATCAGAAAACTTCCCTCACCTGGTGAAAGAAATAGACTTACAAGTACAGGAAGCCTACAGAACCCCAAACAAGAGGAATCCAAAGAAAAATTCTTCTCGACACATCATCATCAATATGCCAAGGGTAAAAGACAAAAAGAGGATCTTACAAGCAGCAAGAGAAAAGCAGTTGGTTACCTATAAGGGAGCACCCATACGACTATCAGCTGATTTCTCAACAGAAACCATGCAGGCCAGAAGGGAGTGGCAAGAAATATTCAAAGTGATGAAGAGGGAGAACCTACAACCAAGATTACTGTATCCAGCAAAGTTATCATTCAGAATTGAAGGGCAGATAAAGAGCTTCACAGATAAGAAAAAGCTAAAGGAGTTCATCAACACCAAACCAGTATTATATGAAATGCTGAAAGGTATTACTTAAGAAGAGGAAGAAGGTCAAGTGAATTAAAAATCTCAGGAATAGAATAAACTGGTGAATATAATAGAATTAGGGGCAAAGAAAGGGAGTGGATAGATAATTATCAGGGTGAAAGGGGAATGGGGTGCAGAGACTGGATTAAAATTATATAACCTATGGATGAGGACAATAGTGGGGGGAGGGGGGGAGGGCAGAGGGTGGGGTGGGAATCAGGTGGAAGGGAGCTATGGGGGAGAAAAAGGAGAAACAATTGTAATAATCTGAGCAATAAAGATTTATTTAAAAAAAAAAAAAGAAAAAGAAATCCCAATCAAAAGAATACAAAAGCCAATAAACAAATAGAGATGTGTTCCACTTCAAGTCAAGGAAATGTAAAAATAATACAAACATATACTGGTGTGGCTCAGTGGGTAGAGTGTTGGCCTATGGATTAAAGGGTCCCAGGTTTGATTCTGGTCAAGGGCCCATGCCTGAATTGTGGGCTTAGTCCAATGTGTAGGAGGTAGCCAATCAATGATTCCCTCTCATCATTGTTATTTCTATCTCTCTCTTCCTCTCTCTTCCTCTCTGAAATAAATAAAAATATTTTTTTAAAAAATAATACAGCCATAAAGATCATTTTCACATACCAGATGAGATGAAGTTCTAAAGATGGATAATGCTTAACATTGGCAAGTATGGTAGAAATAGCAAATAGTCTCAATAGATTTCTAATCAGAGTATAAATTAGTATAACCACAATCCTGAGGAGGGCAATTTGGCATTATGTATCAACCAAAATTTAAAACACACATCCCTTTCATCCAACAATGCCATTTCTAGGATTTTATCCTAAGGAAATAATCTGACAGTTATAATACATGTACAAAGTTGTCCATCACAGCCAAACGTTTAGAAATAATCTAAGTGTGCAACATAACAGATTTGCTTAATAAAGCATAATTCATCCAAACACCATTTAGTTAAACATTAGTGAAAAGCTTATTTATTTTATCCACCTCCAACTTACTGTCAATTCCTTATGTATTTTCTGATTATTTTGCTAATCTATTATTAAAATAAAAAACTTTAGACAATGAAAAACATACAATTTAAACATTAAATTATCTGAACCATAATTATCTAAAGGGAAATATATCCATAATATATTTTAGATGCAATAAAAAGGCCAGCTTAAAATATATAGATATGAAATTACTCCATTTCTTATTTTTTAAAAACACACAATTTTGTGAGTATTTATGTGCATTCTTTAAAGAAGATGCCATAGCTGGTTTGGCTTAGTGGGTAGATCATTAGCTCTTGGACTGAAAGGTACCAGGTTCAATTCCAGTCAAAGGCATGTACTTGGTTTCAGGCTCAATCCCCGGCCCTGGTCAGGGCACATGCAGAAGGCAACCAATCAATGTGTCTCTCTCACACAGTGTTTCTCTTTCTGAGTCTTTCCCCCTTCCTTCCACTCTCTATAAAAATCAATGGGAAAATATCCTCAAGTTAGGGTTAACATACACACACACACACACACACACACACACACACACACATCATAATTAAATGTATATTTAGGATTGATCATTTAAATTATATTTATTTTATTGATATTTTATAGAGAGGAAGGGAGAGAGATAGAGAGCTAAAAACGTTGATGAGAGAGAAACACCAACAAGCTGCCTCTTGCACACCCCTACCGGGGATGTGCCCGCAACCAATGTACATGCCCTTGACCGGAATCGAACCTGGGACCTTTCAGTCTGCAGACCGATGCTCTACCACTGAGCCAAACCGGTTTCGGCAGGATTGATCATTTAAAAATAATAGTTTGGGGGGGGGGGGGCAATGGTAAGCTATGTACACATATAATACCTTAATAAATTTTAAAAAATTATTTGATGAAACTTAAAAAAAATAAAAATAATAGTTTGTGATTAATTTTGCTTTGGTATGATGTACAGTGCAAAAAAATGGATGATATTTAAATACAGTATTTCTATTGTATTTAGAAACATCCAAATATAATATCAAGGGGGTGGGAACAAGGGTAAGTCTTAAGGAAATAGTATGTTCAGTGGTGTGCTGGTAAATATTTAACAACTATCCTTCAGGTGGGGCAGGGTGAAAGTCCTATATGGCATATACCAATTTATGTCGCAAATATTCCCAACATTACTCATTTCAAGCTATAATGTGATGTCACTAAATGCAGAGTGGGAAGAGATATACAGTAGCACATGGTGACATAGTATTTCCATGATACACATACAACATGCATATAATTGCAAAAGTATAGATAATGCCAAAATGCAGTAAACTAATTAGAAAATGATACAGTTTGTGTATGCGCTCTTTCTAAGTCTGGAAGGAGAGTCACTAATAATATTGATCGTGCCTGAGTGGAAATTTCATGAATCATATTTACTTCATTCTTTAGACTACTCTATGTCATTTTGATATTTTTACAAAAAAAACCAAAAACATGTTATCTGCATAATCAGAAAAAATAATTTAAGGTGTGTGTTTTTTCTTATTTGCTTAAACCTAGGAGAGAGAAAAAATATCCGGGAACATTACTTCTAACACAGGTCTCATTGGAACAAAACAAAAGGAGTTTGAGTTTACTAGGGTGTTACTGAAGATAATGGTGAACAATGGTTTGAATCAATTAAACCATGATAGCTTTGTTTAGTCATGGTAAAGAAAAAGAGCATTTAGGGTTTACAAGGCCGTTCAAAATACATATATGCAGCATCAGAATTCAAAAGTCCTCTGATACTCGTGTTACAAATAAGGAAACTGAGATTGGAGAGGTGCCTTTGCTTCCTGGTACAACATAGGTAGGTGATTTCCCAAAGTAACACTATGAGGCAGGGTATAAGGTTACTCAGATCCTCTCCATTTATAAATAGTTTCTATAGCATATGATCCAGGTATATATTCTTCACTTGTCATCCTATATAATCCTATATAATAAAGAGCTAATATGCTAATTAGACCAAACAACAGAAAAACCATCTGGACGACCTTCTGGAAGAAGCCAGGGCTGTGAGGGCAGAGCCCCTTTGATGCATTTCGTGCTTCGGGCCTCTAGTTATTTAGTAAGAAGACATGACCTCATTTGGGGAAATACTATTTGTTGGATTGCCAAATTGCTGAAGCTTCTATCTTTGTTTGGGTAATAGCATCTTACTCTTCTCCAGAATTTTATGCTTCTCAAAACACTTCCTCATAGGTTACCTCAGTTGTACTTCATAAGAGCCCTGTGAGACAGGTACAATAAGAAGGACCACGCCTATTTCACAAATAAAACAAAACTAAAAACTGAGGCGAAAGCAGGCAAGTTGGCTGGCCTAAGGCTAGTGAGGCATCTGGTCTAGGCATGGTGCTGTCTGGGAGTCAGTTTCTCTTTTGAGGCCTTTCGGAGTCATTTGAGTGTACCTTCTCTATATGGCAATTTCTCCTCTATTCTTCCTTGTTCCTTTAACAAATTATTTCTTCCATTGGCTCCTATCTCACTTAGTACTTAAGGATATTACTTTGAGGTCACTAAGAGTTACTCCTTAGAGTATCTCTTTTATTGCAGAATGAAAGATAGTCCCAAGCATTTTTAGGCCTGGAAATATTCTTGTTTTTCTCTATTTGACATGATTAAAAAAAAAAAAAAACAACAACAACAACACCTTAGCCTGCTGTTATCTCTTGAAATTTGAAGTGATTTCTATCATTAGAGGAATGACTTCTGCAAAGGTCTGGTGTCTACTATAAGGCACAGAACTGCAAACACTCGGGCATGACACACTTCTAGATAATCTTGGCTTCCTAAATAGGTTAACACTGAAGGCAGGCTTACTCAGAAAATACAAATCATCTATAACGAAATGGATGCTGGGAAATCAAAGACCATGTGTTCTCCCAAGCTTTGTTTTATTGATGGAAGAAGTGGGTTCTCTTGATAAGAGTGCAACGTCCCCAGAAAGAACTGAAAAAGGTATCAGTGAGCTATGTTCAGGTCCAAAGACAGAAGAGCTACCAAATTATAGTAAACTATGTGATGCCTCAGCTCCTGGGCTTATGTAACTTAAGACATGCAAATTCTCAGTCCATAGGTTTCCACATAGTTAAAACAGAAATCGTAACACCTAAGTCACAGGGTGTAGTGAAAACTAAATTAGCTAGTGGCAAATAAGGAACATTCTGTAAACTAAAATCTCCATGAAAATATGTGGAATACACTTAAGATATCTTGATAATTTTTGAAGTTCACTGCTCTGGGCAATGGAAGTGGAGTAGTAAGTTTAAAAAAGGGACAGAGTGCCAAACACTGCAATAGGCAGGTGGCCAGGTTTGTCCAGGCGGAGCAGGATGCATTCTAATAGCTGCACCTCCACTGAGAGACCCTGGGCAAAAGACTCCTTCCCAGAACACACTGTCCCTCTCTGTATCAATGGCTCTGTCCTAACTGGGCTTTCAGCTCATGAATGCCCTGGCGCATTGGGGTCAGGAGAAAGTGCTATTATAAAGATGAATATTCACAAAATTGCTTCTCAGGAATGTGTTAATCCAGAAAGAATACTAGTTTTTCTAGAAGGCATAGTAGCTTCTCTAGAATGTCTATTCTCAAGGACTCACAATGAGTAAAGGGAGACTAATTGTCAGAGCAGAAATGAGTGTAGAGGAAAAGCGTAGGTGTGTTTTGATCTGATAATTTAAGGAACTGCTTTAGAAATTAGAGGGAAGAAGACCCTGCCTTCTGGTTGATAGTATTAAGTATGGGAATCAACGTTTCAACTTAATATGGAGCATGATGAAAAATAAAAATAGGGTCAGAAAGTCATTTCTGGTGACATTTGTCTAGGGCCTGAAGGTAATTGTCATTTGGCTGTCAAACCTAAAAAAGCAAGGAGGTAGTTAAGCAAGCCACATAGATGTGGGTGCCTTTTATTCCCTTATAATTTTTCAGCTTTGATAGCAGAAGAAATCTACTTCTGAAGGTCCAAAAAATGCTGTTGCTATAGGAACAGGTAAGCAGATTAGACTTGAAAGACCAGTTTAGGAACAAAGAGTGTAATAGACAGAGCTAAAGCAAATAACCACGAAAGCACTTTAAGGGAATATCTTTTGGGTTTGTTATTTACATATTAATTTGAGGAAGATCAAATGCTATTATAGAATGAGAGCATTACACTGAAATTACACCATTACTGACATAAAAGTCTCTGCTTACACAATTAGCAGAAAGGCCTTATTAAATAGAAATGTGCATTTCCAACTCTCTCTTGATTACAGTGTAATTGAGAAGTACAGCTTTAAATTCAGCAAAGGAATCGCCTTTGATTTTCCTACAGTTCCCCAGATCGGAACACATCGAAAACAAAAGAGAACATGAACTTCATCAACTTCTGTAACTAGGGAGCTACAGGCGAAATTCTAGAAGTAAACAGAAATGTGTGTAGGACGATCATTGCTAATATTCCACACGTCTTTACAGTCCAACAGTCTCTGTGCCCACGGATCTGTGAGAAGAGAAAAAGGTCAGAGACCTAGGTGCACTCCTATTTCTAGTTGGTGTTCTGCTTCTTTCTATCGGGGAATACCCTGCTCCCAGCCTTAGGGATGTGCTGAGATTAGAGGAGGTTTTGAACAGAACTCGCTTTCCTGGGAAGGCTCAAACACACATCATAAAGTGGCACTGTGCTTTTCTCCCTTTCCGTTTTATTTTAAAAAGCAAGTGTTCTTGATAAAATGAATACAATACGTTCAGCCTAGCACATTTATGCTGTCAGAGGTTACATTTATGGAGCAAGGAGATTTCTTGGCCATTACTTTTTCTCACATTAATCCCAGCGTCAGGTTGCAGAGGTGTGTGTGTGTGTGTGTGTGTGTGTGTGTGTGTGTGTGTGTGTAGGAATGGGAAGAGAGGAAAGCAGCTAGAATCTTACCATCTCATTCTCTTCTCCTTCGTTGAGCAAAGCATGCTGGCCCTTCTCAAAGTGGTTCCCCATGGACAAGTGCTTCCACTCCTCCTCCCTGGCCTTCCCAGAGCAGGCGCTTCCAGGAGGAATGTGCCGAGCTACCTACGGAGTCGCCAGCGGACTGAAAGAGTTAATGATCCTCCAAACACCTTCTTGCGCACACACCTGCACTCAGCGAATGACGGTACTAACTCCTCCCATGAGTCACCCTCTGCGCGAGGACTTTCTGTCAGCTCCTTACTGCCTTTCCTTGGAGCAGCTGTCCCAAAGGAGGCTGCTCCCCCCGGCTGACCTTTTTGTGCCCAACTTACAGGGAAAGAACTCATTGCCTGCCCGGTGCCTGCCAGCATAAAGCATCTGACTGCAAATCCAACCGGACAATGTGGAGTTGGCAGGGCCTCCCGAGGAACTGGGCAAACGTAAGAGCTCCCACATCACCGCTTTATTTGCTGCGGCTAAGGAACTGGGGCTGGGCGAGGCTCACAGAGTAGCAGATTTTTTTATTATTATTATTATTATTATCATTTCAGAGAGGAAGGGAGAAGGAAAGAGAGATAGAAACATCAATGATGAGAGGGTCATTGATCAGCTGCCTCTTGCATGCCCCACACTGGGGATAAAGGCTGCAAGACAGGCATGTACCCTGGCAGCAATCGATTGGTGACCTCCTGGTTCATAGATTGATGCTCAATCACTGAACCAAACCAGCCGGGCCACAGAGCTGCAGGTGTTAGTCCATTAATGAAAGCCCCAATCCTTCAGCTTTTAATAACATTCAGATTCATTTTACTTACAAAAGATACAAATTATGACTAGTCCTCCTTAGAAGGTATTTGTAATTGCATGTCTTTGTGTAAGCAAAAAGCATTCTGCTTAATGTGTATGTGGAATTAAGTTTACTTTTATGAAAAACATGTCAAGAAAGAACAAAGATGTAATCAAACTGTTTTATGTAGTCTCTTTCACTAAAATATTGGTGGTTAAATGCCTAAGGAGAGCTAGAAATAAAATAATCAGGTGACTATGTGGCAAAACTCATTTTTTAATCTATTCACGCATTCATTCAATATACATTGTTTGAGCACAGCAACTACCTCTATACTAATAAAAGGGTAATATGCAAATTGGTCAGGATACCCTCACAGTAACGACCAAATAGCAGGTTGTGTAAGGCAACTGGGCCAGCAGGGGAGTTAGTGAGGGATGACCAAACGACTAAACAGCAGGCTGTGTGGGGCAATTAGGCAGGGGGCAGGACAAGTTGGGGGCAACCAGGCCGGCAGGGGGTGGGGGCAGTTAGGGGAGATCAGACTGGCAGGCAGAGGCAGTTAGGGGTGATCAGGCTGACAGACAGGTGAGTAGTTGGGAGCCAGTGGTCCAGGATTGTGAGTGGGGTGTCCAATTGCTGGTTTAGGTCCCATCCCGGTGATCTGGCCTACCGGCAGTCGGACATCCCCTGAGGGGTCCTGGATTGGAGAGGGTGCAGGCTGGGCTGAGGAGACCCATCCCCCTGTGCATGAATTTCATTCACTAGGCTTCTAGTATAAAAATAAAGTTATATTTGTTACCTTCAGACTGATGTAGGGATTTACTCAAATAAATACAATAGAAATTGGTTGGTTACTTTGAAAATTTGAAAGGTACTTGTAATCACATTTGTATATGCAAAAAATATCTACCTAATGTGTACATGGCATTAGGTTTACTTTTGTGAGACATGTAGAGAAAGAACAAAGGTACAATCAAACTATTTTATGCAGTCTCCTTTCATTAAAATATGGTTGTTAAACTCTTAAGAAGGACTAAAAATAAAATATTATTCCAACAGCTCTATAAAGTTAGTAGTCCTATGTCATAGATGAGCTATCTTTGCAGCCCTACACAAGCTTCCCCACCTCCCCCAGATAGTTATAGATCCTGGCTTCAAGATTTGGGGTGACTACAAATCCACGTGCTTTCTGATACAGTCATGCACTGCATAATGGCCTTTCATTAACAACAGACCTTATGTATTACACTGGTCCCATAAATTTATAATGGAATTGAAAAACCCGTACTGTAATATTGTCAACAATAATAATAATAAAAAAAATCCCTATTGCCTAGTGATGTCATAGACATTGTGGCCACCGTAATGTCATAGTTCAATGCATTACTCACGTGTCTGTGGTGATGCTAGTGTAAACAAACAGACTGCACTGCCCATCATATAAAAGTACAATACATAGTACTTGATAATAATAACAAATGACTTGCAGAAACCGGTTTGGCTCAGTGGATAGAGCGCTGGCCTGCGGACTAAAAGGTCCCGGGTTCAATTCTGGTCAAGGGCATGTACCCTGGTTGCGGGCACATCCCCAGTGGGGGGTGTGCAGGAGGCAGATGATCGATGTTTCTCTCTCATCGATATTTCTAACTCTCTATCCCTCTCCCTTCTTCTCTGTAAAAGAATCAATAAAATATATTTTTAAAATAAATAAATAAATAATAAAATAACAAATGACTGTATTACTCATTTATGTATTTACTATACTATACTTTTATCTTTATTTTATGGTGTGCTATTTCTACTTATAAAAGGGGGGGGGCGGGTTGCTCTGAGACAGTATGCCATGTTGTGCTGGCAGCAGCCCCATACATCTTGTGTTTACTGTGTCTCTTGATGGTCACATTTTCTCTTATTCTTGATCTGTTCTCCCAATCCTTAAGCAGTACCTGACTATATTTCAGAAATAATGGATAAAGTGGAGGAAGAGTGTCCATTATTGACTGCAATGGCATAAAAAAAAATTGTGCCCTTACTTCCCCACCCTCTCACCCTTGAGAAAGAAGCAGATTTTGTCGTGGAATCAATTGTTTGCCCGGGCTCTTCAGCACAGGTGGTGTTTGGGGTATCCCCATTTTCCCAAGGCTGCCACCATGGGCCCAATGTCTAGATGGGCTGCTGTGTCCTGACTCATGAGATCAGAGGAAGGCGAGTTCCTCTGGAGGACTCTGGGGACCTTCAAACAAGACCAGGGTCAATCAGATTTGGGAAAGGCCAGATCTGGTGGGGAGCAAAGAACAAAGAACAGCACATGAAGAAAGAAGCATTCTGGAGGAGAACAGAAGGCCTAATACAAGGTAGCTACGATTTCATTTTTCAAGGCAGTTCAGGAAGTTCATGGATCCTTAAGGAGGATTCGCTTCTTGCCACCAAGAGACGCCCACAGCGTCTTTACTTGGATAGATTCTATGTAATTGTAATAAACTTGCATTACATTTCTACCTCCTCATCTTTGGAAATAATATTAACTTCTAGTTCATGGGCCATGCCAAAGAGATTGACATTGCCCCAATGGGGGAAAGCAAGAAATTTGGGTTCTTAAGCAGAACTTAAAGAAATTATGCTCAGCAAAAAAAAAAAAAAAAAAAAAAAAAAAAAAAAAAATGTGTTTAATAGCATTTACCTTTTCTTATTATGACATTAAAGTATGCTTATTGTGAAAAATAAATAATGCAGATAAGTAAATAAAACAAAAAAATGAATTCTCCTATTCATAGATAGTCACTGTTAAAATTTGGCATGCTCTCTTTCTTTCTTTCTTTCTTTCTTTATTTCTTTCTTTCTTTATTTCTTTCTTTCTTTCTTTCTATCCCACTGAGCACTTTCTGTGCATCATCTCATCTAGCTTCATATCAACTCTAAAAGGTTTAGTAGAAGCTTAGGAGTCTTTGCTAGAACACACTGATAGCAAATGGTAAGGCAATCATGTCAAGGCAATCATTCGAGTCCAAGCTACTGAAGTTAATTAAATAAATTTTAAATAAATTAATGGGTGGAATCTATCAATAAGATGTCCAGATTTGAATTCAGACCACACCAAATCCACATCTGCTATTCTCACCACAGCACATCACACTCTGGGAGGCATGTCTAGTACAGAATAGAAATATCAAACAGGCAAAATTAACATATGGGGAGACAGATATAAGGAATAAACTTTCACTGGACAAGTGTGGCTCAGTGGTTGAGCATTGACCCCTGAACCAAGAGGCCATGGGTCCATTCCCAGTCAGAGCACATGTCTGGGTTTTGGGCTCCATTCCCAGTGGGGAAGCATGCAGGAGGTATCTGATCAATGATTTTCTCTCATCATTGATGTTTTGGTCTCTTTCTTCTTCTCCGTTCCTCTCTGAAATCAATAATTTCAATTACCCATTTGCTTATGATGTTGAAAGACATGTGCCATATAAACAAATAAAAGCTCTGAGCTTCATTAGTTGTTAATTTCAGTCTCTTCTCCCTCCCAAAATATTGACTAGAGGTCCGGTGCATGAAATTCTTGCACTCAAGGCTGTGGGGGGAGGATCCTTCAGCAAGTCTGCACCCTCTCACAGTCCAGGAGCCCTCGGGGGATGTCCAATTAAAAGCCTAAGCAGCCGTGGGCAAACTACAGCCCGCGGGCCAGATCTGGCCCATTCAGCTGTTCTATCCAGCCCTCATGCGGAGCCGAAAGAGCGGGCCATACCCTTTTATGTAATGATGTTTACTTTGAATTTATATTAGTTCACACAAACACTCCATCCATGCTTTTATTCCCGCCCTCCAGTCCAGTTTAAGAACCCATTGTGGCCCTCGAGTCAAAGAATTTGCCCACCCCTGGCTTAGGGGGAGCAGGCCTAAGCTGGCAGACGGACATCCTTAGCACTGCCGTGGAGGCAGGAGAGGCTCCCGACACTGTCACTGTACTCGCTTGCCATGAGACCGACTTCTGGTTGAGTGGCACTCCCCCTTTGGGAGCGCACTGACCACGAGGGGGCAGCTCCTACATTGAGCATCTACTCCTTGGTGGTCAGTGCGCATCATAGCAACTGGTCATTCTGTCATTTGGTCAATTTGCATATTAGCCTTTTATTAGATACTAGAGGTCTGATGCACAAAATTTGTGCAAGGGGCTTGGCCCTTCCAGCCCCTCCCACTGCCTATTCCAGAAGGTCATTCCACAGTCTGGACTAATTAGCATGTTATCTCTTTATTATATAGGAGGATTGATCCACTGGGAGTCTTTCTCCATTCTGTATAGAATCTTACTCACTGAAGAAAAAGAAACCTTGCATGAGTCATTTCCAAGTGGACATTTGGAGGGATGGTAAATAGGGAGTCCCAATAGCCAGCCCCAGCTTCCTCTCTCTCTCTCTCTCCCTCCCCCCTGACCCCTCCATCTCTAGCAGGGACCTGTTCTTCATTCCCACCAGCGGACTCAGCCTTATTCCTAGGTCATCCCAGGCCCATGGTGGGGTCCTGAATTTAGCTCAGCCTCACTCCCCACTGCCCAACACCAAGTTGCACTCTTTACCAGTCTGACCGTATGCTGTGCCCTGGTTCTGCCAATAAGATCCTACCTCCTGTAGATACTACTGTTCCCAGGTTCCTGTCTGGCAGCCTGCCTCGAGCTTCCAAACCTTCCGAGGAATAAGAACTAGCCCCATGGTCAGCAAACTGCAGCTTGGGAGCCACATGTGACTCTTTGGCCCCTTGAGTGTGGTTCTTCCACAAAATACCACAGCCTGGATGAGTTTATTCTGAAGAAGTGGCGTTAGAAGAAGTTTAAGTTTAAAAAATTTGGCTCTCAAAAGAAATTTCAATCATTGTACTGTTGATACTTGGCTCTGTTGACTAATGAGTTTGCCGACCACTGGACTAGCTTTTCTCTTCTCAGTTTCCTACCAGGAATTGGGATACAGCCCCAGGCTCCAAGTCTCTGGTTGCGCTTGATTTTTAGAGGACAGATTCCTGGAGCCAACTTCCTGTCTGTATTTCCAAGTATTACTTGCCCCGTGTTCCTCTTTGCTGGGCTCTAGCTGCTTGGTGGGAATATTCCACTTCTGTCTTATGGCCTCCCTCCCCTTTCCCCTTAGCCAGCTGCTCTCCTGAGCTGCAAGCAAGATTGCCATACGCTTTAGTTGCCTGCTAGGTTAGACGTCCTTTGCCAGTCCCTGCAATTTCATCTATTCCCCAAGTGCAGAGTTTTGCCTCAGTGGTACGTCCAATGCCATGTCCCAAGCCTTCTCTATCTTGCCTAAATAACAGGACATGCCTTACAGATCTATGACATAGCCGTGGCTTTACACATTGGTGTGTTCTGAAAACATCCTTTTTAAATCTAACTTTCCAAATAAAGTCTCTCAAATATTCTAGAGAGAATGTTTAGAAAATCATTTTCTGACTCTTTTATTAAAAAAGTGAATGTTGACCTAATGAACCAGGAGATCACAGTTTGATACCCAGTCAGGGCACATGCTGGGTTTCAAGCTCGATCCCCATTAGAGGGTGTGCAGGAGGCAGCAGACCCATGATTCTCTCTCATCATTGGTGCTTCTATCTCTCTCCCTCTCCCTTGCTCTCTAAAATAAAACATCTTTTTTTAAAAAAAAGTGGGGAGCGATTCTGGGAACATGGCTGCATAGGTAAACACTTGTACTTGCTGCCTCTCACAACCACATCAGAGCTGCAACTGGGGATCTTATCTGAGACCTGAAAAAACCATAGCTGTGGAGACCCCTGAGCAGCTGTGGGGCCCTGGTCGGTGCGGACACGCGGATTCCACAGAAAGGTTGGATTTTGCTGGGGATAACATGGGTTGTCTGGGTCCCAGCAATGGAGGTGGCAGCTGCAGAAGCTGTGGCAGCAGAAACTGCAGCCAACGGCCACAGCGGCAGAGACAAAAGTGTGCGTGCTGGGACTGCGGAAATCTGTGTCCACTAGACCCCCACTGTTGGGTCAGGCGTGACCTGAGAGAGTGAACGGGGGTCCGTAAAGTTGCTAATAGTGGGGTTCTCTAGGGAGAAATCCATTTTGATCTGACAGGGAGGCAGAACATAGGAGTTGAAAAGGTATGCTGTCTGTTTGTAATTGCACACAGACTGGCCCAACATGCACCTGGCCTTGTTCCCCTGCAATCCTTTGCTTCTGATAACAAAGGAGAGACCACCCAGATTGGCTGGCCCAGAGAGATGGCAGGGGGAAACTGCTTTTCTGGAAGCTGGGAAGCAGAGCAGGGAGAGACCATCTGAGATTCAGGTCTGAGGCAAAATCCTTATTGAGTGCCATAGAGAAAGAAGGCTAGAGCCGCCAAAAAGACAGGGACATCAAGCCAGAAACACTGCCACCTAGGGGCTGGAGTACAAACTGACTGTGTTTATTATTAGTTTTATTTAATAAAAAACCAAGAAGCTAAGAAATCGCCATCTTAAAATTAAGGACTAGCTTACAACACTGAGGTGCAGTGGAACGCAGGGAACTGCAATAGTGTCTGGACTGAGAACAGGCATGCCAAACAGAATAATGGAGGAAGTGAATGGCCTTCGCAACGACACACTTTTTTTTTTTTTTGCTAATTTTTATTTTTTAATTTTCATTTTTTGCATCTTTTAATTAAGAAACACATTTGTTCCTTTTTTCCTCACTTTATTTTACCTTTTTACATTATTACATTTTTAAGTTCAATCAGCATTATTACTACTACTATTTTAACTTTTTTGTTTTCTTTTTCTTTTTTTCTTTTTTTTAAATGCCATTTTATTTTCTCTTTATTTTACATTGGAATTAGTGTTCTTCATTCTATTTTCATTTCTCCTTTAGCATCATTTAACACTATCTCAACACGACCTTTACACCATAGCTCTCTTCCTAACCTTTCCCCTTTTGTTGTCCTGTTTATCTTAACCCTTTCCTGCTTTACATTTTCCGTTCTCTTTCTGTCTCCCCCTTCTAAAATTTCTACCCTACTTATTTATCTAATTTCCAATTCCCTATGCCAAGTACATACACACCCCTCCCTGAGCTATATTAACTAGCAAAAAAAAAAAATTTGTTTTCCTCTCTGACATTTTGATGATGTTTGTGTGAATGTTGATTGTAATGTATTTTTATGCTTTTTAATGAGATTATTTTGCTTATTCTTTTGTTGTTCCTGTTGCTTGGTATTTTTTTTATTTGCTTTGTTTTTATTTGTTTTTTACTTCTGTTTTCTCTTGCTTTGCTGGATATTAGTGGGTGTTGTGGTTTATATTATTCTCCAGGTACTGTTGCCAGCATTTGCTGGGGTTGTTCTATTGAAATTCTATCCCCATATTTATAGTTTGTTCCCCTTTTCTCTCTTAGTCTCTTTCTTCTCTCTCTCTTCCTCTCTCCCTCTCTTTCTTTTCTCTCTGTTTCCCAATTTCATTTTGAGACTCCTTTTTTTTCTTTTTTTCCTATCTTTTTCTTTTTCTCCCTCCCTCTTCTCTTTTTACTCTTCTTCTTTCTCTCCTATACTCTAATTTGCCTCTCCCTAGTGGTCACCTTTATTGAAGGTTATTAATATCACAAATACATTTCTGTTCAGTGCCTTGTGTGTTGTACCTGGTTGTATTGTATTTTGTGCCTTTAAATCAATTCAGGAGAGAGATATCTACATAACCAGACTTCCTAAAAAGAGAGACCATGGGGAGACAAAGAAACAGCCCACATATGAAAGAAAAGCAGGCATCACCAGAAAAGAAATTAAATGAGTTAGAGGCAAGCAAACTACCAGAGCAAGAATTCAGAGTAATAATCATAAGATGGCTAAAAAGAATGGAAGACAAATTTGACAATATGAGTAAGAACCAAGAGGAAATGAAGACGAACCAAGAAGAAATGAAAAATGACATCGCTACTGTAAAGAACTCAATAGAAAGCATCAAAAGTAGACTAGCAGAAGCAGAGGACCAAATCAGTGAGCTAGAAGACAAGATGGAAAAAAAATACCCAATTAGAGCATCTTTTAGAAAAAATAATTACAAAACAGGAGGAGAGCCTATGGGAAATTTGGGACAATACAAAACAAAACAATATTAGAATAATAGGGGTCCCAGAAGGAAAGGAAACTGAGGAAGGCATAGAAAAACTGGTTCAAGAAATAATGACAGAAAACTTTCCTGAAATAGAGAAGAAAAAAACCCACACAAATACAAGAAGCTCGCTGAGTCCCAAGCAAAATGAATCCCAAAAAACCGACACCAAGGAACATTATAATTAAATTGGCAAACACCAATGACAAAGTAAAAATCTTAAAAGCAGCCAGAGAGAGACAGAAAGTTACATATAAAGGAACCCACATTAGGTTAGCAACTTATTTCTCAATAGAAACTCATCAGGCCAGAAGGGAATGGGATGAAATATACAAAGTCATGTAAATGAAGGATCTCAATCCAAGAATACTGTACTCACCAAGGCTATCAATCAAAACTGAAGGTGAAATCAGAAGCTTCACAAAAAAAAAAGAATAAAGGAATTTATCACCAACAAACAAGCAATGCAAGAAATGCTAAAGGGTCTACTGTAAAAATAAATAGGAAGCGAAGAAGGAACACACAGGTATAGAATAAAAAATGGTGTCAAATAAGTACCTATCAATAATAACTTTAAATGTAAGTAGATTAAATGCTCCAATCAAAAGACATAAGGTAACGGATTGGATAAGTAAACAAGGACCATATATCTGTTGTTTAGAAGAAGCCCACTTCATAAAAAAAAAGAAAAAGATGCACACAGAATGAGGGTGGAGGGATGGAAAAAGGTTTTCCAGGCGAACGGAAATGAAAAAAAATCTGGGGTAGCAATACTTATATCTGACTAATTAGACCTCAAAGTGAAGGACATACCAAGAGATAACAAAGGCCACTTCATAATACTAAAGGGAGCAATCCAACAAGAAGAAATAACCCTGGTAAACATATATGCACTCAATATGGGAGCACCCAAATACATAAAAAAAGCTACTGAAGGACATTAAGGGAGAGATTAATAGCAATACAATCAAAATAGGAGATTTTAATACCCCACTCTCACCTTTGGACAAATAATCTCAACAAAAAATCAGCAAAGAAATATCAATCCTAAATGACTCACTAGACCAGATGGAATTAATCAACATCTTCAGAACATTTCACCCCAAAGCCACAGAATATACATTCTTCTCAAGTGCACACGGGTCATTCTCAAAGATAGACCACATGTTGGGACATAGGCAAAGTCTCTTCAAATTCAAGAAGATAGAAATCATATCAAGCATCTTCTCAGATCATAGTGGCATAAAACTGGATATTAACTACAATACAAATAATCCAAATAAATAAAACACATGGAGACTAAACAGCATGCTTTTAAACAAGGACTGGGTTACCAGAGAAATCAAAGAAGAAATTAAAAACATCCTGGCAACAAATGACAATGAAAACACAACAATCCAAAATCTATGGGACACAGCAAAAGCAGTTTTGAGAGGGAAATTCATATCTTTACAAGCCTATTGCAAAAAAACAAGAAAAAATGGTAACAAATTATCTAACTCTACAACTCAAAGAGTTAGAAAAATAGCAACAAGAAAAGCCCAGTGTAAGCAGAAGGAAGGAAATAATAAAAATTAGAGTGGAAATAAATGACATAGAGACCAAAGAAACAATACATAAGATCAACAAAACCAAGAGCTGGTTCTTTGAAAGGGTAAACAAGATTGGTGAACCTCTAGCCAGGCTAACCAAGAAACAAAGAGAGAGGACCCAAATAAACAAAAGCAGAAAAGAAAGAGGTGAAATAACAACAGACCCCACTGAAATACAAAGGATTGTTACTAAATACTATGAACAACTCTATTCCAACAAACTGGACAACCTGGAGGAAATGGACATATTCCTAGAAAATTACAACCTTCCAAAACTCAATCAGGAAGAATCTAAAAATCTCATTAGACCAGTGACTATGGAAGAAATTGAAACAGTCATCAAAAAGCTTCCAGCAAACAAAATCCCAGGGCCAGATGGCTTCACAGGAGAGTTTTACCAAACATTCAAGGAAGAACTAAAACCTATCCTTCTCAGACTACTCCAAAAAATTCAAGAGGAACGAACACTTCCAGACTCCTTCTATGAAGCCAGCATCACCCTAATATCAAAACCAGATAAAGACAACTCAATGAAAGAGAATTACAGGCCAATAACCCTCATGAACATAGATGCCAAAATCCTCAACAAAATTCTAGCAAATCAGCTCCAGCAGTACATCAGAAAAATCATACACCATGACCAAGTAGGATTTATTCCGGGAATGCAAGGATGGTACAATATCCACAAATCAATAAACGTGATACATCACATAAACAAATTGAAAAATAAAAATCATATAGTCATATCAATGGATGCAGAAAAAGCATTTGATAAAATCCAACAGCCTTTCCTGATAAAAACTCTCAACAAGGTGGGAGTACAATGATCATACCTCAAAATAATAAAAGCCATATGTGATAAACCCACAGCCAACATCATACTCAATGGGCAAAAACTAAAACCATTCCCTCTAAGAACAGGAAGGAGACAGGGATGCCCACTCTCACCTCTCCTGTTTGACATAGTACTGGAAGTACTAGCCATTGCAATTAGACAAGAAGAGGAAATAAAAGGTATCCAAATTGGAAAAGAAGTAAAGTTATCCTTATTTGCAGACAACATGATATTGTACATTAAAAAAAAAAAACACAAAAGACTCCATCAAAAAACTAATAAACTTAATAAATGAATTTGGCAATGTAGCAGGATACAAAATCAACGCCAAGAAATCTTTGGCATTTCTATACACCAATAGTGAACTTACAGAAACAGAGACTAAAAAAGCAACCCCATTTACCATTATACCAAAAAAAAATTTAAGATACCTAGAAATAAACTTAACTAAGGAGGTAAAAGATCTATCCATGCAATACTACACGACACTGAAAAAAGAGATAGAGGAAGATATAAACAGATGGAAGAACATACCATGTTCATGGATTGGTAGAATCAACATCATTAAAATGTCCATACTTCCCAAAGCAATTTATAGGTTCAATGCACTCTCCATTAAAATACCAATGACATATTTCACAGACCTAGAAAGAACTCTCCAAAAATTTATTTGGAATAAAAGACCCCGAATAGCCACAGCAATCCTGAGAAAGAAGAGTAAAGTAGGAGGTATCTCAATACCAGATTTCAAGCTGTATTACAAAGCCACTGTTCTCAAAACAGCCTGGTACTGGCACAAGAACAGACATATAGATCAATGTAATAGAATAGAGAATCCAGATATCAACCCAAATCACTGTGCTCAATTAATATTTGACAAAGGAGGCACAAATATACAATGGAGTCAAGACAGTCTCTTCAATAAATGGTGTTGGGAAAATTGGACAGAATGCAAAAGAATGAAACTAGATCACCAACTTACACCATACACAAAAATAAACTCAAAATGGATACAGGACTTAAACATAAGATGGTAAATCATAAAAATACTAGAGGCATCCACAGGCAGCAAAATCTCATACATATGCCAAAAGAACTTCTTCACTGATACTGTCCCTAGGGCAATGGAAGCTAAAGAGAAAATAAACAAATGGGACTACATCAAAATAAAAAAAGCTTTTTTAACAGCAAAAGAAACCATCAACAAAACAACAAGAAAGCCGACTATATGTGAGAACATATTTGCAAATGTTATCACTGATAAAGCTTTAATCTCCAACATCTAAAGACAGCTTATACAACTTAATAAAATAAGACAAATGAGCCAATTAAAAAACAGACAATGGGAGACCGAAACAAGATGGCAGCCTAGGTAGTCTCCTAAGCTGCCGCCTCATCAACAATTTGGAAAAAAACAACAGCTAAAATCGAAAGGGATCACATCAGACCCACAGGAAAGCTGGCGGAATGGGATGGCTAAACCTAGAGACAAAGAAAACCGCTGCTGCTGCCATGTGGGGTTTAAAACTACGGTGGAACCAGACCCGCCGGAGCCGCCAGAGCCACTGCCACTGCGAGTGAGGGAAGCCCACCGAGAGCAGAGCTTGCTCCGTCCCTGGCCCAGGGTGTGGGCTGCTTCAGAGCATGGCCTCTGCATCCGCAACTGTCTTGGCCTGCCCGCGGAAGGAGCGAGGGAACCGATGCCAGACCTCAGCCGCACCTTTCGCTCCAGCCCAGAATGAGACGTCTTGGAGTGTGGTCTCCCCGCCCACAGCCATCTCAGCCCGGCCTCCGTGGCCATCGTCCCAGCCCGCTATGCTGGTGAGGAGCTGGTGTGGCACCTTCAGTTCTCAGCTCCGGCAAGCCCTTTGCCCATCTGTCCCGCCGCCACCTGGCTGGGCCAGAGCCTCTGCCGAGCCCCCAAAGAGGGGCGCTGCTGCCACCATGTGGATTTTAAAACTACAGTGGAAATGGAGCTGTTGGAGCCTCAGTCGCCGCGAGTGAAGGAAGCCCACCAAGAGCAGAGCTCGCTCCACCCCAGGCCAGGGAGTGGGCTGCTTCAGAGCCTGGCCTCTGCATCCACAGCTGTCCCAGCCTGCCCACCGTGGGAGCGAGGGAACCTACGACGGGCCTCAGCCGCACCATCTGCTCCTGCCTGGACGCCTTGGAGCTCAGTCTCACCGCCTGCAGCCATCTCAGCTGGGCCTCCGCACCTGCAGCTGTCCTAGCCCGCCCGCCATGAGCGGTGGGTCCCACGGGGACCCATGTGCCCCGGGAGAGCTGTGTGCCCCAGTTGAGCTGTGTGCCCCAGGGGAGCCGTGTGTCCCAGGAGAGCCGTGTATCCCAGGGAGCCGTGTGCCCTGGGTGAGCCGTGTGCTCCAGGGGAACCATGTGCCCCAGGAGAGCTGTGTGCCTCAGGAGAGCCGTGTGCCTAAGGGGGCAGTGGGACCCGGGGAGCAATATACACTGGGAGAGCCGTGTGCCCTGGGGAAGCAGTGGGACCCAGGGGTAGGGGGCTGTGTGAACCGGAGGAGGAGCAGATTCTATTCATGTGGTCCTGAGACATTTGGACAGTATGCAGCCATTAGCTATAGAACACTCTGTTGTATTTCCCTACAAAAACAAATGAGAGAGAGTGTCCTACTTGAAATTCATATACAGAAAAAAGGAAGAGAGAAGGAAAAAAAAATCTGAGGAACAGAATAAAGTGGTGAATATAGTAGAATCAGGGGCAAAGAAGGGGAGTGGACTGATAATTATCAGGAGGATAAGGGGGTGGGGAAGCAGTGAGAGACTGGATTGAAATCGTATAACCAATGGATGAAGACAATTGGGGGGAGAAGGGGTAAGGGCAGTGGGTGGGAAGGGAACTGGGTGGTAGGGAGCTTTGGGGAAGAAAAAGGAGAAACAATTGTAATAATGTGAGTAATAAAGATTTTTTTTTTAATGGACAATAGACCTAAATAGAATCTTCTCAAAAGAAGACAGAAGGAAGGCCAAAGGCACATGAAAACATGCTCAAAGTCACTAATTATCCGAGAGATGCAAATCAAAATAACAATGCAGTACCATCTCACACGTGTCAGAATGGCCAACATCAACAAATCAACAAACAGCAAGTGTTGGCGAGATTGCAGAGAAAAAGGAACCCTCATAGACTGCTGGTGGGAATGCAGACTGGTGCAACCACTGTGGAGAACATTATGGAGCTTCCTCAAAAAAACTGAAAATGGAACTCCTATTTGACCCAGTAATCCCACTCCTAGGAATATGTCCCAAGAAACTAGAAACACCAATCAGAAAGTATATATGCACCCCTATGTTCATAGCAGCACAATTTGCAATAGCTAGGATTTGGAAACAGCCTAGGTGCCGGTCAACAGATGATTGGATCAAAAAACTATGGTACATCTACATAATGGAATACTATGCTTCCATAAAAAAGAATGATTTCTTATCATTTGCAGCAACCTGGATGGAATTGGAGAACATCATGCTGAGTGAAATAAGCCAGTCAATGAAAGAGAAACACCACATGACTTCACTCATTTATGGATAATAAAGAACATTTTAAACTGATGAACCAAAAGATAGATATAGCGACAGTAAAGCAACAAGCAGACTGTCAAATTATAGCGGGGAGGGTAGGGAGATCTGGGGAAGATAAGAGATCAACTAAAGGACTTGTATGCATATAGGTACAACCAATGGACACAAACCTCTGGGGAAAGAGGGTATGTATGGGAGGGGGGGGCAATGGTAAGATATGTACACAGAAAAAAATTTAATTAAAAAAAGAGCAAGTTAAAAAAATAAATTACACGGGGAAGGGTGTCCCGGGTGAGCCGTGTGTCCCAGGGGGCCAAGTGCCCCGGGTGAGCCGAGTGTCCCAGGGGGCCGAGTGCCCCGGGTGAGCCGAGTATCCCAGGGGGCCGAGTGCCCTGGGTGAGCCGAGTGTCCCAGGGGGCCGAGTGCCCCGGGTGAGCCGAGTGTCCCAGGGGGCCTAGTGCCCCGGGTGAGCCGAGTGTCCCAGGGGGCCTAGTGCCCCGGGTGAGCCGAGTGTCCCAGGGGGCCATGTGCCCCAGGTAAGCCGTACCCCCCAAAGGGGAAGGGTGTCCCGGGTGAGCTGTGTGTCCCAGGGGGCCAAGTGCCCCGGGTGAGCCGAGTGTCCCATGGGGCCGAGTGCCCCGGGTGAGCCGAGTGTCCCAGGGGGCCATGTGCCCCGGGTAAGCCGTACCCCCCAAAGGGGAAGGGTGTCCCGGGTGAGCTGTGTGTCCCAGGGGGCCAAGTGCCCCGGGTGAGCCGAGTGTCCCATGAGGCCGAGTGCCCCGGGTGAGCCGAGTGTCCCAGGGGGCCGAGTGCCCCGGGTGAGCCGAGTGTCCCAGGGGGCCGAGTGCCCCGGGTGAGCCGAGAGTCCCAGGGGGCCGAGTGCCCCGGGTGAGCCGAGTGTCCCAGGGTGCAGTGTGCCCCGTGTGAGCCGTGTGTCCCAGGGGAAGCAGTGGGACCCAGGGGAAGGGGCGGTGAAAACCAGAGGAGGAGCGGACTCTATTCATATGGTCCTGAGATAGTCACCATAAAACAAGCAGACTGCCAAATGACAGCGGGGAGGGGAAGGAGACCTGGGGGGAGATAGGAGAACAACCGAGGGACTGGTATGCATGAACATAAGTACAACCAATGAACACAGAACTCTGGGGAGGGAGGGCATAAATGGGAGGTGGGGAGGGGGCAATGGTAAACTATGTACACAGAAAATACCTTAATAAAATGAAATTTAAAAAAAAAAATAAATAAATAAATTACATTTTAAAAAGTGGGGAGCAATATGGTGCTGTATGAAGGGTATTTCCTGAGACTTGAGTCCTTGATTTGAGTCCCATTTCTCACAGATTGAGATCTTGGAATAATCATTACAATGTTTCTGGCAAGTTTTTCTTCACCTGAAAAACAATCAGGGTAATTTAATCATTTTTAAAGCCCAGTCTAGTTGTAGCAGTCTGCAATTCCTAATAGTTACACCTGAATATATATTGTTTTGTATATTTAAATATTCAGGTAACAGGTTCTCAACATTAACTACACTGGCATGAGCTTTCTGCCTGGGTTTTGCTCTTTTATTACTGTTGTTTATGGTTTTATATGCTGTCCTTCATGACCTGAAATTGTCATAATAGGTGACAACTAAGGTAAGCTCCACAGAAAGGGAGCTGCCTTATTTTTAGAAAGGAGCTTTTTATTTTTTATGTTTGGAAATAAAAGCAAGGAGAGCTCTACTGAATGTGAACAAGCCACCTGAGAATAGGTCAGAACCTGGTGCTGAACAGGCATGGCAGAGAGCAATGCCTCTGAGAAAGAGAGACACCACCATCCAGCTCTTTTCTTTGGTAATTAATGGGGAAGCCTTTGTATCTTTGCATTAGACCCTTTCATCTAAGGGTTGCTAAATGTTTTTACAAACATCAATTAATTCAATTAAACTTCACCTCACTGCCTTGAGGCAGGTGATGTGAAGTTCGCTTCGGGTAACCACATCTGTGCTTGCTCCGGTGTTGTCCACAGCTTAGGCATTAGTACAGATGAGCATAATTAATAATAACAGTAAGCCTTGAGTTCAGATAAAATTGTGTCATGTGAGGTCTCACCCATTTTATGAAGATCGGATTCAGCTAATGGGGACTGAAGAGGAACCTGGAGGGAGTTTATTGCCAGTGATGACAAGGCACTGACTGATTTCAGGTTCCAACCACTGCACACATGACCTTGAACCGTCCTTTATGACCCCTTTGTTACTCAGTTGCTACAGCTCTCAAGTTACTTCACAGACACGTTGCAAGGAATAATGTTTGCAATATGCTGTGCAGTCCTTAGATGAAAGCTGGAAATTAATACATGATGAAACATTATCACCACTTGTCTTCACACCATCTAAAAGATTAGGCAAGGGGAGTACACGCAGGCTCACAGTGCTGGCAGAAAGCAGTCCTGGAATTAATTTCCATTTAACATCTAGCCTATCCACCCAGAGAGACTGAGAACTGCTCACAGTGGCCCGAGTGCTCCTGGGAGAAGTGAAAGGAAGCTGAAACACCAGGTCAGCAAAGAAACAGCAAAGCATTTCCTTCCTTTTCCCTTCTTATTTGAGATGAAGTGGTTCAAAGGAAATGAGTGCAAAGAGAGAATGAGAATCAGGAAATGGCTGAAGCAGCTTTTCCTCTCAATTCTGTCATTAGTCTGCGTGTGTAATCCACAGTCTCCGAATGAGCTTGTGCAGGAGTCCTCCTTTGTGCCTTTGCCTTCAGTCTCCTTTGTCAACATTTCCCCTCTCTGCCTGGGCTGACCAGCGAATGGATGACTCTGACACACATTTGCTGTGAAAGAGAGGGCTAAGGAGCTGCCTGGCTAAAGGAACCAGACAGCCTTCAGTGCCTGCCTCGTTAGGTTTTTATTGTAACAGCAGTTGGAGATAAGGTTTCTCTTTTAGATACAATCAGTAGGGTAAGTAATTTGAGGAGGACACATGTGTTTGCAGTGTCCTTTAAGCAAGGACAACCAAAGATTTCAGCGTAAGGATTCCAGCAAATACCTGCGGGTCTACATGTGCACAGACTTGTTTGGAAAGATCAAGGAATAATTGGGGGCACCGCCTTTGGCACGCCCCTAAGTCAGAATTCCAATAAACAGGACAGGCGGCCTTCTTGCACACTTCCCTTTTCTCGGAATGTCCTCCTTACAAGCTTTCCAACCAAGCCTCTTCTGTGCTCCCCAACACCTATCTCCACTTATCTAGACCAGCAGGAAACTCCCTCCTTCTTGAAGCCTTTCTGGCCTGACTCTTACCTCAACTCTCTGGGTCACTCTTTTGAAATTAGCACACATATTAACATCTAGTCTATCCACCCAGAGAGACTGAGAACTGCTATTAGCAATTCTTCAGTGTTGGTTCTGCTTTCTAATAGACTTACCGTATTTGCCGGCGTATAAGACGATTTTTTGGCCCTGAAAAATACTTATTTGCCGGCGTATAAGACGACCCCCTAACATTTCCACTCAAAATACAGAGTTTGTTATATACTCGCCGTATAAGACTACCCCCCACTTGGAGGCATATTTTTCAGGGCCAAAAAATCGTCTTATATGCCGGCAAATACGGTAACTCTTCCAGGGAATCTTTTCTTAGAATCCTCCTTCATCTAGTACAGGTCATGGCATGCTGAAGTTAATTAAATAAATGAATGGGTGGAATCTGTCAGCAAAATGTTAAGATATAAATTCAAACCACACCAAATCCACATGTGCTATTCTTACTACACTACATCACACCCTGGGAGGCACATGTAGTAAAGAATAGAACTATCAAATAGGCAAAATTAAGAGAAGGAGAAACTGCTGTAAAGAATAGCCCTCACTTGTTTGGCTCAGTAGATAGAGTACTGGCCTGCAGACTGAAGGTTCCTAGGTTCCATTCTATTCAAGGGCACATGCCTGGGTTGTGGGCTTGACCCCTAAAGGGGGCATGCAGGAGGCAATCGATCAGTGATTCTCATCATTGATGTTTCTCTCTCCCTCCCTCTTCCTTCCTCTCTGAAATCAATACAAACATATTTTTTTATTTTTTTAAATACATTTTATTGATATTTTACCGAGAGGAAGGGAGAGAGATAGAGAGCTAGAGACGTCGATGAGAGAGAAACATCGACCAGCTGCCTCTTGCACACACCCCACCGGGGATGTGTCCACAACCAATGTACATGCCCTTGACCGGAATCGAACCCGGGACCTTTCAGTCCACAGACCGACGCTCTACCACTTGAGCCAAACCGGTTTCGGCCAAACATATTTTTTAAAAAGAAGAAGAATAGCCCTAGCTTGTTTGGCTCAGTGGATAGAGCATTGGCCTGAGGACTGAAGGGTCCTAGATTCAGTTCAGTTCAAGGTCACTTGCTTGGATTGCAGGTTTAATCCCCAGTAGGGTGTATGCAGGAGGCAGCCGATCAGTGATTCTCTCTCATCATTGGTGTTTCTATCTCTCTCTCTCTCTCCCTCTCCCTTCCTCTCTGAAATCAATAAAAATATATTTAAAAATAATATACTTTCACCAGAAAGGTGTGGCTCAATGGTTGGGTACTGACCCATGAACCAGAAGGTCACAGTTGGATTTCCCGGTCAAGGCACAAGCCCAGGTTTCGGGCTCCATTGCTAGTGCAGAGCACACAGGAGGTCTCTCTCCCTCTCCCTTCCTCTCTGAAGTCAATAAAAATAGATTATCTAAAAAAGACTAAACTTTCCATTTCTTTGGACAAATACCAAGAAGGGTGATTGTTGGATCATCTGGTAAGATGTTTAATTTTGTAAGAAACTGTCAAACTGCCTTTCAAGTGACTGTACATTTTGCACGCTCACCAGCAATGAGAGTTCTTATTACCCCGCACCCTTGCCATTATTTGGTGTTGTCAATGTTTTGGGCTCAGGCCATTTTAATGGGTGTATAGTGGCACCTCATTGTTGTTTTAATTTGAAATTCCTTAATGAGATAATCTGATAAGTTGAAAACACGTTCCACATAATCACCTGCACATGAATATTTATTGCAGCATTATTTGTAATTGCAGAAACTTGGAAGCAACTAAGACGTCCTTAATGTAAGTGAATGGATAAATAAACTGTGGTATATCCAGACCGTGGAATGTTATTCAGCTCTAAAAAGAAATGAGCTATCAAACCACTTCAAAGGTAATATACTGTATGATTCCAACTATTTGACAATTGAAAATGGCAAAACTATGGAGATAGAAAAAAATTTACTGTCAGGGGTTAGGGAGGAATGAATTAAGGGGAGCAGATAGAATTTTTAGGGCAGTGAAAACACATTATCATACATTTGTCAAAACCCATCTAATGTACAACACCAGGAGTGAGCATTAATGATAACTGTAGGCTTGGTGAAAATTGTGTCAATGTAGGTTTCTACCATTCTGTAGCTAATGTGCCATTCTGATCAGAAATGTTGATGTTGAGGAAGGATATGTGTATGCACTTTTTATATTCTTGGGGACTTGTTTTGCTATTCAACTTTGGCTTAAAAGTTGTTATGGCATAACCAGATTGGTTTAATAAGGTAAGTTTGTGTGAAGTTTTTCCTGTAACTCCTAATCAATGACATGCTCATTTCAACCGCAGAATGGTGCATGAATTGCCAAGTATACTCTCAAGAACCCAGCCAGAAGGGAACAGAGCAAGTATTGTCAATTTTGAACAATAGAATGAAATATTTCTCTCCCATCTGTACAGCAGCACTGGTGTACCTTTACCATTTCATATTCCACCACTTCTCAACCTCTATCTGTTGAGATAAAATTTGATATCTTCACCGAAACCGGTTTAGCTCAATGGATAGAGCGTCGGACTGCGGACTGAAAGGACCTGGGTTTGATTCTGGTCAAGGGCATGTACCTTAGTTGTGGGCACATCCCCAGTAGGGGGTGCAAGATGGCTTGCTAGAGCTTTTTTGATGTATAATTTTTATTGATACACAATTCACATAAATAAAATTCACCCTTTTAAAAGTATAAAATTCATCCTGGCTGGTGTAAGTCAGCAGTTGAGCATCAACCCATAAACCAGGAGGCTGACAGTTTGATTTCCTGTCAGGGCACATGCCTGGGTTTTGGGCTTGATTCCCAGTAGGGGGCATACAGGAGGCAGTTGATTCATGTTTCTCTCATTTATGTTTCTATCTCTCTTTCTCCCTCTCCCTCTTTCTTTCTGAATCAATTTTTTTAAATAAAGTATACAATTCAGTGAATTTTAGTATATTCACAAAGTTTTGTAGCCATAACCACTAATTCCAGAACATTTTCATCTACCTAAAAAGAAATCCCACACTCCATCTATTCTGATCTTGTGATAAAATGTTAATTTCATTTCCTTCTTTATATGGTTAAATTGCACTATGTTTTGGAAATTTAAAGAACTGCATATATTTTTTGTAATTAAAACTACAATAGTTACTATTTTTATGTTTATCTTAATTTTTGCCATTTGATCAAGATTTTATACGTACACACACTTAAGTCTTGGCTTTACTGTTTGCTGCTTTCTGGTTGGAGGTATCAGAGCTGACAGTTGTATGTAGCTTGAAGCAAAGCGAGTAGACACAATGAATGTAAAACTAACTCTCCTTTATTGAAAACATGATATTTCCCAGGCACTATACCTCATAGTTTTAGGAGGTAACATCTGTTATCATACTTTTTATTTTACATGTGAGCAAATGAAGGCTTATGGAGTTTTGAAACTTACTGTCCTTAAGTTATATAACCACAAAGCCCAAATCTGACCCCAGATTCAGAGTACACGCCTTTAACCACTATGCTCTACCACTTCCTGATACATTGAGTGTTTGGTTTCACTATACAAACACTTGATCGGTCTGGACAGTGCGCTTTCACAAGTGTTCATTCCATTCCTCTGATTACCAGGTGGGAAGAGCCAGCTCCTGTAGATGACACAGTCACACAGGTCAACTTGCACAGATGAGCAGCTGAAATTGGGGGACTTCCCAGCGCCAATGTGGATGTGTTCCTCTACATTACACTGGAGCTTCTGACAATTCTCAGACTTCTGTTGCAGCTCTCACAACAACTACCTACCCCTGTCTTATTTGTTTGCATATTTAAATCCCTACATTAATTGAAGGAATTCAATATGACTTGCTTCATATATGTTGCAAATAATGTGTTTTGAATGAATGTTTGAATAACCCAAAGTATAAAATGACTATCCAAGGGTCTACACTGATACAAATACAAGATAGAATAAATAAAGGAGTCTTGCCACATAGTTACCTGAATATTTTATTTCTAGGCATCCTGAAGTATTTAACCACCAATATTTCAGTGGAAGACTACATAAAATGTTATTATGTCTTCTATACATGTATACCTATTACAAAAGTTAACTTAATTCATTATACACATTAAGTAGGATGCTTTTCCATACACACACAAAAATGTGGTTACAAATACCTTTTGAAGAGAATTGGTCATATTTTGTACCTTTGTGAGCAAAATGAGTGAGGATACTATTAAAAGTTGATGGATTGAGTCTTTCATTAATCAAATAAAATCCTCAGCCTGAAGCCAGCCTCCACAACTAGCTGAGGGAGTTTGTGCAAGGCTGCAAAGATTGCTCAACTATAAAATAGAACTAATAACTTCACAGGGCTGTTGGAAGAATAAAAGACGTGCAAAGTGTGTGCCTTAGTGAACACAAGTCTAGTGGCCAGCTCTTTGTTTCTAATACCATTCTCCTCGGGGTGGGGAGGTGGCTGATAATAGGATAATAGGACCTGGACACCAAATGTACAAGAGGAGTGTGGAGCCTCATTTAGTGCCAGAAAGGGGGGGGGGAGAGAGAGAGAGAGAGAGAGAGAGAGAGAGAGAGAGAGAGAGAACAATAATAGGGGATAAATTAAAAAGGCCCTTTAGCAACTGCAAGAGCTCCCAATGACCAAAGCTAAAATAATTTGAGTAACAAAATTTTAAAATTTGATCTGGATTATAACCCAAAATGTAAAGTAACTATCCATGAGTCCACACTGTTGTGAATAAAGGATAGAGTAAATAAATGAAGAAGAGAGAAATCACCTACTCTGAACAATCCAAATAATTTATGGACACACTGCCCCCTCAAGGAGGGTTTCATGGTTCACCACCCTTCAAGTGTGAGCTGCTTATGGTGACTTCCGCCAAAGAATACAGTATAGGAGGTGGGAAAATAACTTTGCAGTGGAGAAACCTGACAAATACTGTCTTCAGCCTAATGATCAAGGTCAACTTTAACAGCGATGAGGTCATGTTGAGACTATGAGATGACATATTTTTATGTTACGGCACTTACCCTTGTGACGTTCCTCCTCAAAACTCATAATTCCAGCCTGATAATGAGAAAAACATCAGACAAAACCCAGTAGTGGGACATTCTACAAAACACTTGATTAGTATTCCTCACAACCATCGAAGTCATTAAACACAGGAAAGTCTGAACAACCGTCACATCCAGAGTAGCATGACAACTACCCTGCTTCCCCGAAAATAAGACAGTGTCTTATATTAATTTTTGCTCCCAAAGATGTGCTAGGTCTTATTTTCAGGGGATGTCTTATTTTTCCATGAAGAAGAATACGGTACACATTTATTGTTAAATGAAAATAAAGGAAATTTATTACCTGTATATGGTACATTAGTACGATAGTTGTCAACACAAACCAGACAAACTGTGAATCCTACAGTATCAAGAATTTACTCATGTATTTAATGACAATCATGTCATCATCTTCTGGAACATCATCATAACAATCAATTCCTGAATTTCCTGGTGAATTTCTTGTGACTCCATTTCTTTCAGAATCAGTGGACCAAATCTCTCATGTTTAGCAATAGCACTGTCTTTAAAGGAGTACTTCTTGTCAAGGTAGCCTGCTCGCAGTGCATTTGCAATGCAACTGTCAGTGATTTTCTCCCATGAATTCTTCACCCAAGTCACAACTTCTTGCAGTTTAGGTTTCACAAAGTTTCCACAATGATTTCTCTCCATTCACACAGCAGTGATGTCAGGACTCCGCGTAACGTCACTGGTTGCTAGACGCCAGTCGGGGCGGCCCTAGTGACCAGTTTTCAGTAAATTAATTTTCATTCTGAGACAGAGCCTGGGGGTCTTATTTTCGGGGGGATGCCTTATATTTCACTCAGAAGGAAACCTGTGAGTAGGTCTTATTTTCGGAGGATGTCTTATTTTCGGGGAAACACTGTATATGTAATGTGGTGTTCTTGAACAAATAAAGAATATTCAGTTAAAACTGAGGATGTCTGAAAAAAGTTATAGACTTTAGTTAATAGTAATTTATCAATATTGGTTCATTAGCTGTGATAAATGTGCCATACTAATGCAAGCTGTTAACAATGGGGGAAACTGGATTCAGACATAAGGGAACTCTCTGTACTCTTTTCACAAATTTTCTGTAAATCTAAAACTATTCTAAAATAAAAAAGTTCATTCTTTCCAAAGCAGTGTGAATACGATGTGTTTGTTACAGTAACTGGGAACTGCCTGTTTTAACTTTGTAGCCTCCCCACCTTTGTTCATCACCTTGTTGAAATGATGGAAGCCACCTGGGTGGCAATGTCGGGATTTAGATCTAGATTGATGGTATAACTGAGCCTGGGCTTTTCAGAATCAACCAGCCTTGGTTTAGTGAGATAACCCTGCCCCCTAGGGGTGTAGTATTTTATCTACACTTACTGTCGCCTTTGTGCTCCAGTCACTTTTGATGTTTCCAAGTCTGGGCAAGAGTCAAGATACACTTGGGACCCCACTTTGTTCATATGCACAGAAATTTACCCCCCAGACTGTTCTCTAGAGAAAGACACATCCATGTGAGGGAACCGGCTGATGGAAGTGTAAATGGCATGGCTCACTTATGCTAAGTGAAATAAGCCAGGCAGGGAAGACAAATAACACATGATTTCACTTACATGTGGAATCTAATAAACAAACTAAATGAACAAAATATAAACTGACTCATAGACGAAGAAAACAGACTGGCAGCTATTAGAGGGGAGGAGTGTTGTGGGTGGAAAAAGTAAAAGGATTAAGCAAAAAATAAACAAACACAAAACTCATAGACACAGACAACGGTATGGTGATTATCAGTGGGGAAGGGGACCAAGTAGAAGAGAAGAAGAGGGTAAAGGGGGGATAAATGTCGAAGGGAGGAGACTTGACTTTGGGTGATAAACACACAATACAATGTACAGATGATGTATCATAGAATTGAACACCTAAAACCTATATAATTTTATTAACCGATGTCACCTCAATAAAGTCAATAAAAATATACTTTGTCAACATGAATGGTGTAAGAGTTAGTTGTCCTGATAAAAGAGATAAAAGAGAATTCAGTGTATAATACCTATAACATAAAATATGTGTTGATCAACTCTTTTTGTTATCATTGGAGCTTCCAGGCAACAGTAGGCTATTAGTAGTTAAGTGTTGGGAGAGTCAAAGTTATATGTGGATTTCTGAGTGAGCACCATTAACTATTGTGTTGGTTTGGCACCATTAACTATTGTGTTGGTTGCTCAAGGGTCAACTGTATAAACATACACACATAAACAATGATACATATTTCTTAGGTTATCATGTGCAGAAAATGTAACATATTTTTACATCTCAACTTGATTTTTCCTTATTATTATTAATCATAGAACATTAATCTAGTCAACTATAAGGTAGTTCAGTCACTGAAGGATATTCTCACCAATTTCTGTTTACACAGTCGAATAAGGATTTCCTCTTCCCTCTTTCTTCCATTGGATTGGCATCCATGGTCACTGGCTTTGTGCATCACAGAGTGGAGGAAAGACTGGCTTTACCCATCCTTTGCCCTTCATTGGCAAAAGTTGAGCTGTCACTTGTATTTGCATCTCTGGCCATTTGCATTTACTCTGCCACCATTGAGACAACTGTGGCTTCACCACAGGTTTTGTCTTAGCCTTCTCTCAGTCCTTCTCCACCACCTTTGGGGCAAATGAAACTACTGCACATTCCTAAGCCTCCTGGGCTACAGGCAACATGGGGTGTGGTCTCTGGCTAGACATACCCCACTTACTCGTTTCTTCTCCACTACTACTAGGGCATGATAGAACTTCTCTGTCAACATCACTAACCCCTCTTCTTTCCCCAGGAACCAAGTTCTCTGCTTGGGGTCCCCACCACTCTGAGACTTCTATCATTCCCCTAGGTATGGGAACATCGCTGAGACCTATACCAGCATTAAACCCAATCATATCAAATCTCTCTCCTCAGCTGTGAAATTTTTATCAAACCCATGCCAGGACAATTGGCTCTTACACCATTCATGTTGACAAAGCATATTATTTACAAAATAAAAGTTGTCTTTTGTACACAAAAGTCAGACTTTGAGACTCAGAAGTCAAATAGTCTCTAATGTAAATTTCTAGTCTACTTAGAAATCATAAGTGCTGATAATTATTTATTTCTTTTTGTATTCTTGCTGTCACTTTATCTTGTGTGTACATGGAAGAGGCTTGAGGGTGAATTAACCATCAGAGGACAGAGGAGAGTAAAAAGGAATGTATATATATATATATATATATATATATATATATATATATATATTACATATAAGTATACATATTAATATAAAGAATAAATAAATCAATAAACAAAGGTTACAGTGTTTATAGATTTTTCTTTTTTATTATTTTTCATATTTTCTCAATTCTAGAAGGAACATGTTTTATATAATCAGAAATAGAAAGTTATCTGTATGTGTATACACACATGTATATACGTATATATGTACAGTCAGAGACAATATATATGTGGGTGGTGATGCTGGGAGTCACTATGTATATCAGCACCCCAGTGAAGGGAGAGTAGGGAACCCAAGCCTTGTGCTGGCCCCACCCAAAGTTGTCTTCTCCTCCAGTCTCTCTGTTACTTGATCTTTGACCCTGTTGACCACTCTCTTCTTGAAACCCCTCTTTCCTTGGCCTTATAGCACCAAGGTCTCTGAGCTCTGTTTCTAGTTCTCTAATCCATCAGAAATCTAGGCCTCAAATCAGAGGAATACCGTAATGGAGAGACTTTGGGAGGTGCACGGAGGGGAAGAGGGTGACTCATATGTAGGAGTAATGGGTTCTGTGGTGAAATAGAGAAGACAACAAACGTTCACTTGAATCTGACAGGCTCTGTGACTACTTTGACCATTATGACAGAAGTGAGACGAAGGGCTCTCAGACCTTAAGAGACTAAAGCAGCAGCAGAAACCAGTTTGGCTCAGTGGATAGCGTGTCAGCTTGGGCACTGAAGGGTCCCAGGTTCGATTCCAGTCAAGGGCACGTGCCTTGGTTGCAGCACATCCCTGGTGTGAGTGTGCAGGAGGCAGCTAATTGATGTTTCTAACTCACTATCCCTCCCCCTTCCTCTCTGTAAAGAAATCAATAAAATGTTTTGTTTTGTTTTAAATAGAGAGACTGCAGCTTCCACTTTCTGTCACATAGACACTTTCTCTGGGAGTCCTGAGCCACCATACACAAAGTGAGCTGGTCTAAGAATGCCCTCCTGTGAGGAACCTAAACTAACCATGTAGATATGCCACTTGGTTGTCTTAAGCCACTAAGTTTTGAGTAGTTGTAGATAATTACAACAGATTCCTCCCTGCAAAAGGGGCTTAATACTTCCACATTTCTATAGAAGGAAGTGTAGTGAGAATTGCAACAAAAATTTTAATTATCTTCATAATAGGTTCCAGCATTGCTATGAGGGAGGGAGCTTTTTTGTTTAGGAAGAGACCTTGATACACCAATTAGGAGTAGAAGGTAAGACCCTAAGGGGAGGAGTTTATTTATCTAAGAAATAAAAAGATATAACTAAGCCACTTTGAATTGAAATGGATAGGAATTAGGGAGTAAGATAGAGCAGAGAATAGGAAAGTACTAAGTAGAAATTCGGGAAGAGAATCTGAGGAGGGGAAACAGTATGGCCAGATGCTAGACCCCACGTTGCAGAAATGACTGAGAGGGTTTTGAAAAACATGGGCATCAAGCAAATTTGATTTGGCTGCATATCCCTAATGAAAACCTCCCCATTTCTCTAAAACATCTATCAACTGTGCTATTGGTAGAGATCCTTTGGCATTTTTTGTTTTTAATTTTGGTGGAAAATGAGAAAAATGTCTGAGTGCCACACCTCTGTTAACTCGGTTGAGAACGGGAACAGTAGGTACCAATCCCTACCCTAGATTAATTTAGAACAGAGGTTTCCAATTGGGAGTGATTTTGACCCCCAGACAGCATTTAACAATGTCTGAGACACTTTGTCATGACTGGGCAGCCACTGGCACTGAGTGGGCAGAGGCCAGAAATGCGGCCATAATTCCTACAATGTACAAAACGGCCACCCACAGTAAAGAATTGATCAGCATAAAATGTCAGTAGTGCCAATGTTGAGAAATCCTAATTTAGAGAAAGCAAAATATCTGAGTCAGATGTGTCTGAGAACCTAAGGCTCCTGCAGCATTTGGAGACAGCTTGGATAACACATTGGACTCTCTGCAATCGTGGGATGTAGTTTGAGTCAACCATATTCAAGTCATCAGGTCAGGATGGCTCTCGTCAACATCTGGTTTATGCATCAAATGAGAAGATAAATCAATTAAGGTTCTAGTTGCAAGTTATAGAAACTAACTGTGAAGAAACTGAGCAGGAAGGGATGTATTAAGTAACAGTGGGCAGCTCATCGAACCCACAGAATGGCAGGAGGTAAGCAGTCTCCACTACTCTCCACGTGTCCCTCTCTCCAGCTCAGCATGTCTATTGTGCCCATTCATGTGGTTACATGTATGAGTAGTTCATTCCTCTGCGTGGTATTACTTTGTATAAATTTGTGTATCTGTTTTCTTGTTAATGAGCAGTTGTTTTGGGCTGCTGTGAATAAAACAGCTATGAGAATTTTTGGAAGAGTCTTTTTAAACGTATGTTTTTATTTCTCAAATAAATCCTTAAGAGTGGACTTGCTGGACCAAAGGGGAAGCGTGTGTTTAACTTTGTAAGAAATGCTAAGTATTTTTCAGTGTTTGTACCATTTTATATTTCCCCACTCCCACCTCAGCAGTGTCTGGCAGTTCTGGTTGCCCCAGACTCTCACCAAACTTGGTATTGTCAGTCTTTTGAATTTTAGCAGTTTTAGTGGAGATATGGTGTATCTCACTGTGGGTTTAATACACATTTCCCTTGTATGCATATAAGCATAACCAATGGACAAAAAACTCTGGGGAGGGAGGGCATGTATGGGAATGGGGGGGGGGCAATGGTAAGATATGTACACATATAATACCTTAATAAAGAAAATGAAAAATAAAAAAATAAAAATGAAAATAAAAAATAAACTCTAATACACACACACACACACACACACACACACACACACACACATTTCCCTGATGACTAATAACATTGGGCATTTTGCTTATGTGTTCTTTGGTTATCCTATATAATAAAGAGGTGATATGCAAATTGACCATCACTCCAATACACAAGATGGCCACACCCATGTGGTCAAAAATGGCTGCCCCCATGGGGTCAAAGATGGCTGACAGGGGAGGGCAGTTGTGGGTGATCAGGCCTGCAGGGGAGGGGAGTTAGAGGTGACCAGGCCATCAGGAGAGGGCAGTTGGGGGCAATCAGGCCAGCAAGGGAGGGCAGTTGGAGGTGACCAGGCTGGAAAGGGGGGCAGTTAAGGGTGACTGGGCTGGCAGGGGAGGGCAGTTGGGGGTGACCAGGATAGCAGGGAAGGGCATTTAGGGGCAATTGGGCTGGCAGGGGAGCAGTTAGGCGTCGATCAGTCTGGCAGGGAACAGTTAGGGAGTGATCAGGCTAGCAGAAAGAAGCATTTAGGGGAAATCAGGCAGGCAGGCAGGGGAGTGGTTGGGAGCCAGCCGTCCCAGATTGTGAGAGCAATGTCCACTGGGATCAGGCCTAAAAGGGCAGTAGGACATCACTGAAGGGGTCCTAGATTGCAGAGGGTGAAGGCTGGGCTGAGGGCCCCTCCCTTCCCATGCACAAATTTTGTGCACCCGGCCTCTAGTTTACATATAGCTTCCTTTGTGCAATGCTTGTTTGAATTTTTGTGTTCACTTTTTAGTTGTGTCAGTGTATTCAGGATACTATAACAAAATATCATAAACTGGGCAGCTTATAAAGAGCAGAAATTTATTTCTCATAGTTCTGATGACTGGGAATTCCAAGATCAAGGTGCCAGAGTAGCCTCATTCTGGTTAGTGAGAGCCTGCTTCATGGTTCATATAGAACATCTTCTCTCTGTACCCTCACACGCTGGAAGGGGCTGGGAGCTCTGTAGGGTCTCTTTTACAAGAGCAAAATCCCCGACCTATTTGGCCTTGTTTAATTTTTTTGTCTCAGTTTCTCTATTCCACTGGTCCAGGAATTTTCCTAGCTTCTTTCTATCCCATTACAGTTATACTTAGTAACCCCTTACTTGGTCCTCAGTATGTATATGTCTGTCATCCCAACCAGGTCATAGTTACATGAGAACAGGAAATGGGTTTTTAATATATATATTCCCAGAGCATAATTCATAGGAAATTATTTATAAATGTTTGTTGGTGAAGGCAGTGCCATGCTTTTCTGAGTGATGGGGAGAATGTGATAACAATGACTGTGCAAATAGGTATGACTTAGCTAGTTTCCCTTCCCAGGAAACTGCAGAGAAAGGGTGCCATGTCAAGGGACTTGGGCACCTCCCAGGAAGAACTTTGCAAAAACTTCGATTGTAAAAATGTAAATATAAAACTTACAAAAACAAATGCATATATTGAAGTTTCCATTAACCTCTCCCACTAACTCCCTTTCTGAAGATACCTGCTTTATTAAAAACTTTGAAAAGTGTCTCTTTGCAAGTAAAAGTAATGTGTTGAGTTTTAACTAGTAGATTGCTCAATTCCTAGCTGGAACCTGCATATTTAGCTTAAAATAGTAAAGTCACTTCATGACTCCTGGGTCAGAAAAATATTTTTTTTAAAAAATATATATTTTTTTATTTATATTTTACAGAGAGAAAGGGAGAGAGATAGAGCTAGAAACGTCGATGAGAGAGAAACATCGACCAGCTGTCTCTTGCACAACCCCTACTGGAGATGTACCCGCAACCAATGTACATGCCCTTGACTGGATTCGAACCCCGGACCTTTCAGTCCACAGACCAACGCTCTACCACTGAGCCAAACCGGTTTCGGCAGAAAAATATTTTTAATGTCCATTTATCGAAGTACATAAAAACCAGGTTAACACATTCAGAGTAGACAATACAGGGTTTGTAATACAAGTAAGTCTTCCCTCCACTCATGACCCACCATCTTCAAGTTCTTACCTACTTAATCAAAGAAAATAATTCTTCCTGCGTGTCTACTTTCAATACTTTCTGAATACTCTGCTTACTCCTGACTCTTCTGCTCACCAAAGGTGTTGGGAGTGGGTTTGGCGGATAGATTCCTTCACACCATGCAGTTCTCAGATTCTCAAGGTACCAGCTGCATGCCCTGCGATTCAGCTCAATTCGGACACTGTTAAGAGCTAGCCTCAGATCCTGCAGGCTAAGCCTTAGTCACACAAGACTAGTCTCCCTCTCTCACTTGAGGCTCCCATCACAAGTCCAGGCATTCCTGTATTTCTGAATGTCTGTCTATGAACCCGAGGTTCCCATGACCCCTTCCTCAGATTTGATGAATTTATTGGAGTAGCTCACAGAACTAAGGAGAACAGTGTATTCACTAGATTACCAGTTTATTACAAAAGGTATGAAATGGTTAAATGGCATAAACAAACAGATAATTTTGTGCTTTACTTCCTGGTGATTAGAGAAGTGTTCCACCTAGCTCCTGTTGGTGGAGCACTTCCAACTACTTCCAGTTGGTCACTGCCTGACTCAAATCAATTTTTTATCAAATAAACTCTTAAAGTGCTCAATTTGCCTCAGGTCATCTTTTAACTATTGGTTCCAATCTTTTGCTCTTTCATGCAATGAAGAAATAAACATCATCATGCATACATCTTTGCAGGAGGACAGATGCCCAGATATATAATCACAAAACAATGGTTTAGTTTAATGTAAAGATGACCCATATATGAAAGGGGTTGATATTACTTGGTTTCTCTTATTCTTGAAACACACACACACACACACACACACACACACACAATCCCACAGACAACTGGCAAGTAACAGAAACAAAGAAATTTTTGTGCAGCTCTACAATCCTGGAAAGATCTAGTTTGCACAGGTCATTAGAGCAAGTTCCTCTCTGGGCCTGCCATTAAAACAGTCACCACAAATAAACATAGTTTAAAAAAATCTCCAGAGTCCTGCATTTGGGAAGTTTGCTATGACTGAGTCTATCCTGGGTGCTGTTGTGAATGGATAGATACGAACTCAGGATTCTGACCTGAAAGGAAATTGTTTTCATGCTTTGTGTTTGGGGGAGGGGAGTGATGCCCTTGAAGTGAAGCAGGGGCACAGGGTATTTTAATTTTGGCTGCCTTCATTACCTTTCATAGGTCATATTCCTGTAATGAATCCCAGTTTCCTCATGAAATCAAAATGATGAATTGAAGAGGGTAAAAAAAAAGGGGGGGGTGGTGGTGGTGGGGTGGGAGTGGAATTACTTAGACAAAGGATGAAGACAGAAAGGGGAAGGGAGCCCAAGATCTCTGAGATCTGGGTCCCTCCAACATTGAGAGGTATGGGAGCGGGAGGAGGAACCAGCACGAGAGAGTGGGGAGAAAAAGGAGAATGTAAAGTCCCGAAAACCACGGAGGGCAGCTGACTCCGGATTGTGCCCAGCACCTCGCATTCTGAGCGGCATGCTGAGAGGTCCAGTGACCACTGACAGCGCGGGATTGTTAGCCATTTACACGAACCCCTTCAACAAATGGGTGAAATTAAAGACCAGACGACAGCCGGTGAAAGGCTGACTGGACAAAATCACCTTGGAAGCCTTTATAAACTGCACACGCTTATTCCGATCCCGTAGCTGGCCCACTTGACCCGAGTCCCTTTCAGACGCGACCTTCCGATCCGTCTGGGACTCCTCTTCCCGCCTCCTAGAGATTGTCCTAAAGATAGGAGAATACTTTGCAAACAAAGAAAGACTGAGACAAAAGGAGCAGCCGTAGGCTTTTACTAGTCTGTTATAGTCTTCATTTTGTACTCTGTAGAATTCTCCAGGCTCCCTCAATGCCTAAATGTTCTCAAAGTGGTACCAACCAGTGAGAATTTATCGATTCCCGAGTCCAAGCCCCTCACCATCGTCCGCATCCGGGCAAACACTGCCAGACTCCCTCCTCACTCACTCCCCAGCTCCAGTCTTCCACCCGCGGGGCTCCGAATCCCCACCCGGAAACCAAGCCTGCGGAGCGGGGTGGGGGAGGGAAAGTCGATGCGCCTGGGCTCCGAGCACATGCGCGAGTCCCGCCCGGAACGATTATGCTGCTCTCCCCGAAAGCGCGGGGAGTGGCTGTTTGCCTGACGGACCGAGTACGGGTGCCGGGCGGGCTCTCGCGGAAGTCCATGCGCCATTGGGAGGGCCGCAGTGGCTTCTCCGTGTCCTTGTTGCCCAGGGCCCTTTCCTGGGTTATTCCGGGAGCAGCAGCCAGACTGGGACTGACACGCGGCTCCCGCCTGGCCGCCTCAGCGCCGGTGTGACCTCCTCGCCGGAGGGATGTGGCGTCTACGCCGGGCCGCCGTGGCCTGGTAAGTGCAGGCTGCGACCTGGCCCCGTTATTTTCTAGGGCCTGTGGAAACAGGGTTTGCCCCATCATACTGACAGATGTGCCGATCACTCTCTGCACGGGCGGTTGGGGGATCCCGGGATGTTCTGGAGGGCCCGGGGGGACTGGAGCCCTCGCTGGGCTTACCTGAGCTGCCAGCTCCTGCACTGCCCTTGTCCCAGTTCCCGTGCCCCTCGAAGCTCTGGGCGCCTTTCAGCCCTGGCCTGTCTCGGCTGCTCCTGCCCTTTTCACCCGTCTGACCTCGCCGTCACCTCTGCCTCCGGCTGCTTCTTGGTTTTGCCCTCTCCCTCCCCGGCCTTTGGCTCTATCTGTGTGCCATCTTTTCCGCGTCTCTCTCAGCTCCTCTCCCTCCACGCCCGGCATTACTTGCTCCCGCGGGTCCTCGCGCTCTCCTCCCGGATGGAGCGGACTCGGCCTCTTGCCCTCGTTCGCCGAGGGAACGCGGTTTGGGAGCCAAGTCTGCAGCATTGACGCCTGCGGTGGCAGAGATGGAGATGAGAGATATACCCTCTTAATAGCAGCCTTTCGCTACGTTTAGGGAAGGAGGCTTGGTTTGGGATGCAAGGTGGGCAATGTGGCACCACCTTCCTCATCACACTGCGACTGTTGCCCTGGCCTGGTTTAATCCGAAGTAGAAAGTCATAGAGGACTTTTCATGTCTCTGGGTTTCTGTATGCATTTTAATGGGATTTAAGCGACTATCTTTACGTGCAGTTGTATTTTAATATCCTTAGATACCTTTAGAGTTCACTCATTCTTGCAGGTATTTGATAAAATATACTTTAAGCAAGGCTGGAAAAAACTCGGTTTTCCCGATTTAACCCAGTCTGTGAACACGTGTCTTGAATTTTCTCAGAACGTTTAAAATAGTTTTACTATACGTCTAAAGTTATCTATGCTGTATAAAGAATAAAATCCATTTACTTTGTGAAGTTTATCTTGAGTTTACATTCAGAACTGGATGGCATATAATAATAGTTTTTTTCAAATAGAATAGTTGAAAAAATTATTTCTAATTTCATTAAATTTTAATTTCTGAATAAATCCACGGTCCTCAATACTAAAGTTATTTACAACCTTTTTATTTCTACTCAGTGTTTACTGGAGAAACATCTAATTTTCTTTAAAGAAGAGGAAAGATTGCAGAAAATAGCATATTTTGCTGAAGCAATTAATATCTGTAGGAAAAACTTTAAAATTGAATTTAAAAACAAATTGATAACTGATATCTGTTTATTCATTTGGATGCTGTTGGGCTAAATTAATTCTAAAGTTATTGTGGACTCCATAGATTTTGGATTAATAATGGTATCTTACGTTGATAACACAATTTAGCTACCTGCAGAAGTAGAGATGCAAAAAGTCAGAACCCCAAGCTCTGGAATTTGTCTTTTGTTATGCAACATACAACATTCTTCCTCTGCATGTTATGAAGAAGTACATTTAAATTCCTATTCTTTAACAAATGGGAACAGAAATATTTTTTGAAACATTTATCTAAATATATGATGATGGCCATGTAAGGAGATCAATGACCAACATTTATTTAGGTGCAATAAATATTTGTGTAAAATTGTTGAAAAAATAAATACATCTTGAGATTGTGAAGATGAGAGAGAACAGATGATTTCAGGGGTGAAAACCTTATGTTGGTTCATGTTTGATTTTTAGTTTGGCTGAATATGGAAGTCTGTTCAAAATCCTTTAGGACTGTGAAGGTATTGCTACTCGCCCCCCCTCCCCCATCATTCTTTGTTATTAATACAAACTCTCAGGACAATCCGATTCTGTGTTTGTAGGTATCCTGTTTTTCCCTTCATAGAAGGAAGCTTTTAGGATTTTGGCCTTAACTCAAGGCTTTGTCCAGGTGTGGGTCTTACCCCTTCCCCACTCTTTACCCCCCCACTCCTAACCCCCAGTCATCTGGTCTGACACTCAGCAGGCCTTTCTGTTTTAGATTATAAATGTACTTCTGTACTAATTAAGTATTTACATTATAAATTGACCCCGATATAGTCTTGAAGGGCAAGATACAAACAAAATAAAGCAAAACAACCTGCATCTAGAAGCTTCGGTACTTTCTTCCTGAATCCCAGTAGATCACTTTGGGAATACCGGATTGCATTCCACACACACCCCATTTTGGATACCACTCCTCTGAATCACTTTACTTTTCTCGTATGGTTTCTGTTCATTTCTCTATATTCTAAGTTCTGGATCATTTCCTTAAATCATTGTGTGGTGTTTCTGTTCTTTATTTTATGTTGGCCTTTACAGCTTTGATATCCATGAACTCCTTTTTAACATTAAGCTCTTAAAAGATGCGTAATTCTGTACATTTTCTATTATTCTCTAGTTGCTATTTTTAATACAACCTGCTTCTATTTTTTGTGTCTGCAGTATCTTTAGGAACCCCCCCCCCCAGAATAGTATTAGAATTTTGTATCATCACTTTTTCTAAGATTAACAGTGTTGTTTATCTTAATCCTCATTTTAAGAGTTGCTGATTTTCTTTAAGAGCCTAGTTATCTAATCATATTTAAACATGAAGGACTAATGATGTACATAGATGCCTGTGTGGGTTACCTCTGAATGAAAAGGCTGATTTAGCAAACTGTTTTAGTTATATGATATGTCAGCAAACAGGCTTCATTTTAGAGATTTTAGGGAGTGGGCAGGCTATCTGATGTTGTTACAAATACCAGTATTGTTGGGGCCCACTCTGGGAATGGGAAAACCCCAATCTCCCCTTTATTCTTCCTCCACACCACTCCCCCCCCCCCCTACACACACCCATATACTTTCATGAGTCTTAGCTCTTCCTTGCCAGATTGCTTAGTGTAGAGACAAGTATTGCTGTTGACACTCAGCTGCATTGGAATAGGGTGGAGGGTGACCCAAACCATCTTTCCCCAGTTGGTGTTTCAGTAAATCTCAATTTCTTCTCCTGTTTTCATTCTCTTACCAGTATTTCAAAAGGATGCTGTTGAGAAAAAATCTTGTATGAGCATTGATCTTTTAGATCACCCTTATGAATTAGAAGCTCTAGAAGTAATCTTTGAAGATGCCTTTTCGAATATGAGGATTTTGCTTTGCATCAACTATCTCTTCCAGGGGACTAATTGAAAAACATTTTATATGTAGTTCCTGACTTGGACTATCATACACTATCTTTGCCCCCACCCATACCTATTTCTGCCATCATTGTGAAAGTAGGAATTTTAGGGGTTGGAAATCAAGGATGGAGAAAGTACAGCAAGCTCTTGAATAAAGTCATTGAATTCAGCATTGTTTCATTATAACATTGATGAGATGCCAGATGCCGGAGGAACTTAATTCTTGTTTAGTCTATGGTAAAACTGATCTTATTATGCCTCATTTGGCTTCAGGTTGCAGAACCAAAACCTATCAATGACATTAAGTGACGATTTACTATAAAATTAAAAAAACATCTTAGGGATATAACTACTCAGACCTGCAGTTCATCTGTTTTGGTTATATATTTGGATGAACTTTTTTTCTAAAAACTGCAAATAATTTTTTAGGGTTAAAGAGCTATTCATTCATACATTCATGGAGGTTAGTGCAATTAATGTTGAAATGACATTTATTGAGCTTTTTTTTTCTGTGATCTTTGCTTGGTTCTTTCACCTTTTTAAAAATTTTGCTACTTGATTACCCCAAAAACTTATATTTATTAAGCAAAATTATTGAGTGTCTACTATTTGTGAGGCATTGGGCTAGGCTTAGAAATACAATGGTAAGCAAAACAGACCTTATGGAGATTGCAATTTAATGGTAGAGAAAATTATTAATCAATAATTATATAATATAAATTTCATAAGCACTGAAGAAAAAATACAAGGAGCGAAGAACTGTAGGAAGGGGACTTGAATAAGAATGAAGTTCAGGCCAAAACCGGTTTGGCTCAGTGGTAGAGCTTCAGTCTGCGGACTGAAAGGTCCCAGGTTCGATTCCGGTCAAGGGCATGTACATTGGTTGCGGGCACATCCCCGGTAGGGGGTGTGCAAAAGGCAACTGGTTGATGTTTCTCTCTCATCAACATTTCTAGTTCTATATCTCTCTCCCTTCCTCTCTGTAAAAAAATCAATAGAAGATATATATTTTTTTAAAAAGAATGAAGTTCAGGGAAAGTTGACATGAAACCAGTTCTAATAGAAGTAACCGGAGTTAAGCAAATAGAAGCGTTTGTCCAAGAACAGTAGGAATTAAGGTCCTGATATGGAACGGAGTGTGGGACTAGATGAACACCTGTCTGGAGGTGAGAGGGAGAGAGATGGGCACCAGACCATGGAAGCCTTGATAGACTTAGCAGTTTGGATTTTTTCTTAATGGGGGGTGACATTTAAATGATTTATGCAGGTGAGTGACAGTGATCAGATTTATATTCCAGCAGAGTGTTCTGGTGGAGAGAACACCGTGGTACAGACCATTGTAGTCACTCATGTGGGGAATGATAGTAGTGGAGATGAGAGAAGGGGGAGATTTGAGATCTATGTTGAAGTAGAATTAACAGAACTTGAGGGTGAGGGAGAATTAAGAATGATCCCCAGGTTTGTGGCTTATGTAACTGGATAGGTACTGCTTATGCCATTTTCTGATATAAGGAATACTGGAAGAAGATCAGGGTTTAGTGGGGGTGGGAGGAGGAGGAGAGATAATAAGGTTTTGGGTATCTTGAATTTGAGGTATTTTTTAATATCTAAGTAGAAATGTTGAGTAGGCAGTTGGAAACAGGATCCGGACCTTAATTATTCGTATTAGGCATAAATTTGAGGAACATGAGTATGTAGATGGTAATCAAGGAAATAGATGTGGAGAAGATTGGGAAGAATATATACAGTAAGAAGAGAAGTGGGTTTAGATCTTGACTTTAATAAACTACTAACATTTAAAAGGTATGGTAGTTGGGGAGGAGGCAAGTGAAAAGTAGTGACCAATGAGGGAAGAGTAAAACTAGAGATTGCCAAAGAGGAGAGAATTCCAACTGTGAGGAGGTGTCAACATTGTCAAATATTATAGAGAGAATTAAAATGTTCAGTAGAAAGCTTTTGGCACACTCTATAAGAGCCATTTCACTGAAATGATACAAATGAAAATCAGGTTGATTTGACTTTTAATGAGCAGCTAGAGAAATTAAATGGGGTCCTTTTTTTTTTTTTTTAAGGCGAGAGAGACTTAACTTTTTATTCCTTAAAAGGCAGGAGGAAGAGAGTTTGAACTAGCAATTCTCTGGGGGCGGAGTGCTTGCTGTAATCTCACAGGGGCTGTAGGGAGCCGGGAGTCTAGTTGTAGCTGCGGTAGGTGGATAGCATGTTTCCTTCCGACGCCTTCCATTTTCTCAGTCTGTGGGGGGCATGTTATCTACAGAATTGGAGGAAGTATAGCAAGAGGCTAGAGGAGAGTGGAAAATGTCTGAAATAGTTCTAGCAGAGAGTAGAATAATGTATTGACAAAAGAAATGAAATGACTTTTTGGCAATCTTGAGATCCTAGGTGACATGGAATATTCTTCAGTAGTGCTTCATTCCCCTGGTCAGACAGGGAGAAGAGCTATACCAAGGATCATCCAGGGTTTATATTTTGCCAGTTAAAACAAAAAGCTAGGTGGCAAGGGAGTCTGGAGTATTTGCACAAGATGTATGACACTATGAATTAGGGCAGTGTTTCCCAAAGTGTGGTACGCATACCGCCAGGGATACAGGAAGAGTTTGTTGGGGTACGAGTTGCACCGGAGTTTGGTGGGGATATGCACTGCACCATGCTTAACTGCGCCTAATTCTACGTTCTCATGAGTCAACTCAAGACAGTCTTGTGAGGCATGAGATGGTCCAGTGTGCAAATAAATGTTATTTATAATATAACTTTTATTTATATTTTACTATGAATAATTTTATTTTTCGTTTATTATTATTGTGTGTATGTACCAAGAAAAGAAAAAATAAATATATTTTGATTGTTATTAAAATACATCCTCTTTTTTTTTGACGAGGGGTACTCTGCGTTACGAAAATTATAGAAGGGGTACACATATGTCAAAAGTTTGGGAAACACTGAATTAGGGGATTTAAGATGAGTAAGTGGGTAAGTAGATAAGATGGAAACTAATAGGTAAGAAGATAGAAGTTTCCATAATTTGGTTGTTCCATAAGGTAAAAGTTGGTTGTAGTGAAAGGGAACCGTGGTCTGAGAATAAGTTACTTGAATTAGTGATTATTGATTGTAACTCTCTTATATAGCTATTATTTTATTTAAATGGATTGAAAAACAGGCTTGAGTAAATTCATAATTTGCCTTTGAGTGCCCAACTAGTAAGCAATGAAGCTGTGATTGGAACCAAAGTTTTATCCAATTCAAAAGAAAAGTGGAAGTAGCTGTAGAGTTGAAAGAAATTTGAGCTAAATATTATGGAACCATGAACTGTTCCCACAGTTGATTCACCTTTTGAGTTTTTTATATCTGTAAGTGGTCATTTTAGTTGCCCAGGTAAAACCTCATGGTTATGACTTACTCTTCTTTCCTCTTTGTGGGAACCCCTTTCACGTCCCGCGTGGTTCAGGGTTCGGGTTTGGAGAAGGCCGCATACAAATGAAAGAGACTAGGGAAGTATTAATTTGGGGATATTGGGGGCCAGGTGGGAGCCCACCTCTAGTGGGAGCACTGTGCCTTGCTTTGGCCTTGCCACCCCTTTCATTCAGGTTTGGGAGACACCCATTGCCCTTAGACAAGCAACAGGCAGATTATCTTATCAGTGAGGATTTATATGGTTATTTGGTGGGGAAGTTGCCTCAGTAACCATTGTCTTCATTAGATAGGGAGTGGTTGGCTCTGACCTTTCAGAGCTTCAAGGTTGACCAGCCTTCCAGGTTCCTTGTCCACCCCTTTCTAATTAGTGAGACAACTCTTCTCCTATGTCTAGTCCCTCATTCTGGTATCTACCTTACCCTTTTCTTTCTCACTGCTGCTACCTCACTTTAGTTTTTTCTTTCTTATATCTGGGCAACTAAAATATGATTATCCTTTCTCTTCACTTCTGATCTAACATTTACTTATCTGTCTTCTGATCTAACGTTGTCTTTGTGATTTCGGGCTGCTATTGGAAATTGCCATACACTGGGTGGCTTAAGCACAAATATTTATTTCTCATAGTTCTGGAAGCTAAGAAGATCATGGTATCTGGTGGGGGCCCGCTTCCTGATTTATAGATGGCCATTTCTCAGTTTCCTCACATGGTGTTTGGCCTTATGTGCTTGTATATGAATGTGTGTTTACCCTTTTGTATGTTGTTCTTTTTATCTCATTCCCTTTGCATTGTTACCCTGTCTGATCTTTCTCCCATACCCATTTTTCTTTCAGTAAAGTCTGCCAATCCTTGGTGAAACATAGCTCTGGAATAAAAGGGAGCCTGCCACTACAAAAAGTGCATCTGGTTTCACGAAGTATTTGTCATTCACATCATCCTACTTCAAAGCTTCAAAGAACCCCATTCAGGACATCTTTTCATCAGTTTTCCTCTCTAACTAACCATCCTTTACGTAAATTGAAACTTTCTCCAATTAAATATGGCTACCAGCCCCACAGGAATTTTTGGCCAGCGAGATTAGCTGCAAGACTCTTAAAACTTCGGTATCTCGTGCTGGGATCTGCTGTTGGGGGTGGTTATACAGCCAAAAAGGTAAGTTTAACATTCCTACTGCTTTTCCAATTACTCAACATAATTATATTAAGGTTGTATAGCATAAGTAATTTTTCTTTAGTCCAAGAAAATAAAATTAGATGTTTTAATATTTATTATGTCTCTACTATATGCTAGATTTTTATTGCTTGATTGATCTTAGAGATGGAGGAAAAGATAGATAGAGAGACAGACAGACAGACAACGAAATGAGAAAGATACAATGTTTGGTTATTGGCTGCCTCCTGCACAAGCCCTGACCAGGATCCAACACAGGTGATGTGCTTGACTCAAAATCAATCCCATGACCTTCTGGTGCACAGGAGGATGCTCCAACCAACAGTCGCACCGCCAGGATTATGCTGGATTACTTCAGTGGTGTGTAGCAACAGGGAAATGCCTTCCAAATTTTAGTTATAAGTATTGGAGGTAAAATGGCCCAGTGGAGCTCTGTTGGTTGGAACATAGTGCACCAAAGCAAGGGTTGCTGGTTTGGTTCTCAGGGCAAATAACTAGGTTGCTGGTTGGATCCCAGGTCAGGGTGTGTATGGGAAGCCGCCAATGGATGTTTCTCATATCAATGTTTCCCTCCCTCTCTCTCTCTCTCAAATCATTTTAAAAAAAAAAACACATATATCCTTGGGTGAGGATTAAAAAAAAAAACTTAGAAGAAACACTGCTAGGAGTGAGAACACTTTGTTTGATTTTCAGCTTTGCCATTTAGTAGCACAGATAGGAAACTTATTGGTATATTTATGCAGCCACTTTGTGGCTGATACCAGAGACACCCATGTTCTGACCCCAGGTCTGTCTTCCTTCTATTCCACAGTATTATTTAAAGCAACATCATAAAACCTGTTTGAATGAGAATATATTTCATATTTTTCTTTAGTGCACGAAGAAAAGGAACATTTACATTGTTGTGTGCTTGCCTGCTGATTTGTTTTTAGAAGAGTTGAGGCCACTTTGTTGCTAGAACTTTTGAACATAATGTATCATTCTTAGTAGATTAGCATGTTTTCATGAAAATAGTTTTTCTTCTATTTTTATATAGCATGCAGAGCTTTGATTAGCATTCTTTCTTATCTTTTAGACTTTTGATCAATGGAAAGATATGATACCAGACCTTAGTGACTATAAATGGATTGTGCCTGACATTATTTGGGAAATTGATGACTATATCGATATAGGTTTGTATCATCAAATTATTTTTGTCATATCTATAGGACAAATAACTAGTAGTGTTGAGATAGTTTCCTAACTCTTGAGTTGAATGTGTAATACCCGTGTTTCCCCGAAAATAAGACATCCTCCGAAATAAGACCTACTTCATGGAAACATAAGACATCCCCTGAAAATAAGACCTAGTGCATCTTTGGGAGCAAAAATTAATATAAGACATTGTCTTATTTTTGGGGAAACAGGGTAGTTTTATTTTAATGATTAAAATAATAGAATAACAAAGAAAATATGAGAAAAAGAAAAGTATACACTAGTTCATCAGTTTAACAAAGCTGCTATTGTCTTTTTGGAGCATTCTCTTTTAAATGTACCAGTTCTGTGTATGTGGTTAATATTTTCATTTCCTTTTTTAAAATTATAATCATAGTCAGCATACACTTTGCTATCTTATCTTTTGCTACCTAACACATTTTGTTAGCATTTTCCATACTGCCAATCAGCCCTCTCTAACATCATTTTTAATTTGTATGATACCCAGAACTGATGCACCATAACCCACTTAACTAGCTCTTCTTAATTTGATACCTTGGTTACCTCTATTTTTGGTAACCAGGTTCTTTGAAAGTCTGCCAGTGTCCAGAGTAATTTCTCACTATTGTCAGCCACTGTCCCTCTTCTAACAATAGGTAGGTGAACAAAAGTATATTTGATAGTTGTGATTGTCAGTAAGTCATGATGATCGTTAAAAAAACATTTTGAATGAAATTATTTTACTCACTCTCTTTTTAAAAACTGTTTATTAGCTTAGTTGTACCTGGGAGATGAATTAATGTCTTACTACACTTATGCACACTACTTCCTTAAAGATAAAATTGTTCTGTGTTGACAAAGGTATTTGCAAAAAAGTACTCTTCCAGGTTATTTTTCTAACTAGAAGCCCAGTGCACAAAAGTCGTGCATGGGGGGTTTCCCCCTCAGCCCAACCTGCACCCTCTCCAATCCAAGACCCCTCAGGGGATATCCGACTGCTGGTTTAGGCTCAATCCTACTGAACCGGCAGTCCAACATCCCTCTCACAATCCTGGACCGCTGGCTCCTAATCACTTACCTGTTTGCCTGCCTGGTCACCTCTTATTGCCCCCCCCCCTGCTGGCCTGGTGGCCCCTAACTGGCCCCCCTGCCAGTCTGGTTGCCCCTAACTGTCCCCCTGCCAGCCTAATTGCTTCCAAATGCCCCTGCCGACCTGGTCACCCCCAACTGCTCTCCCTATTAGCCCGGTTGCCCCTCACATTCTCTCGCACTTCCTCCCCCCCCCCCCCCATTGGCCTGATTGCCCTATGCAACCTGCTTGTTCAGTTGTTTGATTGTCCCTCTAACCCCCTGCCAGCCTGGTCGTATGCAGCCATCTTTTGAGGGTGTGAGGGTCAATTTGCATTTTATCTTTTTATTATATAGGATATTCATGAGGATTGGTTTTTAACTCAATATATTTGCCAGTACCATGGTGTAGTCTGAGAACTTGGATTCTGAACCTAAACTCCTAGACTTAAACCCTGCCCGCCCCACTTCTTTGCTATGTGCTTGGGTCCAGTTACATGACCTTTGTACCCCAGTTTTTCATATATAAAATGGGATGGCTGATAGTTATTTTGTGAAGTTGCTCTGAAGAGCAATCAAGTTAATGCCTTTAAAGTACCTAGAATAATAGTTGGCATATATTCTTATGTTGAGAATATTTATGTGTTTTGGTCTTCTCCAGAGAAAGTGAGAAAAGCCCTTTCTAATTCAGAAGTCACTTGGAAAAAGTTGTTGAATGCTTTTAAACAAAAATCAATGCTTTGACCATTTTATAAATAAAGCCAACTCAAATAAAATAAAAACTTCCCTTGGGCTCTTAATTATTTCCGGTTGGTAACGGACTATGAAAAGAGGGAGAGAAGTAATGGGAATTCTGTTCTTGAGCTGAGCTGGAATGTGATCACAGTGTTTGGTTAGGTCAGGTACTGTAAGAGATGTCTTTCTCTTGTTTTCTTTGATGCTTTGCCTCTGCTTAGACTTCCTCCCAAAAAGTACTTCTGATTCCAATCTATTGTTAACATTGTTAATACAGTGTTTCTGTCTCAAGGCATTTAACTTATAAATTGAAGGTCTCCATCTAAACCATTTGTTCGGTGAGTCTTTTATTTTAAATTTTATGGCTCATGGAATATCATTAGAATAACATATTGTTTCAGATATATGTAGCAGCTGTAGTTGTAACAGGGAGAAAATAGGAGCTTAAATTTATATATGATGATACTTAAATTTTATTAATATTTTAATAGTTAAATTATTACTTTGAAACCATGAATGAGGCTATTTGTGTGTGTCTCCTCCAGAGAAAATTAGAAAATCCCTTCCTAATTCAGAGGACCTTGCAAAGTTGGCTCCTGACTTTGACAAGATTGTTGAAAGCCTCAGCTTACTGAAGGACTTTTTCACCACAGGTAAGGAAAGACCTGTGTTCTATCTCATTTAAAATGTTAGGAACCACAGAGGAAAAATAATTAGGTGTATTCACTTGTTTATTTCCATTTTAAAAATAAAAACATTTAGTACAAATGAAACAGTTTCTTTTTTAACAAAAAAACATAAATCATAAAGTTTTGTTGTGCAGTGATTTTAATTTTTTTTTAGTCCAACAGAATGAAAGTTTGCAAGCTAGGCCTTAGACAGTAAGGGAAAAAATATCACTTGTTCTTGACAAGTAGATGAGACTTCCTATGTGTTTGCTTTTCATAATGGGTTAGAGTCAATTTGGTGATTTTAAAACAAATTTATTATGATGGACCATAATGAGTAGAATTTACTAAGGTTAATCCTGGTGTATTTGCCCAATTACTACCCTATCTTAATATACAACTGAGATCTCAGACATCTTTGCTTATTCCTGTTAAAATTTTACATTTCTATTTCCCTTTTTGCTGATTTTTCACAGGTCACAAATTGGTTAGTGAAATCATAGGAGCTTCTGACCTACTTCTCTTGTTAGGTGTGTAAACAGACATTTTTGCTGATCTTAACATGCCTTCTAAATGCTTCTAATAAACTACTTGCAAATGAAATTTCAGACCAAATTTATAATGTTGCTTATGTTGAATTTCAAAACCCCAGAACTATATTGGGCAAATTCATTCTCCTTCGGTCAAAATAATAAAATAATTATTTTGTAGTAAAACTAAAATTCCTAAATATGAATCTTTATTTTAAGGTATAAGCTATTAAAGAGAGTTTGCTTTACCAGAATATTTTCTTGAAATTGATCTGATTGTTTTTGATAATTGAAATGAAAAGTAATTTTAGTTTGTCTCATCTGTCCTGTCAGAGGTGACATTTTAAATTTATTTTTTTACTGTATGCAATCTTTACATAATGGCATTGGTATATGGCTGAACTGTAAATACACTCATGTACAGTACTTTTTATCAAAGACTGTCTTATTTTTTATTGTAATTTTCAGTGATATTTTTAAAAATAGGTTAAACACATGCTACAATTAAAAATACATTTTTTAAAAATATATTTTATTGATATTTTACAGAGAGGAAGGGAGAGAAATAGAGAGCTAGAAACGTCGATGAGAGAGAAACACCGACCAACTGCCTCTTGCACACCCCCTACCGGGGATGTGCCTGCAATCAATGTACATGCCCCTGACCGGAATCGAACCCGGGACCTTTCAGTCCGCAGACCGACGCTCTACCACTGAGCCAAACCGGTTTCGGCAAAAATACATTTTTTTAATCACATGGGTTACTAGTGTGTTCCTTAAAATAAAAACAACTTTCCAAAAAAGGGATACTCTAAAACCCATTTACCATTTAAAAAAAAAAAATTCTTTTTTTATATTATTGACTGTGACAGCATAGATGGACCTGGAGAGTATTATGCTAAGCAAAATAAACCAGTTAGAGAAAGATAAATATCACATGATCTCACTTATATGTGGAATCTAATGAACAAAATAAACCGACAAACAAAATGGGTCCAGAAACATGGGTGCATAGAACAGAATGACAGATTTCAGAGGGGAAGGTTGCAGAGGGGATGGAAAGAGATTAACCAAAGAGCATATGTTCATATAGGCAAAGCCCATGGTGACTATCAATGTAACAGAATTGATACATTGTGGGGAAGGCCTGGGGTGGGGCAGGAGCTCTGTGGAGGGGGACAAAGGAGGAGAAAATGGGGACATCTTAACTAAAACATAATTTGTAATTTAGATTGTCGACATCATTAGAGAATTTAAAGGACTGCTTTTATCTTGAAGGTTCATCTGGAGAAACCACTTTTAGAGCAACAGATCATGGACCTGAAAGTGACAAGCATTATAGAAAGGTAAATATAAGAGTATTCTTCATTTAGGTAGTTTTGTAAGATTTTTTTAAAAGGTTTTAACTTACCTGCAAGACTTGAAAATGGTAACATTTGAGGAGCAAATATAAAACACCATACAAGAGTATTATTACTAACCTTGGTACAAAGTGTAAGTAAGGTACATGCAGCAGTCTTAGAAAAGTAATTGGAGCCGAAACTGGTTTGGCTCAGTGGATAGAGCATCGGTCTGCGGACTGAGGGGTCCCAGGTTCGATTCCAGTCAAGAGCATGTACATTGGTTTCGGGCACATCCCCAGTGGGGGGTGTGCAGGAGGCAGCTGGTCAATGTTTCTCTCTCATCCACGTTTCTAGCTCTCTATCCCTCTCCCTTTCTCTCTGTGGGAAATCAATAAAATATATTAAATAAAATAAAAAAGTAATTGGAGAAGCCTATTTCTTTCATATATGTTCTGTGAAATATTAGCTTCAACCTAACAAAAGATTTTGTGGTTAAACATGAGTGGGAGAAGTGGATATAAATAAAACAAGAAACAACCAGGCTTTTTCTCTTTTCCCTTGATTTCTCTGCTCTTAGTGCACTCCTGTGCTTCGTGCAGCTCCAGATGTCTGAGTGTACAGGGATTTTCAGATTTATTTAGCAGCAGAACCCTTTACTATGAAATAACTTCCATGTGTGTTTTTTTGTTTCTTTGTTTGTTTGTTTGTTTTTTGTTAATGCTCACCTGCAGATATTTTTCCATTGATTTTTAGAGAGAGTGAAAAAGGGGGAGAGACAGAAAGATAAACATCCATGTGAGAGAGACACATGGATGGTTGCCTCCCTCACAACCTGGGCCGGGGTTGAGTCTGCAACCCAGGTACACCACTTGACCGGAAATGAACCCGTGAAACCCTTCAATATGCAGGCTGACACTCTGTCCACTGAGTCAAACCAGCTAGGGCTAGGGACCAATATTTTTTGTCATACACGTAGGGGAAATATTAAGGTAGTAGGAAGTGAGTTTTAGCAGGGAATCAATTCTGTTACATTGATAGTCAATAAAATTTTGTACACATGGGGTTATTTAGGGTTTGTCGATTTCAAAACATATTAATAAAATCCATATGAAAGTTTTAAAAAATTGCTTATTAGAATAACATCCTTTTTTTTTTGTATTTATACGCGTTTGTTAACCTTACATTTTTTTAGTGTTTTTTTTATTTTTTTTATTTTGGAATTGGTAACATAACTGATTCCTTGGCTATTAAAAAAAATGTATGTATAGACCGATACATATCTGGAAAAAATACTCTATGAACATTTTAAAATTAAATATGGACTATGTAGCTTTTTACTGAAGATTATTATGATTTTAATACATTGAAAAATAAATATGTTTATTTGAGAAGCAGGAAGAAAATTTCTAGGTTTCTATCACTCTCCCTTTCCTTTAATGTTGAACTTTTTACATAATATTCCAAGTTTTAATTAGATTTTCTTTTGCCTTATAACTTGATCTTTTGGAGAAAATATTTGAAATACTTGAGTGTGTGTGTGTGCACCTATGGGTGCGTATTTGCCTTCTAATTTGATCTTTTTGATACCCTTTTCATTGACTTTATTATAATCAAGGGATATCCTTGACTATTCATGCTACCGGGGAGAAAAAAATTGAATAGAAACTAGCCAGTTATACGTAACTTATTTTGAGCTAAGGCTTTGGCCCTTAATACAGGTAGACCTGTATTAGTTCAGAGCGGAGCTAATCTAATTTGGCAGAAGGAACCTCTGATATGGTAGTAGGTTTTTGAGTGACAGCCTATGTTAGTTAGTGGATACCTGCATCTCTCCTTTTCTCTGATGTAGCCTAGGGTTGCTTTGGTGAATGAGAAACCTGTTTTAGGGCCTGATTTAGATAATTCCCTTAAAATCCCACTAAGGTAGTAAATGAATAATCAATAAAAGATCAGGATTTCTCAATTTATGGTGATGAATTGCCCACTCAGAAACTCAGCAGTTATTTTCAGCTGTTGTAAATACTAAATCTGGAGTTGGAATTAAGCTGCTTTACTAAATAAAATGATAGCAAATCCTATTGTAAAAATTACAGAAAATGCATTTTCAACCTCTAATAGTGGTTTTAATTCTATTAATATGCAACATTATGGTTTTAGTATCACAGGTAACACAGGTAACAGGCTTGACTGTTATCTGTGATACTTGAGAATAATGAACTATTCAGACAAGGTGTAGAAAAACAGATTTTAAGAGACCTGGCTACAAATCGATGATTTAAAGTAATGAAGGAGAGACGTTGTTAGCTTAGAACAGAGCCTTTTTAGAAATTACTCTAAAACATCAAGTTTGAAAATTTGGTCAATGATTAAATGTGGTAGGATAGCATAGAGGTTAGCTGTTACCTTTTTTAATTGGTTTGGTTTGGTCTGGTGTCTGAGAGCTCCAGATTTAAAATGGTATTCAGGGTCTGGCCATAGTTTAATACCTAAGTTTCTGGCTAGACTTCTCCTAGAAATGTAGAAGAAAATGTGCATCAGATTTTTTAAGAGAATAGTAATAAATTGAAAACATTTCTATAACTTAAACTAAAAAAAAAAAGATTTGTGTTTTCTAATAGGAGAAACATCTGGAGAAATATTGGCAAGTAGAGGAACAGTTAGGACCTTTCAAAGTCAACTGACAAGAAAGTGAAGGGGAGTTGAGGGAACACAGGTGTCAGATTGTTTACTTGAGTCAGAAGGAATGAACAACATGAAGTGATTCCCTATGGTTCCCAGTCTGGGGCCACTAGACTTTAGGTGTTCTGGAAAGTTGTATTGGAGGTCTTCAAAAAGTCAACAGAAAGCATATCTTTGCACATAACAAAATGTGGGCTGACTAGACATCAGTTTCTTTGATTTTGCCTGAATTTATTTCCATTCAGATTGTGGACAATAGTTATTTATGTTATGTTGATGAAAAGTGCTGATATGCATCTTTGATAAATAAAATAGAAAATACTGAAACCACCTTTCAATAAATACTTTTTGTTAATCAAAAACTTTAAAACTTGTGTCCTCTTTAAAATATTAGAAAGAGCCCTTGGAGTGAACGGAATAATATTTTTGAGATTTGGAGATCTTTAGAACTACCTGAAAACAAAATAGAAATTAGAATGGTGAGCCTTTTTGAGTGAGTTAATTTATCGGTAGATTTCTGAATATTGCTCATAATACATTATGGGTGATAAGACTACGTAGTATGCCTACTTTTTAGATTCAGTAAGATTGTTGTGTTCTAGTGAAAATATGGTAAGGGAGACATGTTAGTATCTGTGGTTTTGTTCTATCATGTTTCTGATTGGTCATAAACATTGTAGAAATAAGGACGATTGTCATTCTGAAGGTTATAAACACAATTATAATTCATAGAAAATACTTAGAGGACATTTTAAAAGTCTAAATCATGAAAAATTGTATTACTGTTTTAAGTTTAATTATTAAACAGTAATACATTGCTGCTTTTCTTTCCCATGTGTTACTTTATTTCTTATTTATGTGGTTTATGTTGTATCTCTGAGCTGAAATCGCTCTTTCTTTCCTCTGGCTAATTACTCATCATTGAAGCCCAGTTCAGTTGTCACCTTCATTAAGGCCTCTGTAATCATTTTGGTTCCATCAATTATACATTTAACATTTAGACCACTTGTCATATGTAACACTATTTTGGTTTGCATTCTTATTATTGATTAAATATTTCTACCACAGAATCTCACCTAGGATAGTGCTGAGCTCTTAGCAAAATCAGTTGATTGATTTAAACTCAGTAGAAGAGAGGCTAATTTAAAGTAATAAACTTTGATGCCAACAAGAATGGGCCTAAAGATTTTATGTAATATGTCTTTTTGCTGATTACCTGTGAATTTCTCTTGGCCTTCAATATTTTGCAGCTATTGAGGAAAACAGGAATGAAAGGTAGTACATAAGGTACTAAATTGTAACAAAGCAGTGTTGCTTAAGCACTTCTTATATTTCTGGGGTTCCCTATGTAACAAATGTGGTAATAAAATGAAATTCTCACAACCAGCACCATCAAGTAACTACAAAGTTAGGAAACTTGCAACTTATGTTTGCTTAGATGGTGATGATGATGATGATGATGATGATGACGACGACGATAACATAGTCTTTCCTAGTCTTTGTTCTCTTTTAGTACATAAGTAAATAGCATATTTACATTATTTGATTAATTTTCTTCCCTTTTCTTAATCTCTGTGGAGTCTGTTATGAAGATTGGGGAGAATGGGTTGTAGGGTTGATGTGTAGTTTATCTACAGAATAGGCATTTTTTAGGAAACCAGTTGGGATCTTATGCTAGGAACGTTGTGTGCATTATAAGGTAAAAGTAGGTTGTAATTTGATTCATTTAAACACAAATGTATCAAGTTTTACTCTAGGTGCTAACTTGAACACATGCAATGTGCAGACATTATTCTAGATACTAGGCTAGGTATAAAAACAAATAGGGTAGGGGCCCTGTTTGGCAATACTTTTTAAAATAAAAATATAGTATTTTAAGTGTACTCACATATTAATGACTTATAATTTCAAGATTATTTAAAACTTTCTACCAAACTCATCTACTTTTAGGTTTTTGCAGCATTTTCAGTTGATATTTTGGTTTCTGGAGTTGTCACTGATTTTCTTGATCTAACATAATTAAAAAAACAACCCTGTACATGAAATAAGAGACTGTGAGAACTATAGTGTCAAATTGACATAGCTAGGTGTTTAGACAGTATATCACATGTAGCTGTTTACACTAATTTTATTAATATTTATAACTATATTTTATATCTAATATGTATCAGTTAAAAATAGCTGCTATTTCTTGAGAGAAAAATGTCTGAGCTAGGGAAAATGTTTATTGAAAAAATGTGTTTTGTCCATTGAAAGAGTGTGTCTTGCACAGTGGATACACACATTTCTTGGCCTTCCTGTTCCACGTGGCCTTAACTTAGAAGGTGTAAACCCTATCACTTGGTGTGTAGGGTGAGATTTAGTGCCTTAAATTGGATAAGGGTAACATCCTTTAGCCCTGTAGTTTAGTGAAAATAGCTTTTTCTGTGTCTAATTCTTGTTTTTTTCCTACTTTTTTCAGGAGGTAACAGTTAATTTCAACTATATTCACATAACAGTCTTCCTTCAGTAACAGACTTGGAAGGAAAGTGAAGTGTCACTAGAAGAAGGGTGTTTCCTTGTAATGTAATAGAAATTAGAATACTTACCATACAATTTACATATAAATATAAGCAATAAAATAGGAAAGGATGTTTAAGCTACAAATAATAAAGAATTATGTGCCTGATAGACCAGCAGTTAAGAAATATGGAATATTTTATCACTGCTTTGGTATTGTATAAATTAGAATACTTGTTGGTATGTTACTTAAAGCACAGGTACACTACTGTGTAAGCCAACATAGGAATTCCCTTCTTTAAAAGGAAATTGTTTTTGTGAAATCTAAATACTTGGATGATTAGAAGTAACTACAATAAATGACTAAAAATAAGTTGAATTTGGAATAAAACAAGTTGGATCTTTCTGCTTGATGAAAAGCACTGATATAAAACATTGAAAACATGCCTTTAAAAATTATGGGAATGATGAGGGTAGTGGTTTTGTCTTTCTTTGCCAGACTTATTGAAAAGCCGGGACCAGCGCACATGTGCCAGGCCCCAGCTGACACTCATTCCCTACGGGGGGGAGGGAGGAGCCAGCCCCCGACAACCCTATCCCCTATCCCTAGCCCAACCAATCCCTTATCCCCTATCCCTAACCCAACCAATCAGGGTGATATGCCCCCGGGTATAAAACCCATGGAAATGGGACTTTCGCGCTCTTTCTCGCCTCGCTGTTGCCGGCGTTGGTGGGACTGAGCTTGGGCTGGTCTGAAATAAATCCAGGCTTCCTGCAGTTACCTCGGATGTGGCTCCCTGATGGTCTTTGGTATTCAGGTACAGGGGCACAACACTTATCAGTGACCATAAAGTATTTATTTAAAAGATATATCTTTGTAGATAAGGTTTTTATAAAAATATTTTATATTAAATTTGGAAACATGTTGACATTTCAGTTATGTTATCACTTATATTTTCTTCTTATACAGAAATATCAACTAGTTTCATCCTTTGACTTATAGTATAAGTCAGCTAGTACCATTATTGGCAATAACTAGCCTTATGTATTAAAACTAAGAATCAAACAAAATAAAAATCTTCTAAATTATATGCTAATAGTTTCCCTTAATTTAAAATGGTTTTTTTTGTTGTTGTTGTTGATATTTACTTTTTTTTCTAACTTTATTTTTTGTCTTTTTATTGAGGTATAATTAACAATAAAATTATATTAGTTTCAGGTGGCCAACACAAAGATTCTATATTAGAATAAATTATAAAATGACGACCACAATAAATCTAGTTTTAACAGCTATCACCATACATAGTTAAATTCTTTATTGTTGTTCTATTACTATAACTCTATTATTATTATTTTTTAAAATATATTTTATTAATTTTTTACAGAGAGGAAGGGAGAGGGATAGAGAGTTAGAAACATCGACCAGCTGCCTCCTGCACACCCCCTACTGGGGATGTGCCCGCAACCAAGGTACATGCCCTTGACCAGAATCGAACCTGGGACCTTTCAGTCCGCAGACCGACGCTCTATCCACTGAGTCAGACCGGTTTGGCTATTATTATTTTTTAATAATTTTTATTGATTTCAGAGAAGAAGGGAGAAGGAGAGAGCGATAGGAATATCCGTGATGAGAAGAAATCTTTGATCTGCTGCCTCCTGTATGGCCCCCACTGGGGATAAGCCTGCAACCAGGGCATGTGCTCCCAACCTGGATTCAAATTGTGACCTCTGGTTCACAGGTCACCACTCAACCACCAAGCCATACTGGCTGGGTTATATTTTATTTTTTTAAATTTGTTTTTATTGTTGAAAGTACAGTTGTCCTTTTTTCCCCATTGACCCCTTCTGGCCTGTACTAGTTGCCTACCCGTTTTCTTTTATGAAAATCTTTTTTATTTCTGTAAGTCTTTGGAGTGTATGAGTAAACTGAATTATAAAGTCTCTGGATGGATCTACTAATTAAAATTTGAATGAATTTCATTTTAAGAGACTTTCTAACTGCATTAGATAAAATATTTTGATAGTTTTTTTTAAAAAAGCTCTAAAGCTATATGAAACTCCTAATTTAGATTTTAATTAGTATTAGTTTCCATAGCTCCTTTTATTTTTATAATCTGGTAAATATCCAGCCAGAACACTATTCATATGCAAATCCCTGATCTCATTCATTGGAAGTTAGTTTTTTTAGGGTTTATAGTTGAGAAAATATTAGGCTTGTAACATTGTCAACTCTTAGTTTGTCTTTTCTCCAACATTTCTCAAGATCAATTATCTAATAGGACAAGTTTAAAATGGTGTACAAAAACTGACATGTATTTTTAGTGCCATGCCACATATGAATATATTGTGATAAAAAGCTACATCAGATTAACATTTCAAGGTTATTATTTGGGTTGTATTTTAAATATAGAAATTGTGATTTTTTTTTTTGTACATAAGGCCAAACTGAGTTTGTTTCATTTAAAATTTTTTCATTTAAAATTTTTATAATTATTTTGTTATCCTCATATCTCAATTGTGTTCTTTTATAGTACTTTTGCTTTAGTAATTGACATGTACTCTATATGCTCAGAGGCTATTTTTATTTAATGTTAAAACAGCTCATAAAAAGTGAAAATTTAATCAAGTTACTTATTTGATGTTGTGTAAACATTTTTAACTTGCAAAAATAAAAAAATGTGCTAAATTTTAGTCAAGTAAGTTTGTGTGTAGGCATGCAGAATATATGAATTAATGTAAAATCTTGATTAACTTGATGCTCAAAAATTCAAATTAATATTTTTGAGGGGCTATAATGTTTAATTGAAGACATCAGATACAGTATGAAGAAAAAACATTTACTTAAAAATAATAATGTAATAAGTAAATAAACAGTTATGTATCCTCTGTTCAGCCCTATGAGAATTGTGGTTGAGAATTAAGAGATTTAGACCTATAAAGTCAACACTTGTTTAAGAATTGTTTGGTTTTTTTCTCTCATTTGGATCAAGTCTGGAGTATACACTAGGTCATATTGGAAATCCAAAAATAAGGGTTGAGGCATTTTTCTCTTGAGTATTCTAATACTAAGAAATTTAATTAATTTCTAAATTAACAGTACCATCTTTCTTGAGCATTCTGGTTAATCTGGCTTTTACTATAGATTGGTATTATGTATCTGGTTCATTTTATTCAGCAGTCACTTACTGCATTTCCCTTTTCACTTTTTAAACTATGCTGTTTTATATTTCTGAGACATCTAATTTTACTGAGGGGAAAAATGGAAATGTGGTACAGAGCCCAATTATATAGGGGCTCTAAAGGTACATAAATGTTTCCATTTTTTTTGTTATATACTTTCCATTCCTCCCTAACTTACATTTGTTCCTTTCTTGTGCCCTTTGGTTTAACATTGTTCTCCTCCCCAATTTTCCTCTTTTCCTCATTGTAAACTCATGGCAGGGTCTGCTTGGTGAGCTCATTCTCTTACAACAGCAAATTCAAGAGCATGAAGAGGAAGCACGCAGAGCTGCTGGCCAATATAGCACGAGCTATGCCCAACAGAAGCGCAAGGTGATGGATGGTTTAAGGGGGCTACTGATGTGTTGAGATTAACCAGCCATTTCTACCGAGATCATGTCACCTTAATCCATTCATGGACTCCAATTATGAGAAATTATTTTTGACAAAGTGAAACTATGAAAGATACATAATACAAATATGTAACTTTCCTGGAGAGGGTAATCATACCCAACATATATATTTTCTAAAAATTATATTAACTGTGAGGTTCTTGGATTAGTATTTAGGGAAGAATAATGAATTATAGTTTACTTGGTTCACTTATTTAGTCATCCTAAATTCTTAACTAACTTGTCTACTTAATTGTTCTCCAACCAAGCTTTTATTACTAAAATGAAAAGGATTACTATGAATGACTATGTTCAATTATTTAAAGATTGAAATGTATTTGTTTTAGGTGAAGTGGATCAGCTGACAATGGCTTTATTTTTTTATAGAAGAAAACAATTTTGATTTAATTTTCGGGCATAGTTATTCTTTTGGGGGGAGGGTGTTAACCATCACCAAAGGTTATTACCTTTTTCCATTTATTCTTAGAATGGAAGACGGGAGGGAGTGGGAGAGAGGAAGAGAGAAACAGCATTGAGAGACACGCATCAATTGGTTGCCTCCTGCATCCACCCAACAGGGGCCAATGCTCTAATCCATGAGCAACACCAGCCAGGGCAGCATAGTTATTCTTATTCAGATTGATAAACTTATTGTATAAAGTTTATCTACATTCATCAATAAAGTCAACATAAGTTTTACCTTGGATCACTGAGAGAACATTAGAAACCAGATCTAATTCTTCTGTTTGCTAAAGAGCAGATTCTAATAAAAGTCAGTGTAAGTCTATACAAATATTTACTTATAGGTACAATCAAGAAGTCCTTAAAAATACCCTTTTGACTGTTAGATGATCCCACAGTGTAGGTCTCAAGGTTAACGTTCTAAAAAGACCTTCAAGTCAAAATGAAATGAATGTAATGATTTAAAATTATATTCTGATGAAATAAGCTAGTTGTCACATATCAGAAAAGTTTTAAAGTTATGTACAAATCTTAGGAAGAAGATTAAGTCATGCATTTAATGAGCTTCTTGTAGGTTCTGGTATTAGAATCAACCAATATTATAATGATTTAGTGCCATGCTTCTGCTGACTAACCTTGTCTCATGTTGGTGGTTAAACACTTAAGAGCACTTATCACAGTTTTGTTTACTTTTTCAGTGTTACTTCCTGGCTTTTCTCAATTCCATGGCTGTGGAATCAACTACTGTATGTGTTTAGCTTTTAGTGAATGGATAACATAGGTAGATAATAGAAAGTAAATTATTCTTCTTCTTCCTTAAGTTAAAGCATGTATGTTAGCAAAGAAACACTTGTGCTATTTTTTTAATATCTGTAATCCTTAGAAAAAAGAAAAATTATTTTTAAACAAAAAGGACTTATTTTAAATGGTGCTTTAGCATTCTCTGTTCTGTATACTGTTGAGAGTGCCATTTAAATATTCTAACTAGTAATTGAATGCTAAGGCTGGTCCTTATTTTTGTTACAGAAGGAAGGGGAAGGAGTTATTCCGTTCTGGTACATTGTTTAGAAATATTAATATAGTTTACTTAAAAGTTATTCTTAAAAGTTCATAATGGTAAAATAACTTGAAATGAGTTCTGTAGATCTACTATTTTCAGATTTTAAGGTATGGTTTAAGGTGGGGTTTTTTTTTTTAATCTGATGATTTAAGAGCTATTAGTAGTGAATAATGATTATTTTCTACATTGCCAAAGGTTAATGATCATTTGAGGCCTACTTGCCATTTTTCAGGCTTAGTGATATTCCATTTCAAATATTTATTGGTTTATCCAATAACTTCTATGCCTCACTTTCCTTGTTTGTGAAATAGTGACTGATAGGACCGTACATCTTCTGTTTTATTACGTTGCACAGTGGATCACCAAACCGAGGCTGTTGCTGCCCACTGTGAAGTTACCTTGGGTAAAAGTACATGAGACTCTAAAACCATTTACATTCTTCTATAGTAAGAGCACTCTTCATCATTCCCCCTACTTTCCTGAAAAATAGTTCCCTTACTGTATCTTTCCTACTTTTCCCTTATAGTTAGTACACAGATGAGTTTTCAGCCATTCACCATAATGATCAAAATCCTAATTCATAAGATTTCCGTCCAGCCAGGCATTTGATGTTTACTTGAGGTACAAAACCACAGCTTTTTGTGGCTTTTTAATAATTCTTTCATCCTTACCTTCTTGAAAATATAAGTAAGGCTTCATTTTTTAATATAATGCTAGTAGTAGTAGTTATAAAATTTCCCTTGTATCTCATGAGCAAAGGAGCTCATGCAGGGATAGTGCATTAAAACTGCCTTTGGTAGTTTTGCCTCCTATGAATATGTACAGATACAAAGATGTTTTTGAGCTTTCATGTATGTGTTTTGGTATTTCAGAATGGCCACAATGGCTTAGTAGGGAAAAATACTTAAAATTTTTAAGTCAGGCTTGGTTTTGTGAGGAGCTAGTAAAGGTTTTTGTCTTTCAGCTTTAGCTTGTTTCTGCGGAGGATTCCGCTCTTTCTCCATCAGTTTCACAGCCCTGGAATTGTAGAAAAGCCCTGGTTTCAAGACCATTGATACCCATTTCTGTCAGGGTGAGTCCTAAATTAACTTCATAATACAAACTGAATATATTCAACAGGACAAGAGCTTATTCTTGTCATAAGGAGTTGAATTTTATCAGTAAAGTTCATCAAAATAAAATATATCCAAATTGCTAGTTAAGACCTTAAATAAGCAACAAATTAAAAAATAGCATATGCTAGTCTCTTAAGAAAATATGTATAAGTATCTTCTCATGAATACTTATTTACCTTGTTTCCTAGAAAGCATTAGGTATAATTCTTGACTCCACCATCACTTGTCCTATAATAAAACATTAATTTTGATGTTTCAGTAAGTTAAGCAGATAGAAGGTAAAGTGGTGCATGAGTTATTCCTAACAATCATGCCAAAGGGCAAAAGATAAATATACATACTCCTAAAAATAGGAATTTATAAAAATCTTAACAGTCATGATACTAAATACTGTTAGCATAAAGATTGTGTTTGTAATATTCTAATAACATTTTAACTTTTTGTATACCCTTTTTAATTTACCAAATTACTAAAGTAACCTTTTAAGCCTTTGGCTTATAATAAACAGTATAACTTTTTGGTGTAATTGTATTGGTTTCTTAATTATTGCCCCATTGTGTAATGTTGAATTTTCTATTATTATATAAGGATATATTGCATGAAATCATTAAATATTCACATTCTAACTAAAACAGTTTATACTAATACTTTTTATACATTTCATACTAATTTAGCTGCAGTTGGATGAATATTTAATGAAACAAAATAAATCAAAGTACCTTTTAAAATGAATTGAAAATTTAATCTGTTTTTATGACTGCCTTGTTACAGTGTGATGGCATGCCTTATGTTCGAAATGTGGAATTATTTATTTCTCCTTTGGCCTTCAGTATTTTGTTTTTTGGGATATGGGCTCCTCTCCAACTTTCTTGTTTCTTCACATTTTAGGAGACTATTAATAATTTTTGTCCATGCTATACAAACACACAGTCAAATGAAAAGAGTTGCTATCCTTAAGTCTCTACTTGCTATACAGGGATGAGAAAACAACAATAAAGTTTGCTTTATATTATAATTTTTCTAAATACTAAAACATAGTTAGAGATTTTTAGGCATAGGCTTTTAAGGAAAAAATAATATGTACCTATTCTAACAAGCATTGACATATAACAAATGTTTTTTATTGATTTCAGAGAGGAAATAAAAGGGGGAGAGAGAGAGAAACATCAGTGATGAGAGAATCAATAATGGGCTGCCTCCTGCATGTCTCCCCACTGGGGATCAAGCCCCAACCCAGGCCTGTGCCCTGACCAGGAGTTGAACCATGACCTCCTCTTTCATAGTTCCATGCTGAACCTCTGAGCCATGCTGGTTGGGCATCATTTTTATTTAAAAGAAGTGTTTCAGAAAATTTTTGAGAAAGTATTTGGGAATAGGAATTAAAATCTCAAGTTAACTTTATTGCATGGATGAAAATTATTAATGCCTTCTTGGACAAATCATTTAAAAATTTTTCATATACATTTGCTATCATGATGTCTTGATTGCTTAAATAAATAGTCAATGAATAATACGGATTTATATGAATTTTAAACATTTTTGTGTCCTATGAAATAAATTCATGTTGCAAATTTTGATGATCAGAAATTAGACAATTATTTTGAAAGACTGAAAATGACAACTTCTGTATCTCACCAAGGAGTCAAAGCACACTTATGTGGATTTGTCATAAATGACATCATTTTGATTAAAATTGATCATTGTGTTTGATATTTGGAATTGTATTGTGACAACTTTAAAGCCTGTTACACAATAAAGTTCTTTGTTGGTTTTGGATATTTTACTTTAGAACTATTAATATTAATAACAATTTGAAGTAGTTTCTGCAATACCTGTGGATTTTGTCCTATTTTTGTTTTATGTCCAAATTAATTTTGGTTGCTTTACTTGACTTCATTGCTACTGATGCATTTGCTATATTAAGTGTTAACAGATCTTGCACTAGAACTAAATTTAAAAACAATCATCTGGCTCCTCTTAGAGCTCTGAAAGTGCAAGTTGTTCTTTGCATTTATTAAATACTTCCCTACTTACAGAATGGAATTGGATAATGTTTGCTTAATATATACACTATGATCAATGAACTTTTTCAGTACCTGTAAATGATAACATGTATCTGACTTCCCAAAACACATTTCTGTAGGGCTGTCAATGCTTTATTTCTCCATGCATCCAAGTGCCTGTGCTTGAGCACAAAACAAGCTGTGAAGAACATAGTAACCATATATGTCTAATTTTTCTAACAAGCCATTCATAAGAAATGATTAGAATGGCAACAGGAAATGATTGCTTTTTAAGGTTTCCATTTAATAAAATTTAATGAGCTCTTCTTATTAATGAATATAATTGTTTTTAACTTTCTTAAATATCATTTGATTTTAAATTGCTTTGATTGTGCATATAAAATCAGTTTTTACTCTTAAAATACTTTAAAATTTTTTTAACTTACAGTACATTCTATATAAACCTAATTCTCAAAATTATTTTCTTTTAAATATTTAGGTGTCAGACAAAGAGAAAATTGACCAACTTCAAGAAGAACTTCTACATACCCAGGTAATTCTGATGAGTGAGAAGGGCCAAGGACTTCTTATCCTATATAATAAAAGGCTGGTCGCTGTCTGCACGGCAATCGGTGGAGCAATTGGGCCTCTGTGTGCACCCGCCTTGACCTGGGGCCTTCAGTGCCTCCATTGCCGCCTTCTACCAGCAGTGTGTTACCAACGCCTGCCATGTGCCACGCCACCCCCTGGTGGTCAGAGCATGTCATAGCAAGCGGCCTAACTCCTGGTCAAGGGGATAATTTGCATATTAGGCTTTTATTTTATATGATACTATTATAGACTATTACTACATAAATGAATAATTCTATAAAACCTGTTTATAGTGGAATCTAACCTATAGTTCTATCTGTTTCATGCTACATAGTTAAAGTAAATATTATATTTTTCTTTAATTTGCCTTACTGTGGACATTCTCTGAGGAGAAAACCATGGGTTCCTGTTATTTACTATGTTCTTAGAATATGGAATACAACTTAAAAAATATCCTAAGAGGTATTTTCCATTACAAAAGGCATGATATTATAGATTGAACATAAACATTCTGCTGGTTGTAGGATAGAATAATTCTTAATAGTTTTTCAAACTTTGTTGATGCTCAGAGAAGAAATTATACTATAAAAACTGAGAGGACCAATTGGAAAAAGATCACATTTATTTAAGAGTATGTAGCCAAGCATTTACTTGACAAAGCAACCCGTCTAAATGTATTTTCTTAAAATCTGTTTTTATATCAGTATTTTAAAAATTAATGTGTAATCTCTGACCACAAAAACTTAGAAATTGGAAAAGTTTGAACCCTTGACTTTGACCTTGGATAGGCTACCAAGCATCCCTAATTTCAGATTCCTAATCTGTTTAGCCTTTGCCTGATATGAAGGTTTAAAGAAGTTAATGCAGGTGCAACACTAACTTAAGAGCTTATCACATAATGCATGCTCAGGTACTGTTAACTATTATTGTTTTACTGGAGGCCTGGTGCACGTGCACCAGTGTGGTCCCTGGGCCTGGCCTGTGGGATCGGCTCAAACCAACATCCCCTGAGGGGTTCTGGGTTGCAAAGAGTACACAGGCTAGACCGAGGGACCCCACTGATGCACAATCGGGGCCTAGGAGGGATGTGGGAGGTTGGCCAGCCAGGGCGGGACCTCGGAAGGGCTCCTAGATATGTCTGGCCCATCTCAGTCCCAATCAGCTGGACCCCAGCAGTAAGCTAACCTGTGGATCAGAGTGTCTGCCCCCTAGTGGTCAGTGCTCATCATAGTGACTGGTTAACTAGTCAACTATCTGCCCCCTGGTGGTCAGTGCACATTATAGTGAGTGATTGAGCATCCTTAGCATATCATTAGCATATTACGCTTCGTTTGGTTGAATAGACAACTGGACATTTAGCATATTAGACTTGTATTATATAGGATAGGACAGTGGTCAGCAAATTCATTAGTCAGCAGAGCCAAATATCAGTACAACAGTATGACGATTGAAATTTCTTTGGAGAGCCAAATTTTTTAAACTTAAACTTCTAACGCCACTTCTTCAAAATAGACTCACCCAGGCCATGGTATTTTGTGGAAGAGCCACACTCAAGGGGCCAAAGAACTGCATGTGGCTCCTGAGCCGCAGTTTGCTGACCATGGGGATAGGATATCATTTCAATTAATACACAAAATAATGTGGGAAATGGGAGGAGTTTGAATTTTTGATAATTTAATTTCTTCATTGTAAATAACAAAGAATTTTCCAAATAAAATGCCAAATTATAATGAAATTTATTGTTTAAGATTTTCATAATTCTCTCAATATTTTCATAGGAACTTGAAATAATTTATTTTGAATAGTCAGGAGATATTACTTCAGGACTTTAGAAGCTTTTAATTTAGATTTAATGTTATTTATTAACCCATCGTTTTCTTATGTAGTTATGGTATTATTTTGTTTCAGTTAAAGTACCAGAGGATCTTGGAACGGTTGGAAAAGGAAAACAAAGAACTGAGAAAATTATTGTTGCAGAAAGATGACAAAGGCATCCATCATAGAAAGCTTAAGGTATTAATTTTATCTTAATTTGTTGGTTCTCAGAACTTTTCGTGTTCATCAGTACTTGTGTGTAAGGGACCATAACGTGTTCTGTCCTCCTTTGTCACCTGCTATCCTTCAGGAATAGAAGTTCTCCTCCTATATTAGCACATTTTATAAATTGTAGTTTCCAGACATTTATTTTAAACTATCCCCAGAAAGTCTTCATACTTTTACCAGCCATTTCTCATGAATCAGTTTATTTTTCTGAAATACCTACTATATCTTTTCCTTTCTACAGCTATAAAACCGGAATTCTGAGTTGATGGATGTTTATATATGACTTACCATCATTGCCTTAATTATGTTTCCAATGAATGATTAGGCCACTTCCTTCAATTTTAAGAAAGTTAACATTTTCTTCTGGATTGTTCCTTAGGCATTTTAAAGAATTTTTGAAAAAGCATATGCTGGTACTGTTATCAGTATATTGGTAATTACCATTATCAATAAATTAAGCCCTTGCCGGTTTTGCTCAGTTGATAGAACGTTGGCCTGCAGACTGAAGGGCCCCAGGTTCGATTCTGGTCAAGGGCACATGCAGAAGGCAGCTAATCAATGATTTTCTCATTGATGTTTCTATCTAGGTGAAAAACAAAAACAAACAAAAAAATGTATTTCCCACTAATCCAAGCTGTACTTATTAAATTAAATTGAAGTAATACTTTTAACTTACATCCCCTATAAATAAACTGAATTTGTGTGTAGCAAAACTGTAATAAGTCGTGGCACATACATTGGGTACCATGGTACAAAGATATGCAATTGTAGTTTAAGCAACATGTATTAGTAGTTTGGACTGTAAATCAGGATTGCATTAAAAAAATAAATAGCATGGCTTTATTTACAGATTACACACACCAATTGAGAAAAGTTATGTCCAAGTGTTAATATATTTTGAGAATTTATGTCAGAAAAAGTATATTCTGTCATAGAATAAAATGTCAATGAAAATTTAAAGAATTTTTTGTTTATTTTTTAGTGGAGGGATGGCAGTTTCTTCACATTTATTATTTCTAGGTGTTAAGAGGTGAAGGGAATTGTAGGCCCTTATTTTGTTTCTACCTTAGTATTAAAACTTACCTTTAATTATTAAATGCTTGATAGCAGACCTTTTTCCCCAGCTCTCATTTATTGTTCATTTATTCATCAAATACTTACTTGAATGTTGTTATTTGTTAAGTACTGTGTTTGATCCTATTTCCACTTACAGATCTGCCCCTGGTGCTCTCACTTATTAGCTGGGCAGTTGTTAAAGTACACTTAATCACGCTTACTGATTTACCCATCCTTTTGGTCATTCTTTCTCCACTTTAATCTTCAGTCTTTCTTTTCCCGCCTCCCCCCATTCCCCACCTCCTATCTATTTTTATCTCTATCTCTGTATATGATACACACACCCCAAATTTGATAGAAGATGATTTCCTTTCATTTGGTCATCTAACGCCTTATTTGGCCTTTATGCTGTTAATGATTTTCTTTGTTGAGTATTATTAACTCTTCAATATTAAGTAACAACTTCCCTCTTTTATCATTTAGTTAGGAAGTTAGGAAATCCTGAATTAATGTACTTTAATTATCAGTGTATCTCTAAATAAAATAATGGGTAAATTAGATAAGAAATTAAATTTTATTCTATACTATTTAACTATGACTATGAATTTGCATAATTAGAGAAAAACAATACCATGATTTTGGAAAACATGTATTTATCAGCTTTTTTTCCCTCTTGATACATCTATGGTATTTTTTTTAATGTTTTCATTGTTTAATATTTTTTTAATTTTGTAGAAATCTTTGATTGACATGTATTCTGAAGTTCTTGATGTTCTATCTGATTATGATGCCAGTTATAATACACAAGATCATTTGCCAAGGGTAAGTAAAAACTTAATACATAGGGAACTGGCCCCTTAGCAAAAATTTAGGTTTTAAAAAAGTTATGTATATGTACACAAACACATTACATACCCATTCATATATACATATACACACAGATTAAACCAAAGACATAAATTTTTTATTTATATAATACTAGTGGCCCGGTGCATGAAATTCATACACAGAGGGGCTTGGGTATGGGAAGGGTGTCCCTTAGCCTGGGCTGCATCCTCTTCAATCTGGGAGCCCTCGGGGGATAACTGGCAGTCGGACATCCCTCTCACAATCAAGAACTGCTATCCTATCTGCTCGCCTGCCTGTCTGATTGCCCCTAACCACTTCTGCCTGCCAGCCTGATCACCCCGTAACTACTCCCCTGCCAGCCTGACTGCTCCCTTCTGGCCCGGTGCCCCCAAACTGCCCTCCCCTGCATGCCTGGTCACCCCCAACTACCCTCCCCTGCCGGCCATCTTGTGGTGGCCATCTTGTGACCACATGAGGGTGGCCATCTTGTGTGAGGGTGTGGTGGTCAATTTGCAGATTACTTCTTTATTATATAGGGTATGTATACACATATCAATTATCAATTTTTTCATGGATGATATTTTTCAAATCATTTGACTGTAGATAACTTGAAAAGTCTGAAAAAATATCTTTCAGCATTTCAAATTTATTTAAATATAAGTTGGTATTGAATAATAAATAAATGTTATTATTTTTGCCATAGGTTGTTGTAGTTGGAGATCAGAGTGCTGGAAAAACTAGTGTGTTGGAAATGATTGCTCAAGCACGAATATTCCCACGAGGATCTGGGGAGATGATGACACGCTCTCCAGTTAAGGTAAGAAAATAGGCCATCTGAATGAAGTTCCTTAGAGCCTTGTTTATTATGTTGAAATGAAGAGTTTTAACTAAAGAAAGAGTTGACACAGCATTTGGAATGATTCCTATTAAAAATAAGTAGGAGGCACAGTCCCAGGAGCTGAATAAGGGGAAGGAGGCCAGTGGTGCAGGGGGAGGCCAGGCCATCCTCTTATGCTTTGTAGTTTAGTCTGAGTGAGAGAATAGAATCTTGAAAGTGGAGTCAATATATATAGACTAGAGGCCCCGTGCACAAAATTCGTGCATGGGGAGAGGGGGGAAGGTTGTCTGTCCCTTAGCCCAGCCTACACCCTCTCCAATCTGGGACCCCTCAAGGGATGTCTGACAGCCCGTTTAGGCCAAATCCCACCTAAATGGGCAGTCAGATATCCCTCTCACAATCCAGAACTGCTGGCTGCCAACTGCTTGCCTGCCTGCCTGCCTGATTTCCCCTAACCTCTCTGCCTACCAGCCTGATCAACGCCTAACTGCCCCCTGCTGGCCCGGTCATCCCTAACTGCCCTCCCTTGCCAGCCTGATCTCCCCTAACTGCCTTTTCCTGCAGGCCTGGTTCCCCCTACTGCCCTCTTCTACAGTCTTGGTCCCTCCCCCCCCCAGCTGCCCTCCTCTGCTGGCCATCTTGTGGCAGCCATCTTCTGTGTTGGAGTGACAGTCAACACTCTTATTAGATAGGATTGTTATCTAGCTTTAATGTAAAAAAAAGTAGAAAGTGGGGCAGTAGCAGTTTAAATATGTTGGGTCAAGGGAGTGTTTTAAAGATATTAAATGCTACTAGAGGCCTGGTGCATGAAATTTGTACACTGGTGGGGTGCCTAGGCCTGGCTGGCAATCAGGGCTGATCGGGCCAGAGAGGAGGCAACAGTTGCTAGGTGGTGTGCGGAAGGAACAGATGCCAGGCACCCAACTCTGCCATTCTCGGTATCCCACCACTGCGCGGTTCCTGCCTACCCCCTTATCCTTCCCTCACCACCGTGCTGCCACTGCAATGGGCGGGCAGCAGGACAATTGGGGCCTGGTGGTGGCGGGAGGGACAAATCACGGGAGGTTGGCCGCTGGCCCCAAGGAGGCCTTGTCCACCACCACCCATCTCTGGTTCCCCGTCCCAGCCCAGGGGTTAGGGGGAGGAACTAAGGGAGGTTGGCTGTGGGAGCACATTGACCACCAGAGGTTAGCTCCTGCATTGAGTGTCTGCCCACAGTGGTCAGTGTGCATCATTGTGACCAGTCATTCTGATTGCTTAGGCTTTTTGATAAATAGATATATTTGATAAATAGATAGATAGATAGATAGATAGATGGATAGATAGATATAGATATGTTAATGATCTGGTTGAAAAAAATGATGCAAGAGAGAGGGAACAAAGTTATTGAAGTAAGAGACTGGGACTCAGAGTACAAGTTGTCCATATATAGAAATACTGACAATTCATCCATGGATACAGGAAGGAAGTATATGGTTTCAGAGTCTCGCATTCCAAAAATATTCTTTAAGTGCTTAATATGTGCCAGCACTGTTCTAGGCAGTGTGTTGGTAAACAAAACAAAGATCTTTGATATAATGGGGGATAGGGTCTAGTAGAGAGAGACAGATAATAAATAGCCTATACTAATAAAAGGGTAATATGCTAATTAGGGCAGACCTCTTCTGGACGACCTTTGGATGTCCTCCTAGGCAAAGCCACAGCCGCTGTGAAGGGCCCAGGCTCAGGCTGACAGTGGCAGCAACCGGGTAATGGGGGCAGCAGCTTCACCTGATCCGCCAGGTCACCTCCCACAGAGAGAGGTCAGACTGCGGATTAGGCCAGGGGCCAAGGCAGAGGCAATTAGGTGCGATCAGGTGGGTAGGGGAACAAGTTAGGGTCAATCATGCCTGCAGGGGGGCAAGGTAGGAGAGATCAGGCCAGCAGAGGAGCAAGTTAAGGGTAATCAGGCGGGCTGGCATAGAGGTTAGGGGCCATCAGGCAGGCAGGCGAGCGGTTAGGAGCCAGCGGTCCCAGATTATAAGAGGGATGTCCGACTGGTCCCAGATTGGAGAGGGTGCTGAGGGATCCGTTTAGCTGCTTAATATGTGCCAGCACTGTTCTAGGCAGTTCCCCCCCATACACAAATTTTGTGCACAGGGCCTCTACTACACATAATAAGTTACTAAGCTACATAGTATGTTAGAGGGTGTTAAGTGTGCACAAAAGAAAACATGGAGTCCGGCATCGGGAAAGGTGGTACCAGGGTATTGGTAGGCTACATGAGAAGGTAACAGTTAAACTAAGATTTGCAGAAAGTGGGAAGGGATTTCTGTGGGTGTCCTGTTCAAGAGTGTTTAATGCAGAGTGAAAGTTAGTGCAAAGCTCCTGAGGTAGTTAGGTGCTTAGTATGTTCAAGGCCAGTGTGACTAGAGCAAAGTGAAGAGTAGCCAGGTAATGAGGTCAGAGGGATATTAGGGAGAGCAGATTATTAGAGCTTTGTAGGTTATCATGCAAAATTTGGTTTTTGTTTTTAATAAAATGGAAGCCAATGCAGTGTTTTGAGCAGAGTAACAACATGCTTTTTAAAAGGCTCACTCTGCTCTATTGAAGAATTGACTCTTCCTGTTTTAGACCTCTCTACATACTGGGGCAGTGATATGCAGAGATAACAAGACATTATAGCAAAACGCAGGGTATCAAAGAAGAGAGTGGTAAGAAGAGCTAAGACAGCCCTTTCCCAAACAGTGCCATAAGTGCAAGAAATTCTCTAACAACTTATAGGGCAACACTCAATGGTTTCAACTTCTCAACTTCACATTCCTTGCTTTTTAAGTATAACTTTTCAAGCTTCCAATTTTACTTTTAAAATACAATTCCTTCTACTGAGATTAGATTAACAGGCTAGATAACAAAACTAGCTGTTTGAAGGCATCAGAGAGCAACCTGAAGAACTTGTGGAAGTTATTCCTGCAGGTATTTTCCCCGGGGCTAATTTGTGGCCTGAGAGAAAAGCTTAAAACTTTGTATTATTTTTACTGGATTGAGAAGCCCAAACAGGGAGAGTCAATTCTTCATACTTCCCGACCTACCTACCACAGTTGATATAGTTAGCTCTCAATAAGTAGATGTTAAATAAGTGAATTGTCCTTTATCTGAATTTACCTGTGAAGTGAAAGGCAAGGTTTTCTTTTAGTTTTTCAGGTTTTAAATTGATGGTTTTGTGCTCAGTACTCTACATAATATTGACAATGAAACAAAAAGGGCAGTAGTATTTTAGGTCATGAAAGATACAAAGTAGCCATTGATCTTGTTAGGCAATCACAATACATGTGATAAGTGTATGAACAATACAGATAAAGAACTGTGGTCTCTGACCGGCCCGGGGATCTTAGAGTATGTAGTATGAAGGGACGCCTGGATTTGTGCGGTGCAGGGGCCCTGTCTAGACCATGTAAGTTCTATGGGAATTAATATGAATTGTAAATGCATTATTATGTTTCAATTTTCTATTAATTCCAGGTGACTCTGAGTGAAGGTCCTCACCACGTAGCATTGTTTAAAGATAGTTCCCGAGAATTTGATCTTACCAAGGAGGAAGATGTAAGTAGTATTCATGTGAGGCTCATGTGTGTAACTTTATAACCTGCCTAAGCTTATGACAACTGCAGGGAGTATTTGTTAACTGAAGATTTTCTCAGGACTTTGTTGTTTTCCGTTCATAGCTTGCAGCATTAAGACATGAAATAGAACTTCGAATGAGGAAAAATGTGAAAGAAGGCTGTACTGTTAGCCCTGAGGTGAGTGTCGCAATTCATTTCACCAATATATTGTAGAATCTAATGGTCATGGTTTGAAATAAATCATGATATTGGCATTGCTATTCCAAGATAACATAGATATTTTTAATATTCCTAATATATCATTTTGTGAGAAATTGTCTTAGAATAATTACTTTTAGGGTCAGAAAAAGAACATTTTTCTGAGCACCATGGATGAGTTACATAGACTTTTCAGACTATATATCACCAAAGAGTTCCTAACAATTTCCCCCCCAATTTTTTTTGTTTTGTTTTGTCCCCTGAGTAGACCATATCCTTAAACGTAAAAGGCCCCGGACTGCAGAGGATGGTGCTTGTTGACTTACCAGGCGTGATTAATGTAAGTACAAACAAAACTTGTATTTTGTTGTATTCTTTTTGTGGAAAACATTTATAATGACATTTAAAACCTTTCTCTTTAAGACTGTGACATCAGGCATGGCTCCTGACACAAAGGAAACTATTTTCAGTATGAGCAAAGCTTACATGCAGAATCCTAATGCCATCATCCTATGCATTCAAGGTAAATCTATCACAAGATTTTAATTGCACTGATATGCTTCCTTTAGCAATCCAGTCTTTGCTCTCAATATGCATTTTGCATAAGCATGCAAGATAACCCTTTTATTCGTTTTATTAGTAAATAGAATTGAAGTTGGGAATAATTTCACTGTAGGCATCATAGAAACTTTTATTGGCTAGAATATCTTTTCATAGTAAAGATGTATTAAGAAAAATCTTCTAATTTATAATGTAAACACAACAGTGTCTTGTGGAAATTTTTAAAATCCATTTTGCAATTTTATTTTTTATTTTATTTTTCAGATGGATCTGTGGATGCTGAACGCAGCATTGTTACAGACTTAGTCAGTCAAATGGATCCTCATGGAAGAAGGACGATATTTGTTTTGACCAAAGTAGACCTGGCAGAGAAAAATGTGGCTAGCCCAAGCAGGGTGAGGGAAAGTTCTTTATTATGAGACAAAAGATTCTTTGTACAAAGACTTGTATTTTACCTTATTTCTGTGTGGAAAACATTTATAACGTGACAGTAACTATTTGGTATACTTTATCAGAGAGTAGTAGATGGATTTCTCTTGGTGTTCTGTAAAAACAAAGTATTGAAAAATTATAGTAAATTATTTAGGTGTAATTTTGAGATATAAATAAAATTCCATAATTATAGTTTGCTTATGTTGTATACGTTAATAATTTTGTATGCTGACATACTATCATTAATCTAATTTGTGATTTTTTTTTAACATCATTTTTATATCAGAGTCAGCATTAGCTTAGGGATATAGCCTTAGAGCAGGGATTAGCTTGGGATGTAGCCTATCTTAGAGCAGGGATTCTTATATCAATTATTATGAACATCAATATTATGAAACTAGTGACAGTAAAGATTCCTTTTGGACCCCATATATGTCTTTCTTTTTTTTTTTTGCAGAAAAACATTATCTTTCCTAATTGATCAAAGACTGTGTAGTAGTTTTTTATAATAGAGAAGGCATTAGATTAGGTGTTAGCAGTCTTATCTGTGCTCCACCACCAACTGGTGTGTCCTTGGGCAAATCTTGTTACTTTTCTAAATCTAGTCAATGCACAATCCAGCCTAGTAATCTAGTTCAGTAATTTTCAACTGGTGTGCTGGCAAAAAAATTTTAAAACACGCAATACCTGACTATTTAGTCAGGAGCCCTGGTCTCTTTTCTCTTAGATTCAAATAAAAAAATAACAACAACCAACACAACAATAGCATCTAGAGCAAATGAATCAAAATAATACCTATTTTTTTTGTCGGATCAGCAAAAAATATATTTTTTGGTTTGCTGAAAAATTTTATTATCTAGTTTATGAGTACCATGAGATGCAAAAGGTTATAAATAGCTGGTCTAATTGATCTCTAGGGTCATTTTTATTTCTGAAGTTCTGTGACTTCAACTTCCTATACACGTTGCTCAGTATTCCTAAAGGAAAGAAGTTTATTTCAACCTAACATTATGTGTGTTATTGGGGTTCAGGTCTTGACTTAGGTCATGCTCTCTACTTAATTGTAAAGGCATAAGGTATCCTCATTAAGAGTGAAGAATCTGTAGCCAGATTGGTTGGTTTCAAATCCTGACCCTACTGTTTGATGTCTTTGTAACCTGGGAAAAGTTATTTAAGTTTTTTAGTGCATTAGGTTTCCTCATCTGTTGGAAATGAAGGTATTAGCTCATAAGTTATGAAGGTTTAATGAGTTCAGTACTTTTTTAGAAAGTGGTTGAGATAGTGCTTGACACAAAAGTATTATATACAGGGTGGCTGTCATCTGTTATTATTTTATTGTTATTATTATATTCTTATACCCCAATAGAACAACAACTTCAGATATAAGTACCTATCCCTGCCTGAAATTTCTCTCCTTTCCACCTGAAGCTTTTTGGAACTGGGTCTCTCTATCAGGGGTTCCTAAGACAGATACCTCCTATGTTCACTGACTGGAGGACTCACAGGACTAAAGCACATAGTAATACTTACACTTAAGACTTTTTCAATGAAAGAAGACAAAGCAAAATCACAAAGGGAAAAGGAACAAGAGATGATGTTTAGAGTAAACCAGGCTCATGTTTTCAAGAGTCCTCTCCTAGCAGAGTCACAGAGGACATGCTTAATCCCTTCAGCAGCAGGGTGCTCATTAGAGACTCAGCGCCTAAGGTTTTTATAGGGACCTGGTTATGTAGGCACCATCGGGTACCAAAATACAGACGCCCAAAGGAAAGCAAACGTTCAGCATAAGCCACATTGCTTGCACAATTGAGCTACTGATATTTAGGGAAAATTTTATATCATTGTAGGGAATTGTTTACTAGTTAAGTTCCCAGATGCCAGCCTAGGACAAGCATGCCTTTTTGAGGACTGTGTTAACCCTTTAACTCTGACCTTGGCTTTGCCTTATTTTATGGGTGAGGCATGTTGTCCTAATATGGAGAGAGGGGAAAAAGTAGGTGGAAGCAAATCTCTGTGCTTTCTTCCCATTGCTCTTCATTATTTTCATTTCTTTTTCCTCTTGTCTAGGATAGTGAGTTTGTATTTCTTTTGAAATGCAATTTAAGCTTATAGCAGTCTTTTTTTTATACCAGAGTCAGCATTAGCTTAGGGATGTAGCCTATCTTAGAACAGGGATTCTTACATCAGTAAGTCTTCAACTGGAGGGCCTTCTGGGAGTAGAAACTCTTTTATACTGTATGAATGATAGATCACTGTACAAATGTGCATTTTTCTGGGGCCAGAGTCTGTAGTTTCGGTTACTTTTAAAAAAAGATTTCTGACCCTAAAAGAGTTGAGAACCAATGAGTACAAATATATTTTTAAAAGAGTATAAAAAGATAATCTAACTTGGTTAGAATTTAGATATTTGCAAAAGTGTATGGGGAAATAATAGCAACTACCATTTATTGAATCTTCTGCATTCCTGGCACTATGCTAAGTATCATTATTATCACATACTAGAGGCCTAGTACATGAATTCGTGCACCAGTGGAGTCCCTCCACCTGGCCTAGGGGATTGGGCTGAAACCGGCTCTCTGACATTCCCCCAAGAGGTCCCAAATTATGAGAGGTCACAGGCCAGGCCAAGGGACCCCACGGATGCACGATCAGGGCCAGGAGGGACACTGGAGATTGGCCAGCCAGGAAGGGACCACAGAAGGACTCCAGGGCATGTCCAGCCCATCTGGCTCAGTCCCCATCAGCCAGACTCCAGCAGCAAGCTAACTTCCGGATCGGAGCATCTGCCCTCTGGTGGTCAGTGTACATCATAGCAGCTGGTCAACCGGTTGACTGTCTGCCCTCTGGTGGTCAGTGCATGTCATAGTGAGCAGTTGAGCGGTCTTAGTATATTAGCATATTACACTTTGGTTGACTGGCCCACCAGTCAACCGAACACTTAGTATATTATGGCCAGAGGGAAGCCGGTGCCAGCAGCCAGGGGAAAGAAGGCCTACTCTTGCACGAATTTCATGCATCAGGTCTCTAGTATAGGGTAATTTTCTTAACAACCATTTTGAAAAAGTTGGAGTATACTTAAGGCCACATACCTAGTAGGTGGCAGAGCAGAAATTCAAACAGAGGCCTGACTCCAAAGCACTACACATCATTCCAAGTTTTAATTTTGGTACTTGTGTTTTAATAGAACATTTTTAATATACTAAAATTAAATGTATTTATTTTTTCCTCAAATAGAAATTGAAATACATTTTAATACTTTTGTGTAGGTTTACATATTTAAATTAACTATATATATATATATATATATATATATATATATATATATAGCATTATTAAATTTGCTTTCTAAATGGTATATAATGCTCTTTAAAATTATGTAAACCTTTATCTCACATTTATTTTTCTCACTTTAAAAAATAGATTCAGCAGATAATTGAAGGAAAACTCTTCCCAATGAAAGCTCTAGGTTATTTTGCTGTTGTAACAGGAAAAGGTATGCAAAGATGGATTACTGTAATTGAAGTTTTTATTGTTTTCAAGTAATAAACATTTTCTCAGAACTTCACCATCATCTTTCCCTAGGAAACAGCTCTGAAAGCATAGAAGCAATAAGAGAATATGAAGAAGAATTTTTTCAGAATTCAAAACTCCTAAAGTAGGTATCTTGTTTATACATTTAAAGATTTATTAGTGAGGGAGTAGCTTGAACTAGTAGTTTTCACTTAAAAGTTTCTTTATAGCTGTTAGTTTAACATTGACTTTTCAGAATTTTTCCCAGATGGTGATCTGTACCTACTAAATAAGTCCTCCAGCTCCCCTGACAGGACTCAGAGCGGTTTATCACATGGTGTAATACATTCTGACATAGCAAACTGCCCCTGCGGTGCGGCAATGAATGACAGCATGGACCCCTGAAGTTGTGTTACTTATAAAGTGATTTTTAAAAACCAACACTTACATTTTTAAATGCATGTATCCATTTCTCTTACAGTGTTGGGGAAAATTGAAGTGGGGCAGGAGATGTCAAAGGGGTATCCCTAAATACTAGTAGATATTGACAGAAATTATCAGAAAATATAATACTAAAGAAAAGCAAAAAGGAAGAGCTAAAGGGCAACTGAGTTATATTAAAACTTTATAAGTAGAAAGTCTCTTGAAGTGGAAAAGTATGTTTGCCTCTCTATTAGTATAGTAAATCAATGTAGTTCTTATAGACATAATATTGAGTATTATCCAAAGGGATAGGAGCTGACAGGTGTATAGAACTGTGCTATCCAATACGGTAGTCACTAGCCTTGTGTTTATTTAAATTTAAAATGGTTAACATCAAATAAAAATAAAATCTCATTTCTTAATCGCACTAGCCACATAGTTAAAGGATTCAGTAACCCCAAGTTATTGAACCCCATATTGGTTAATTTAGATATAGAATAGTTTATTCATCACAGAAAATATTATTGGACAGTGTTGCTATAAAAATATATATGTGGCTATTCTCATTAGGTTATCATAACAAGCTCATTCTCAAACTTAGTGATGGTGTCGTCCTTTTGTTATTTTAGTATACTTTAACTTTTGTTACTTTTAAAAGGGCCAGCATGCTAAAGGCACACCAGGTGACTACAAGGAATTTAAGCCTTGCTGTATCGGACTGCTTCTGGAAAATGGTACGAGAGTCAGTTGAACAACAGGCTGATAGTTTTAAAGGTACGTTGGGTTTTTGAAATAAGGCAGCCCATTAGAAATTGTATTAGCTGACAATCTTAAGCATCCATGAGTTTCTTTACTCTCTTTAACAGTTGCTTTTCAGTTCATTTACTATTAGGTAGTATGTGGAAAATGGAAAAAAATTCCATTTTTTCCATCTATTATTACAAGAACAGGGTGTTTCCTCTTAGAGGAAACATTGCTGGGAGCACATTGCGAGTTTTAACAGATTAGAAAGTTTGTAGTAGTGTTTGGGAGAAAGAGCTTAGTAAACTGCAGTGAGGTGAGAGTCCCCCTTTGGGGGCTGTGGGGAGAAGAAATGTGTTAGGAATCAGAGCAGCCTATGCCTCAACTACTTCCTGAATTCCATACCTTCCTGCTCCATGGCTTTGCTCGCATAGTTTCATTTGGTGAGAATACACATTTCTTCCTTTTTTTAATTTGGAAATCCTACCTACTTATTCTGTTTAATCCCTAAGCAACCTTGTAAGTATTAGTATTACTCCCATTTTATAAAAGAGAAAATGGAGGGACAGAGTACCTTACCTAAGTAGTACACCCAGCATCATACAGCGGTAGACCCAGGATTTGAATCTTGGTATAAATGCAGAATCCATGCTCTTAGCTACTGTACTATAAACTGTTTCGGTCGTGTGTTTTGTGGATTGAATGTCGAAACTAGAGTCAAGGAGATTAGTTTGGAAAAGTTGCCATATGAGATTCAGAGATGTTGAGAGCCCAGAGTACTTAGGATGCACAGGTGCACATTTGAATTCAGTTACTGAGAAGATATGCATGACAGCCTTTAGCCACCGCCTGTGGAAAGAGAGTCCTCTTACTTGAACACCTCTCCTTCCTCCTCAGCAACACGTTTCAACCTTGAAACCGAGTGGAAGAATAACTATCCTCGCCTGCGAGAACTTGACCGGGTAATGTTTGTGCACCTCATGTATTTTGCATATATGTAATCCAGCGATTTTCAAACGGTGTGCCGCAAGGTATTTTAAAACATGCAGTGCCTGGCTATTTATTCAGGAGCACTGACTTCTTTTCCCTTAGATGGTCAAATAAAAAATGACAACAGTCAACACAATAGCTATTGTGTCAGATATGAAGGAGTTAAAATCATAACTATTTTTTTGTCAGATCAGCAAGAACTACAATATATTTTTTAGTTTGCCTCAGAATTTTAGTAATTAGTTTATGTGTGCCGTGAGATGAAAAAGTTTGAAAATCACTGATCTAATATTGCACTCTAACAAAATATATTTTAATGAACGAAATCTGGTTTTTACCATGATTACTAATTTAAAGCTGCAAGAATGCATTCCCAAGAACAGTTATTTTTTTACAATAATTTAAATTATTTTTCATAACATTAAAACATGACTAGGGTCATGGGATGTCAAAACAAGTATTTAAAAGTGTTTTCTGAGATGAAGAATTTTTTAAAGGTGTTATAGAATTAATTGTATTTGTGTAATGTAAACATTTAAAACTTAATACACCAACTTTTTTACCTTTCAACATTTACTGTTGAAAATATACTCTAATCTGATGGGATTTAAATACTGGTTTTCCTTGATTTTAAAAATGCCATTCGTCGTAGAATAACATCAGTTTACTAATACACTAAGTTTATATGTATTACTACTTTCATATAATATTTGGTATGTGAAAAATTTAGCTGACCAAATGTTATATAAAAAAACTGCATTCAGAATTAAGTGAATAAGGTAGACATTTGTATCAGTTTCTTTGTCCTTGCCTGGATATTGGCATTGTGGATTTATAGAAATGCCAATATCTAGAAGAGATAGAGTATTATTTGCTGGTCATGCATGCTTCAAACCTGAGCTCATCCAACTAGCCTGCCAGAGGCCTTTTTTTTAAGTTATTTCTGAAAATCTTGGCAGGGCAAATGGACTCTCTTCTGAAAATCTTACTTTCTTGTGTCTGTTTTGCCTAGAATGAACTATTTGAAAAAGCTAAAAATGAAATCCTTGATGAAGTTATCAGTCTGAGCCAGGTTACGCCAAAACATTGGTGAGTATTTGACCTTTTTTCAAAAACTTTACTATATGAATTATAATGAAATACTAAAATTTAGATTGATAAAGCTGTGATTTATTGTAGCTGTGACTCAATCCTCAAAATATAGACAGAAACATAAATGTATCTGCTGTTCTAGTCTACCTAATTAAGTATTTAAGTAGAATAATTGTGTACTTAGAAGTATCTTTCAGAAGAGATATTTTAAAAGAGCTTTCTACTCTTTTCTTTTGTTGTTGTGTTTTCTGTGTGTGTGTGTTTTGTTGTTGTTTGTAATTGCTAGAATGATGAACTTAAAATGGGGGGTCGGGGGAGGGGAGAGGATGTCTGGGCTGCGGGCCATATAAGGCCCATGAAATCATTTGGACTAGCCTTGCAAAGGCATTAGGGGTGAGTTAATTAAATGTTTGACTAAATATAGCTAATTTTTAAGTTGATAATTTTTATATGGCCCATGAATGATGTTATATATATCCAAATGGGCCTTGGCAGAAAAAGGTTCCCCACGCTTGATTTAAAAGGTTATCTCCCATGCTCAAAACGTATCATGGCTTCATAGCACACGTCCAAAGTTCCTAAGTGAGTGGCCCTCAGAGGCCTGCACAACCTGGCCCGGCTGCCTTCTCACCCTCTTCCACTCTGCCCTTATGTGAGGACTCTAATGCCCTATGGTTAGTTCTTCAGGCAGCTCTATATTCTTTTAAAATCTGATTGCTTGAGGCTTTTTTTTTTTTTTTACCTTTAATAAGTTTTGTACAAATCACTTTTCAAATTGAATCCTATTTGAAATTTTTCTTAAATAGCAAGTAAATACATCCTTTTGAAAAATACTCATGCAAGTCTTTGAAGGCAAACTATCACCTTCATCTTAATGCTTTGTGTAAATGTGGGTGTTCTTAAGTTTGTTGGAGTGGGGCCCTGTAACCAAAGTGGGTTCTGATACCTCAAGTAAACTATGTCTAATCAGCCCTGAGATTTTTACAGTCATCTGTTAATTATCAAATTGCATATCTTATCTTTCTAACCAAGTCTGTAGTATCTTAAAGAATTTATCACTCTTGGTGCAGAACTATTCTTGCTGTCATGAATTACAAATAGTTTCTGTACCTCTTCTGTTTGCTCAGTTCAAGATGATCAAAATTGACCCTACGTAGTAGTATAAAGTCCTTGAGTTTGAATTCAATATTACTAGTTTCCCCATCCTGGGGACCTTTCTTCCTCAGTAGTGAACACTTTTCTCTCTTTAAGGAGTCAGTTTTCCTGTTTTTAATCTCCCCTTATTAAAAAAATTTTTTTGGTCTATACTTACTGATTAATTATATACAATACAACTTATCTTTGTTACTCTTTATATTTTAAGCCAGTTCTATGGCTTTATATAAGCCAATTCATTTTTTAAGTTATAAGTGAGCTATATGTGCATGTATGTATGTATGTATGTATGTACACAGGGAGTGAATATAATACTACTCATACTAGGTTGTATGAGTATAATGAATATAAAAGGTGATTTATAAACTGTAATAACTAATAATGCCATTTATAGCAGAAAAATATGGTGTTTCTGTAAATTCCTGGCATCATCAAATGGCATGGTTGGTTTTGTTTGAGCAGAGCAAGTCTGTAATCAAAGTTACCAGCAAGGAAACAAGCCTTGATGGTAAATCTCATTTATTTAGCGCACAGGTGGCTGAGGAGAATTGTGCAGGGACAGGAAGCCTGCATTGCCAGATTGCCTGCTGAGAAGGCAAGGGAGAGAGCTGAGACAGCTGGCTGGTAGACATTTATTCTGTGTGCTGCTGGAAAAGATGATTTTGTATATTTTCATCATTTTTTTCCAGGCACTATAGCTTAACACAAATATAGATAAAAAATAACAGCTTCTAATTTTAACTGTTCATACCACATTGAATTCACCTACAATATACCCTAAACATTTTTTTAAAACATATTTTATTGATTTCAGAGAGGGAAGGAGAGGGAAAGATGGATAGAAACATCAATGATGAGAGAGATTCATTGATGGATCGGCTGCTTCTTGCACGCTTCCTACTGGGGATCAAGCCCGCAACTTGGGCATGTGCCCTTGACTGCAATTGAACCTTGGACTCTTCAGTCCACAGGCTGACATTCTATCCACTGATCCAAACCAGCTAGGGCTGTATCCCACACATTTTATGTTTGTGACATATTGATGTCTTAGGTAGTATCTTTTTGCTGCATAATGGCTCATGTGATATTTTAGAATGTGTGCTTAAGATGCTTATACTTATTTAAGTTACAGGACTATTTGATTTATATATGTGCTCTGGAAGTAGTGTTATAAGCATTTTGTGTCCTAAAATGATTGTTTGTTATTCACTTATAGACATACTACAATGCTTTAATTATATTTTAAGGAAGTTATTGGGGGGTTAGGCTTGACATATGTGCATTATAATGAGAAATAAGCTCTCAACATTTTCACACAATATACCTGATCATCAGGAATCAATTACTGACATTAAGCTGGAGATATTGGTATGTCATTAACATTTTGTGACCATCATCATAGGTTGTTTTTTTTCGTATGTCACTTGGAAGAACAGCTGACTGGATTTATAGAAACATACTTTTTAAAAGAAATGATACCATGGTATGGATACAATTTTTGCTGAAGGGCATTAAGTTTATTTTGTTGAAGATAGAAGAATGAAAGGAAATGGGAATGCACAGTTGAGTCTTCTAACTCAAATTTAAGGAATCAAAAAAGACTTATGACATAATCTGAGATGTAAAGGTGGTAGGTAAAGGCAGTTTGTGACAGGGATATTGCAGAACCAGGGGGTGAAAGCAAGAAAGGTGAGGGAGTATTGACCCAAGAAAATGAAGCTTGGCTTTTAGACAGCTGGGATATCTGCTTTTTACTACCCTCAGCTTGTGGCTGCATCCTAGAGGCTGAGGTTACTTTTACAACAGACCAATTGATGAGCAGAATGTTTTCGTATATTATATATATTTAGTAGTAAATAGTAGTAGAAATTAGTTTGGAAGAAATCAAATAAATATTTGCTTCAGATTTCAGGGTTTTTCCTTGATAGAAATAGTTGACAGTGGGGGGATGAGGGCATATGCTGAGGGGTGGGAGCGGCCTGGGAGAGGTCAGTGAGGGGAAAAGGAGACTCATGTAATACTTTAAAGAATTAAAATTAAAAGAAATGAAAATAAAATATTAAAAAAGGAAAGAAATAGTTGTCTTTTTCTTATTTAGAGATCTGTGTTCATGTAAAATATCTATTAAGGAAGAATTTTCAACTTGATTGTGCATCTTTTATATCTATTGTTTCTTTAATCATAAAGTATGGAACACTACCTAGCAATATTTCATAATATCTCTGTGCTTCATGTTGTGGTCTGATAAAGTTTTCAGACTTGGTTCATAGTCAATATGCATAATGTATGTATTAACATTAGGCAAATAAGCCAATGAAAATATACTTAGAATTATTAGTCATTAGGGAAATACAAATTTAAATCACAATGAAATACTACTATAAATCTATTAAAAATTACTGACATTAAAATAATTGATCATAACAAGTGTTAGGATCTAGTTGTCATACTCTGTTGGTGGGAATGTAAAATGCTCCAACCATTTTGGAAAACAATTAGGCATTATTTTAAAAGCATATATAACATCGCCATTCCACTTATAGAATATTTGCTCAAGAGGAACAAAAGCGTATGTCCATGCAAAGACTTATACAGGAATGTTCGTCGCAGCTTTATTTGTAATGGACAAAAACTGGAAACAACCCAAATGGCCATCTGCAAGTGAATGGACAAACAGGTTCATGTGATGGAATATTACTCATCAGTAAAAAAGAGTGAACTATTGATATACATGCCATAGATAAATCTCAAAATAATTATGCTGAGTGAAAAAGACAAGCGTACATGGCTGTATAAATGCATTTACATAAAATTCTGGAAAATATAAACTAATCTGTAGTGACCAAAAGCAGATCCAGTGCTGACAACTTTTGGGGATGATGGCTAGTTCATTATCTTGATTGTTGTGATGCACAGGTGTGTACATATGTCAACACTTTAAATATGTGTGATTTGTTGTAAGTTAATGATACTGTGATAAAGCTGTTTTTAAAAACATAATATTGTATTTAAATTTGGTGTTCTTGAAATGTTTTATTTTTAAATTCTAGGGAGGAAATTCTTCAGCAGTCTTTGTGGGAAAGAGTATCAACTCATGTGATTGAAAACATCTATCTTCCAGCTGCACAGACCATGAATTCAGGGACTTTTAATACCACAGTGGACATCAAGCTCAAACAGTGGACTGATAAACAGCTTCCTAATAAAGCAGTAGAGGTTAGGATATAATTTAATTAAATGGGTAAGAAGCATTATCTGAAGGGAGTAGGAGCTGTGAATTTTAAATTTTATTCCCATCACAGCCACTGTCTTTCTTTTTGTCTTTATACTCCATTTGTGTGTTGGGATTAACCTTAATGCTGCTACCAGTTACTATTGTTACAAATCTTTACTAACTGATATGGTGTTAGTCTGAGGGTATTATTGTTTTCCTCCCCAAAGATAACTTCTAACAAAACTGTCAAATCTTGCAAATATTTCAAATGTGAAATATTTTTAACTTCTTTTGTGGGTAAAGATTCCATAAGGAAAATACTTAGTGGGTAAAACATTTCATGTCTTGATTTTCTGCAAGGCTCAATTATACTTAATTCTTTACTTTGGATCTTGTCAGAAGGTTAGGCCAGAGATTATAAGAAAGTGCCTTAAAAATTTTGCATTTCTGTTACCCTACTACTTACTGTGTGATCCTTGGGCTAGTAGCCTAAGGTTTCTGATTCCTCATCTATAACAATAGGGGTGATAATGTTGCCTATCTCACAGACTGTTATAAGGAATAAATGAGTTAATGGATGTAAAATACTTAGACAGTACCTGGCCCATAGTAATTGTAATAAATGCCAGCGCTGTTACGGTGGCCTGATGGTGACCACCATTCAAGCTGTTCAACCGTGCATATCGCTCGGAAGCACGATGGTTCCAGCTGAGAGTCTGTGCCTCCCGTGCTTCTGTTTGAGGATGCTCATGAAGTTAGAATCAGTGTTAAAAATAATTTCGTTTTTCATACCTACCCTAGAAACAGAAGGTCAGTTTCTGATTATTCAGGTGCATTTCACCCCTTTCCTATCCTGTTCCAGATCTAGCTTCTTCACCGCTGTTCTCAGTTTCCTTACGCCTCCCTTTCTAACTCTGTGGTCATATCGCCCCAGTGATGTGCTGCTGACCCTGCCCAGTTCTCTGCACTTTCACCCCTGATAATTAGCGCTGCTGCCACCACTTCACTAGCTGTCCTCTTCCGGCCCTGGTGTTTTTCTGGGCCATAGCTCATGATAGGATATTTTTACGTTCTACGGTCCAAGCAGCGGAAGTGGTCACAGAAATGGCAATGCTTCTGTCTCCTGCCGGCTCTGCCCCTTCACACCTGGGTGTGGTAAAAGATGTGGATCTGGTGAAGGTCAGGAAACATTGCTTTCAATACTTCACTGTGTTTTTTTTTGTACAGCCACCTTTCTTTACGCCATAATTTCTTAATGTTTGGAATGAAGAGGGCTAAATATGAAATGCCATTTTGACACTGCTCTTCCTTTCACTATTCATGTAATTAGGAGTTAGCTATGACACAACACTGTATAATACTCAGCTATGTTTGAAAGTACTGATGCATTGCTTTCATAAAGGCAAAAATGTGAAGACTAAATCATTAAGAAATTTTAACCTTTTTACAGTGTGGAAGAAGCAGGCAAACTCATGTGTCCTAGAGAATGAAGTGAACTAAGCCTGGTAGCGGGCTGGAGTGCCCGGCTCATCTAAGGGCAGCTCCCGTCTGGCTCTGGCAGGTGGCGTCAGGAGGGAATGTGGGTGTAGTGTTGTCAGATTCTTCCAGAGAGGCTGGAAATGTAGATTTGTATATGAAGTCTCTCGATTTTTAAATATTAGATACTAATTTTTTAAGAACTTAAAGCATTGTGTATGTCTATCACACGTGCCAAGAATTCAAATCTATCCCACCAGCTGCCAAAGTAAGATGTCTAGGCCAGAGTTTATATTTGTTGATGGTTTTCTTAATGCGGTTTCAAATGTCTTTTCTGATAAGCTGATTTATCACACCTAACTTAAGTTCATGTGTGTATTTTTCATGTTATACATTAAATAAAAGTATGTAGTATAATTTTTTTTTCTTTTAAATAATTCTAGGTTGCTTGGGAGACACTACAAGAAGAATTTTCCCGCTTCATGACAGAACCAAAAGGAAAAGAACATGATGACATATTTGATAAACTGAAAGAGGCTGTTAAGGAAGAAAGTATCAAACGCCACAAGTGGAATGACTTTGCAGAAGACAGTTTGGTATGTTGTTTGTATATTAGGGTGTCAGCCTCATATGTTTATATAGCTTCTCAAATTGGTACTTTTATAAGAAACGTTTTTATGTGACTAAATTAGATTCTGAATTTAAAATAAGGAAAGAAATAGATTTATGATCTGTAATTGACCCTTTGACATTTCTCTGCCCTTCTGTAATTGCCTTCTGTTATTTCTTGCTTGGTTATCATTTTAGAAAAAAGAAGGAAACTTCTCACTAAATAGGCTTCTATAAACTTCAACAAGTTGTCATCCATTAGCCTGAACTAATAGAGGTTAGCAGCTTTTCGGTTTAATTTTTGGTAAGGAGTTAGGTGCATTAATTTTCAGTGGATTTAAGTCATAAAATGTTAGACTCCTAAATCATAATGCTAACTACCGTGTGTTGAATGCTTACCAGAAATTGCTGTGTATTTTGTAAGCATTCTTTTATTCCATTCTTTTTTGTTTCCCAGAGACTAAACCAACTTTATAAGTATTACTGAAAGCAAAATATCATTTAATACAACTTGAAGCTGCTATAAATCTAATTTTGCATCCTAACTATACATAGGGTCAAAAGCAAAAGAAAAAAAATGTTCAATACAGTTCATAAGTCTCTATTAGGTCTCTGGTATCAGCCTTAAACCTGGTTTCCTATAACCATCAAAAAAAACAACCACAGCCCCTACCAACTCCTCCCTGGTATCCTCAAACCTGTGTGAATCACAGTGTGTCGGGTACTACTCTCCCTGGGCCTGGGCTGGCACCTGGGCCGATCACTGTCTGCATCTCCTATGATCACGATGCTTTCCTCAGTTCTTGTTTCAGATAGTCCACCTTTTATAGTCTTGGTGATGTGTATGGTTGTTGTTATCGATACGTAATCAGATGTGATGGTTGTGCAGTCAGTAACATGCCCAGGTCACTAGCAGCCATGTCATCAATCTGGGGAGACTTTAATGTGATGGTTTTGGTCAAAGTTTGGACAATAGGGACTTCTTTGGTGGAGATTTCTGTCCTTTGTGAGGCATAAGAAATTGTTACCATCTCTGTCTTTACCATGGGGGAGCTCTGAGCAACAAATAATTTGTGACAAACATCAGTGTCACCATGAGATACCTCTCTGTTAACTTTATGTTGTTCATCTTGCTTTATAGCACCTTCTCTCTGCAGATCTCCTTGGGGCAACTACATGTTCCTGGATCACTGTTTCTGCCTACACTGGCTCCTTGCTCCACCACCTGAAAAATCTTTTGTTATATGTTACAGTCTCCTCACCATAATCCAACCTTACTAAGCACCTACTCTGCTCAGACAGTTATAAGAGGCACTGTTGAAACAGTCTTCCAGAAAAATGCATATCTGACTGTGGGCTGATTGTAATTATAATTTTTTGGAATAAATATTTATCTTCATATTTGAAAATTATTTATTCTTGTTAGCTGTCTTACTAAGACTGGCTTTCTGAGAGAGTGGTGCCATTTTCATTCATTCGTTCAACAATTACAAAGTAACTAGTGTTTTTTTATGGTAAATAATATTTGCTTGTGATTGTTTAGACCTTTTAAGCTTCACTCCATTACATTTTTCAATGCTGTTACCAGTGAGATAATGGTTATTACTTTTATCCTCTCTTTTGAAAATGCTAACACATAAGTCATATACAAAAAAGGAGAGTTAGAGATTATCTGAATCATTAACTACTAAATACTAGGGTTCTAGGTGTTAGCTTTTATGTAGTTAAATGTGTACTATACCCCTCTCCAGCCCCCCACAATGATCTTATAGATAGTCAGCTCATTTAATTTGGGCTAGGAAAAATTCTCCACTGTTGTGTTTTTAGACAGAAAGCTGACAAATAGGCAGATACTAGGACCTCCTGCATTTGTGTGGCGGGGACATGCTTTCTGTCATTTTAAAAACATCAGTTATTTTGGATATTTGCTAAGCTGTCAATTTGAATAAAATTACTAAATGATAAGACACAAATCATATTAGCTGTTTTTCTTCCCTTGTTATTTCAGAGGGTTATTCAGCACAACGCCTTAGAAGACCGGTCCATATCTGATAAGCAGCAGTGGGATGCGGCTATTTACTTCATGGAAGAGGCTCTTCAGGCTCGTCTCAAGGACAGTAAGTAGCGACAGGGGTTATGGAGTTTTGAGTAGTTTCTGATGAAGGAATCATCCAACTTCAGAGAACATTTGTAATTTTTTAAAAAATTAATATTTCAAGGTCTTTGTTATTAATAATATAGTTGAAGATTTATTTGTGGGGATTTTTTTTTAGTGGACTGCTTAGTTACTAAAAGTATTATGTAAATTAGACACAAATACTGATAATCTAAAAAGCTGTATTCAAACTACTCTAGTGTTTGCTGCTATACTTATGAGAACTTTACAATGAATTATACTTTTCATTGGTTATAAACTTAAATAATTAAATTATTTTGTATTTATGCACCCTGTCAATCATATAGTAATTTTTTCTTGTATCACTTTGAAGTGGTTATGAAAGCAAGAATATTATTAGTTGTAATTTCTGTGCTTGGTAAATGATAAAATTAATGATCAATTTAAATTTTTCTTTCAATCTTTTAGCTGAAAATGCAATTGAAAACATGGTGGGTCCAGATTGGAAAAAGAGGTGGCTATATTGGAGGAATCGGACCCAAGAACAGGTGAAACAAACAAATCTCTGCCCCTATGATGATACAATTTTGGTTATTTTAGTTCAGGCAGTAAAATGTAACCTATGCATGCCTCTGCACCAGTCTTAATAATTTTAAATGTTTATGTCAGCCTTTGTAAAATATAAAATCTTTAGAACAGTAAACTATGAATGCAAGTTTTTTATAAGTAGCTGTGTTATTAAAAGAAGGAGGAGATGAAGCATATTCCTATTGTGGTTGATTGCTTTGTTCATTTCAATTCCCTGTTTGAGATAAATTGAAGATTATAGTTATAAAAAAAGGAAAAGAATGTCAAAGGTTTCAGAGGATGAAGAATGAATATGATTAAAATAAGAAATATAGACTTTTTAAACCTTATTCTATTATATTATCTCTTGGTTTGTTTGTTTTTATTAGTTGTCTATTCAAATTAGTATATTTTTTCTTTCAAAACAAAGCCTCCTGTCAGACCCCTGCCGAGTTCTCCTCTCATCTTGCGAACTCTCCCACTCCCACATTAAAAACACAGTTCTGAACCTCATACCTGGAAATGACAGTGAGAAACATTAGAAAGGAGATTAATAATATATCTGGGCCTTACATCGCAAGTTTAAGGCAGCTGTGTATAGTCCTTTGTCTTTTTGAGTGACCAGATTTAACAGGAAAAGAAACTCAAGATTGCTCTGTGTTAAAGATGATAAATCCATGCTCTGAAAACTATTTTGTGCTTTTGTGGTGTTACTTCTGAAAATTCTTACCTTGCCTACACTGAACTAATGTAGATCTTGGTCAGTATAGGTGGGGAGAGGAGTGTTGTCCTGAAGACCAAGTGAAGTGGGGACAGATGGACAGGTGGAAGTGAAAGCAGAACAGGAAAAGTTTAGGAAAATCATATTTAGAGATTTCCTTCCTTCCAAATAGCAGATATTTAAGGAAATAGTGAAATTTCTCTTTATTAAATAATATTTCTTCTAAAATGGCATGTTTTCAGAGACTGTTAATTAGTAGTTCTGTTTACAAGCTAATTGTTTTATTTAAGTGGTATTTTTGTACAAATGTTCAGATTCTGTAGCTTAATATAGTTTGGTATAAGTGCTGTGGTATTGACTTGTTTAATCAGTGAATTTGAAGCTTTTTTATGCATGCAATTTTAAAAGAAGGATTGAAAATGAAGAGATAGGCCCTAGTTGAGTAGCTCATTTGGTTAGAGCATCGTCTCAATACGCCAAGGTTGAGGGTTCATTCCCTGGTTAGGGTATATACAAGAATCAACCAATGAACCCATAAATAAAGGGAATAACAAATTGATGTTTCTCTTTTCCTTCTTTCCTCCCTTCTCCCCTCCCTCCCTGTTTCTTTCTTCCCCTCTCTCTAAAATCAATTAATAAATAAAATATTTTAAATGAAAAGAACTTAATTTCACACTGTATAAGAGTCATATTTTCAAATTTATCACCTATATGTATACATTTCCTCCTTTGATGAAGAGATTATGAACAATTATAGAGAAGAAACTGGAAATGAATCTAAGAATAATGGGTACCTTACAGAAGCAATCTAAAGCAAGATATTTTAATGGAAAGACTATTTAAAAATTTCACTATGAATTTTATATTTAATTCGTTGTAAAAGAAACATGTCAAGAGGTATAAATCCTTACAGTCATATAATTATTAGCTATAAAGCATTTATAGAATATTATCTCTTTCCGTGTAAAATATTTCAGCAAAAGTAAAATACAACAAATAGGGTTAAAAACTTTTTTTTTCATTTTTGCCTCTTATAATTCATAGTTGTTCTGTATGCATAAGCCAGAGCACTGTGTACGTTCTTATTTGTTATGATTGAACTTCTGTCATTTATTGCGCAATAGTAATATGTTTATTAAAATTGGGACTCTGTTTTTACAAGTGTGCCGAATCATGAACCAACTAAATACTTTCTTCTTTGAAACATTTTAAAGTGTGTTCACAACGAAACCAAGAGTGAATTGGAGAAAATGTTGAAATGTAATGAGGAACACCCAGCCTATCTTGCAAGTGATGAGATAACTACAGTCCGAAAGAACCTCGAATCCCGAGGAGTAGAAGTGGATCCGAGCTTGGTAATAAATATGCCAAAAGCATGCAGCTGCTTCCTTAATCTTTGTTTCTTGTTGGATAATGCCTTTGAATTCTCTTTTTCCTCTCTTATATTAAATATGAGGTTAAAAATAATTATAGTTTAGACTGTCTTTTACTTACCTTCATGATGTTTATTTGGGGAAAATAAGAATAAAAATGTTTCTGGGCCTGTGTTTCCTAGTTAGAGTGTAAGGGATCAAAACCTCACTTTAATATTAGCTTAAGTTAGCTTAAGAGAAACCCAATGAGAAAAGTAATTCTAGTGGTATAGTCGTATAAAATTTCATAGCCACATATAAATTCTTTTAAAGATTATCTGCTGCTTATGTTTCCTCATTTAAGAAATGAGTATACATACTTACTTTAAATTCCACCAGAGTTCAGAATAAGAAAACTGACATTCAAAACAGTTATAGCTGTTATATGTGTAGCTTTATTTATAAAATAGAGGCCTGGTGCATGAAATACATGCATGGGTGAGGTCCCTAGGCCTGGCCGATGATCAGGGCCTATGGGAGCCACCTCACCCAGTCCCGATCGGGGCTGGGCCAGCCAGGGCCTGCCAGCAGCCAGCTGCCAGCAGCCAATGGGGTCCGAGGGACAGGGGAAGAGACCGCAGGAGGTTTGTCAGCGGGGGGGAAGATTAGCTGGCTGTGAGAGGATGGCTATGGGAATGCTCTGATCACCAGTGGGCAGCTCCTGCATTGAGCATCATCTGCCCCTGGTGGTTAGTGCACATCATAGTGACTGGTTGTTTGGTCCTCAACAGTCACTTAGATATATATATATATATATATATATATATATATATATATATATAAAATGAAATTAAGACTAATGATTGTATGAACATAGATTTAATTTATCCACATTGTCCTAGTTCTCATTAATAATTAGTTGTATCCAGTTTGATACTTTTAAGTTTTCTGTGGCTGTAAGTACAGTGGGAGGAACTTTGTCCATAAGTAGGATGTTGATTGGCTGCTTATCTTACTTACTTTCTGTGAGCAAGAAAATCTCAGGGTTTTTTCCAGGAGACACTTTGTTCAGTGCACTTTATGAAACTATACAAAAGGTAGGAAAGTACTCTGACAGGAATAGTGGTTTGACTAGATGTCAGGAGCTGTGAATTCTAGTACAGTTTCATTCCATTTGCTAGTAATATTACCTTTAATAATTGATATAATCTCTCTGAGCCCCTTTTTTCACCTGTCAAATGATGGTGATGATACTTATTCTACCTACTTAATATTGTTATGCTTTAAAAAAAGAGTGGTATGAAAGGACCTTGAAAACTAACAGAGAGTAATAGCAATAACAGGGATGGGGGGTCATAGTGATGTGGTAACTGAAATTTAATAATCAGAAAGGAAATATTGTTGGGTTGGCTGATGGGCATGGTCTGATACCACCTTCTAGTCCTAGCTCTGTCCAAGGCTCACAACTTCTTATTGCCTTGGAATCTTTACCTTGAATTACGGGAAGATAATCCCTACGTTAGCTACTGTATAAGATGATTATTTGACTATAACAGCAATGCTTGTTAAAAAATACTGCAAATTTCAAAGTAAATAAACTGATGAGGGGACAGACTCATAGTAAATCTAATCTTTGCCTTAAAAAAAATTTAATGGATAAAGGTAGGTAGAATAACAACATTGCCATTGGTTTTAATTTTTTTTTAATATAAATAAGCTTTGTAGGTAACTTTTCAGAATGTGTTTGATTAACTTGACAAGTGTATAATAACTCTGGTGTTTGTTTTCTTTTTTCATTAGATTAAGGACACGTGGCACCAAGTTTATAGAAGACATTTCTTAAAAACGGCGCTAAACCACTGTAACCTGTGTCGAAGAGGCTTTTATTACTATCAGAGGCATTTTGTAGATTCTGAGGTAAGGTTTCCAAAAGCAAGTAGAAATGTTTTATAGCAATAGTATTTTAGATGTTTAAAAGTAAACTTTAGCTTTAGCATTAATTTTAAGCCTTTTGATCTTCTGGAAAAAATGTGTGATTTATAAAGAGTAACCTAGCCCCTATCTTTTCAAAGATATTTACCACTTTGGTAGTATTTGCATCTTACATGCTTATCATCCCAGTGTAAGATTGTGTGTGCATGTAATAGGCAATAAACCACTTTAAAATATTTTTTTAAGAATTAATTTCTTCTGTTATAAAATAATACATTCCCATTATAGAAAGCAAATTCAATAAATAAATGTGGAAAATATGCAAAAGGAAATAGTCCCTTATAACCCTTCACCTAGAAGTAATTTTAATTAACGTTTTTTAAAATTTCTTTATTGATTAAGGTATCACATATTTGTCCTCAATTCCAATACCCATTCCAATACCCCCCTCCCCAGTCATGCCCCCACCCCCCTATTGTACTTGACCATTGGTTAGGCTCATATGTGTGCACACAAGTCCTTTGGTTGATCTCTCCCTTTTATCCCCACCCTCCCTTTGAGGTCCAACAGTCTGACCCATTGCTCCTTATCTCTGGGTCTATTCTTGTTCATCAGCCTATGTTGTTCACTATTTCCCCTAGCTGAGTAAGATCATGTCCTACTGGAAATAAAAGAATTGAAAATGAGACAAGCAATAATGGTTATGCTGAAAGGCATATGAATCAGTCTGTAGTGAGTTTCTTTCTGGGCCAATAGTTCTTTTGAGACCCAATTTCAATGTCAAACAGTTCCTTATGTGTATATACAGCAATGATATTTCAGTTCTGGATGGTGGACAAATGGTAGTAATGCATGTCCAACCCTCTCTGGTTTGGTCCTGGGCAACCTGCAGTGATACACAGCTGCTGACTGCTATTATGGCAAGGCATTGTCACCATCTTCCATCTCTGGACTGCTTCTCTAACATTTTTACATATTTTTTGTTCAACTCTTTCTATGCAGGGTTGTATGTGTGTGTATGTGTTTAAGACAGTCATCCACTGCATAGTGGAAATAATACTGTAAAAACAGTTTTATCGTGCTAGTTTCCTATATTAGGTTGTAATTCTTTCTACCACTAAAATCTTGCTTTAAATTATTATTTTAAAGCACTATAAAGTTTTTGGAATGGATAGTTGTAGCTTAATTTCACATTTTACAAAGTAGCCTGTAGGTGGCAGCAAATGGATGTATTTTGAGCAATTTTTTACAAGCAGAAATGTTTTGAAATGTATCCTGAAAATGCTGTATTGATCAGTGATCTTATTTGAGCCCCCTAAAATGCTTTCCTTTGAACTTTCAGCAGCTTAAAATAAATTTACAATTAAATGCACCTATGTAAAAGGTGACAAGTTTTTTGCCTAATTTTAAATGTTGAGAAGACCTCTCTCTACAGAATAAATTTCTTTTTAAAAATATATCAGTTATTTTCATATGCAGCTGAATTTCAAATATTTCTTGAGAATACACTCAAAGAAAAGAGGTTAACCTAAAGATATACTTTAACATGATTGTGTGTTAAAACTAAATACAAATTAAGGGTCATAATATGCTGTGGATTTCTATTTGTATAAAACGCAATGAAATGCCCTATTTCCCAAGTTTATTTGCTTTCTTATTGGACTTAAAGCAAAGTTATATACGTGTGTGGTAGGTAGAACCCAAATCATGCAGAATTTGATGGATCCTGTGCAGAAATTATTCAGTATCTTCTATCTACAATAGGAATATATGTATATGTTAGATAAGTCTGCATATTTTTAAAGCTTAGGCTATAGGCCCTTATTTAGTAGTTGTCTGTATTTATGATCAAATTTATGTTTAAATTTGCATCTGGTAATCTTAATTACCTGGTATTTCAGTTGGAGTGCAACGATGTTGTCCTATTTTGGCGAATACAGCGCATGCTTGCTATCACAGCAAATACTTTAAGACAACAACTTACAAACACTGAAGGTAAGCCACAAAGGGACCATATTCTAATTTTGACATAAAATATACAGTAATAACATCCATTTATAATAGCATGTTCAAATACTCCTTTATGATAAGATTTATTTGAAAAACTGAAAATTATTATTTGCCTTTAAAATATTAATGAAAATAAATCATAATTGGGAAGAATGGAGATAAATATATCAGGAATCTCTCTTTATTGCAGAAAAACTGTGTTAGAAAAGGACTCACTTAGTTTTTTTTGAGAAATCTGTACTTCTATTAAAGTGTCAGGGCTTGAGAATATGACTCTCTGAGAAAATATATTAGTTTTATGCTGTTAAAAGTACTGAATAATAGGTAAATATTCTCCCTGTAACTGTGAGAAGTCTGGACTCAATTGATTTAATGCAATGAGAAAAATAACAACTTACTGCACGTATTGTTAATTTCGTATCCTTGTCCACTCATAAAAACAGTGCTCCTCAGGTTTCTTATTTACTTTGAACAGTCAGACGACTAGAGAAAAATGTTAAAGAAGTCCTGGAAGATTTCGCTGAAGATGGTGAGAAGAAGGTGAAGTTGCTCACTGGGAAACGAGTTCAACTGGCTGAAGACCTCAGTAAGTACTTCCTTCTGCCTTTAACGTGGCTGCCTTTTCCCGTCCCTAGTTTCATTCCTTGTTCACCCATTTAACCTCAGACTTACAGAACAGTATATACAAAGAACTTTTCTTCTGAACTATATGAGGGGATGAAGCCCCATCACTTTCAAGTATCTTAATGTGTGTTTCTTAGAAATAAAGATTTTTCTCCTAGCAACCATTAGAATCAGGATGTTGATACTGATTACGATGTCTAATTTCACACACCATCCAGGTTCCCCTTTCGTCCTAATATTGTCCTTCCATGTCACAAGATGTTTCATGCTCATTCTCTACTCTACCTGACCCAACTATTTTTTTTTGAGAATAGTATACTGATATGCTTATTATTATAGAATATTACCACTGTTCCCAGAGCCTCTCAGAGGAAAGAGCTAGGGAACAAACACTGCATGTGTGCATGTACGCTCATAAATGCATATACACACATTTGCATCTCTATTTCTGATCTTACATATATGTTGTATTGAAAACTACAAGTTGACACCAATACTTATCATTCGAATTCAATAATCAAGGTTTGTTCTCCTTTTCTCTTTTTTTCCATATCAGTAACTCCTTTTTCTGACCATGAGAAAACTGGCTCTAGGTATCATTAGTATATTTGCTTATTTTGATCAGTGCTCCTTTATGTAACCAAACTTGTCACTCACCCTTCATTGAACGAACATTCTCTCACCCAGCTCAGGCTTTTACACCAACTCCAGGCCAGCTCTGCAGTGCCTGCCCCTGTGTGGGTGCCCTTTTCACTCATCTGGGCCCTGACATCCCTTGTCAGGATGCCCTCTTCATGGAGTCCTTTTTACTGAGCTCAGCTCTGTCCCTTTATGCGGACATCCCCCCCTCTCCTTCTCCCTCCCCCTGCACTCTACACAAAGACTCCCTCCTCACCTGAAGTCAGACTGTGTTTTTATGGAGACACCCTCTTCCTCCTGCTTGTGCTCCAATGCCCTGCACCACACTACCTTCCCACACAGACACGCTCCTCACCTCCAGGCCAGGACACCAACTCCCTATGTGAGCGCCCTCTTACCCCTGGTCCAGCTTCTCACCGGCACTAGGCAGCGTGGCTTTCCCTTCCCCTCCACCGTCCTCCCTCCACTTTGTGGAGTTATTTAGTTCTTTCCTGACGCTAGTAGGTTCCTAGCTTTAAGATGTTTTGCTTGCCTGTTAAGATTTACTTAGGTCCTTGAGAACCTAAGGAAGTCAGTGAAAGATTAATATTATTAAATAAAAATACTGGGGGTTGGCACTTCTTTTTGAGCCTACCTTATTATAAGTTTCCCTTACTGCAGCTTCATGAACAAAGTATTTTGTCTTTCATTTTATACTTGAATGTATTATCCACTGAGTTTTCTGATATCTAAAAGAGCATATGCTGAATAGAAAGAAGTTCTTCAAATTTGAGAACAGTTTCTAAGCTGAATTTATATCAATACAATACAGTCACTAGAATATCCACGAGAAAGCAGGCAATTTTCCTATTTTATACCCTGAGCCTAAGCAGCATGCTATTTTCAACAGCTTATCTTTTCCTTTTCTCTATTTCTAAATTATCTGAGCTTTTCACTTCTGTCTTTTCCTTTTATTTCTTTAATAACCTTTTTTTTCAAACATACTTTAACTTTTATTTCCATTTTCTATTAACTTTCTTTTGTTTTTGTTTTTCATGCTTCTTGGGCAACATAGTTAAGTTTGTGCTAACTTATAGGTCTATTTTAACTCAGAGTTGCCATATTTTAGCTGTGTTATCTGGGGCAGGTATCTTCGAGAGCCTTAGCTTCTTTATGAAAATGACTACGTACTATAATAGTTATTGCACAGCACTGTTAAGAGAATTAGTTCAAAACCATTTGGAAGTCCCTGGCTCATAATTTCATGCTAAATTAAAACTGTTCCAAGAAGCACTGTGTCATATCACAATGTATACAATATATATCTTTTTTATTTCTCAAGACATAGTTATCAGACAGTGAAAACTTCCACGTATTTTACCAGCATATACATTTTAAGTGATTTAGAAAATGATGTGTCTCTTCTTATGTGTGTAACCCCATCATTTTCCATTCCTAACTTGATTCTTTAAAGAAAGTGTATTACTAACACAAATCTGTGCACTGTCAAGCCAGATCATATGTTCTGCTGGTTTTCCTTAAAATGATTGACTACCTCTGTTCAAATAATATTATGGTCGCATTAATGGACCAAGTAATGTGCTTGGAAGCAAGTGTTTCACTAATGACTCAGCTTCATCAGTCCCCCTTACAGAGATGAGCTATGACTTGGTCCATTAGTTATAAAGAAGACATCTCCTTATTGTTTATCTTCAATCTAACACTTGGGAATCTGATCATAGATACTTTCAGCTAGAAAACTTTGAGTTTGACAATTACTACATTACACAGTTCAAAGTGTCTAGTATAGCATATTCAGTTAGAATATAGCATGTTAGTTAACAATTTAGAGAAGAGAGGCAATCAAGAGAGGTTTTACTGTGATTTTAAAATTGTGCAGGGTAGAATATTGTAGAGATTGGTAGTTTTAAGCATTACATTTATTGTCAGTCTTAAATTTGCTTGATTTTAAATCATTTCACCACTTTACTTCAGAGATTCACCAACCAGTTAGCCTTTAAGATGAGTACATAAGAAGTGGTACATGTTCTCTCATCTTCTAAAGAAGATATACCATGTTCACTAGTGAAATGAAACCATGAAGCTGGAGTTAGGAAGGTCAAAGAAATGAGAGAGAAGCCCACTTCTTCTAGTCTCGGGAGGCTCCTGGGAAGAGGAGTCATACGGAGGAACTAGATCTCTTTGGAGGTATGGTAGATGCCATAGCTGGAGCAGGGAAAGGTAGGATGAACATGGGGCATCTTAAGGTATAGAAAGTAAGGAATTACTTGAAGAATGGTGGGGACATGTCAACAGGATATAGAGCCAGCTTGAAGAGTCTCCAGCTAGCCAAGAGTAGGATAATTTGGGTATGAAAATAAATGATACTTATAAATTACAACCCCTTGAGTAAAATAAATCCATGTTAATATTTATATTAATAAAGGAATAAAATCAGTGATGAGGAATGGGATGTTTGTGCAATCACACAAAATATCTCCATACAAAATATTTTTAAAAAGAAAAAAAGTAATTTTACATTGGAGAGGCCTTGGCGATACCTACTCAAGCAGTCAAAGTTAATATTATCAGTAATGGTCCAATCAGACCTGGGAACGCTTTATAGAATGCAGTGAGAAGATCCCAGCATCACTTCTAGGATCTTCTTACCAGTAATGTATAACTTAAGTCCCATTATGAAGATACACCAGACAGACCGAAATTAAGGCACAGTCTACAGAATAGCCTGTAATCTTCAAATACATCAATACCATGCGAGAAAGGGAAGACTGGGATCTGTTCTGGTTGAAGGAGACTAAAGAAATGCAATGTGTGTGCCCGCATGGGACCCTTTTGCTCTAAAGGACATTAGTGATCCACTAATGTGAAGGGAATCTGAGGGTTACAAGGTCGTAAGTAGTCCCTCAGTGTCAATTTTTAAACTTTGTTAAATTAGTATTCTTTAGGAAAAGATCCTTGTTCGTAGCTAATACCAATAGAATATTTGGGGCTGTAGGAGCAAAATGGCAGTAAATGATTAAGGAAAAATATGTTCTTTGTAGTATTCTGACAACTTTTCTCTAAGTCTAGGATTATTTGCATTAAAAATGTTTAATTGTGTTTTTATAACTGATAATGGATCAGGCTCATATGAAAGTAATTGAGAGTAAACAACACCTTTGAAAATAGGTCTTTGAAGGTGTCAAAAGACTGTTACCTCATGAATAGTAAGCTACTCAGCTCATCTTTTCACCTTAGTTTCTTATTTGCAGTGTCTAGTCCGCTGAGACCTGTCTGGTGTGTAAATATGCCCACTTTGACTTTGATAAAATTATTTTGATTTAAGTAGTGAATTTTATTTCAAAGGGTATAAATATATTTTAATAGTGTTAACTTGGATAAAATTATTTGGATTTCCAGCAGAATTTTTAATGTTTCCAACCTATTTATTCAAACAGACTGCAGTTTTAAAATGCTTTCTTTGGAGAGGGGAAGATGATTTACTATAGCTTAAATCAAAGTTTTTCTTTCTAGTATGCTCTGTTTTGTGATTTATAAAATTTATTCTATAATTGTCATCATATAGAACAAGTGATTGTGGTATCACCTCACAGACTTATTTTTACAGTTTGTTCTCCATCCACCTCAAGCACTGGTGGTAATTGCTGGCAGTGTTGTTAAACTGAGTCTCATCAGTCCATCCGGGAATTCTCTTATTGTTTGCCATGAATATTGTGTCAGCTGTTACCTAGGTTATTGTGAGTGTTTGGACCTTAAATTAATTGCTTAGGATTCAGAGCTTAGGTTTCTTTTAACTCTTGTTCCTGAGTTAGGCTTTTCATTCTCCGTGTACATAACCAAAGAATCATTGATGCCCAGGAATTAAAGGGACATGAAGAATCATTTAGATTGCTCTAAGAACTATGGAATCTTTCTTTATTTTACAGTGCATTCCTTTTCATTTTGGTATCAGAACCTGAAACTGTGTATAAATGTATTTTTCTCTCCCAGATATGCATTTATATGCATTCTTATAAGTACAGTCATTTTTCTTATAGGTAAAGAAATGGAGGCTTAGAAACACATAGATAATAAGTGGTAAAGTCAAGAATCGACCCCCCCCCAAGTCTTTTAACTACTGTGCCAAACTAATTTGGGGGGGGGGGGGGCAACAAAAAACTCAAACCGTTAGAAACTATGATTACATGAAATGGTTCTTTACATTTGGATACTTCCATAGTTGGCAATATCTTTTACAGAGTAGGTCAGAAAGACATGCATATTAGTGATGATGATCATAATCCTTTGTACTTCCTACACTATAAAAAGCTTTGCAATTTAAACTCATATGATATGAAAACTGATAGAATTAGAACATCTGGGTAAGAGATTAGAACACTGAATGCAAGCGAAGTCACAGAACAGGATTGGAGGAAGTTCATTTTCTTTGTGTGACTTATAATCACTTCTTGAAGTATACTGTCAAATTCCACCATGGGTAAGTAGTATCTGAGTGCTCCAAACTCAGGCACAGCTTTTCAGTGTGATGTGTTCATGCTTAGAGACTTAGGCTCTAGCTATAACAAATGCAGAATTTTTATGGAGGAATTGAGGCTTTTTTTTTTTTTTTGAGCTGGTTTGCGAGTATTGAAATGTTTTATAGTAAGCTTCAGTGTATTTCTTCATAATTCTTATACTTCATAGATGTGCTTCAGTCAGTACTGAATACTTTATACTTATATCTCATTTACTTACCAATAACTGTGAAAACAGTGGTAAACTCCTGTACTTGGGCTACCAATGCACAGGCCTACTTTAACGGTATAATGTGATGTCCTTAATGTTAAAAACAGTGTAACTTAAAGAGGCTGGTAAATTAGAATTTTCCAATATCCGCGCCTTTTTTCTCTGGCAGTTAATTTGCTCTGCTGACTCCCTACGCGAGGTGGCAACAGCTGGCCTTTTTATTGGAGCCGGGGATTAGAGAGTCGGAATCACAGCGGCGTGCTCGGCCTCTTGCCTCTGTTGACTGTTCTTTATTGTTTGATGCCTGAGCATCTCCCAGACAGCAAGCAATTGTTCCTTGAAGCTTAAAGTTTGTTTCTCTTGCGAGTGTACAATGCTGGTGGCGCTCGTCTTTGTGTCTCTTCACTTTCCCAGTCTCCTCTTATCCTCTACCCTGTGCTTTCTCTTGATAATTAGAAAGGAGCAAAGATACGAGCTTTGTATCTTAGTGTGAGGGAGCTTCGGTTGTGACTTTAGAAACTTAGAAATATAGACTACAAATGGAAACTTCTTTTTTCTCAGCTACCAGATATTCAGGAACAAATCAGTTTTGTAATGAAAACTTTTGTTCTCCGTAATTAATGTACATTTCTAAAATTATGATGATAAAAAGGGAGCAGCAGGGGAATGATTCATTACTGCCACTTTAAAAGTTTAAGATTGAAGAGAAGCGTTGCACAGCCACTTGAATCTAAAACGACCTTTCACTAGCTCCAAAACAATTCTAATTAATAGGTTAGTTAAAAATGTCTTTATGTCACATTAAAAATAGAATAAAAAGTAGTCAGAACATATGTAGATGGAACCTCAGCCAGTGTGATTCTGTTGTTCTTCATGAAGAAAAGAAAAATATCAAGACATTCTTGAATTTGATTTTCATAGGTTACTCCACATTAATGAGCTTCTCCCATACCCGCCATGTGCCTGAGGGCCAGGATGGGTACCAATAGTGGCCACGAAGCAGTGAGAGACTGAATAGAAAAATTATCAGAGTCAGAGTTTGGAACTTAAAATTACTATAGAAAGGGAAAGTCAGGGGTTTAAAACTGTTTTCCCAGAGCAGGGCTGTGGCACACATATTTTGGCAAGTCTCCCTCTCTAGGTGATTGGTTCTAGATTATCACCACCCACCCTTCTGCCCCTGAACTAGTGCAGTTCTTCCTGTTCGCAGCAGTACGGTTAGTTACTGATTGGGATATAATTGACATCTATCTTATCTTAGTAGAGTCTGATAAACGTATGTGACTGTTGAAAATTTAGTAAGTTATTTGAACTATATCAAAGTAGAAATTTGTTTTGTTTCTATAGATGTAACCATAGAAAATGAATGTTAAAGGGATTTCAAGGAGGAGGGGCTACAATTAAGTTGTAGACTTCTAGATAGGTCCAGAGAACATTCAAGCAACAAACAAAAAAAGCACAACCGCAGAGAATAGAATCAGTTGTCCTGGAGAGGAAGCATGAACTGTAAGGACCATAAGCCCTACAACATCATTTATATCTAAATACTGTCACTGTTTCTTTGGCCAGTAACTAAAGACCTCAGTACTGTTTTTCTTGTCTTCTGGCTTCTAGCACATTTCTAAGCAGTCTTTTCTCTTTCTCTCTTCTTATGTCTCTCATGTGCCTTCTTCTAGATCATTATCACGGGTCCAAAACCAGTATTTTTCCTCTGCCCTACTTATTTACCTTCTTTTAGTGGTTAAAACCCTTCCTGAGTACTGCCAGTGATATTTAACTGAGCAGAAGGCAGACTTCCCAGTCTAGGCAACCAAAATAACTAATTTCAGGGGGGAAATTTTGTGCTTACTATGACTGACCTATTCTCCCAAAGTGACTTGGTTCATTCATAATTTCACCATCCCTATATGCTACCTATTGCATGTCTTCTGTGACTGTTTGTGAGCTTTTATACAGACACTGTCTTCACCCTCCTCTTTTGACTTCATAAAAAAGCTCTCACTTCACATCCTAAAGGAACTCTTTTCCACTCTGTCACGTCTGAAAGTTACCATCTCCTTTCCCTCCTAGAGCAGCTTGTGTTTGCTACATTCACCTTGTGCCCACTCCCTTGCTAACACCTTTGATCTGGCATTCATCCCTTTTGAAACCCCTTCTTTCTGGTCACCAATGATTTGCTAATTGCCAGTTCACTGAATCACTTTCATAATTTTTAAAGATTATTAGGTATTTTTAAAGTTGGTTGGAATATTTTCATTCTTTTTGACATTGTGTACTTTTTAGAATGGTTATTAGTAGGAATGAGTATAGTATAGCTTTTGAGATTTGATGACAAAATCCAGACTCATAGAAGGGCTTTATAGGTCAAGTACATTTTTCATGACCCAAGTCTATTTTTTAAGGTAATATTGAAGAGTATTAATAAATTGGTTCAAGATTAAAAGAATATTTCTCTGGTACATCATGTCTTACTAGCACGTATATTTTTTCTGCTTTAAATTCAGGTTTTAACTGATTAAAATAAGAATAAAGATAGGAAAGATCTCTTCAGTAATTTATGGGTTGAATTTTTCATTTATCAATTTAAAGTAGGTTTTATTTATGCATTGTTGTGATAGGTGTTTCTGTGTATATTATGTGTAAAAAGGCCAGTACATAGAATTAAAGCTACGAATTAGGCTGTTGTTTTTCCCTTGCTAATAACACTTACCACTTCCTTACTGACTAAGTTACAAATTAAGTAACATTGTTGAACATGGGATTAAATTTTGATTTGTTTTATCTTTAATTATTTTATGCATTCTCTCATTTCTAAGGTGGGAAAAAATAGAATCTAGTCATTGAAAACAATGTAATCACAAACAATCCATTGGCCTGTTAAATGGCATATTTTAAAAAATTATGTAAAACAAGAATAATTTTTTTTTAAAGCAATCTTGAAGGACAAATTGATGCACACTAAACTTGTAACCTCTGGAAAGTGAGATTCTCAGGATAGTTGTAGAGGGGATTAAGGGAAAAAAGGAATTGTAATGTTTTACTATTTTATACATTTCTAAACTATTTTCCCAAATGAGCATAATTTCATATTCTTAATTACATTAGTCATGGAAATGACGAAGCTAATTCATTATATAATCAGTCTTAAAAGTGACAGAATATTTTTCCAAATAACTTCTTGGTGATTGTGAAACCAGAGACGTTTTATGGGACCACATAGCACTTGGTCATCAGGCATCTTCCTAAGTGTTAGGATTCACTTTCATTTCATCTCATTTCTAGTAACTACTTATCATGGATCTGTCATATATGAGTGAATTGAAATCTGTCTTTAATTAGTGAAATTTTCAAGCTTTTGCAACTCATTTAAGATACTAGATTTTCTGTATGTCATTTTTATCTACTGTGTATGAAAAGAGTCCATTTTAATTTCTCTTACAAAAACTTTTTCAATTTTCCTTAGTTTTAGTATTTTGAATTATAGAAGGAAGTTCAATTAGATCACCTTTTCTGGGCCAGGGAACTCAAAGTCTTTTTATTGTTAGTCTTTCCTTTTATTAATGTCACTTTCTACTTTGAACAGACTGTACCTGTCTTCTCCAAGTACACTACCAAATGTTTAGGTATTTTTGCTTTAATCCTTTTTATTATCACAGAACTAGTATATATGCATTGTGGAAAATTAGAAAATATAGATGGCAAAGTATATAAAACAATTGCCACTACCAAGAAGTAACCACTGTACCATTGTATTCTAAGATAATTTTATTATTTTTTAAATATATTTTATTGATTTTTTACAGAGAGGAAGAGGGGGGGATAGAGAGTTGTAAACATCGATGAGAGAGAGTCATCCACCAGCTGCCTCTTGCACACCCCCTACTGGGGATGTGCCCACAACCAAGGTACATGCCCTTGACTGGAATTGAACCCAGGACCCTTCAGTCTGCAGGCCGACCCTCTATCCACTGAGCCAAACCGGTTTTGGCTCTAAGACAATTTTAATGTGGTCTAAGGAAAATCGTTTTTGTCACACATGTTCATAAAGAGATCTTAGGTTGGCTTTCTCTTATACCTCTAATCTTTAGTTCATCATACTCCTATTTCTAGTTTCTCAGAGTAGGCTAAATTTTTCTTTATATAAACTTATTTCATAAAGGTTCACTGAGAGGGAAAGCAGCATTAGTAAAAGTAAAACCTATAGTTCAGTTACTTAAATAGGTCATGTATACCAAGACTATTTTGTAGCAGAACCTGTACTGAAAATTACCCTGTTTTGAAAGTTAATCCCTTTCTTTATTCAGGACACTGGCTCTTAATACGTATGCCTGTACCTTCTTTATGTCTCTACTTTCTTTAAAAATATTCAAGTCATTTGTAGCTTAAACTTGTTGGATTGATTCTTCTATGTACTCTAGCTACTTTTGATCTAAATTCTCTTTTAAACAGGAAACCTTTGAATGTTTGCCTTATACTTCAATTTTTAACATCCACTCGATTCTTAACTTTGTAATCTTTTATTCTCATTTCTACTTAAATTGTAAGAAATTTCTAAAGATTGCTGGCAATCAAGAGAAAGCAATGAATAGGAAGTATCCTATATAATAAAGGGGTGATATGCAAATTAACCCTCACATCCTCACAAGATGGCTGCCTACAACAAGGCTGGCAGTAGGGCTAGTGAAGGACAACCAAACTACTGAACAGACTGTGTGGGGCGACCAGGTCACGCAGGGGGAGTCCATGAGAGGCAACCAGGCCGGCAGGGGGGACAGTTTGGGGTGACCAGGCCAGCAGGGAGCAGGGGGAGCAGTTGGGGGCAATTAGGCTGGCAGGGGGCGGGGGGAAGTGTGGGGCAAAGTAGGCTGGGGGGTAGTTGGGGTCAACCAGCCCAGCAGTGGGAATTAGGAGCAACCAGGCTGGCAGGGAGGGGGCAGTTGGGGATGATCTGGCCAGCAGCAGGTGGCAGTTATTGCCAACCAGGCCAGCAGAGGGAGGGGGGAGTGAGGAGCTGTTAGGGGCGACCAGGCAGGCAGGCAGGTGAGTGATTAGGAGCCAGTGGTCCAGGATTGTGAGAGGGCCTAAACCGGTAGTTGGACATCCCCTAAGGGGTCCTAGATTGGAGAAAGTGCAGGCTGGGCTGAGGGGACCCCCTCCCCCCCACCGTGCACAAATTTTTGTGCACTGGGTCTCTAGTCTATATATATAAAAGGCCAATGTGCTAAGTGTCCCCTCTGGAGTTTGACTGGGAGAAGGGAGTGTGATCGCTCTCTATGACATGTCCTGATCACCAGGGGGTGGTGTGGAACATGGTGGGTGATCAGCTGTGGCTGTGGGGTGCTGAGAGGGCAAGGGAAGGGGGGAGTGTGGGAAGGTGGGGGAAATGTGTGGTGGTGGCACACAGGTGATGAGGGAATGAGAAGGTGGGGAACCTAATCAGCCCTGATTGCAGGCCAGGCCTAGACTCTACCCATGCACACATTTCATTCACCGAGCCTCTAGTTATCATATAACTGCCTGATTTGAAACTTGGGAATCCAAATCCTGCTTAGGACTCAATATCTGTCCCTTAAAAAGCTGTACACTTGACTAAATGTGTTATGTTTGTCCATGTATGCACCTTATAGAGGCCTGAGGCTTGTAAGGTTTTATACCCATTGTTCAGATGGGGAAATTGATGTTCATTGAGGGAAATTACTTAGCTAGTACCCTAAATATCAATGGCAAGGCAGGGACTAACCACATGTGTTAGAGATAGTATATTTTTAGATTTGTTTTGGGATTTTGTTCATCTTTAGTCTTTGGGCTCGTTCTTGTGGGTGACTGTCAATAACCAAGTTCATATAATTTTGTTTCCTTTCTTATATTATTTTCACTGTATTGGTTCTAATAGGTAAACTAATAATTAAGTATCTAGGACAATGGATTTGTCTCCTGAAGACGTAATGGTTTCAGTCTTCATAAAAGATGACCCAGATTAATAAATCTATGTATGTATTCTTAATTACAAATTGCAATATTTTTGTTTCCTTTTCTTATAGAAAAAAGTAAATTGTGACTTAAAATTTAAAGGTGATTTTCTAAAGTAATGAATATGTGGAATTAATTCTGAAGCTGTTTTCATTTCTTTGACCCTTATTGTGAAGGCTCTGAAACCAGTATCAGTAATGATACTTCCTTACAAGGTTGTTGTGAGAAATAATTGAAAAGTTATGATCAACCTCATGAAACATGAATGCCTGTTAATTTTTGTGATAAGTTTAATAATATTTTGTCCTAATACAGCATCGTATTTAAAAGATATAATATATTTCATTTTGGCTTTTCATGTCACTTACTTAATAACTTTATTAAGGCCTATAGTTTTTAATTCCATATTTTTTCATAAACTTGTAGTTTGGTTCATAAATCAGAATTGCATTCTGTTTTTGTATTATTTCCTTTTACATTTAAAATTACATTAATGAGTTGACTGTTTAAGAATCATTCTCATAATTCATTCATCTGTCACGCCTCCTTTTTAAAGCTTCAGCACGGAAGGCCTTTTGACAAACCAATATTTATAACAGTTTGGCAGCGGGATGAGGAACAGCGTTTGTCTTTGTAACAGCTTGAAGAAAGACCCTTTCCAGGACCCAGTCATGCAGTTACAATCTTGACCTCTTTCTTATGCTGGGAACATACATACAGCAGCATGTGTTTTCTTGTCCCATTGACTGTCCATTCACTTCCCATCTGTTTTGCAGCCTTAAAGGAACAGAAGGGGCCCTCTTCTTATAAATCTGTCTTCGCAAGTGATAAATGATGTCCTGTCTCTTTAAGGGCTCTCTGGGTGGTTTTCCTTTTCTTAAAATATTTCAACTTTTCTAACAAAATTCAGGATAAAATATACTTTTAAGAATAAGAGAAAATAGAAAAGAAAAAATGATGGATTATTTTAAAACCTCAATTGATTGGGACTGACTATTTTACTAATCATTAGGCTAAAGCTTTCCCAGTTAATTACCTTAATCATATTTTAAAAATTGTATTGATCTTTAGATTGTTCAACAGGAACAAAAGAATGTGTTCATTTTTGAGATAGTGTATTTATTTAAACGTTTGTTGGAGAAAATAAAACAATGTATTATTAATGAGTTAGCACATAAAATATCTTTAAAAGATTTTTTCCACTATATTTTTTGCTGATATATGTAACTAATGTGGATCATTTTATTTACAAGATGCAGAATAAAGGAATTCACAGTAGATTTATAATCTTAAAGTAGAATTAGTTTAACTTTTGCATTTAAAAGACAGTCATGAATGCCAATTGTGAATCTTCTATTGCTGAAAATAAATACTTAAGTATAGATATTTATCATTGGCTTCCAAGAATTGAGCAGATATTAATTTATTTTTTTTCTCCCATGCAGATATATTCATAGAAGTTTACATATAACAAATATTACCCCCAAAATATCCTTGAATTACTGGCATAAAAAGGATTACCAATATAAAAAGACCACTTTTAGACTATTATAGTATATTACCGTATTTGCTGGCGTATAAGACGATTTTTTGGCCCTGAAAAATACGTATTTGCCGGCGTATAAAACGACTGGGCGTATAAGACGACCCCCTAACATTTCCACTAAAAATACAGAGTTTGTTATATACTCGCCGTATAAGACTACCCCCCACTTGGAGGCATATTTTTCAGGGCCAAAAAGTCGTCTTATACGCCGGCAAATACGGTATATGAATCAGCTACCTAGTAATATATCTTCCTCAAATTAACATGATAGTTTATTTATTAATTTCCTGCCTTATCCTAAAAAAGGATTTGAGGCAGCTTACAAAGACCTATCTTGTGCAAAGGTAAAAATGGAAAAGTTAAATGGAAGGGAAGATAAAATTCAGGCAAGTGAAATTTGGGGTAAGATTGGTACCCCCTCAAAATACATGCTCTAGGGTTCTAGATACTGTGCTATAAGTATGCTACAAATTTAGCTTGCAGTTCCTAGGGACTGATACAAAATGGAAAGCAAAGTGGATTACATGATTTATGGTAACTCTCAAACAACATAGCAGTTGCTTAGATGAAACAGGTATTCCCAGAACACACACCTGAGAGAAAGTTTATCAGTCCTTATAACACTGAGTTTGTATGATATAGTGAATCAGATGGCTGTATATAATCATGAATTTTATGGGGCTTTTTCATGTTCTCAATGTCAGCAAATAGCATAAGCAATTGTGAGCAAAATCAAAATGATGCAATTCAGATACATAGCTATTTGGTGTGGTTGATCTAAAGATGAAATCTATAAAACCTAGAGAAATAAATGAATTATGCATCCCCTATCTAATCTTCTATAAATAATATTTCTTACAGCTGAGCCTTTTAGTAAGTCTCAGGTAGCAGAAAGTTCAAGGTTTTACACTCATTGACACTGACAAATCTGGAATGGTGCTACTCTTTGTTAGTTAAGGGCAGACCTATTAGTTAGCTGAACTGAAATTAGGGTTGCCATCTACTTAGGAAAGTTGAAGAGCCTAACCAATATAAAGGCCTGAGTATTAGGCTATTCTCAGTTCATCCATACTGAAATCTTTTGGAGAATTTGGCTTAAAAACATTAAAGTATTTTACGAGGTTTTGATTATATTAGCCAAAAGGTGCTTGATAGAAATGCTTACAATTAAAAGAGTTGTTAAAAAGCTAAATTTATTCATAAGTCACTGAGCTTTTATATATTTAGTAGACATAAGTTATACTTTACCTCACGGACTTTCTTTATGGCAACTTCCCCTGCCCCCCAAATACTATTGTTTTGGGGTTTGAAAATAGCAAATTTTTAAAATAATTATCTTTAATGTTTGAATTAAGTACTGGTTAAATCAGATCACTCAACAATGAATGAATGAACTATGAATATTCATGGGCATCTATCTAGCAAGTGCTGTGCTAGGCTGAGTGATTTTAAATGACAGACTTTTTGTAAGTATATGATTCAGACAAGCAGTCCCACACTGATTCCTGGAAAAGGCAGTATAAAACCTATCTTTCTAAATTGAATTAAATAGCCCTGTGAGAATAATATGGTCATTTGTGATTACATATTTTTTAACTAGGAGCTTAACATGAAATTTAAAAAGATATTAAGTAGTAAACAAAAGATAATAAACAAGTTATCAGTTAGAATAGTACCTGTCAGTCCTAAGTTTGAAAGTAACATGGGTTTTGGATTCTTCTGACAGATTCCTTCATTTTATAGATAAAGAAACTAGGACTGTGACTTGTCTACAGACATAAAATTAAAGGCAAAGCTGACACTCAAAACCATTCTCCTGATCACAGGATTGTATACCTTTTAATACATTGTTTTATCTTTCTAAAAATCAGGTAAAATGATTACCCTTTTGATTATTTGGGGGCGTTAGACCAGGATTTATATAACCTTTTTTCCATGAAACACCTTTCATTATTGTGTATACCTGTAAAGTCTCTGTTTTGGAAGATTTGTCTACAATAATGAACTTATACAAAATGATGATTATGCAAGTAGATGTAATTCTAGCCCAAACAAAGATTTTCATTTGGACTTTTGAAGCAATGGAAATAACCCAGAGACTCTGTTACCATTTTCACAGATCCCCTATAAATCTGGGACCCCACCCAGCTTTGAAATGACCATACCAATCTCAAATAGCTTTCCAGAACATGAAGGAAATGATGCCTCCTTCTGTAATAAACAGTAATCTTATTTGTCTTCATTAATGAGTCTGTTTAAAACTAAGTGTGTGTGTGTTTGTAGGGAGAAAAAAACTACTGGGCCAAGATTAATAAGTGTTAGATTTAGAACCTCTTTGACTATCTTTGGTTCTTCCTTTCATTTACTGTAAAATGTGCACATTCCTCCTTGTGCTAAATCTAAGATTTAGAGTTAGTTTTGAGAATCTTGGATCTGATCTCCTATCACCTTTTTTGTTGTTCTTTTTCTTTGTTTCCCTGTACCCTAGATGATTCCTTTAAACACTGAACTTCTAAAGAGCACTTACTAGTTTAGTATAATAGTCTAATAAAAAGCAAGCCTTTTCAGGAACAACATATAGTATATAATAAGAAATGTCCCTTTAATTTCCCATGCTTTAGTGAACAACTTTTCACAGCAGCATCACATCTACAAGGTGTCTTCAAGCTTGCTACAAAGTGTGTGCAGCATGTTATAAAACAGTTTCGTTGAGGCACATTAGGATCCTCATAGGATCCTCAAATGTGTGGTTTGCGCAAAGTCCACTGCATCAGTAATTTTGCAGCTTGCTCTTTGTGCTTTCTTTAAAAACATCAAAAGTTGTAAAAGGTTTATTTCTGTGCATGTAGTAATGTTTTGTGTGTGATTCTTTGTTCCTGCTCTAAACTGTTATTAACCACTGAAGTGAACCTTCTCCTGGGATTGGCCTTTTGGTATTCACAGTGTATTCAAAACCTAATTACAGATTAGTCTATATTTGAGACTTTTGGAACGAGTGTCAGAAGACTCAAAAAGAATTTGAGAGTAGCAGTATCATTTCATGTGGCGATAAAGAGACCCAGACCATGAATGAGTGTCAAGTCATGTGAAGAAAAGAAAAAAGGAAGGAACTTCATTCACTGAGGCTGACGGTTTATGAGTTAGGGATTATAGGAATATTCATGACTCAATCAAGAAGCACAATGAATTGATGTTTGAAATCGTTCATCTTTTAGGTAAACATTGGATAAATGGAAAGTAGACTCTGTATTCACTGCATGTAGAATTGGCTATTTCAGTGAAACAGAAATAGAAGTATCTTAATCCCTTCCTGAGTAGGTTTAATTTATCAAGTAAATCACAAATTTTACAGGAATGCTCCAACTATAAATATTTAGTACAAATATTTAACAGAAAAGGGAGTTTGCTTTATAATTAGTCATGATAAGCTGTACACATTTCTGTGGGAAAGTAATTTCGAATGGTGAAATAGCTAAATACACTAAGAGTTGGGGATTTGAAAACACTAATCACTGAGACATTAATTTACAAGGATCAGAAAATAGAAAGTTTTAATTGCTAACTCTCAACCTTGACTTTTATGGGTAATTCAGTTTTCTGTGCAGTGGATTGCATAAGACAGTGCTGAAAATTTACATCAGAATTTAAAATGAATGAATTCAAATATGGGGAATAATCCTGCTTATTATTTGTAATACAGCTTCCTCATAAAGCCTGGAATCAATTTCCTTTCTAAAGCTGTGTCCGTGGTTGTGTGTGTGTGTGTGTGTGTGTGTGTGTGTGTGTGTAGTCAGCATCTTTCAGCCTTCTTCATAAGATGCGATCTAATTTGAAGTTTTGTTTTGTTTTCCACTGAGGATTCTGTTTAGTGTTGCTCATGTGATTCAGATGGCCCGCCAGCTTGTCTTGCTCTTCTTTGTCCCTGTGGGCCTTGCCTCCTACTCCCAGGCTTGTCCCAGCTCCTGTGGTCGTGGTTCCTGCCCTCTTGGTCACTGCTGTAATGTCCAGGAAGCCTGTCAAGTTGTTTTGTTTTCTTTCTTGATAACCGATAGTCCTTATTTTCTATGCTATATTTTTTGAAACTGTCATTTATCACTACCTTTTGAGCATGCATGTTTACTGAGTCAGACATTGTTGTAGATATTGATGATGCTGAATTTTCGGGGGTCAAAATTTTTCCTACACATATTGTTCTCAGGAAGTTTCTCCAAATGTGTATAGTTCTAGTCTGCTCAAAAGGTGACAGTATTCCTCAGGGGATGATAATGCTTTATATGTGTATTTTTAGCCATCGCTAGCTATAGAACAATCTAGGAGGTGCTTGGTAACTATTCAATTCCATAGTTGTTACTAAAACATGTCTTATTTCACATAAAACACAAAATTTATAACAAATACACTAGAAATAATAGCCTTCGTCTTGTTACCACTTAGAGTGCACGTGTGGCAGCGGGTCTAGTGTGTTTCTCATTTAGAGGAACGCGACAGGCCACTCTCAGACTTAATATTTTCAGTTTTGGCGCCAGTACCTGCAGAGCTGTATGAGGGCACAAACAGTGTGGGCTTTGAAATCACCCAAACAGAGCAGACACTTCCTAGACTTGGAATGAGGGTGGGGAGTAAGCAAGGAATGCTGCTCAGAGGCAGGAGATCATCTGTGTCCACGTCACTCCATTAAGTACATTGTATAGGCAAAGGAATGAACAAAGAAATGAATTTTTTTATTTAGTGTTAAAAGGACTAAATTTTTAAAAAATAACAATTCTTTTTTTTTTAAACATTTATTTCTACTCTCTTCCTCTTTCCCCCATTACTTCCTAAAATCTTACTGATTGTCCTTTGAGTCATTTTTAAGGTCTCAGGGGAGAGGGATACAGTGTCCTGATACTCTCATTGTAAAACAGCTTTTTATGGGAAACAGTGGGATACAGCTTTTTATGGGATAAGGATACAGTGTCCTGATACCCTCATTGTAAAACAGCTTTTTATGGGAAATTTTGAAATATTTTTTACTCTGTGGTATTTATATAAGTTAAATACTCCTTTTACTTTCATTTAGAAAACAACATGGCTCATCTCTAATTTTGGAGAATTCGTATTTGATTTAGATACCTGCGGTCAAAATGGCTCTTGGTCCCTTTCAATACAAATAGATATTGCTCTGAAAGTCTCTTATGAGGGATGCTCCTGTACCATTCTCACAGATTGGCCCCTGAGGATGGAAGGCATTGGCAGGCACAGGGATGGCTAGCGCCGGCCTGCAGCTGCCTGATTGTACTCAGATCGTGGGGCAAATAGAATCAGAGTTCCTCTCCTCATGCAATCCAGCTTCCCAATTAGAAACAATTCTCTGTGAATGCTTAGAGAAGCTGCTGCGGTTCTAAACACCTGTTTTAGATTTCCATGTGTTATGCTATTGAAGCTAGATGATTTGTTAAAGACTCATACATTTCTAGAACTCTATGAGACAATATGCAAAACACAGTTTTCTCCTACCCTTCCCCCACTTTTTAAAATTCTTTAACCTGATGCACTGTATTAGTATGTGGACCTCTGTAAGTATTCATTGAGGAAAATCAGTGATGCTGTTTCTAAGCAACTAAATTAATTCATTTTAAAGATAAGAATGTGACCTTATTTTGAGAAAGGAAGTGTGCTTACTGGTTTGACTATTGGTTAAAAAATAGTACAGACTTACAAAAAATACGGACTAAACTTCCAGAAGATGGGTTGCCATTATTTTTTCTAATTTGTCTAGTTTAATTTTTATATAAGGCGTTAATGCTGCCTTTGTGAACACTAATATCATATTTTCTGCTTGAATAATTTTATTAAAACAATAGGGTGTTTTTTTCCTACAGGTTTTGTGCTCATCTTAAAATACCAAGAATTAGAACTGTCAAATGACTGGAAAATGCCAAATGTGAAGACTGTATTCTTCATATTCAACCTTGATAGGCTTTGTTAAGTTCCTGTAATGCTAATAGGAAGTCACATAAAGGACATTTTTTTTATTGGCTGCTTTTCACATGTGCTGTCTCACTAGTAAAAAAGAATATGTTGATTATTAACGTTTTATATGATTTTTCTGTAGATCTAAAGTAGATGTTCTGCATCTATTCCCCTACATCACTAGCTTTTAACAAGTCGCTTTACTTGTTAATTCCCATTGATTGGTTAAATTGTGTTCAAAGAACAAAAATATTTGCTACTATGTCTACTAAACCTACATTTTAAAATAAGAGTTGCATGATTAAGTTAGCAGCAAAATAGGATAAATCACAACTTTCCCATATTTAATGCTAGGAGATTGGCATGTTCTGTGAATAGTTTGCATTTGTGAAGGAAATCTTTAGAGAATTTATAGATTTTATTTTGGAAGTCTTATGAACATCAAAATAAAATAATAAAATAAAATACGTAAATCTGTTTTTAGTGGCTTTGTTGTTTTTAACTTTTCTTCATTCACAGCTCAAATGGTACATTTTTGCATGTATTTTAAAGTGTTAATTACTCTTTTCATGTTTGCTGCAAATATTTCCTACGATTTCTTTTTTGTCTTTTAATGTTGGGACATTTTTACATATGGGTATATATTTTAATGTGGCCATATTAGTGGATCTTTTTCTTTGTAACTCTTCCCTTACTTTATACCTATAAAGTTATTTCCCAGTCGAGGGCGAGTTAAATACCTGTATTCTCTTTTAATTTTTTTAAAATAGTTACATTATTTCATATTTTCCTTTGTTCCGGATATTGCTAACTGTGTCTTTGGTCAGACTTCAGAGAATCTGAGAACTCCTTAAAAATGATATACATAATATATTTGTTTGTTTGTACATGTTTCTGTGTAAGATTCCATAGCTTTCATTAGAATCTCAAAAGAATCTGTTACAAATCGCATACCCCCTTTCCAAAAAGGTTTTGAGAGCTGCTACTACAGGCCACGTGGATATAAGGTGGTATGTGGTGATAAAGGCATTTTCTCTCCTTTCCCAAACAGTTAAAAGTATCCCAGACCATTTATTGAATCATATCTTCTATGATTTGTGATGCCTTTGAAAGATTAATTTATTTCAAAGTCATTATCTTCTTTTATCTCCACAGAGAAAGTTAGAGAAATTCAAGAAAAACTTGATGCTTTCATTGAAGCTCTCCATCAGGAGAAGTAATTGTAATAAGTGAGTAAAAGTCCTCTTTCTATACTGTACTGATTAAATGCAAAATTTATATTTTAAACTTATTTTAATAGTTTATCATTCTTCTTGACTATATTCTACTTGCTCCTTAATAGTAATTTCAGTGGTAGGAACCTCTAAATTTCATATGTAATTTTTTTTTAATAACTTGATTTCCTTTGAATTGAACTAAAAATATTCTTTAGAACTCGTTTTGAACAAAACAAAGGTGAACAAAGATATTTTATAATAGCAGATAGCTCATAAGTTTTCTGCATGTAAAGAATTGAAATCTCGCTCTCATTATTTTATTCCCCTTTGTTCATATTTGATGGATAATTAAGTACATTTTAACTGCAAATATCTTTGTTTGGCTTGACTAAGGATTTCATTAATTGTTCCTAATCTTATTCTCTTATGTATAAAACATTTAAATAAACCTTTTTCCTGTTTAAAGTAACTTAGAATAATAGCCTTAGAATTTAATACTATATGTGGATTCTCTTAGCTAATTCTGCAGTCTGTCATTAGAAATATCTTCCAATTAAAATATTGTATATCAAAAGACAGAAAAGTCTTTCTAAGAAAATAGTAGCATAGTCAATTGTTAGTTATCACTTAAGAATTATAATTAATAGGTCTTTTGCTTTTATGAAGAAGTGGAAAAAGGGAATATGCTCTGATTAAGAGATTATTATTTATTTAAAATACTAGAGGCCCAGTGCACGAAATGTGTGCACTTCTTGGGAGAGGCGGGGGGAGGGAGGAAAGGGGTCCCTCAGCCCAGCCTTCACCCTTTCACAGTCCAGGAGTCCTTGGGGGATGTCCAACTGCCACAGAGGTGGGAGAGGCTCCCGCCACTGCTGCTGTGTTCACCAGTTGTGTGCCAGACTTTTGGCTGAGCAGCATTCCCCTTGTGGGAGCACACTGACCACCAGGGGGCAGCTCCTGTGTTGAGGGGGATGGGGCCAAAACCAGCTCTCCAACATCCCCCAAGGGGTCCCGGATTGCAAGAGGGCACAGGACAGGCTGAGGGATCTCACTGGTGCACAATTGGGGCTGGGGGGGGATATAGGAGGTTAGCCAGTTGGGGAGGGACTGCGGGAGGGTTCCAGGGTGTGTCCTGCCCATCTGGCTCAGTCCCAATCAGCCATATTCCAGCAGCAAGCTAACCTACCAGGCAGAGTGTCTGCCCCCTGGTGATCAGTGCACATCATAGCAGCTGGTCAAGCTGACAACTGCCTGCCCCCCTGGTGATCAGTGTAAGTCATAGCAAGCAGTTGAGTGGCCTTAGCATATCATTAGCATATTATGCTTTGACTGGTTGAATGGATGACCAGACACTTAACATATTAGGCTTTTATTATATTGGATATCATCACTTTATTGTGAGCCTTATCCTAATGTGCAGTCAGAACTGGAAGGAGTACAAAAATGTGAAGGAGTCTCTCCCTAGCTGCTCTCAGTTCAGAAAAGGACCTTAAACCTCAAACTATCTGCTTTCCTCTGCCGTTGGGGTAACCTGTTTATGAAAGCAGGCGAGGAAGGGAAGCGCAGCGCCGTCCAGCAGTACACCAGCAATGAATGAGAGAGGACGAAGTTAGAGAGCTTTGGAGTACAGCCTTGTGACTTGTTTTTGTTTGTCTCATAAGTTAAGACAGATGAGCAGATGTATACAGAGACTAAAAACCAATCACCTTTAACACAAGCCAAAAATAATTCATTGTTTTTAAGTGTCTATGTTTGTAAAAGTTTTACACAAATTCAGTGTATGAAAATTTTCTTTTAAAATCACAAAGTATTATGGTATCTCCTCTGTCATCACAATTACTAGTAATAGTTAATGTTAGAGATAAACATTTGACAGCCTTCTTAATTTGGAAATTCTCTTCAGCGCCAAGTTCACTTGATTCGTTTGTTTACAAATGTGTTTTGGAAGGATGGGAAGTCATGAATGTCACAGAAATTTAATTAAAAATGTAAGCTACAGTTCCGTCTTTTTTAATGAAAAGCCAGCCAGTGCTTTACAAAGTAGTCCCTTCCTCAGATGGTCAACGTGACAGCTACAGTTACTGTTGCTGCTGAAACAAGCCTTTTACTGCCACAGTGTCTGTCCCAAGTGCAGGCCCAGGTGATCCAAAGAGCCAGGTGGTGATGGAATTTGTACACAGAAACCATCCTACTTTCTTTGCTCCCTACTTGTCTGTAGTTTTTAAGGCCCTCCTCATCCCTTGGGAAGTATGACTCTATGAACTATTACAAATATCTGTGAATTAGAAAGATTAATGATTTTAATGTAACTTGCAAATCCACTTAAAAGAATACATCGGGCAAAACGGTAGCCTTGCTTTATTCTGATCATATTATAAAAGTTACCAAGCACCTTAAAGAATAGTTTCTCAGTGGTAGTTTTAACATGTGTTGAATTCCTCTGCTTATTTTAAGTAAATAATTAATTCTGATACTTGCTAAAAATGTTTATTCCCATCACTATCATACACAGAGTCCATTCCTCCTACTGATCAGTTTTAATATGCTATGTTTTTACTTCTTTCTTTAAGAAATGAACTGGAGTATTTTTTTATTTATATATCATGTTTGATGAAATTATATTATAGTATATTTTAAATTTAATAAAACTAGCACATTACAAACTTAGACAGTAGAGCATTGGTATTTTTGTGATCATTCAGTAATGTCTCTCCAGACTTAAAATTTTCAAATGTGTTTATTTTTACAGAACCCTACTTATTATATCATCACCTCGGCATATATGAAGAAAGAAAACTCCAAAGTCTTTTTCCTGCCTTTTTTCCTTCTGCTATCCCACCTTTCCAAACATAAAATAAAAATGGGGTAAAAATCACTCATGTGTGTTAGAGGCACCTAAACCACCAGCTGCCTTTTGAACAGAAGAGCAGGGTAAATGGCACTAGCATCCTATTTTATTGTATTGAAGTGACAAATTGGGGAATGTAAGTGGTATGACCATTAGGTTCAGTCCTTAGAGATAAGAAACTTGCTCTCCTGCCTGTTGTCTCACTTGTGGTAGCACTAGTTCAACTAATTCATTAGCTGATGTTACTAATCCAGTAACTGACTAGAGAGCTAGTAACTCTCTGGTGTCACTCCATGTCAGTTTCTTTCCCAGAAAAAGAATGCTAGGTGTTTTAAATAGAATTTACAGCAATTTTCTGACAGTTATTAACTGTATATAAAATGATGGTAACCCACTAAGTTGTCTGTATCTGTAGTGTTCTATATCCAGAAACTCTTTGACCACAATAATTCAGTTTATATTCGTCACATGGAAGAAAACTAACAAGAGAGTCCCTCAAATCAGGTGATTTGGATTGTAATTCCACGAACATTCAGTGAAAGAGATTTCAGCCCTGCGTTGACAGTTTAGAGAGCTGCCTGAGAAGCCGAAGCACTACCAGCTTACCTATTTGATTCAGTTGATGTTTTTTGTACTCTCTGTATCCATTTGAAATTTATTTATTTTGGATGTTGTATACTTAAGCTAGGCTTTCTGTTAACAGTGTTGTTTTTTACCTGTTGATGGAGCTATTGGATTGTGACACAGAATAGGGAAGATTAAGAATAATCAATTGATTAATTACATTTAGACTATTGTCAAACATTTCATCTAGGCATCAGGAAAAGGCCTTCTTTCATATGACTATTTTAAATAGAAATTATTTCAACAATTAGAATAATGTTGACTATCCCCCTCTTAACTGAACATTTAAAGGAAAATAATAATATTTAATTTATTATAGTTCAATTACAATAACACCCTCACAGCATTTTCATGTTTTATAAATATTTCTTATTGGCTAACGGGCCCATTGTGTGAAAGTTTATTTTACAGTTTACTTAATTTTACATTTTTTTTGGAATTGTGTTTTGGTAACAGCTCGTTACCACCCGACATTTTTTTTTTTAATTTAGCATCAATATACCCTTCATGATCTCTCTCAAAATCTGATACTTAATATGCAAGTTTGAAGGATAATCATGAAGGACAGAAATTTAGAGTCCAATGAACACTTGTTTTATACCGTTCCCCGTTCCATGAGCAAGGCAGACCCAGCTTTCAGCAGCTGATAGCAGGTACATTGCTATTTGGTAGCGGAGTGGTCAAGAACATTTCCTGTCTTTGAGATTTAGGGATCGTAGGTGAAAGGGAAGGGGCTCCCTTGTGAGATGACCTTCCTAGTTAATTTCCTCCAACTAGTGCTGGCCGGTAGGTAACCCTGCACTGAAGCAGACATCATGCAATTATTCTTTTGTAGTTGTACAGAACTTTACAACTACAAATCTATTTCTGAATCAAAAAGGAAATAGGATCATATTTATTTCTAGATAAGAAAAAAATGCCCTCATTTGCATTTCCACTGATTTCTCCCAAGAAAAAGGCTGATGTTAAGTAAGTACTTTTATTCCATCCCCTTGAATAAATTTAAGAAAGGGGGTAGGGTGTCCTTATTTCCTTGAGATCAGTATTTGTAATTTAAATTTATAAATAGATGATAAAAATGAATATTATTAAAAATCCCATATAGGAGTCCAGACATTTCCCCATCCTCCTCAGTAATATGACATATCTCATGGGTAATATATATATTTTTTTTCTTTTTTGCTGATCTCATACTAAGCATGCTTTTTTTTTTTTTGGAAGCTAGGTACTTACTAAAAGCAGATGTTAATAAGAAAATAAAATTATGATTCTCAACAGTAAATCTTCTGTGTTGTGTCTGTAGTTCAAAAATTACAAATGACTCAGATTTAAATCATTTCAGAAATCCACTGTACAGAAGTTAAATTCTAACTAGACTAGGAATTATTTGTTTTTCATTATTTGGGATTTGCCAGAAAATAGCGTGAACAAAGCTGTGTATGGAAGACTGAACAACTGGAAATAAATTATATCTAAAATGTACTCAGTGAGGGTCTCGATGTAACAGTCGGTCTGGAGGCAGTGCACAGTAGGAAACAGGTTCTTGTGCTTTGTGGCTGAACCATCCGAGCTGTACTTGTAGGTGGAGCGATCGCCCTTTGTTAGTAGCTTAATTGTCTGTTCGCTTTGTATTATCCCCATTTTCCAGCCTTTGCTCCAGCAGACTCCTTCCCACAGCAGCCTCCAAATGCAAATGAATAGAGTAAAAGTGAACATTGCAGAGAGTAGAGCTTCCTAATCTGAAGATTTGGGAACTTTACATAGGATAACACTCAGGATGTAGCCTAAAAAGATAAATCCCTTGTTTAATCATTTTCTATTTATTTATTTTAGATTGATTTGTCTGTATAAAGAAATATGGTATTTTAGTTTTCCAATAAAGGGGATCAATGTTTTTTATCTCAATTCTCTAGGCTGGTATAAGCTCTAGTTTCAGATCCTTTAGCCTTATGGAAATGTGCTTACAAATATGCTTACCTTTTGAACAATCATGGCTATGTTTCAATTCTTAAAACAACCTTGTTTTTACTGTCACTGTGAGTGAACTTTGTATTATTTTTTTAAACCTTCATACTACATGTAGATGTTATTGCAACTTACCTTTTGCCTGTGCCTGTGGCTTTCACCCACAAATGCTGTATGTTGTACCTATTGGAAGGTCATTTGTGTAGATTAGTAATTAAAGATCTTATCTGAAGAGAGCATCTTTTAAGAGTTCTCTGTTTTAATGAGGGAGGGAGGAAAAGAGACAGAGACACCTCTGCACCTACGGTCACATTGGACCCCACAGTATAACCAGATTCATGGTATAGCAAGCTCTCAACACGGCGCTTCTGTCTCTGGGTGCATTAACTTCACAGACCTCACATGTCACAGCTGTAATCATATGGTCACACAGTGCCTTCTTCCCTGTCTTGATACTTGTCAAAACATTTTGGTGGGTTTCTTTTTTTAATAAAACATATCAAAAATGCTTTTAAATTATATTTTGCTGCTATTGCCAGCATTTTCACTAATGATGCCAACATGTTCAGTTAGTTATACATGAGGCTTATTAAAAGGCATAACTGAGCCTTAACACTGAACGTAACCTGATGTGAGTTCTGTCTGTTACCCGATTCTCCCATTTCTCATTTTCTATTCCTCCTAGAACTATGTTCATAAATGATGCTTATTAATATTGGTTGGTCACTTGATGTGTGAAATGAGGCAGAATGCGGACGTGCTTTCTCCAGGATTCGTGTCCATTCTGCTGCTCACTTCTGGAGTGACACATAGCAACCTAGCAACAACATGGAAATGAGAATTTTAGCCACTTGTCAAAAATAGGGTCATGGTTTACATGATCTGGCGCTTGCCAAAGCTTGTGAAACTGCTAACATTTGTGAAAGTACGTAGGGAACAGGTTAATTCCATCTTCTTGCTTTGCTAACGTTTATCTGTGAATTAGGCTAAACCATCAGAAAGCAAATAGCCTGGAGTTAATTTACTCTCATGGCTGGGGCTTTCACCCACAAATGCTGTCTGTTGTACCTATTGGAAGGAAATGCACAGTATCCTCTGGAGAAGTAAAACCCAATGACGTGTCTCTGATATCACTTACGTTCACTAAAGAACAGATTCCTAGACAATTGAGTGACAGCTAAGTTTCTTGCTCTAGACCAGTGGTCGGCAAACCGCGGCTCGCAAGCCACATGTGGCTCTTTGGCCCCTTGAGTGTGTGGCTCTCCCACAAAATACCACGGCCTGAGCGAGTCTATTTTGAAGAAGTGGTGTTAGAAGAAGTTTAAGTTTAAAAAATGTAGCTCTCCAAACAAATTTCAATCGTTGTCCTGTTGATATTTGGCTCTGTTGACTAATGAGTTTGCTGACCATTGCTCTATAAACAAATATATATGCTGCTTTCCTTCTGTTAAAGAGAACTCAACACCTTACCTGTTTCTTTCCTTCAGCTGCCAGCAGATGTTGAAATTAATTTACCTCTTAGCAGATGAGCCTGTCCATTTTTCTGCTCCCTTAGTTGTGTTTCATTTTTGTTTTTAATCTTTTTCCATGCATCTTCACATAAGTCACTAACAAAATGCAGTGCTTACTATTTCTCTGTTAAGAAATGTCTTTTGCTGAGACTGGTTTGGCTCTGTGCATAGAGCCTTGGCCTGTGGACTTTCGAAAGGTCCCAGGTTCTATTGCAGTCAGGGGCATGTATCTTGGTTGCGGGCACATCCCCAGTAGGGGGTGTGCAAGAGGCAGCTGATCGATGATTCTCTCTCATCGATGTTTCTAACTCTCTGTCCCTCTCTCTTCCTCTCTGTAAAAAATCAATAAAATGTGTATATATATATATATATATATATATATATATATATATATATATATATAAAATGTCTTCGTCTACTAGAGGGCTTCTGGTGAAAGTCCTCACACCTGCAGTCAGTGATGCTCCGGTGCAACACAGCCAATTCCCTGTGTACCAGTCAGTTTATAATATAAAAAAAAAAAGTCTAACCTCTGCCTTAAGAACACCCCCAGTGACGATTGTGAACCCACTTCCTGGCTACCCTGAGGAATATGAACAGGAGAAGGCGGTACCTGATGTTTGTTGAAAGAAACCGTACAGTGCTAGATGCCTCAGTCTGCAGCCATTCCAAGGATAGGAGCACCTAACAGAGGCCCATCATAAAGAGAACTCAAAGAAGTGACTGTCACTAGCCATTTACATTTTGAGATCCATCTACAAATCCCCCTGGAGCTTTTTTAATGGTCAGTATCATATCTTGCCTAGGATTGATCCATGGAACTTTTTTTATTTTCCTTTTAAATATTGAAATTGATGAAATAACTTAAATCTGGAGCAGTGTGCAGCAAGATTTTTAAAACATGCAATAGCTGATTAATCAGGCTCTGATGTCTTTTCCCTTAGAATGTCAAATTTAAAAATTGACAACCAACACCACCGTAGCCATCCCATATGAGTGAATAGTAATTGTACCTATTTTTTTGTCAGATCTGCAAAAATACATTTTTTGTTGTTGTGCAGCAGAATTTTGGTACTGTGTGCCGTGAGATGAAAAAGGTTGAAATCCACTGCTCCAGTGCAAAGGAACCAGTATGTCTTGTGTTTGCATCATTATCACAGGCAATGTTCTCTCCATTATATAGGTGAGGAAATGGGCTTGTCCAAGGTCATTCTAGTGCGTAGCAAAACCTACATTTAATAAATCTAGTTACAAGCCTAGGCACTTTGCAAAATATGCTTTCTCTCAAAACTACTTTTAGGAAAACGAACTTATTTATGAAAATAAATAGTGCAGCGATGCACCTAGAAAACGCAGAATGAGCTGACTGCACAGGAATGGCACAGGACGGTTTTCTCTGTGAGGCTGTGGTGGCATCACTGGAATGGAAATGGCAGAGATGTGAGGCTTCGTGGGGCTCTGGAGGACAGGGCAATAATTGAGATTCAGCCAAAACTGGTTTGGCTCAGTGGTAGAGCCAGTGGTAGAGCATCTGTCTACGGGCTGAAGGGTCCCGGTTCGATTCCGGTCAGGGGCATGTACATTGGTTTCAGGCACATCCCCTGTGGGGGGTGTGCAAGAGGCAGCTGGTTGATGTTTCTCTCTCATCGACATTTCTGGCTCTCTCTCCCTTTCTCTCTGTAAAATATCAATAAAATATATTTTTAAAAATAATAATAATTGAGATTCAGGGCTCTAATATCTACCTCAGTCCTCAAGTCTTAGGAGTAAAAATGAGGACTTTTTCGATTTTTCTTCACCATGTCAATCACGTTACCTTTCCCATCTTACCTCTTAAGATCCTCTAAATCCTTTTTAATTAGCCCAACTATGAAGATGCAGAATGATTTTTACTCCAGTGTTGAATACCTTGATTATGTTATTTTCCCAAATTTTGACTGCCTTTTTTGTTTCTTATGAATTTAACACATGAAAGTTATGAGCAGAAGCTCATAACTTTACTATGTCAACTGAATTTATTTCCAGGAATAGCATATGTAGTCTTTATTTAATTTCCTTGCCCTGACAGTTCCCAAGACCTTTGGAATGGAAATAGGTACTTTCCAGCCTACATTAGCCTGAGTGTCTGTTCATGTATGGGAGCATCCTAATACGAATGCTTAATTGAACATCCCTCGCTTTGCTGCCTCTACCACGCCTGAGACTCTCACCAGCCCAGAGCCATTCCCATTGCCATTCATTTAGATTTCTCTTTTTAACCATCTGAGGCATTTACGCTCTTGCCAATTATCCAAATGCCATGGTCATCATAGCTGAATCGGGATTGTGAGACCACAGCTCCCTCCCTTCCAGGGCGCTGTTCTGGCGCTGAATGGGTGGACCAGGCGTTTGGATCTGGCTCTCCCTCGGGTGCCCCCTCCCCTCCCCCGTCAGTGCGGCTCGCCAGCTGTGTGCCCCGCAGTTGGCTGTGCTTTTGATGTGCAGATACTACAAGTTGGTCACAAACCTGGGTACAATGGACCCTGTTCTGGTTCATGTGAAAATCAACATCCTTTTTTGTGTTCCCGGGTGACAGGATGCTACAATACTATTAGCATTTGCAAAGAGCAGTGCTCTGTCCGAGGGTGTAACCGCAGATCGTGTGCTGCTCAGTTTGTGTTTCTCTATTATGCGAGGGACACAAAGAAGCTGAAGGCAGGCAAAGGCCTGTCAAATCCTGTAATGTAGCGCTCGACCCCCAAACTCCACTTGGCCTCCACGCATCTCTTGTTCCTGGTCCCACCCCTCCCTCTGAATGGGCTCTGAGGTAGGTAAATGAATTCAGGGGCCTGGTGGGCGGGGGGTTCCTTTCTGACCTCATTCCTGTACCATTTGTTTGCGGGCTTGTAGGGGGAGAGAAGGACATTTTGGAATCCTTTGTGTCAAATCATTTTCTTGCAGGTTGGGGAGTTAATGGTAACTTTGTCTGAAGCCAGCCGAGCAGAAAACCTCCAGGGACCGGGCGTGGCGTGCGCAACCTCCTCCAACTCCAGGGCGAGAACGTGGAGACGGGCGTTCCTGGAGCAGATGGGTGCGCGGCACGTCGGCCTGTTCAACATCTGGCGGTGGGCAGCTTACATCTTCCCGTGTGTATGAGGGAGAGTCGTTCTTCCTTTGAAAATAGTGTCCTCTTTCTGAACCGCCGTGGCTTTCACGCTGATGCCTGCAGTGCAGACAGTCTTGTGCAACCAGTAATGTATATTCCGGAGTATTTCTCAAACCTTGAACCACCTGGCTAGGAGTATAGTGTGATTTCTAGAGGTGTAGCATTTCTTACCCTCAGACTGACTGTGTTCATCTATTCTAGACAGTGAATTAAGAGTTTTAGAACAGCCGAAACCGGTGTGGCTCAGTGGTAGAGCGTCGGTCTGCGGACTGAAGGGTCCCGGGTTTGATTCCGGTCAAGGGCATGTACATTGGTTGCGGGCACATCCCTGGTAGGGGGTGTGCAGGAGGTAGCTGGTCGATGTTTCTCTCTCATCGACGTTTCTAGCTCTCTATCTCTCTCCCTTTCTCTCTGTAAAATATCAATAAAATATATTTTATAAAAAAAAGAGTTTTAGAACATCCTCTGGTTTTGCTAAAAAGAAGGAAAGGGGCTCAGAAGAAAAGCAGTGAGTTCAATGAGTAGCTACAACCCTTGCCTTCTGATTCCCAGGCAGGTGCTGTTTCTGCTCCATAAAGATTGAAATCAGGGACCACGAATTCAAAGCTTCCAAAACCAGGTATTGGTTATAAAAATAAAAATAAAGAAAGTTGTGGGGAAGAAGTTACCGTTGGCGAAGGATGTCAGGGAAGTCTGAGAGGTTGTGGGTGCAGAAGGCGTTTGGGAGCTGTAGCTACGGGCGAGCCTGCTTCCCCAGGAGTGTTTGCAGATAGAAGGTTTGCTGGCCTTTGGTGCACCTCACCACACGCCAGCCTGGGGAACCAGGCTGCCCGCCGGGGACCCCCCGACTGCCAGGAATCCGCTCAGGTCCAGGAGCTCCTTCCTGCCAAGGTTGAATGAAGGGCAGGAGCCTGGGTTCATCTGCACCGGGACAGGGAAGGGCAGAGATAGAAATCCAAAATAAGCTTTTAAAGAGACGATTGATTGGCTGCCTGGGAGAGGACACAGTGCGAATTGTATGAATTTGGCTTCTGCTCACGGCCAGGCAGAAAAGGGACTGGCTCATTATTTGCTAAGAGCCCTGCTCCCAGGCTGTGCTTTATCTACCACGGGGGTTTTGGATTTTGGATTTTTGGATTTTTAACATCCTTTATACCAATCCTACTGTCTCTGCACACATCCAACGGTCCACGTGTCTCACCTCTGTTAGCGCCACGGCCTTCATCCTCAGCTCTCTCCCATGCAGCCTCCACAGCCTGCCAGAATGAAGTATCTAACATGCCAGTGTGATTCAGCTGTCTGCAGATAGCTTTCAAATTAAAGTTCAAAGTGTTTAGCAGATAGCCCTTCGTGATATGGGATCTGCCCATCTTTCTAACAGCAATTCCAACCATCCCGTGGGCCCCACATCCATATCCGGCACCAGAGACCCTGTCTGATGAGATGGATGATGATATTATTCATGAATGGGACTTTCTTTATATTGTGAAAAGAAATGTGTTGGAAGGTCTGCATAACCAAGGAAACCAATATTTTCCAAATGGCTAATGGGTGATGGGACCAAACCAGGCAAGGGGAAAGATCCTTTTCAAGGGGAAAGTAGACCAATGGATTTTACATCACAGAGTATGACAGGTTCATTGATACAGTTTCAGATTCCACATTGCAACCGACCTTTGTCAAGTTGTTGGGATGCCAAAGAAAATTCACAATTACCTGCAAAGACTATTAAATTATCCTCTTTTCTAATTATATTACTGTGTGAGGCCAGGTTTTCTTCATATACTCCAAAATAACATACTGTAATTGATTGAATGCAGAAGCAAATATAAGAATCACTTCTATCAATGCAGACAGTAATGAAAATTATTTTCAAAAAATTAAAAGTTATCCTTACTGCTACATTTTTGGTTAATCATTTTTTGTTTATAAAATAATGTAATTTATTTTAACAAAAATTATTTTTAAATATTTCTTAGTTTCAATTTCTAATATGTCATTATCAAATAGTAAATGAAATTTAAATAGCAATAGAATAACCCACATAAAAGCTCATTTGGATACTAAGTTTTTAAGCAATTACACTGAAAATCACTGCTTTATACTATTAGGCCCAGCTATAGAGTCAGATCCTTTGTTTAAAACATCTGAAGCAATGCATTCCCCTTGAGAATTACCTCTTGGTTCCCTAACCTGAATTCAAGATATGTTTTAAATCAATAGCAAGTGTTAGAATACAGTTTATCACGCTTCCATGATGGATGGGTGAGCTGTATGTTCACATCAGCTGGGCCACTCCACAAGCTCTCCTGAGGATGCCAGGGCATCTGTGCCATCGCATCCCTTGCACAGTCTTCGGGCCACATCTCACTTGACCACTCACTGCATTTTGCACCTGACCACTCCTTTATCTCTTGGCTTCCCCCACAGCACAGGCTTCTGATTTTCTCCTAGCTTTCTGGATCTTCATTTAAAGTCTCCTTTGCCTCTTCTTCCTCCTCCACCCTGCCCTTAAGTGTTGGAGTTCCACAGAGCTCTGTGCTGGCCCTCGTCTAAACTGCATCCTCTCCCTAGATTTCATCCACTCCCACAGCTTCCACGGTGATTTCATTGCCAGTGATTCCCACTGCCTATTCAACATTACCCCGTGCATTTCTCAAAGGTCCCCTGAAGCTAACCTCATCATCATCTTCCCTAACTTGCAGTCACTCCATTCGGCCCTTTTCGTTAAGTGGTAAAACCACTCACCTGATTGCTCAAGCCAAAAACTAGGAGTCGCCCTTTCCTCTTCCTGGGCCTATCAGCTTGACTGTGGCCATCTGTATCTATCCATACCTCTTTATCCCCACGGTCCCTGCCCTTGCCTTAGCCATGATCTCCTAATTCATGGCCTTGCTTCCCTCTGGCTTTGCTCCTTACTTCCAGATGCTGTCTACAAGTCACGCCTATGATTTTATTCTCCTGCTTAAAACCCTTCGATTGGCTTGCACTGTCTTAGGATAAAGTACAAAATCGCCGACAAGGCTTTCAAGGGTCCTAGGAGATCTTCCCCGGCCTTTTTCAGGCTCCTTTCTCCATGTGTCCAGGTTTTAAGTACATACTGTGCTACCCCTATGCAAGCTTGTGGACATTCCTCAACCCTCAACAACCATTTGCCTGACTAACGGCCACTTACACGAAGGGTTCAGCTTGAACACCACCTCCTTCAGGAGCTCTCCCCTGACCTGGCCCCTCCTCAGACTACTGTAGTTGTTGATATGCCCCCATGGTACCCTGCACTCTGCTTCCTACTATATATCACGTTTCTAGTTACTCACTCAGCGTCCACTTTCCCCATTTAGACTACAGATTCTGAGAGAGGAGAGATACCCTCTGAATTTCCCATAATGCAGCGTCTGCCACAATAGATTTTTATTGAATGAATGAATGAATGAGTATATCAAAGTTGGAGCTGTGAAGTATTTTAGAGACTTCAAACCATTTGGAAATATGGCAGAAATAAATCCCTAAAGGAGAATACAGCAAAGCTAGCTTGTTATAATGATCTCAGAACCAGAGACTTCAGTTCTGATTTCTAGCATGCCTTGCTTCCCAAAGTGGTAGGTGGGTGGACACCTTAGGTCCTGCAAACAGATAGAATGAGGTTAAAATCCTGGCAGTGTTACTTGCTAACTGTGTGGTGGCAGATGGATTCTCCTCTGAACCTCGGTTTCCTCATCTAATTTAAAAAAAAAACAAAATGTGAATGTGAGTGCACAGTATACATCATGGAGTTTTTAAAATTAAAGTAAGAGAATACATTGAAAGTACTTTTAAAAAGAGTTCAGCACATGGTGAGTGTTGTTATTGTCATATCATGTTTCAATTAAGATCCAATCCATGGTTAATGCCAAACCAGCAACAAGACTGGCATGGGAAATAGTGGCAGAATCCTGCCCCTCTCCTGCAATGCTCGCTCACTCACACCGACCCCTGAACATTGCTTTCCGGGTGTGTTTCTTCCACACACTTTGCAGAGCACAGGGGTACCATGACCCATAAGCCCCTGTTTCCCAGGTCTGGCTCCCATAAGGCCATGGAGCTGCCCCAGCCAGCTCTACCCTGAGGACTCACGACCCTGCAACTCTTAAGCTCCAGCTGAGGTCTCAGCTCAACTCTGGCACCCGTGTGTAATCACAGGCCCCTGAACGTGCTCCCTCTCTTACTGATTCTGTGGGCTGAACTTACAGATTCTGAAGAAGACTGGGGTGGCCATGTGGTTCTTCATTTGTCTTGAGAATTTACAGAGATGTTCATTGTACACTAGAGGCCCAGTGCATGAAAATTTATGCACTGGAGGGAGGGGGGCCCTCAGCCTGGCCTGCCCCCTCTCACAGTCTGGGAGACCTCAGGGGAAGGAAGTGACCCAGCAATCGGGAAGGCGACATCCCCCTCTCCCCCCGCGTCATACCTCTGCTGCTGCCACTGCCGGCAGCACAAGCCTCAGCCAGCCCTGGTTACCTGAGCCTCGGATGGCCCTGAGCAACTGGGCAGCTGCCATCTGAGGCTTGCCTGCACTTCGGGCAAGCCCTGGGTGGCTGAGTGCTGAGAGGACTGGGCACCACCATTTTGTGGCTGCCAGTTAGCATATCCCCTCCTTATTGACTGTGGGTGTTGCCATCTTTATAAGGGTGTGATGGTCAATTAGGATATTCCCTCTTTATTAGATAGGATTATTATAAAGCACAGCTCCGTGACAATTACATTAGGGGTGATGTTTTTAATGCAGCCAACAGTGTTTTAGTTTGTGTGAGGCCCCGTGACCACTGGCAGTCTCAGGCCTGAGTATCAGGGAGAACTGAGTTCCCTGAGTAACTGGCCCTCCACTGACCATGTTTCTCCATGTCTTTGGCTGCTGGGAAGCCCAAAACCAGATCCTCAGCTTCTCCTGGCTCTCAGATGGAGACTTACATCTACATGTCTATGGCAGTATAAATGTCCCGCTGGCTTGATTTTATTTTGCCTCCCCTTCCCCATTTATTTTTATTTTTATGTATTACTTTATCTGACTTTCTGTGACCATTTCCAAAGGCTACCTCCAGTTCCTTTGCCAGATGAAGTGAAAACGTAGGCGTGCACGCAACTACCAGCGAAGCAGTGCTTGTTCTCTGGGCTGCAGCCAACCCTTTCTAAGCAGCAAGTTGTGCGGCTGTAACTTCTTTGTGGCTACTTCCTGTACTTCCTCTATCCAGTAGGGACGTGGCTTAGCGAGGGGAGGCCGCCTAGCAATGCCTTAGGAAAACAGGTTCTCCCTGCAGCTGGAGGGGCAGCTCGGACACCGCGCCTGCAGCCTGCCTGCAGAACAGAAAGGCTGCAGCGAGGAGGGGTGGCCGGCCCCCGGCCCGCAGAGGAATCTGCTCCCCTAATGAAAGGGCCCTTCTTTCCAGGGGGATTATAAGAATATTCATGACCCTTGAGATCAGCAGGTGAGGCTCAGCCCTCCCTACTCATCCTTTGGGCAAATAGTCCAGAAAGCCGAGGTTGCCTGCATGAGAAAGGAACAGTGGGAGCCGGGAGCTTTTCCTGCTTCCCCGTGGCCCCCAACGCCCTTTCTTTCCAGAGGAGGCCAGGGGTGGGGGGCACTTGTCCTGAGGTGAAGCAAGGACCCGCGTCTTTCATTTCTAAAGAGCAGGCTGCCGAGGCCGAGGCAGAAGTCCCGTGACATGACTTGAGACACAAAATGGTATCTTAGCATCGAAGGCCCCCTTTGACAAGAAGAAGAAAAGCCCTTTTCTTCCCAGCCCGGATTAGGCGAGGAGGGAATTCTCCGGAACATGTGTGCATTGTTCGGCGGAGGGCGGCCGCGCTGGCCTGGGGCTCGGCCTCCCCAAGTCAGCCCAAAGGGGCTTGTCCCCGTGTAATTAAAAGGGAAGGGAAACAGCGGGGAGGCTTGTTCCGCTGCTGCCCACCAAAGTGGGGATCCCAGAGGGGAGGGGTGGTGTGGCCCGGGAAATTGGCTAAATTAATGGTTATTGGAGGTCTCACTGAATACGTGTGAGCCCTGGAGGCAGAGAGAGGGCAGGGCCCGAGTCACACCAGAATGCTTCTGATCAGACGGGAGGCCAAGGAACGCTCTCGGGGAGCAGAGCTGTCTAAGCTCCCGCCACCCGGCTGGACAGCAGGCTGTCCTGGGGACAGGCACCTGCAGGGAGGGGTCAGCCGGCCCCTCGCGCAGCTCGGAGCCCAGTTTGTCCAGCTGACGCGGGCCGGCTGCTGGCTCTCCGCAGCCGGGAGGTCACAGGTCATGGCGGGCACTGCGGCCTGGAGCTCGGGGGGGGGGGGGGGGGGGGGGGAGGAGCAGGGGCTTCCCCGGCAGCTCGAGTTTCTGAAAAGTAGTCCCTTGTGTTTGTCAATAGGAGAGAGTCTCCCTGGGGAATTACAGGGAGAAGTAAAACCCTGACCTGGAGGGGAGCATGCTTAGCATTCGTGGGATTGAACGGTGACGAGGAAGAAAACACCATGAAGAAAAGCTTTACAACAGCCATCCCCAAAACGTCAGTTCAAGAATGGGAGCTTCAGCCGGGTCAGGGTGGCTCAGTGGTTGAGCACAGACCCACGAACCAGGAGGTCATGGTTCGAGTCCCCAGTCAGGGCACATGCCCGGGTTGCGGGCTCGATCCCCAGGGGTGGGGGGCGTGCAGGAGGCAGCAAATCAATGATTCTCTCTCATCATTGATGTTTCTATCTCTGTCCCCCTCTCCCTTCCTCTCTGAAATCAATAAAAATATATAATAAGGAAGGGAGGAAGGAAGGAAGGAAGGAAGGAAGGAAGGAAGGAAGGAAGGAAGGAAAAAGAGAGAGAGAGAAGGAGGGAGGGAGGGAGGGAAGAAAGGAGGGAGGAAGGGAGGGAGGGAGGGAACTTCATGCCTCATTTTGCAGTTTCCTTCTCTGCCAGTCCAACAGGGTGGGTGTCTGGGGACCTCAGGCATGAGAACCTGCAGGCTGCCAAGTCCTGACTCCTCTCCTGACTCCCTGGGTTGTGGGGACAACAATAGTGACAACAACCAGGTGGGCTGGTTTCCTGAGGCCCCGCACGTTCTCCCTGAGGCCAGGCTCTCCCCGGGGGCCGTGCAGCCCCGCACGCAGGCAGGCCCGGGCACTCCGCTTTTCCTGGTAAGCGGTGCATCCAAGTCATTATCGCAGCGGAGACGTGGCTCCCCGGGCTCTGCAAATATTGGGCCAAAGACTTGAGCGCAGAGACGCTGTTGACAGTTACGAGATGGCGGCATTGTTGTCTTTGTCGCCATGAAGTGCAGCTCCGCGGAGCCCGGCCTAACACGCTGTGTACACAGAGGAGGCCGTGTGCTCGGAGGCCCATGTGTTTGCTCTGCCAATATCCGAGGCCCGCCGGCCCTCCAGCCTCCCTCTCCCTGGGCCAAACGGGAAGCATTAGGCACACACCGTCCTCCCCCGCACGCCCAGGAGGTGGGGTGGCGGGGAGGGGGGCGCCGAATGCTGTCTAAGCCACATGCTTCCTTTCCACTCTTTCCGGTTCACTTCTTAAATGTGTGTTTAGTGGCGTGTAATGTACACACATCATCTGCTCAGCTTGATGGATTTTCACAAACTGTCACACCCGGTATCAAACCAGTCAAGAACCAAGAACCGGATGGTTTCCAGCGTCCCTCTAGCTCTCCTGTGCTCCCGCGCAGGAACCACCTCCTGCAGAGGGGACCAGTGTCCGGACTTCTCACACAGACCAGGTTTGCCTGCTCGAAGCCTCCTCATTTCAAAACTTCCTCTCATAGTTTGAAGCCAGTGGGCTGTGTGTCAGCCCAGCAGGGCATGGTGACCGTGCAGCTGGCACAGACTCTGCCCTGGTTTGGTCAGGCCCCTCCATGCTCCGGCGTCAGGCCGACTCAGTTAAAGGACAGACTTGGTCTCGTGTCTCTGGCGGCCCTTCCAGTGCCAACATGTAGTCCCTGGATCCACTATACTGTCTCATGCACCAGGGGGCGGATGGACCCGTCACAGGAGGACTGGCTCTGAGCCTGTGTGTAACTTAGGAAGGTGGCAGCAGCTCTGCCCACCATGCCTCACTGTACCTCCTCCTTCCAAACCACCATCCAGAACATCAGAAGACGGGTCAGCCCAGCCAGTGTGGCTGGGTGGTTGAGCATGGACCTATGAACCAGGAGGTCTCGGTTCGATTCCTGGTCAGGGCACATGCCCAGGGCTGCAGGCTCCATCCCCAGGAAGGAGCATGCATGAGGCAGCCGATCAATGATTCTCTCTCATCATTGATGTTTCTGTCTCTCCCTCACCCTTCCTCTCTGAAATCAATAAAAGCATATTTTTTAAAAAGAAGACAGGTCAGTTCAAAATTCCCTCCACACCACCAGGATTCCCCTGATTTGTTCCAGTCCAGAATCGGGTCCATTCCATCTGAAAACCATTCCAGGCAGACTCAGAAAGGGAGGCTGGAAACTTCCCTCTGAATACGTTCTCAGCATCTGTCCCGCTCCTTTTGGCATTCCTGAAGCCTCTTTCTGTTTGTGTGTGTGGCTGAGGGTGGAAGGGAGTGGAAAGTGGCTGACAGAAACCAGGCCAGAGCTGGGGGTTCAACTTCTCATTCCAAAGCACAGCCCCGCCCATGTTCAGCAAGACAGAGAAGCAGGATGCTATAAAAACTTATGAAAGAAGATGTCAGAGCTTTAAAAATTATTTTAAAAAATAATCACAAAGATTAATTATATTTTTAAAATGCTATTTTAAAACTAATTTCCAAGTTACAGAAAAATTACAAGAAAGATGACAAGAACTCCCATACACTTTTCACCAAGACTCGTCAATTGTTAAAAGTCTCAGATATTTGCTTTCTATGTGGCTTTTGAATTCAGTTAAGACCATTTCCATTTATTAATTTTTTAAATTAATTGGGATGACATTGATCAATAGAAACATATAGATTTCAGGTATGGGTTTCTATGATCATTTTCATTTAGTGTTTGCTATGTTGGGCTTAAATTTTTCATGTTTCTATTTTAAAACTATCATCTTGGTATTTTCTACTTATCTGATTGGTGTTTTATTTCTTCTTTCCTCCTTTCCTTTTTTCTTTTAAATTAATTGAATATATGTTATGATTTCATGTTATCTCCTTCGTTGGCATATTAACTACACCTCTTCATTTTGATTTTTAATATTAGCTTTGACTTCAGATCTTTAATTCAAATAATATACTCTACATCTATAATAATTAAAGTGTAATATAATAATTAAAGTGTAATACAGTTTGTGAAAATCCATCAAGCTGCCCTAGGCCATTGTACTATTGCTATCAGACATTTGACCTCAATGTATGTTGTAAATTGCCTCATAGATTGATGTTGTTATTGCTTGAAACAGCCAAAATTATTTTTAAAAAGTTATCTTCAAATAATAAGAAAAATCATATCTTCCTACCATGTAATTAGCATTCCTGGCGCTCTCCATTCCTTTCTGGAGATCCAGGTCCCCATCTGGTATCATTTTTGATGGATTTCTCATAATATTTCTTGTGATGTAGGCCTCTGCTGATGAGCTCTTTCAGCTTTTATGTGTCTGAAGAAGTTTTTAGTTTGCCTTCATGTTGGAAAGATATTTTCTCTGGATACAGAATTCTAAGTTGGTGTTCCTTCTCAGAACTTTAAAGATGTTTCTTTACTGTCTCTGACTTGAACTGTTTTCAGTGTGAAGTGTGCTATATTCTACTCTTTGTTCCTTTGTACATGCTGTGCCTTTTTTCTCTAATTGCTTCTTATATGTTGCTTTCCACCACTGGTTTTAAGCAGGATATGCCTTGTTGTACTTCTTTTTTCTTCATATTTTTTATGTTCAGAGGTTTGTTGACCTTTTTGGATCTGTGAATATATAGTTTGTTAAAAATTAATTTTAAGGTTTATTTTTTAAATTAAATTATTTCTTCAGTATTTTCCTGTACACCCCTTCCTCTTCTTCTGTGACCCCATTACACATATATTAGGCCACTTGGAGCTGTTCCACAGCTGATGGGACAGTTCATTTTTCCTGTTCTCTTTTTATCTTTTGGGGTTTCATTTGGCATTTATTTTGTGTTTCTCTTGCTGTGGCATCAAATTCACTCATCTTCTCTTCTGGAGTCACTAATCTGCTGCTAATCCCATCTGATGTATTTTTCATCTCAGACCCAGGATGATGGGAAATTAATGTAGTGAGTAGAGAATCTATGATGCCATTGAGAGAATTAGATTTTCATGGAAGAGGTGGCATTTGAGATCAACCTCAAATAATAGGGAGTGAGAGTATTTTTGGAAGAAGTAGATTCAGAAAAAGGAGAGTCACCACTGGCAGAGGGACAAGTCACAGAGGTGAGAAAGGGCCTGCTGGTGTGGACACAGGTTGCACAGAGTGTGGAAAGGATAGAGAATGGATGCAGTGGAGAAGAGAATTGAATGTCAGAAAGAGTACCGGTATTTTACATTTTAGAGGCAGAAACATTAGGCTGGCATTGCAACAGAAATCCTGCCATAAAGCTCAAAACCACAACCAGAATTCCTAAGAGAAGTGGAGTTACAGACTCCTTGCATCAGAGTTGCTCCCCCTCGTTGGCAGTCAGCTCTCACATCTGAAACAAGAGGGTTGAACATTGCTTCTCCACTGTCTGCCATCGGTGATCTCCAGGTGTCTTCCTGCTCTGGATGTGCATAACTCCATGAGTCAACTTAATTTTAGTGACAATGGGGAGTCATTGATTTTGAGTAGGAGAGTGACATGCTTTTTAAGACATTGAGTATTTAAGCATTTGTAAACAAATTCAGTGAATAAATTCTTATTATAACTAGTGGCCTGGTGCACAAAACTTGTGCACGGGTAGGGTTCCTAGGCCTGGCCAGCGATCAGGACCGATCAGGACCTTCCAGCTGCCGGCCAGGTACTTCCTTCATCCCACACCACCACCCTGGTGGTCAGCACACGTCATAATGAGTGACCAAACTCTCAGTCTCCCAATCAAACTCCCAAAGGGACACTTTGCATATTAGCCTTTTATATATTTAGATAGTTAGTGAGACTTAGAGGAAAGATACTATATGCAAAATGAGTGTGTATGTTTTTCCCAGTCCCTGAAGAAATCAGGGTGAAGATAGGGCCAGAGAAAGGTTGCATTAAGGATATGTTTTTGAAAGTCTATTTTGCAATCAAGTAAACATCAAATGGTGGTTTCCAGTGTTGAACCCCAAATTGTCCCAATGGGAAATCCCAGCTGAAGACTGAGACACCATTTATGACCCAGCTGGCTCCTCCAAACACTATGGTGTAGTAATAGCAAGAATTACAACAGGCTTGAGTTTAAATTTTCATTTTCATTAATGAGATTCTTTAACCTCAGTGATTCTTGGTTTTTTCGTCTGTAAAATAGTGAGAATAATGCCAAACTCAAAGATTTTTTGGTAAAATTTAAATACTTCTTAGATACCACAACTAAAGCACAATCCGTACAAGAGGAAATTGATAAATTGGACATCAAATGATACTGTAAAGAGAATGAAAAGACAAGACACAGACTGGGAGAGACATTTTTTAAAAATCTGATAAAGTATTTGTATTCAGAATCCTTATAATAAAACCCTAATATGCAGATCAACCAGAGGAACAACTGGTCGCTGTGATTCGCATTTACCACCAGAGGGCAGATGCTCAACACAGCCAGGCTATTGGCTGGCAAGTGCATTGGCAGTGGTGGGAGCCTCTCCTGACTCTGCTGTAGGCAGGTGGTCAGGACTGCGAGAGCCCTGGACTGTGAGAGAGATGTCTGACAGCTGGCTTGGGGATCCGGCCTAAGCCACCAGGCGGACATCCCAAGGGGTCTCGGACTGTGAGAGGGCATAGGCCGGGCATGAATGTTGTGCACTGGGCCTCTAGTATATGAAGAATTCTTGAAACACAATAATAAGAACTCAAATAAACCAATTAAAAATAAGCAAGAGATTTTAATAGACATTTTACCAAAGAAGATATAGTATGACAAGTTATAATATATAAAAGAAGATATAGTATGCCAGCACATGAAAAGATGAAGTACCTCTATACATACTATCTAATAAAAGAGTAATATGCAAATCAACCATCACTCTGATACACCCATAAGCCATGCCCACCAGCCAATCAGGAACGAGTATGCAAATTAACCCAACCAAGATGGCTACAGCCACAGAGACAGCAGGAAGCTAGGGTTCCCCTGGCAATGAAGGAAGCCAAGCTTTCCGCACACCCTGGTGGGCCCAGGCCTCCACTCAAGGCTACAAAGTTTCAATTATAGAAGATAAATAAAGCCCAACAAAAATGGCTGTGGCAGGCCATGGAGTAAGCAGGAGGCTTGGTTCTGCTCAAGGCTACTAAGTTTCAATTATAGAAGATGAATAAATCCCAGATACCAGGGCCTCCACTTGGGTCACTAGGGGGCGTGGCCAGCCTGCAAAATACCATAAGCCCCTCGCTCAGGCTGCCCCACACTCCAAGGAAACCTCCACCCTGATCCGGGACACCCTTTAGAGAAAACCAGCTGGCCCCCACCCCCACCCATGCACTAGGCCTCTATCCTATCTAATAAAAGAGTAATATGCAAACTGACCATCATTCCAACACACAAGATGGCTGCCCCCATGTGGACATAAGATGGCTGCCACAAGATGACCATCAGGGGAGGACAGTTGGGAGGGACAAGGCCTGCAGTTGGGGGTGATCAAGCCTGCAGGTGATGAAAGTTAGGGGTGACCAGGCTGGCAGAGTAGGAAAGTTAGAGGTGACTGGGCCTATAGGGAAGGGCAGTTGGGGGAGACCAAGGTCTGCAGGGGAGAGCAGTTGGGGGGGGGGGGGGAGATCAGGTCTGCAGGAAAGGGCAGTTAGGGGTGATCAGACCTGCAGGGCAGGGAAGTTAGGGAAAACAGGCTGGCAAAAGAGCAGTTAGGTATCAATCAGGCTGACAGGGAAGTGGTTAGGTGTGATTAGGCTGGTAGGCAGAAGTGGTTAGGGCAATCAGGAAAGCAAGCAGAAGAGCAGTCCTGGATTATGAGAGGGATGTCCCACTGCTAGTTTAGGCCCGATCCTACTGGGTCCCAGATTGGAGAGGATGCAGGCTGGGCTGAAGGACACTCCCCCATGCATGAATTTTGTGCACCAGGCTCTAGTTCTATATAATAAAGAACTAATATGGAAATGGTCATCACACCCTCATGCCCTTGCATCCTCATGCTGGGGTTAGGGGATCTGAGGCCGCACTCTCCACCCAGCAGAGCTTGATGGGAGACCTGAGGCCGTGCCTCCCACCATGTGGGGCTTGACAGGGGTGGGGCCAGCCGAGTCTGGGTCTTGTGCAATTTCAAGGTGCACGTGGGTGGGTGGGGACTTGACTCTGGGTCCAGCAGTGCACCCCAGACTCTGACAGGAGGAAGATTTTCATATACATTTTACTAATTTTCTTTCCTCTCTGACACTTCTATTATAGAGAAAGGGCAAATAGCAATATTAAAATATTTCCTCTAGCCGAAACCGGTTTGGCTCAGTGAACAGAGTGTCGGCCTGGGGACTGAAAGGTCCCAGGTTTGATTTCAGTCAAGGGCATGTACCTTGGTTGTGGGCACATCCCCAGTAGAGGGTGTGCAAGAGGCAGCTGATTGATGATTCTCTCACATCGATGTTTCTAACTCTCTATCCCTCTTTCTTCCTCTCTGTAAAAAATTAATAAAATATATATTAAAAAATAAAATAAAATATTTCCTCTAATTCCCTTTCAATGTGCACGAATTTTATGCACCGGGCCACTAGTACTTTAATAAAGAAAGAAAATAAGCGTCTGTGTTGCACAGACATGAATTGAAATCCTACTATAAATTCTACTCAACAGTTACAGAATATGGGAACTTAGGCAAGTCACATAACCTCTCTGAACCTCTCAGTATTGTCCCCTGTAGAATTATGATGGTAATGACCCTACCTTCCTTATAAGACTGTTAGGAACACAGGATGAAATGATACATATATATTGCTTACCACAATACCTGGGACGTAGTAGATGCTCAATAAATATTAATTATTAAAGAGCATCCCATAGCACCTGGCTCCATAAAATGCCACCCTGTCTCTACCCTTACCTTCTCCCACTGGACTCTCTGTGTTTGACCATGAAACAGTCTCACCTCTAGGTGAAGAAGGGCTATTAGCTGCCCCAGGCACAAAAAGCCAGCTGCTGAGTGACACCGTTCAGCTGGGTCTGGATCTCCCCTCCGGTCCCCAAGTGGATGATGTGGCTGATGTTGGCAGCACCGGAGAGAGCTAGGGGCAGCCTTCCCTGGGGCTGGGACTTGGCCTAAGAGGCCCGAGCCCTTCCTTTCTCCTGAGCCCTCCTGGAACTTTCCGCGTCCACATGTGCTGTGCAGCGCTGCAGTCTGCGGGCCCGGGCCCTCCCTCCGGGGTGGAGCGAGCACTTTGGAGGAGGGTGGCCCTATTGTCCGGGGGATTCTTTGGCCACAAAGGCCCTGCTGAAGGCTCCACCACGTCCCTGGCACGAAACTGGGACCAGAACTTTCCTGAAAGAACAAGGCCTGCTCTGTGTGGCCGCAGCGGTTGAAACTTTAGCAGCGGTGGCCGAGACCGCAACCCCACCACCGACCGAGTCTGGCAACAAAGACGTCCCCTTTCAGTTAACCTTTCACTTCCTCTGGGCTCCCGACAAAGGGCCCGGGGTGTGGGGTGAGGGGCGTAGGGCTGGGAGGTGTGGTCAGGACCGGGGGGCGGTGGCTGGGAATAGTGAGCGGGTTTCAGGTGCAGCTGAAATAAAAGGAGTTTGTTCGGCTTCTCAAGGAAGGTTTGCTGTTTGCCTGGTGGCAGGTGACGGTGCCAGTTTTAAGTATCCGATCAGACTCCCAAACAAGCCCTAATGGGAAGTGAGCTGAGCTCTGGAGGCCAAACCTCCCCCAAAAAGATATCTGCAAGCATTGTCTGCGGTCTGGGGTTTGGGGAATTCTGGAAGGAAGGTGGCTTACATACCCCTATGTTTACCAAATATAGTGCCAGGACCCATGTGAACCTCACAACCATTTTTTTTTTCCCCAGAGGAGGCAATGAAGACTCAGACTGCATCTCAGCCCTGGAATCTGAAAACCATTCATTCGTTCATTCATCATTCATTCATTCAGTAAGCAGTGGAGATTGCCCGGTGTGGGCCGGGGTGGGGAACAGGGTAGTGAACACAATGCAATTCCGCCCTCGGGTTGCTCAGTAGCGTAGTGATGTGGGTCCATCACACCCTGGTGTGTGGCCTGGGACAAGTTCCTGAACTGTTCTGCGCTCCAGTTTTTCCTTCTGATAAGTGGAAGTCTTCCAAAGGATTGCCATAAAGATGAAGAGAGATTAAATGAGCGGATATACGTCACACCCCCAGGGCCTGGCACAGCGTACATGCTCCGCAAATCGGGCCATGATGGCTGTCAGTGAGGAGCAGGTTGGGACTCAGGCTGCTCTTGTGTCCTCATGTCCTCCAATGGGAAGAGCCAAGGCGCAAAGCCTCGTGTCCTCAGAGGGGAGTGGGGCCGCTGGGAGTTCCCCAGAGCCACGTCCATCCTGGGACGGGGGTTGGCCCAGGGGACCGTGCTATTCAAACCGAAGCTCCCCGGACTCTATTCGTGTGGTCCTGAGATAGTCACCATAAAACAAGCAGATTGTCAAATGATAGCGGGGAGGGGAAGGAGACCTGGGGGGAGATAGGAGAACAACCGAAGGACTGGTATGCATGAATATGGGTGCAACCAATGAACACAGAACTCTGGGGAGGGAGGGCATGAATAGGAGGTGGGGGGGGCAATGGTAAGATATGTACACATATAATACCTTAATAAAAAAAATTGGAAATAAAACAAAACCAAAACGAAGCTCCCTCATTCACAAGAAGCCCAAGCTTTCACTGAGGGTTTTTCTGAAGGTGCTGCGTACGTTTCAGCCCGTTCATTCCATACATATTTTCGTTAGCATCTTCCAAGAACCATGTGATGTTGCTATGACACCTGTTTCAAGGAGAGTACAGCGCCCTGTATGATGGGGGGACAACGGGGGCGGGAGGCTGAGACAACAGATGACCCAGCCTTGGTGTCATGGGGCTGCGCCCTCTCCTTTTCTCCTCCCCTGACTTAGTCACCTCCAGTGTTCCCCTCGCATAGTAGGTCTAAATCTGTCCTCTCCTCCCTGCTGCCATCGCCCAGTCCACACCCCGCTTGGTTACTATGTCACCCGCTCACAGGGACTCTGTCTCCAACACCTCCCTCCCTGATTCCACACGGCCTGCCACATCCACCATGCTCACAGCTCACCACACCTCACTGTTCTGCTCGAAAATCCTCAACAGCCCCACTCATACACACGTGAGGCCTCCGCAAACACAGCCCCAGCCTTCATGTCCCAGCTGCCCCGGGTCCTCTCGGCTGGTAAAACTGGTTGCCATGCATCCCCAGAGCCGCTCGGTGCCCGTCCCTGAGGCCCTCACCCTGCTTCTCGCGCCAGGAAGCCCATCATTTCACACACAGACTTTTCTACCAGCCTCTGTTCTGTTAACTCCTAAATCGGTTTCTAACTATTGACAGCAGTTGCTTAAGGAGTGACGCGTCCCAGCGCCGGGGACCTTGCTTCGCAGTCATCCATGCCTACAACGCGTACAAAGCGCTCTTCGCAGACAGTTACTCTTCCTCACAGACACTCAGGGAAGAAAGCAGGTGGGTGTTTTCATTACTCGTCTTTCCATTTTACAGGTGAGGGAAGAGTAACAGAGAGCTAAGGTGACAGGGCCCAGTTAAAATGCCAATTCGAGATCCGTGAGCTCATGTCCTATGTCCCCTCCCCCTCCCCATTCTGTGAGGCCCGAATGAGCTGCTTTTCAATGGGGAGATTCATGTAACGAATACATGTTTATTCAACAAGAAGGCAGAAGAAGCTTCTAGTCAGCAAGGCCAACACCCTGGTGGGTCCAGGGGTGGCAAGCAGTGGGCTCAGCCTGCCGAGTGACTCAGCCTCACAGTCTGTCGCCTGCAGCTCCACTCACACATGCTGGGTACCTATCATGCGTTGGGCCTGTGGTAGTAGGGCGACATCTCAGACCCACTGGGGCTTCTAGGAGGGAGCAGTCCTGGTAGGAAAGGGTGCCAGCAGAGGCAGACAGGGCTATGGTGACACAGGATGCTCTGTGGAGGCAGCGGGATCTGTGGAGAGAGCGTGAGGGAGGAACCGCTGATTCATGGAAGGGGTGAAAGAGCAAAGGAAAGGACAGCATGCTCTGGAATGGGGATAAGATGGATGGAAGTGGAGGGGGAAAGAGGGGGGACTTCCCATTCCAGAGAAGCCCTCACCTCTCCTTCTACCTGAGCCCTCTTTCCTAACTCAGGCTGCGGTGCTTTAGACACTATAGTCTCATATTTAAAATAGACATCTTTTATTATGCTCTTATTTTTATCAGAAATACTAGAAGCCCGATGCATGAAGATTCGTACAAAAATGGGCCTTCCTTTCCCTGGATGCCAGCACCGCCTTCACTCTGGCCAGAGCCACCTTTCCAACTTCCCATGCTGGCTGGAGTCCCGGAGCAGCTGTGGTGGTGCAGAACAACCTGCCCCGACCACTTGGTGCCGGCATATGCAAATTAACCTGCCACCTTTGTTAGGTTAATTTGCATACTCACTCCTGATTGACTGGTGGGTATCGCAAAGGTACGATCAATTAGCATGTTGCTCTGAAACCCGTTTGGCTCAGATAGAGCGTCGGCCTGCAGACTGAAGGGTCCCGGGTTCGATTCCGGTCAAGGGCATGTACTTGGCTGCAGGCACATCCCCAGTGGGGGGCTGTGCAAGAGGCAGCTAGTCGATGTTTCTCTCTCATCGACGTTTCTAGTTCTCTATCTCTCTTCCTTCCTCTCTGTAAAAATCAATAAAATATATTTTAAAAAATTAGCATGTTGCTCTTTATTAGGTAGATTGAAAGCTTAGGATTTTAAAAAAATATATCTTTATTGATTTCAGAGAGGAAGGGAGAGACAGACACATCAGTGATGAGAGAGAATCATTGATCAGCTGCCTCCCGCACACCCCCCACTAGGGATCCAGCTGGCAACGTGGACATGTACCCTGACTGGGAACCAGCCGTGACCTCCTGGTGCGTTGGTGGATGCTCAATCACTGAGCCACCTAGGCCAGGCAAAGTTTTGGTTTTTTTTTTTTTTTTAAAAAAAAAAACAGGAAATACTAGATGATTTTGAATGCACATGATCCCGGATGGATCCTTAACGGAAAAGAAAAACCAAATAAACCATTTCCTGGCTCGGCTATAAAACCAACCTCACACTCCGGGCGAACTCCCTTTGCAGCCACATAAAAGGCCAGTGACGCCAGACAGCTCCGCCTGCGTCCTCCATGGACCCGCGGTTCTCCCCGCTGGAGCCGGGGCTGCTGCAGCCTCGGTGCCTCCCTGGGTGAGAGGAGCCCGTCTGTAGGCACCAGGAACGAGGGTGGGGGTGGGCCCCCCTGGAGAGGAAAGTCTCTCTGAGCCCCGGGAGTGAGGGTCCTCACGGGGCGGTCAAGGCCCCACAAAGCCGGGGAAGGAGCTATTGAGATTTAATTGTGCAAACCCACGTGGCTGGTGGGAAGGACAGGGGAAAGGCTGGGGGCGGGGTGGGGTTCTTTCTTCTTTCTTCCCTTTGTTTTCTTTCTCCTTCCCCACCACCACCACTTCCACCGACCCCCCGCTGATGGGATAAAAAGAAAAGGCTGAGTCTGTCTGTCGCAGGCTGGGGACTTTCTTAGGGTTCTCTGTGTGGTGTCATTTGAAAAAAAAAGACAAAACCTCCAAACAACACACAGTTGTATTAACACAAAAGTCCAACTCCACGGTTTGAAATCTCCCTCTCCATTCCCAGGGACAGGTTTCCCAAATGGAGCCCAGCTCATCTGTGCGGACAATGGGGTCCCCCGGGGAACTGCACGTGATCGGACCAGCGAGGGAGGGGGCAGAAGGGTCAGTGGGAGGGGACGCTCTCCTGGTCCCTGTGACCTTCCCGCAGCTCTGTGAGCAGGGTGTGAGTTTCCTATTTTCAGCCTACGTTTCCTGTGTTCACACGTGATCCCAAATGCCCAAAGGACCAAGGCACGGGGCAGGTCCACGCTCTTGCTACCAACCTCAAGGGCATTCTCAACTTGCTCTCCTGTCAGCTCTTCCCCCCACCCCCACCCCGAGTCTGGCACCCCAGCACCCAGTGTAGGGCCTTTGTGAGGATACAGCACACATGGTTGAACAAACACGTATGGGTGTATATATATATATATATATATATATATATATATATATATACTTATATATGCATTGTCTCAAGTATGTTTGAAAGTTTATAAAGATTCCTAAACAGCAGCAGCAACAACAGCAGTAGGATGTCCCTCAGCTGCTAGAATCTGGGAAATAGGGAGAAATCTGGCGCTGGGACCTAAAAGGGCCCTTTCAGACCCTGAGAAATCTCTGGGACGCTCCAGGCAAAATGTTGGCTAAATTAAAGGGAAGATGCAGGATCTCTGATGTAAATGATTATGTTCACCAGGTAACAGAGTGAAGCAGAATTAGATTGCCAGGAAAACGGAATACTGCTGGGAACCCTCTCTCTCTCTCTCTCTGGGATAAAATCTCGTGTGTGTGCACTGGGGGAATATTGCTTCCAGGGACACAGGCCTTTGGGAAGCCAAGGCATGGAGTTTGCCGAGCCACAGGAGACCAGAGCTGAAGAAAATGGAAAAGTGCCTACAGCCCCTGTCCTACAGACTCAGACACAAAGGCCCCGGAAGAACCCTGCTTAGAAGGAAAGCAGATCATAACCCTCTCTCCCCAGAAGGTCCCCGCCCCCACCTCAGACCCAGCGGGTCCACTGTGCGTGTGGGTGTTTTCAGTTAGGAAGGGTAGCCTGAGGGGTAAATGCTTTGCCCATTCACAGGCGTGCCCAGGGCTGCAGCCACCAGTGACATGCTTCAGGGGAGACACGGTGCCCCTGGGGTCTCCTCCCCACCACAGTGTAAGATGGCATCTTCAGTCCTCGGTGCAGGCTGAAGCCACATCCCCATGGGGCCTCTGGCCCACATTGGGCATGGCAGCCGCCAGTGTATCCACAGGGTGGAGACTGTAGGGTCGAGTCCCAGCAGGATGCTGAGGCCAGCCTGGCCTCACACTCACAGGCACAGTATAGGCACAGGGACAGTCTACAGGCTCTCTCTCTCTCTCTCTCTCTCTCTCTCTCTCTCTCTCTCTCTTTCTCTCTCTCTCTTTCTCCTGCTGCTGCTGTGTGAGGCTGCCCTGGTCGTGGTGGCCCATGACTTTGCCTCCTTAATCTGGCTGCCTCCCCGCCCTTCTTCAAAGTACAGCTTACGGCTCCTAAACTCTGTGTGGCCCGGGGCAGGCCTGACCAGCCCTTTGTCCTCCCTTTCCCCCCGCACCGTGCAGCCTCATTAGCGGGCCTCGGGTAAGCCGTGAGCCGAGTGACCAGTTCACAGCCGTCGGGGGGACCTTGGCTTTCCTCTCAGTCAGACCCTCAGAAGCGGCTTCAACAATCCGGGGCTTTCAGAGGATGAACAAGCCTCGTGTTTGTATTTGCTGCTGCTGCTGTTCCCTGGGCTTCCAATCGCTTTCTGCTCCGTCATGCTTTTCTTTCACCTTCCTCCTCCTAAAATAAGGCTTCTCTCTCTCTCTCTCTCTCTCTCTCTCTCTCTCTCTCTCTCTCTATATATATATATATATATATATATATATATATATATATGTATTTTACAGAGAAGAAGGGAGAGAGATAGAGAGCTAGAAACGTCAGTGAGAGAGAAACATCGACCAGCTGCCTCTTGCACACCCCCTACGGGGGATGTGCCCGCAACCAATGTACATGCCCTTGACCGGAATCGAACCCGGGACCTTTCAGTCCGCAGACCGACGCTCTATCCACTGAGCCAAACCTGTTTCGGCAATAAGGCTTCTCTTATTGCTATCGAAAGACAGCAGATGTTTGAAGGAGGGAGCAGAACTGGCTGGAGAACAGAGACCCGAGGAAATGAGGAAGACACCCAGGGGCCAGTGGGAGCCGGGAGAACTTGCGGAGGGGAGCTGGGAGAGCGGGGGTAACCCCCGCCTCTGTTCCAGCGACTCCCACAGATTAGGCAGATTCCCTCCCTGCCCTGGCCTCAGTCTCCTCACTGTACAACAGGGATCAAATGGGCCCACTGCATAGGTCTACTGTAACACTGAATAAAACAGTGAATACGAGGAAGCTTTGCATCGTCTCGTGGCCCAGGTCTGCTGATGTCCATTGACCCACAGAAACTTCTCTGGCAGGAGTGAAACTAACAGACAAGGTAGCATTCTCTCGATGCTAATGGAGTCGTTACACAATACGCCGCCCAGCCTCCCCAGGTGTAGCGGTGGCAGAGAGGAAATCTGATTCCCCGGCGGTGGCAGGTGCAGTGGGTGGGCCTGGGCCCAGGTCCCAGGATGACAGGAGGCACTCAGGGAAGCTCGGGGAGCGTCCTAAGAGAGGGTGGTGCGCGATGGCCGAGCCTGCCCTGCCTTCTGCTTTGTGGAAGCGATGCTTGGCCAACTCGAGCAGTTAGGGAATCTTCAAAATGTTAGATGTGGGAATTCCCATCAATGCTGAGCTTCATTTAAAAAATGTTCTAAACCACTTCTTGAGCCCAATAATGTTCTTTTGGTCAAGCTCTGGGCCTGCCCTTATCTGAGGCTGGATTAGCAGGAAGCCAGGCGATTCAATCAGCAGGAACCTCCCACCTACACTCCCCTCTATGAGAGTCAGCCTGCCCTGATGCCTAAAACCACCACGACAGGCCAGTACCCCTGGTTCCTTCTGGAAGCCAACCACCCGGACGCACGGGTCAATATGTGTCATCTGTCATTGAGCTGTCTCAGGGAGAGCAGGGCAAATCCTGTTGTTTTTTTTATACATGTATTGCTCTGCAAGTTGATCATCGTCATTGTATCTTGGATACCTTTCATTCTAGTATATGCAGGCTTTGCACATGCGCTCTTTAATTGCTACACAGGGAAGGAAGGACCACCGACGATCAGAGTTGTCTGGCAACGGTAGAGCAGCCTTGAAAAGCAATGAGCTTCCTGTCACTGGAAGTGGTCAAGTGGATGCTAACTGCACAGTCACAGTGAGGCTTCCTGCACTGGGTGTGCAGGTCATAAGAAGAGGAATATGCCGAACCCGGTTTGGCTCAATGGATAGAGTGTCGGCCTGCAGACTGAAAGGTCCCAGGTTCAATTCCAGTCAAAGGCATGTACCTTGGTTGCGGGCACATCCCCAGTGGGGGGTGTACAGGAGGCAGCTGATCGATGTTTCTCTCTCATTGATGTTTCCAACTCTCTATCCCTCTCTCTTCCTCTCTGTAGAAAATCAATAAAATATATATTTTTTTAAAAAAGAGGAATAAGTAACTGATAATTGCTGGGCAATTGCTATGACCTAAGCACCATTCTAAAGGCTTTATATAGGCTCTCTCGTGCATTACTCACAGAACTCTATTACGTAGATACCCTTTATTACTCCCATTAGTGCAGATAAGGAAATGGAGGCACAGGGAAGTTAAGAAACGTGTCCAAGATTGCAGAGCTGATATGTGGCAGAGCCGGACCCACAGCTGGGGAGGACGCCTCCAGAGGCCAGGGCCTCAGCCTCAATACTGAAACGCCTACCCTTATGGGAGGTCTCCAGGCAAACACCCTTCCATCTCCGATCCCCACTTTGCCAAGAGCTGGTGTTTCTGTGAAGCTGGACCTGGATGGCTGGTCCCTCCCTTTGCAGCTAGGCAGTCAGGCAAACAGAAGATGTGTGGGGAGAGAAGCTTTCCTTAGAGCAGTGTTTCCCAAACTTTTGACATATGTGTATCCCTTCTATAATTTTGGTAATGCTGAGTACCCCTCGTCAAAAAAAAAAAAAAGGATGTATTTTAATAACACTAAAAATATATTTATTTATTTTCTTTTTTTTGGTACATACACAAAATAATAATAAACGAAAAATAAAATTATTCATAACAAAATATAAATAAAAGTTATATTATAAATAACATTTATTTGGATCAATGAGAAGGATGAAATTGACTCGACTCATGTGAACGTAGAATTAGGCGCAGCTAAGCACGGTGCGGTGCATATCCCCACCAAACTCCGGTGCAACGCGTACCCCCACCAACCTCTTCCGGTACCCCTGGGGGTACACGTACCACACTTTGGGAAACACTGCCCTAGAGGAAGGATACAGAAGGCATGTCCCCTCTGGGGCAGGGCTCGCTTAGGAGGGGCAGGAGGCCACCAGGATGTGTCCTCCAGTTGATAGCCAGGCCCAGGCCCAGGGCAATAGCGGCCCAGTGGGGCTTCTGCAGTCCTCCAGGGGCTCCCCAGCTGCCCCGTGGGTATTTTGACCTGATACCCGATCTGGCTTGTGTGCACATGACTTAGACTCAGGCCTGGAAGGAGATGAAACCATCTGGGGCCTGGCACATGTTGACTTGGCAGCTCACCGAGTGGAAGCAGCCAGTGCCAGAACGCCTGCCCGCTGGGAACTGGCTCGCCGGGGCCAGAACGCCTTCTGCAGCTACACAGGAACGCTTCCTGCTGATTGGATTTCTCCACAAGGATTCCTGGATCTCTATTAAAGAAAAGGTAGAAAGAGTAGAAAACAAATCCCCCAGCGCAGACTCTCCAGGCTAATAATAGTCCTATAGCCTATTTATTGAGCACCTACGACAATCCATGCCCTTGACAAAATGCAGTTTCTTCTGTGGCTTCTGGTGGTGCCTGTACTCGCACTGGGTGACGTGGATGGAGCATTGTGAGGCGCTGGGCTGCACAGGAAGTAGAGTGGTAGAATGAGCCAATCCTGGCTTTTCCACTTACTAACGTGTAACCTTGGGCAATTTACTGAATCTTTTTGTGTCACACTTTTTTTCCATCTACAATGTGGGGATAAGAATACTAGGTTGTCCAGAGATTGAGGTAAGATAGAAAACACTTAGCATAATATCTGGCATTGAATAAACATTATCTTCCATTATTATTGGCATTTCACTTGTTATTAGCAATTATTATGTCAGTATTGTTATTATCCCCATTTTATAGATGAAAAAAGTAAGGAACAAGGAATTTCAGTAAATTGCCCAAAATTATCCTATCTAATAAAGAGGTAATATGCAAATTGACCATCACACCATCACAAAGATGCCAGGGCCCACGGCGGAAGCAGGGTTTCCATAACGCAAGATGGCTGTGTCCACAGTGGAGGCAGGGTTTCTGTAACACCAGATGGCTACACCCACAGCAGAGGCTGAGTTCTTGTAACGAGCCTTAATCAGCAGGGACCTGAGGCTACGTGGCACTGGGCCAGGGCAGGGGGCCTCAGGCCATGCCCCCCACCTGGCAGAGCTTTATGGGGGACCTCAGGCCATGCCCGCCACTTGGAGGGGCTTAACAGGGGACCTCATGGTGCACCTCCCACCCCGGTTCTGGGCCAGAGGACCTCAGGCTGCTCCCCCCACAGCGGGGCTTGATGGGGGATCTCAGGTCATACCCTCCCACCTGGAAGGGCTTGACAGGGTCCTCAAGGTGTGCTCCCCTACTCTGGCCTGAGCTGTGGGACCCCAGGCCGAGCCCCCCATCTAGTGTCAGGCTGGGGGACCCGAGGCTGCACCCCTCCACCCTGTGTGGCTTGACACTGGTGGAGCTGGCCACATCTGGATCTCGCCCAGTGGGGGTGGGGCTTATTGGGTCTGGGTCTCATGTAATTTTGAGGTGCCATGGGTGGATGGAGACTTGACTCTGGGTCCCAAGGCATGTCCCGTCTCTGACAGGAGGAAGATTTTCATATACATTTTACTAATTTTCTTTCATCTCTGACACTTCTATTGTAGAGAAAGGGCAAATAGCAATATTAAAATATTTCCTCTAATTCCCTTTTCATGTGCGTGAATTTTGTGCACCGGGCCACTAGTATAGCCAATAAATGACAGAGACAGAATATAAACCCAGGTTTTTCTGGCTACAGAGCAATCACTCTTATCTGTCAAATGAACTGTCCCCCCAGCAATTCCTAGAATATTAACATCAACTTTCAGGAGTGTTTCTAGTCACTGATGTGGTGAAGAATGTTAGATATTCCCATTTATTCACCTGGAGAAATTGCTTACATTAATCAAAAAGGCAAGGACATTTCTCAAGGAATTCAATTAATACATCTTCCAGGGAGAGAGCTGTGGCAGACGCGAAGTGAAAGGCAGTGTAGTTTGCTGGAGGGACCCCTCGGCTGGGTCAGGAGAGCCGGGTGTCCTCCTGGCCTGCCACTAATTTGCCATATGAACCAGCATGCTATTGGCCTTCTGAGGGGTAAGTTCCATTACCTGTACAGTGAGGGCTGAGTCTCCAAGCCCTTCAAGAGGCCTTCTGGTTTGTGAGCATTTTTTTACTCATTCATTCGGCAAGTTTCACTGAGCATCTTACTCTGTGCCAGGAGCCATTTTAGGAGCTGGAGAGCAAGAGCAAACAATACGGTCGGCGAGGTCCTTGCCTTCACAGAGCGTGGAGGTTGTCAGAGAGAAGCAAACAGATAATGAGCACAAAGTGGTGGGTCACCTGAAAGCACAGGGCTGGAGCACCCCGCAAGAAGGCCCCCCTGTTTCCAGCTTGAGGAACCAGGCAGGTTTTCCTGCCAGAGGGGCGTTTCAGCTGAGACCCAAAGGCTGAGCAGATGCTAAAGTGGTGGGGGTGGAGGGAGGTTTCTGAGAAAGAGTCACAGATTTGTCCATTATGAGCATGGCACATTTGAAGAAAGGAGTAAAGTGGAGCATGGCTAGGTCTCAGAGCGGGAGGGGGAGGAAGTGGCTGTGGAGGGGTCTGGGCAGGAATGCAAGGCCCTGAGATCATGCCAGACCCTCAGCAAATGGGTTAAGGATTTTGATTTTACCTTTATTTTTTATTTTTATTTTTTAAAATATATTTTATTGATTTTTTTTACAGAGAGGAAGAGAGAGGGATAGAGAGTTAGAAACACCGATGAGAGAGAATCATCGATCAGCTGCCTCTTGCACACCCCCGACTGGGGATGTGCCCACAACCACCGTACATGCCCTTGACCGGAATCGAACCTGGGACCTTTCAGTCCGCAAGCCGATGCTCTATCTACTGAGCGAAACTGGTTTTGGCTTACCTTTATTTTTATATATATATATTTTTATATCCGTTTTTATGAGGTATAATTTACATAGCACATTCATCCATCTCAAGTGTACGGTTTGAAGGGTTTGGACAAATGCATACCTTTGTGATTATTACCGCAATTGAGACAGAGAACATTTCCATCATCTCCCCCCCCCCCCCCCAAAGTTTCTTCCTGCCCCTTTGGAACCAATTCCCTCCTCTTGCGGCAGAGAGTCAGACTGATGTGCTTTCTATCACTATGCTTTTGCCTTTTCTAGAATTTCATGTAAATGGGGTCATACACTTCGTAGACTTTTACCCTGATCCCAGGTCAGTAGACGTGCTGTGGAAAAGTGAGCACTGATTTATCTTTTTTTAAAAAATATATATTTTATTGATGTTTTACAGAGAGGAAGGGAGAGAGCTAGAGAGCTAGAAACGTCGATGAGAGAGAAACATCGACCAGCTGTCTCTTGCACACCCCCCACTGGGGATGTGCCCGCAACCAAGGTACATGCCCTTGATCGGAATTGAACCCGGGACCCTTCAGTCCGCAGACCGATGCTCTACCACTGAGCCAAACCGGTTTCGGCTGATTTATCTTTGAATCATGCAGGAGCCACCCAAGGGTTTTAGGCTGATCTGCAGTTTAGAAAGATCACCCCGGCTCCACCACAGAGGAGATGAAATCATAGGAGGTGAAAATGGAGGTGGGCAGACCTGGGGGCAGGGAGAGAATGCAGAGGCCTCGATGCCCCGGCGGGGACAGCAGGCTCTGGAGTCGGAAATCAGGATGTGAGGGCAACTCAGAAGGTGGAATAGGCAGGACTTGGCCTCTGGTGACTGGATGTGGTGCAAGCATGGAGTGGGGGTGGAGGGATAGAGCTGGGTGAGAATCAGGTTGAGCAGAGTGATCGCAGCGCCAGGCAGGGAAGCTGGGTAGTCCGTGGGTGCTGACCTGCAGCTCCCACACCTGGGGCCTCTGTTCTTTGCTGTCCATGCAGGCTTTCCTGGATGATCCTGCCCCCACTCTAGGCCCACAGCTCTAGGCCAGACCTGAGCTTCCCACCCGTCCAGCCAGCTGCACATGGACCGCTCCTCCTTGGCGTCTCCGAGCACCACAGGGCCAACGTGGTTCAGCCAGAACCATTCATCTCTCCCCCCCCCCCCAACACCTCCGCCTCTTCCTTTTGGGAACCCCCATTTCTGCAAGCGGCACCACCCTGCGTCCAGTCCACTTCCAGACCTAAGCCACCCACGGCCACGGGGAGCAGTGCGCGCCTGCGAAATCAATGCGCGGCTCGGAGACTTTGGGTTTGGCTGAGCAGGCTGTTGTTGCAGGGGCAGGAGGGGGAGAGCAATTATCGGCCTTCAAGACTCCGCCTGCGCCGTTGGCAGGCGCGTTTTTTTGTTTTGTTTTTTTTTCCCTGGGTGTCAATACCAGCCCAGGGTCATTTTTCAGTTTGCCAATGGCTGTCATTGCGCGGGGCTGAGTGGCTCTCCAGAGAATCCCGCGCCGTTCCCCCATTCTCTCCTCCCGGACACGGCTCCATAGACACACGCCCCAGGCCATGGATCATGTTTTGCCCATAACCCGTTAATTACTAAATAAAACAACCCAGCTTTCAACCTGATTAAGCCCAGATTAATGGGCGGCAGCGGGTTTCACGCGCCCGCGCCATTTATCACGGAAAGGAGCTGCTGTGTCTTTAACGATTTAGCTACCTGGCCTCGCCAGGCCTGCCGGGGGACCGCGGCTAATTGCCGGTTCTTGGTGTCTGACCTGGAAAGGCCCAGGTGACAGCTCCCGTTAGCCAGGCTCGGCCCGGCTGGCGACAAAGGATGGCAGGAAGCCCTTCCCTCCCCACCACGCCAGCTGCCAGCTGGCACAGGTTGAGTCCACTTGTAAATGTATATATATGCTCTTCTCCCTTCCCCTGCCCACCCCGTGCCCTTTCTCAGAATGTCTGAGAGAGCGAATCATTTTTGTCTGCAATTGTGACATTTCACCAAGAATTCCAGGACCATTCACAAAAATGAGGGGGGAAAAAGTTGTTTCCTGTGGTTCCTTTTTTCTACATCGTAGCCTGGTCTGGCCCTGCTGTGGGGTGGAGCGAGGACGTTGCTGTAATCATTTATCACTGAAAGATCCTTTGATTAAAAGGCTCTTCAAATGTGAGAACTGGTCTCAAGCATCTGGTCCACCTCTTGCGTTTTTTTTCAAACAAGGGTGCCGAGGCCTTAAGTAGGGGGAATAAGTGATCCAAGGTAACACAGCGAGTTAGTGAGAGATGGAAACTACCCCCATTTTTAAAAATATATATTTTTATTGGTTTTTTTTACAGAGAGGAAGAGAGAGGGATAAAGAGCTAGAAACATCCCCCGCAACCAAGGTACATGCCCTTGACCGGAATCGAACTTGGGACCTTTCAGTCCACAGTCCAACGCTCTATCCACTGAGCTAAACCGGTTTTCAGCTACCATTTTTTCAAGGAAGGACACTGAGCCCTTGTTTTGTCCAATAGGACTTTCTGGGACAATGGGAATGCCTGTATCTTTGCTCTACCATGGTGCGGCCACTGGTCACCTGCGGCTGTAGAAGAACTGAATTATGGCCGCAGTGTCTTACTTTTCAGATTGTTCATTGCTATTGCATAGAAATACAATTCACTTTTTAAAAAGTATTGTTTTGATTTTTAAAAATTTATGAATTTTATTTTTAATATATTTTATTGATTTTTTAATAGAGAAAAAGGGAGAGGGGAGAAAGCTAGAAACTTCAGTGAGAGAGAAACATCGATCAGCTGCCTTCTGCACACCTCTCACTGGGGATGTGCCTGCAATAGGAATTGAACCCCGGACCCCTCAGTCAGCAGGCTGACGCTCTATCCTCTGAGCCAAACTGGTTTCAGTACAATTCACTTTTTTATGTTGATCTTTTATCCTGTAAACTTGATAAATAACTTAATAAAAAAGTTCAGTATTTATTGGTTCTCACAGTTTTTTTGAAATCGAGGTTTTTCAGAACAGTTTTAACTTTACAGAAAAATTGGGGAGAAAGTACAGATAATTGTCATATACCACCTCCCCTACTGCCCCACACTGCACACAGCTGCTTTCTCCTATTGACATCTTACATTAGGCTGGTATGTTTGTTATAACTGATGAACTAATACTGATACATAATTATTAGCTAAAGTCCTTAGCTTAGTGTTCACTCTCTGTGTTGTCAGGACTATGGGTTTTGAAAAATGTATAGTGTCATGTATCCATCATTAAAGTATCATACAGATAGTTACACTGCCCTAAAAATCCTATTCATACCTCCCTCCCTCTCCCAGAACCCTGGCAACCCCTCATTTTTTTTTTTTTTTTTTTACTGTCTTTATAGTTGTGCCTTTCCCACATTATCATCTAGTTGGAATCACTCTATATAATAAAAAGCTAATATGCATGTTGTCCCCTTGACTGGGAGTTTGACCAGGGGGCGGGGCCAGCCCGCCACTGCCCATGGCCCCTAACCAAGGCCAGCCCTGCCTCCCTCACCCATTACCTCCCCCCAACCCTGACCGGGAGCAGGGCCAGCCCATCAACCACCCAAAGCCCCTCCCCACCAGCAGGCCTGGCCAAATTGGGCCCAATTGGGACAGGCTGACTGGACCCCACCTGTGCATGAATTTGTGTACCAGGCCTCTAGTATAAAATATGTATAGCCTTTTCAGACTGGCTTTTTTCACATAGCAACATACACCAAAGATTCCATCAGGTCTTTTCACAGCGCCATAGCTCTTTTTATCACTAAATAGCATTCCACTATGTACAAAGAATTGAGTATATGACAGTTTCTTTATCTAGTCACCCACTGAATAATATCTTGGTTGCTTTCAAGTTTTGGCAATTATGAATAGGGCTACTATAAGCATTAGTGTGCAAATTTTTGTATAAACATAAATTTTTCACTTATTTGGGGAAATTGTTCCAAGGAGTGTGCTTGCTAGATTGTGAAAAATTATCTTCCAAATTTGTGCCAAATTGTGCCAAACGTCTTCCAAAGTGACTGTGCCATTTTTCACTCTCACCAGTAATGAATGAGAGTGTCTGTGGCTCCAGATCTTCACCAGCCTTAGTGTCATGTTTTCAATTTTTGCTATTCTTTAGATAAGTAGTGGAATCTCACTGTTTCTTTAAAGAGAATTCCCCTAGTGTTGAGTATCTTTTCATTTGCTTATTTGCTATTTGTATATTTTCTTTGGTGAGGAGTCTGTTCAGATCTTTGGCCCATTTTTTAACTGGCTAGTTTGTTTTCTTATTGCTGAGTTTTCAGAATGCTTTGTATATTTTGAATAATAGCTCCTTGTTGGATATATCTTTTGCAAATATTTTCTTCAGGCCTGTGGCTTTTATCTTCAGGTCTCTTGGCAGTGTCTTTTGTGGAAAAGAAGTTTTTGATTCAATTAAAGTCCAACTTATCAATTCTTTGTTTCATGGATTATGCCTTTGGTGTTGGTTGTATCTAAAAAGTTATCAACCGCAGGTCATCTAGATGTTCTTTTATGTTCTTTTTGTTTTATTTTTAAATGTATATTTTTATTGATTTCAGAGAAGAAGAGAGAAGGAAAAAGAGATAGAAACATCAATGATGAGAGAGAATTACCAATCAGTTGCCTCCTGCATGCTCCACACTGGGGATTGAGCCCACAACCTGGGCATGTGCCATGACCAGGAATCAAACCATGACTTCCTGGTTTGTAGGTCAACCCTCAACCACTGGCCATGCCAGCTGGGCCTCTTATGTTATTTTTAAGGACTTTTGTAGTTTTTCCTTTAACATTTGGACTTATGGTCCATTTTGAGTTAATTTTTGTCAAAGATCATCTGACCATATTTCTGGAGGTCTATTTTCTAGGTTTCTATTTTATTCCTTTGATCTGTTTGTCTATTCTTTCATTAATACCACATTGATTTGATGACTGTTACTTTAGTAAGTCTTGAAATTAGTCAATGTCATCCTCTGAACTTGTTTTTCTTCTTCAATATTATGTAGGCTATTCTGGTTCTTTTGCCTCTTCATATAAACGTTAGAATCAATTTACCTGCGGTTGATAACTTTTTAGATACAAAAATAACTTCCTGGGATTTTGACTGGGATTGCATTGAATCTGTATATCAACTTGGGAAGAACTGACATCTTGACAATACTGAATCTTCCTACCCATAAAATACCTTCATTTATTTAGGTTTCTTTGATTTTTTGTATCAGGATTTTGTAATTTTCTTCACATATATCTTGTACATATTTTGTTAGGTTCATACCTAAGTATTTTAATATTGTAGGTGCTAATGTGAATGTTATATACACACTTTATTTACATATATACTAGGTATACCGGTTAATAGTGTGGATTTTTTTCAATAGATGGAGTTACACATATGTGGATATAAATGAGATTTTATATATATGCTATTTTGTTGTATTGACAAGCTTAAAACCTTCAAATGTCAAATTTTCTGAAGGTGTTAATGTCACAGGTACTTTTACATTTAAAAATGTCGAATTTTGTGCAAAAAAAAGCATTTGTGGGAAGTTTTAATTTATTACTTTATTTTGAGGAAAAGTGCTGCTGAATACTTCGGGAAGCTTGTGATGAACATGCTCCAGCTCAAGATACTTGTGAACGCTTGTTTAAACACTTTAAAATTGATGATTTTGATGTGAAAGACAAAGAACATCCAGTTAAACTGAAAAAGTTTGAGGACCAACAATTACAAGCATTATTGGATGAAGATGCATGTCAAAGTCAAAAACAACTTGCAGAAAGATTACATGTTGCTCAGCAAACAATTTCCAATAATTTACAAGCAATGGGAATGATTTTAAAGGAAGGAAAATGGGTGCCACATCAACTGAACAAAGGATAGATGGAAAACTGAAAAGTCATCAGTAAAATGTTGCTTCAGCGGCATTAAAGTAAGTCTTTTTTGCATCAAATTGTGACTGGCAATGAAAAGTGGATTTATTTTGATAATCCCACATGCACAAAATCATGGGTTGATCCAGGTCAACCATCAACATCGACTGCAAGGCCAAATCTCTTTGGAAAGAAGACAATGAATGCTCTGTGTTTGGTGGGATCAGGAAGGTGTGGTATATTATGAGCTTATAAAACCAGGTGAAACCATTAATACTGGTCATTACTGACAACAAATAATCAATTTGAACCATGCTTTGATCATGAAATGACCAGAATGAGACAAAAGACACAGCAAAGTAATTTTGCTTCATGATGGCACACCATCACACATTTCTCAAAACTAGTTAAAGACATGTTAAAAGATCTTGTCTAGGAAGTATTAACTCACCCATTGTATTCACCAGACTTTGCTCCTTCAGATTACCACTTGTTCCGATCGATGGCACATGCAGTTTCTATGCAGCACTTCAAAACTTACAAAGAAGTGGAAAATTGGATCTCTAAATGGTTTGCCTCAAAATAAGAAAAGTTCTATTGGGACGGTATCCACTAATTACCTGAAACATGGGGGAAATGTGTAGCTAGCAATGGACATTATTTTGAATAAAGCACTTTTGATGTTTCTCTTGAAATTATCATGTTTTCTTTGATTACAAAATCCACCACTATTAACTGGTATACCTAGTATACACTTTAACAGCTGATAGCTCAAATTTTTGTTGCTGTTGTTAATCCTTACCAGAGGACATTTTCCCATTGATTTTTAGGGAGACTGGAAAAAAGAGGGAAAAAAAGAGAGAAACAATGATGTGAGAGCAATATATTGATTGGTTGCCTCCTGCATGAGCTCTGCCCAGGGCCCAGGCCTGGAAGGAATTTGCAACCAAGGTATGTGCCCTTGACTGGAATCAAACCAGGGACCCTTTGGTCCATAGGCCAATGCTCCATCCCCTGAGCCAAACTGGCTAGTGCTGATAGCTCAATTTTAAAAAGGAAATGTATTTTAATAAGCATAAGCATTGCCCTTATAATTATTCAAAGTGTATGTATACATTTCCTATCTAATAAAGAGGGAATATGCTAATTGACCCTCACACCCTCACAAATATGGTGGCAGACACCTACAACCAATAAGGAGGAAATATGCTAATTGACTGCCACACCCTCAAAGATGGCAGCATCCAGTCTCCCCCAGCCATCCAGGGTCAGCCTGAGGCACTGGCAAGCCTCTGATGGCAGCTGCCCAGCTGCCCAGGGCTGCCTGAGGCTCAGGTAACCGGAGCCAGCCTAGGCTTATGCTGCCGGCAGTGGCAGCAGCAGAGGTGTGATGGAGGCATTGCCTTCCCCTGATCACTGGGTCTCCTCTCACCCCTGTGGGCTCCCTGACTCTGAGAAGGGGTAGGCCGGACTGAGGGACCCCCTGCTCCAGTGCATGAAATTTCATGTACTAGGCCATAATATCATATTTATATATTTGATTTTTTTTAGAGAGAGGAATGGAGAGAGAGAGAGAGACATTGATATGAGAGAGGAACCTTCATTGGCTGCCTTCTGCATTCACCCTACCCGGGAATCTAACCTACAACTTGGGTATGTGAACAGGAATCAAACCTACAACCTTTTGGTGTATGGGATGCTGCTCCAACCAACTGAGCCACACTGGCCAGGGCTGTTATTATTATGTTCTTAATCTCAAATCTCAGTTGTTCCCTGATTGAATATATGAAAACTATTGACTTTTGTATATTAACCTAGCAGCCTACAACCTTACTATAATTGTTTATTAGCTCTAGGAGTTGTTTTTGATTTGGGAGATTTTTGTTGTTGTTGATTCTTTTGGATTTTCTACAAAGACAATCATTTTGTATGCAAATGAAGACACTTTTTTTCTCAATCTGTATGTTTGTATTTCCAAACAAACATTTGTTTTTAAATAATTTGCATGTGCTGTTTTTTGCCCTTTCTTTTTCCTCTCTTTTAAAAAAGGCCTAAAAATTTATTATTTACAAGTGGCAAAAACAAATATTCAATGCCTAACATTTACTCTTCAAATCTTATCACTGTATTAAATGATCAAAGTGACATAAGTTTGTATATAAAATATTAATAATTAGGAACTAATAAATGTGTAGTTTTAAATGTGTAGAACTAATAGAGGAATCTTTCTTCTAAATGTAAAATCAGCTCAGAATTTTCTGGCAGAATTGTACTTTTTCAGAAGTTCCTTTAGTAACTATTCTGTCTATCGTAAAATTTCTCAGTTTTGATTTGAACATGTCTTTATTCTGTTCTTCTTGAATAATATTTTAGTTGGGTTTATAATTCTTGGTTGACAATTGTTTTCTTTTAGGTCTTTGTTTTTCTGTTGACTCCAAAAATATGTATTCTGTACATTTCTTTAGATCCATCTTCCTATTCACAATTTATTTTTCTTCAGCTGTGCCTAATTTTGTTTTTAATATACATTTAGCTTTTTTTTATTATTCATGTAGTTTTTAACTACAATAGTTCTGTTTTCTCATGTTTATAATACTATTCAGTCGTTTTACACAAATGCCTAGACTTTTTTGAAAAAATTTTGCTCCTTGCTCATGCTTTTTTAATCCCTTCTTTTATTTCATAAAGCATTTTCTTTATTTTCCTTAAAACATACTCATATTTTATTCTATGTCACATAATTTATATACATGAGGTTCTTGGGAGTTAATTATGCTGTTTGTTATTTATACCAATTCTTGCTTTTTTTTTTTTAATGTGTGTGTGTGTCTTAAGGTTTGGGATTATGAGCTCATGTTCAGCTGGGTTTTTCTGTGAGAGTTGTAAGTGCATCCCTACAGAAGGATATACATTTTCTTCTTCCAGGTGGCCCAGGGATGCTGGAACCCCAGATCATTTTAAAGTCAATTCTTCTGCTTGGACTTTCCAGCCAACATAAATAATGTGAATTTAGTCCCTCATGCAGATAAATTTCATTTTCATCTTTCTGTAACCAGTGGGCAGATTATTTTTACTTTAGCCTTTTACTGAGACCATAACCCTTGGAGCTTCCCACTTTGAGGGGGGGAGGGGGACTGCAGTTGCAGTTTCCCAGTGGACTCAGGCTGAATGTCAAGGCTCTGTCCCCTGCAGGCCATGGCAGCTCTAGTTTGTTCCCAAGGTTGACAAATGCTCTCCGAACAGCTGCAGCTTCGGCACTAACTCCCTCTTTGGTTTTGTCTCTTAGTGATTTTCTTATCCTCAGGTCAGCTCAGCTCTAAATCGAAAGGCATTCATGTTGTATTTCATCCAGAATAACTTATGTGTTTTGTTTCAGGAGTGATTTTCAAGCTCTGGAGTTATTTGCCAGAATGGCATAGCACAAGTTTCTTTCTAAAAGGAGTCAACTTGCCGAAACCAGTTTGGCTCAGTGGATAGAGCGTCGGTCTGCAGACTGAGGGGTCCCAGGTTCGATTCCGGTCAAGGGCATGTACATTGGTTGCGGGCACATCCCCGGTGGGGGGTGTGCAGGAGGCAGCTGGTTGATGTTTCTCTCTCATCGATGTTTCTAGCTTTCTATCCCTCTCCCTTCCTCTCTGTAAAAAAAATCAATAAAGTATATTTTTTTAATAACAAAATAAAAAATAAATAAAAGGAGTCAACTTTTCACTTTGTGGTTAAATATCACCTTTTCTTTGAAAGGATGGCTTGTATGTATATTGAAAATATCTACTAGGTGGCATACTACTGACATACCTACCTATCACCATCTGCTATTTAAAATAATTACTAAATCTACCTAACTGGGCACATATGAACTGCATATAACTTGTAATAAGCCTAGAACAAATGATGAATTTTCTGTCTACTTGTCCAAAGTATGACATCTCACTAACATATCTTAAAGGAAGGCATCATTAATGTTAATAAAGCTTAAATTCTATATTTAATAATCTAATAAAATATATAGAAATTTTAATATTTTATTTTCTTCATCCCTGTGGCTAATCCCTCTCTCCCTCTGGGGTACAGGTACCAGTCCCTACACTGGAAACATTTTTGTTGTCACAGTTTGGAGAAGGTACCTCCAGCTAGTGGATGGAGGCCAGGAATTCTCCTAAACACCCTCAAATACACAGGGTTGCCTCCCCACTCCATCACCCCCACAATGAAAAATAATTTGTCAAAAATGTTCAGAGTGCTCAGGCAGAGAAACACTTAATTAAAGGCAAGTTCCTCAGAGTGCAATTCCAGTGACTTAGTTTCATTCCCGTGGTTCCTTCCCCAGTGCTCCTAATTCAGGTAGCAGGGGCTTTGTGTGCCTCTCTCCTGAATGACCCCTATCCCCCTTCCCTCCCTTCCAGTTCCCGGCACAGTTCCCAGGTTTGGTGTGTGAGTTGTCTTCCAGCTATCGTATTTATTATTTAATCTCCCACCCCAGAACTACCTTACTAGAGGGTTCACCAGGTTCAAGAGAAAGGCATTTTTCCTAATCCTTTGCTCCAGGCAAATGATAATGTCATTGTTCTAAACCAGTGTTTCCCAAACTTCTCTCTAAGCTTAGAGCATTTCTCTAAGCTTAGAGCACTAGTTAAGTATGCAATTTTACCTACATGTTCCCAAAAATTCTAGTTTAGCACTTCTTAGTTGGGATTCAGGAATCTGTATTTTAACAACTCCACCAGGTGATTCTCATCATGGGAGAAGTTTGGGAAACACTGTACCAAAGGGTCTGTAGCTCTTCACTGTTCCCGGGAAAGGAAACTTCAGATGACTACAGTGCAATATCTCACAGTCAGTGAAAATAAAGACAGAGCTGGGATGAAGTGGGATGGAGTCAGAAATACAAGAGTGGGCCGAAACCGGTGTGGCTCAGTGGATAGAGCGTCGGCCTGCGGACTGAAAGGTCCCGGGTTCGATTCCGGTCAAGGGCATGTGCCTTGGTTGCCGGCACATCCCCAGTAGGGGGTGTGCAAGAGGCATCTGATCAATGTTTCTCTCTCATCGATGTTTCTCTCTCATCGATGTTTCTAGTTTTCTATCCCTCTCTCTTCCTCTCTGTAAAAACTCAATAAAATATATTTAAAAAAAAATAAATACAAGAGTGGAATGAACACAGTAGGGTGTGTGTGTGTGTTGCAGGGGGATTTAAAAAATCCCAGATGGCATATCCAAAACTCAGTGTAGCTTTGATAAGATGGTAAACAAGGTCCGGGGCAGACAGGCAAAGAAGAGGCCAAAGGGGGTAAGAAGAGGAATACAGGCTCCAAACCACTCATTAAAGAAGGCTTTGAGAAATGTTTCCCAGAAATCAGAGGTAATCTTTACACCTGTGTCTATTCAATCACGACACAAACCTGGATCAAAGAGCGCTAGGCCAGTGGATGGAGTAAAAGAAACCATTGCTACAAGGTGTGCCGGGGACTCTGCTGGCCTGAGGCCAAGCTGTGCCTCCCTCCCCACTTCTTCCCTGAGGACCTCACCGGGCCAGAGCCCACCCTGCCCCCAGGGCTGTCTGGCCTACCCTTGGGTTTCCACTCCACAGAATGTCCAGATGGAATTTATTCTCTCTCTGCCCTGCATTTTGTAGATGAGGAAACCAAGGGAATGGGTGCCCCTGGGTCCCATTCTGAGTCATGCTCTTACTTTTGAGGGGCAGTCTGTCCTCCTTAGTTGGAGGGGCCCGAGAACAGGCACTCTCCTTGACCTCACAGGCCCTGAAAGGAAAGCGAGGTAGGTCAGAGTGTGCCCTGGGCTCACCTTGGCATGGGGAGCCATTCAACTCGGAAGAACATTCAGCCCAAAGTGGAACCCAATTCAGCCATAGGGAACAGATGCACAGAGAGGCTTTTGAAGCCTGGATCAATGCCTTTTCCCACAAGGAGAGAGAAAATAAAATCCATGTTGAACCCTCTCAGGCTGCTAATGAAAAGGAGACGGGGCTGCTGGGGTGGGGGCAGCCGAACAGCGGGGGAGGAGGCATTCATCCATTGAACTTTTTCTGCTTATGCAGTAGATCTTCATTATCTACAGCATCCTGTGGTTCTCCAGTTCCCCAGGGAGATGCTTAATAACATGAACTGCTTACTAAGCAGTGACTGGTGCCCTCAGAGGGTGGATGGCAGGGGAAGGCCGTGCTCCTATCTCCTAGTTCAGTGCGTTTCCTTTCTCACCGCTGATCTTTGAGAGACTGGCCAGAGCCAGACCAAAGAGACAGCTGGCTTCCCACACAGGCCTCCGGTATCTGCTGTGGAAGCTGACTGCAGGGCAATGTTGGCCGGCACTTTCTCTGAAAACGTTTTCAGGGAATTAAAGGTCCCACTTTGTGGATTTCCCACTTGGGCATTGTCTTAGGCTCCCCCCAGAAATCACATTTACTGTTTTTAAAAAAATGTATGAAATCCTAAAAACAGCACTCAGTGTGTGTGCCAGGTTAGGTTAGCAATTTTCAATCTTTTTTCATCTCCTGACATACACAAACTAATTACTAAAATTCTGTGGTACACCAAAAAAATGTATTATATTTTTTGCCAATCTGACAAAAAAAAAATAGGTATAATTTTGATTGAATAATAAAAAAAAGAATAATAGTAATTACCTACCCTTTTTAAAGAACCATGTGCCTATACTTGTATATAAGGATTTCTGGTACCAAGAATTAACAAATCAAATCCAACCCTGTTATGTGGCATGACCAATAAGATGCAACTCTGTTGTAGGACCTAGCCTATATAATAAAAGCCTAGGTGGCGTCACACCCTCACATGACATCCTCACATGACACTCTAGTGACGCCATCACAAGATGGCTGCCCTCATATTGCCACAAGATGGCTGCCATAAGATGGCCAGCATGGGAGGGCAGTTGGGGTCAACCAGGCCAGTAGGGGAGAGCAGTTAGGGATGACCAGGCTGGCAGGGAAGGGCAGTTGGGGGCAAGATCAGGCCAGCAGAGGAGGGAAGTTGTGGGTGATCAGGCTGCAGGGGAGGGCAGTTGGGAGGGACAGGCCTGCAGGAGAGGATAGTTGGGGGCCATCAGATCAGCAGGGGAGGGCAGTTAGGGCCAATTGGGCCAGCAGGGGAGCAGTTAGGCATCAATCAGGCTGGCAGGGGAGCCGTTAGGGGGCAATTAGGTAGGCAAGCAAGCAGTTAGGAGCCAGTAATCCTGGATTGTGAGAGGATGTCCAACTGCCGGTTTAGGTCCTATCAGATTGGGCCTAAACAGGCAATCAGATATCCCCCAAGGGGTCCCAGATTGGAGAGAGTGCAGGCTAGGCTGAGGGAGACCCCCACCCCCATGCACGAATTTCATGCACCAGGCCTCTAGTATATTTATAGTTCAACACATGGCATTCACATTGGACAGCTATTGTTGTGTTGGTTGTTGTGATTTTTTTTTGGGGGGGGGGAGGGAAAAAGGTCAGTGCCCCAGATTAAATAGTCAGGTATTGCATGTTTTAAAATTCTAGGTCATGGTTCTTACTCTTAAGACATAGCCTTTCTAGGGTCTGTATTGCACCCTCAAAATTTTTCTGCTCTGCTTAGGCTGGAAATCCAACATCTCTCAACTCTGCCTGAATTCTGGGGTTCCTGTTCAGTACTCAGGCCTCCAGCCTGGGACCTCTGCTAGGCCTTGTGGATTCTTGGCCTATGTACATGCAGCTCTGTTATCCACAAAAACACACAGTTGATCCTTATGCAGACTTTAGGGGCCTGGCTTTCTGTGGAGTTCTTTCCTCTATGGACATCCTGCCACACAAATTCTAACCTCACTAGCCTGGAGTTCCAATCTTTGCCTCCTCAGCTCAGAGAGAGCATTGCTCAGCTTGGGTTCTAACTTAACTGTAGCAGGGAAACACTCTTGTGCAGAAAACTGGGGTGACCATGGGACTCTCCTTGTGTAGTTTGGGTCTCTATAAAATCTGTCTCCTACTGCCTATTGTTCAGAGTGTGAAAACACTTATCTCATATGTTTTGTCCCTGTTTGTAGTTATTTAAAGTGGGAGGGCAAACTATGTACCAGTTACTCCATTGTGGCTAGATGTAGAGGGCCATCTGGGAAGGCACATGGGCAATTTTCCTTAATTATCGTCAGCTGAACTCAAGGCGTAGGCAGAGCCACACCTTGGGAACATGTTTTCCCAAGATGGTGGACATGGTGTCAGCTTGGCCTTCACATCAGCCCTGGTGTCAGCAGGGGCGGGACTAGATATGTAAATCCAGGCGTGGTAGGGCCTACTTAAGAATGCAAATAAGTTGGTGTTACTTCCTGGCATTGGGGGTATAAAATAAATGTGCTGGCAGGGGTTGTCTTCTTCTTCCTGCCTCTACAGCAGACAGGATGGCGGCCCACCCAGCTCCTGGCTTAAAATCTCTCTCTGTGTCTTCTCTCTTTATTTCTAATATTTCTCAATCCCTGGCTGCCTCCACTTAGAACCGATTCATTCATCTCTTTCCATGCGGGACGCAGAAAAGGGAGATCCCCGCCATGTCTGGCCCCTGCATCAGGCCCCGCAGCTAGAAACACAAATCTCCAAGTGACTTCCATTCTTTGGAATGTCAGCCCCTCTGATGTTTCAGAAGGGAAGAGCCTAATTTCTCTTAAACCAGCTGTGGGCAAACTATGGCCCTCAGGCCGGATCGGCTGTTCTATCTGGCCCGCGGAGCCGAAAGAGCGGAGGGTTCTCTTGCTCTCCCTTCCGCTCCTTCACCAGCAGCCCAAGATGAGAGTGCCAGCATGGTCAGGTTGCTTTTGTTCCGGCCCTCCAGTCCAGTTTAAGAACCCATTGTGGCCCTCGAGTCAAAAAGTTTGCCCACCCCTGTCTTAAACTCTTCTAGTATTCTTTAACAAGTCCTCCTTGCTTAAAGCAATAAGTCATTCATCCTTGACTAACTGTGTGATTGAACTGAGAAGGTTTATGGGCTTAACTAGAAATTGGCCCAAATTTATTATAGAGAAATGGCTGCTTTATCGTTAAACAAAATCTTTCCTGACTGGAAACTCCCAAAAAGAAAAAGGTTCAGCATAGGCAGACTTATTCTTCTCATTTTCTCTCTTACACCTAGGAAATAAATGTGATGTCACCGCTCATGAGATCCTGGTTCCTTGTTATGGTTGTCAGCTTCTGGCAGAACCTCTATTTCCAGATTAGCAGAAAATGGAGATCAAAACCAATAAGCAATGAATGTTGTTCTTGCAAAAACCCGTTATAGCCAAAGATGTCACTGCCTCACTGCCCAGTGTAAATTAGTCCCACCTATTACTCTTGCCTTCAGCCCCCTCCTTTTTTTATGTCAGAGTACTTAAAACAGTTTCCAAGTACACATACTTCTGTGGGGCTTATTTTTTTATCTCCACCTATATATTATAAACTCCATGAGGGTAAAACCTTGCCTGTAGCCTTAAGTCTAGCAGAGTAACTGATATATAGGATCTAAGAATTGTTTGTTGAATGAATGAATAGGTGAATGTATCCACAAATAAACAGGTCCCTTTGAAATTAGATCAAAAGGATAAAAATAGAAGGGCTTGAATGATTAAAAGGGAAAGGACTAGTTTCTAAATAGCTAATAAATGTTTAATCTTTAAGACACACAACATTCTTGGCCAGAGATGGCTGTGATGGGCTACTTTTTACCTGAAACAAATATTGTTCCTGAAGAATCAGTAAAAAAAGAAGCTTTTACTGAAAACTGGGCAGGAGAGTGTCTGCCTTTCTGTAGGGACAGCAATGGTCACACCAGACCTTTGTGAGACAATAGATTTTGTTTCCAGATTGTACACCCACAAATGGCCCTCCCCGAGAATAGCATGGGCCAGGGAAGGACTTCGTGTTCTCATTGGGATGATTCAGCACACATGGGTTTCAATAACCCATAGGGCACTGTCAATTCTATATGTGGCCTAGAGAACATCCTGTCTTCTCTTTGCTATGGTGGTAGGAGAAACCAAGAATAGAGGCAGGGCATTCTTTGATTGAAGGAGTCCTGGATAAAGAATACTAAAGATCGTTAATCAAAATGTCTCATCTTGTGCATGGAGAAACTTGGTCTAAGGACCAGGATGAAACAGAATGAACCCAAGGTCACCTAATGAGTAAGGAGCATCACAAAGATGAATTTCCAGGACATTTACCTCAAGTTCAGGCTGCTATTGTGTTTTTGTTCCCTTTCCCTTAGCCTTTCCCACCCACTTCTGCCAATATGCTAGGCTGTGTTTCAGCTTGAGTCCTTAATACTCTTAAGTAAGAGCATGATACTTTTTATCTTGTGGATTGGAGAAAGTCAGCAAATAAACTGTTTTTTGGCAATGCACTCCTAGGAAAGTTTGAAAATGCTAGGGCAAGAGACCTTGCTCATTGTTTAGAGTTAATAAAGGCTACACTGAAGATTAGGGTAGGATGGAGAGAGAACCAGGAGTTTCAAGACCCACATGCAATGCTCTGACCTGTTACATGAACTAGAAAATGCCCTTCTGTTATTTGCCTCTTAGCTGCACATATTATCTAATAAAAAGGGGCTATGTTAATTGACCTTCATGCCATCACAAAGATGGTGGTGCCCACAGCCAATGAGGAGGGAATATGCTAATTCACTGTCACACCCTCAAAGATGGCGGTGCCCACAGCCACAAGATGGTGGTGCCCAGTCCCCTCAGCCCTACCGGGGCGGCAGAAGTGTGGCAAGGCTCCATGCGCCTGCCTCTGGAGTCCCCCAGTCCCCTCAGCCCCACAGTTACCCAGAGCCAGCCTGAGATACAGGCAAACCTCGGATGGTGGCTGCCTACTGCCCAAGGTCACCCAAGGCGCTCAGGTAACCAGGGCCTGCCAAGGCTTGTGCTGCTGGCAGTGGCAGCAGCAGAGGTGTGATGGGGCATCGCCTTCCCCTGATTGCTGGTTCACCTCCCACCCCTGAGAGCTCCCAGGCTGTGAGAGGGGGCAGGCCAGGTAAGAGACCCCCCCCCCCTCCAGTGCATGAATTTTCATGCACTGGGCCTCTAGTCTGTAAAATAAGAAGGCTGGAACAGACCATCTCTACCATTCTACCTGACTCTTATTTTATTCTAAAATAGCAACACACTTGAGGGAAATGTGTATTGCTGTTGTATAGATTTCTCTGTATATTATCTGAAACAGAAAAGGTTCCCTGTTTCTGAAGAAATATGCACACAGATGCCTAAACTTGCATCCCAAACAAGCATCTGAGAAGACTAGTAACAGTAGATATCTAAGATAAACTTACAAAGCCTGATACAGTCCCCAGAACCATATCCCCTACAAAGTGGGTAAAGTGAATTGGTCTGCATAAGCTCTCCTTTGGGGTTGAAGGTGTTAGGATCCTACGTCTAGTTTCTCCACTGACCAGCAGGTAAGTCTAGTCAGCTCCCTTTTATGACAGGGATTCACTTATAAACTTAATACTTAAAGAGAGAAATAAGCTATTCATGACTTTTATTCATATCTGATGAAGAAGAAATCTAAATAGCTCTTTTAAAATGCTTAGAAAGACATACTGTTGCCAGTTCAGAGGGACTGTGAAGAATAGTGTTCTATGAAGTTCTTTTATATTTCCACAAATAAACAGACTCAGATATGGCAAATAGAACCCTAATGTAACTGATTACTAACTGTGACCATCACACAATCATTATTACTATCCTAATACATCTATATTTTATATAATAAGACCTCACCCCCAGGTATTTAATATGTATAACTTAAAATATGTAATGCATCCTGTTATAAAAGCAGAATGTGATTGTCTTCTCAACTGTCAGTTCTTAAGGTGGAGTCCAGCAGCTGTCTAACATCTTCTGAGACATTAACTAATATGAGGTTAGATGCAATGATGATTGCTGAATAGCACTGACACGAAGGAGTTTACAAAAGGCAGAAAGGGAAACATTCTGAGTGTAATGAAGGGAACTAACAACTTGATGTTTTTGAAAGTGAGGGAAAAATGGAACAAGACAGCCTTTTTGTCATATTGATTATAAAAATAAGCTTTTTTGGTAAAGTTGAAATTTCATTCTTTGAAGGGTGTATAGACTCTCAGAACATGTCAAAGGATAGAGTTGTTCCAAAAGATTTTCAGGATCTTCTCCAGCACAGGATTCTCAGAGCTGGGCAGAGGAAAGACAGGGCTCTGACTTCAAAGTTTCCTTTCTTCTGATAACTCTGACTCCTCCCAGGTGGTGCATGGCCGTCCTACAAGTTCACTGGGCTAGAGATAAGCTGCTGGAAAACCACAAGCAATTGGGAGATCTATGATGGGGTGGAGAGAGGGGTAGAGGCAGTCTGAGCTGGAATAACCAGATCTGACCCCTGTCATCTACTCAAAGATATAACTCCAGTCATTTTCCTCTCCTGTATATTCAACCTGCCTTTCTCTGTTAGATCACTGTCAACAGCCTAAACAGAAATCATAAACAGAGCCCAAATGCCTCTCCAACTATCACCCTATTTCTCTCCTTCCCTGGCCTGCCAAACATCTTGAGAGATTTATCTTCTCATCTCATCATCAAACTCCGCTCCTCTAATTCTCTCTTAGTCCCCCTGCCAGACTCATCCTTCCCTCCACCACACCAACTTGCCACCAAAACTGCTCTTATCAAGGCCACAAAGAGTCTCCACGTGGGATTTAGCATTGTCCTTAGCTGTCAGCAGCATCTCACTCAATGGAATGATTTTCTTCTCTTGAAATGTCTCTTTCACTTTGCTTCCTGGACACCATACCCTCCTGATTTCCTCCTATCAGGCTGTTCGTTAAATCTCAGTCTCTGGCTCATTCCTCCTCATGCTCCAGCTGCTCCAGGTCTCCAGGTTAGGATATCTTTCTCTACATATATTCATCCACTTGGTGATCTCATTATTTTTATAGCTTTAAATAGTCCTCCACCTGTATTAGTTTTCTTTTCTGCTATTACAAATTACCATAAACTTAGTGACTTACAGTAACACCAATCAATTCTCTTGTAATTCTGGATGTCAGAAATTTGAAATGTATCTTGTAGAACTAAACCAAGGTGTCAGCTGAGCTGGTTTCTCTGAAGGCTCCTGTGAGAATCTGATCCTTGAGTCTTCCAACTTCTAGAGACTGTCACCATTCCTTGTCTTGTGGTCGTATCACTTTAATCTTTGTTCCATCATCACATCAACTTCTCCTCTGACTCATTCCTTCGTGTTCCTCTTATAAGAACTACTGAGATCATTTAGGATCATTTAGGATCATGTCCTCATCCCAAGTTCCTTAACTTAATCACATTTACACAGTCCCTTTTTTCCATATAAAGTAACATGCATGGATTCTGGAGATTAAAATGTGGACATATTTGGGGGCCATTATTCCACACCAACCTAGATCTCTCTATAACTCAGACCTGGGTACCCAACTGCCTACTCTGAAATTCTGCTGGAATATCTAATAGGCATCTTAACACTATCATGATGATAAATGAGCATTTCTTGTAGTCTTTCTCATCTCAGTAAATGCCAACTCTTTCCTCCTTGTGGCCCCAAAACTTAGCAGTCTCCATTAATTCCTCTCACGTAAGACATGAATTTTCCTCACATAACATATTCAATTTTAGCAGAAAATTTATTTCCTTTCTTAAAAATGCACCAGAATCCTTCTACTTTATACCGTATCCAGTGCTATCAGCCTGTCTCAACTCTTTGTTATTTATTGTTCACCCAGATTATTTCAACACCTAACTGATTAGGCTCTCAGCTTTCTGCACTGCCCTCCTGCAATCTATGATCCTGTGGAACCCTAAGTTGGATCATGCCATTCTTGAAATTCTGTCAAACCCTACGTGACCTGTGTCCTCATAATCTTCCTGTGGGGCCTGATGTGGCGGGGATCTCCCTTTTCTGCGTCCCGCGTGGAAAGAGAGATGAACGAACCGGTTCTGAGGGGAGGCAGCCAGGGATTGAGAAATATTAGAAATAAAGAGAGAAGACACACAGAGAGATTTTAAGCTGGGAGGGCCGCCGCCCTCCTCTGCTGGAGAGGCAGACTGACGACCTCCTGAGCCATGCAGCACATCTATTTATACTCCAATCCAACCAGGGGGTTTCACAGGAAAACAAGGAGCCTGGGAGGGCCCAGGTCCTACCCACTCCTTCCTCCTGGACAAACACAAGCCAGGAACTAAGAACATCTCTGCACTCCCAGGGCGGGAGTGCAACTGACATGATTCTGCCAATATCCCGGGCACAGTCAGCAACAATCTAAAGAATGCCCAGGTATCTTCCCAGGTGGCCCTCTACACTTCCTGGCCTCCTCTTCCTCCCTTGACTCTTTCTCTTACTCTGCCCTTGCTACACTGAACTACTTGAAAAATGCCAGGTATATTCCTGTCTCAGGGCCTTTGCACACACTGTTCCTTTTGTCTCAGAGGTTCTTCTCCCAGATGTTCATTTAGCTCACTTTCTCACATCCTTCAGGTATTTTCTCAAATGCTACTTTCTCACTAAAGACTTCCCTGACCTCTACAGATGAAAGTCCAGCCATCTCTTCTTCTCACACAAGTTTTCTTTATCTCCATTTTCTGCTTTATTTTTCTCCATTACTTGTTTCTCTTCCAGTTGTTGCCATCTATCAGTGTATCTATTTTACACTACTTGGTTTGTTGTTTTTCCCCTTCATATTGTTTGTTTTTCTCCTCTAAGTTATAAATTCAATGAGGATATGCACTTTTTTCTGCTTTGATCCAGAACAGTGCTTAGCATATAATAGGATTCAATGCTTGTTTGTTGAACCAATTAAAGGAGGTTTTTCTTACACAGCATCCAGGTCAATAAATGTGGCATTTACTGCAACTGTTCTTTTATTTATTTAATCATATAACATTTTATGATGGTCTGCTCTGAGACCTCAAGGAACTCACAGTCTTTGGGGGAGATATATGTGCCACGATATTGTGATTTATAATAAAAAATACCTCTCTATATAAAACCTTACTATGCAAATAGACCAAAAGTGGAACAACCAAACAACTGATCAACTGAACAACCGGTTGCTCTGATGTGCGCTGACCACCAACGGTGCATGTGGGACATGGTAGGCATCAGCAGTAGGCGGCAGAGCATGGAACATGGCAGACATTGGCCATGGTGGGATGGTGGAGCAGGTGAGCAGGGGTGTGAGACCAAGGTGGGGCACAGGTTGCTGTCATCAGGGCGAGTCTCTGGTGGTTACTGAAAATTCAATGGCGCTAACAGTTCCGCTTGCACCTACAGCCAGCACCAAAGCCACCACTCACACAGCTGCCAGCGCCCAGGGCTGGTTCCGATCACTCAATGCCATCAACAGTTATGAGTGGCTGCCAGCCCTGATGGCCTCTGATGGCTTCTTCACCTCCCTCTGCTCCTGAGGGTGACTGGGGCAGCAGCCATCATTTGTAGCTGCTGACAGCACCAGCCCTGCTCGCACCCACTACTGGCACTGGTCCCAATCGCTCTGCGCCATCAGGGGGTACGAATGGGGCCATTGCCATTGCATGGGGAGTAGTGGTGACAGGAGCAGGACTGCCGGCAGACTGGGGACCAGGGTCTGCAGGCCATAATGATTGTGTCTGGCAGGGGGGTGGGGGTGGGGTGGGGTGGAGGATGGGCCAAGAACTGCCCCTAACCCACCACAGTCTTGCAGCCCACTGTTTCTTTCAAGATGTACAAATTCGTGCACTGAGCCCCTAGCATATATATTTGATCTCAACCCAAGTCCTGGTCCAGAGCTTCTAAAACCCTTGTAATTCCCTAAGATGAGAACTATAAAGGACTGCATCTAAAGATGAGAGTAGCCAAAACCAGTTTGGCTTAGTGGTAGAGCGTCGGTCTGCGGACTGAAAGGTCCCAGGTTCGATTCCGGTCAAGGGCATGTACCTTGGTTGCGGGCACATCCCCGGTGGGGGGCGTGCAAGAGGCGGCTGGTCGATGTTTCTCTCTCATTGACATTTCTAGCTCTATATCTCTCTCCCTTTCTCTCTGTAAAAATATCAATAAAAATATATTTTAAAGATGAGAGTAGTTGCCAGTGGAACCAACCATGTGATTGGCTCTGAACTCACCTTGAGCTTTCCTTCCCACTATCTGATTTCTGGTGAGAGATGAGAGACTGGAAATTGAGTTCAATCACCTCCATAAAACCCAAAAGGGTTCAGAGAGCTTCCAGGTTCCTCATGCCACTGAGTTAGGCCCCAAACTCTATAGAACAGAAGCTCCTTTTTTCAGGACCTTGCACTTTGAGTCTCTTCATCTGCCTGTTGATTTGTATCTTTTAATATCCTTTGTAATAAACAGGTAAATACAGTGAGTAAACTGGTTTCTTGAGTCCTGTGAGCCATTTTAGCAAATTAATCAAACTCAAGGAGAGGGTCAGAGGAACCTCTTATTTATTGCCAATGATCAGAAGCACTAGATTTGCAATTAGCATCTGAAGTAGTCTTGTGGGACTGAGTCCAAATTAACCTGCAGGATCTAATGCTATATCTGGGTAGAAAGTGTGAGAAGTGAGTTGAATTGTAGGGCACTCAGCTGGTGTTGGAGAATTGCTTGGTTGTGTGGGGAAAAACAAAACATTGAAATTTATGTCAGAATTTGATGTAAAAACACCTAACTTTAATATAAACTGACTAGAAGGGCTATAACAAGGATTCAACATGCAATGGTGAATACAGAGGAGGAAGAGAGATAGTCTGTCTTGCTGGGGCTTTGAGTGTTTGGAAGTAGCTTCATGGAGGTGGTGGCATTTGAGCCATGCCTTAATGGATTTCTAGTTGTACTATAAGTCTCAGGACCCATGTCTCAATGCAGTGTCAGTGTTCTCTTGAAGTCTAGATGGGACCTGTTTCCATGACCATGACCTTGACATCCACCAACTTGAGGGCAGAAAGGCTGTGCTTAGAAGGAGGTTAGCCTTCTCCTCAGCCTGGCTGACCATGGATAAGTCTGGAAAGAATATTGAGAATATCACATCTGCCAAACAGACGCCAAAGCCTTCAGTAAGGTCCAAGCAGAAGTAGCGTCTTCATGATGTTATCCCTGGAGTCTGAGCAGAGAATGTGGGCAGGAGATCTGAGTCTGCCAGGGAGAGGTGTGGGAGGGCAGGACCAGGCCCTCGGGGCCCTTGGGTTCTGTTGTGATGGCTGAAGAGAGTGTTACTGAGGAGCAAGAATAGAATAACAGGCCATGCAGTTCTGAATGGCTCCCCTATCTCCACTCCTGGTGGCCTTGAAGTCCCATTTGTCCACAAGAGGATGGAGGTTTTGTGGAGAAACAATGACTGGTTGCTCTGACAACCAGGAAGGGAAGGTCTTTCTCACCTGACCTTCTGTTCCCGTTTCAAACTTGAGAGTGAAGTCGCCTTGGTTCCTTGTTTCTTATTTTCTTCCTCATTCATATAAATGTCTTTAGAGGCAGAAACAAATCAAGACTTGGTTGTATAACTGCCATGGTGTGCAACTGCCCCTTCCCTTCTTGCTGATTTCTCAGGGTCATTGGGTTTTATCGTGGGTTTGAGGATGTAATGAAACTGGACCCCAGTGGGGGAGAAGCTCCTGTATAGATATGCACCTTGACTGAGGCGATGGTGGTGGTCAAGGAGAATTTTCTGTGCATCTCGCACAGCTCTGGCCTCCGTGGGGCTTCAAAAGAAGAAAAACAGATGGCAATCCAGGTGAAGATGGTGACACAGCTGGGGTGCCTACATCAAGTAGCACCCATGGCAGAGGGATCAGCTGGCATATTGAAGGCCCTCTTCCATGGTGCTCCCGGTAGTGAGAGTGAGCATGCTGAATATCTTCCAGAAGTTGTTCCATGGAGAGAACCAGAGACCCAAGGTCATGGCCGATCCCATTTCTGCATGGGGTCCACCGTGTCCCTAGGGAGATGGTGACCCGGCTCTATTCTGTAGCCCTTGTGTGAATCAGCTTCAAGATGAGTTCAGAGCACCTGGACCACAATTGAGCCCAGGACCAGGGCACTGGTTTGGACCATTACTGGGAATGTGGAACTGCGGAGGGTATAGGACTTCCGGCTCACCTTCCTTACTTCTGTCAAGTGATGACCAGTGGTCTGATCTTCCTCCCTACTTGTGGCAGTAGATGGCTTAAACAAATAACTTATCTTAGGAAAGAAAAGAAGTGGTAAAATCCATGCCTCTTCCTCAAAGAATTCCCTTGTGTAAGTTAAACCCAGTTCTAGGCTGGTGCGGAATTTGGTGTTTGAAGAGACTGAGAGAAAATAGATCAGAGAGAGGCCGACTGAGAAAGAAGAAAGGTACACTCAGGGGCCAAGGGACCACAAGAATGAGCCACCTTCCACACAGGCCCTGCGTGAGCCAGAGTCAGGGACAGAATCTGCAGCTTTAAGGCTGACCCTAGCTTGACTGCAACATCAGGCTTGCTTTCTTATTTTTCAACTGTTTACTCCATTTTGCAATAAAAACTATTAAAAACACACCACAAAGACAAAAACAAAGTAGCAAAATCTGTTTTTCTTGTATGATACCACCTCTAGCCACCATGACCCTTCTGGATTATACACACATGCCTTTACAGATAGCTAATCTGGAGCCACACTGCCTGCGTAGTGGGCAAGGATCTTAACTTCTCCGTGCCTCAGTTTCCTCGCCTGTGGAATGGAGATAATAACTCAATCTACTTTTTGAGCATCCAATTAGTGAAATTTTTAGGAGAGTCTATTATATGGATGTTGAAAGGTTATCCCCTCCCCCCCCCCCCCCCCGCCCAACTGGTGGGTGGAGTTTAACACATGACTGGTGTAAGGTTCTACCCCCCCCCCCCCCCCCAACTGGTGGTCGGGGTTTACAACATGACTGGCACCTGTCACAGAGACATCTCCAAGACATTGAACCACCAATCAGCACGGGCCAAAGTGTCCTTATAGCCCACCCCTTCCTGTTCACCCTGGGCCCAACCCCCTTCCTTTCCGGCCTTTAAAAGGGACTCCAGGCAAGACATGTGTTGCTGATCCGCCATGCCAGGAATCAGCTCGGTGGGTCTGTCCCCTGCTCCCTCCCCACTCCAATTCTGATTTCTCTACTTCCGTGATGGGTTCTGCCCATTACCGGGGAATAAACTTTACTTTAAAATTCCCTGGTGGTCTGTTTCCTGCTTCCCTTCAAACCTAACAGATGTGAAATAAAATCAATACTATGGGTGGATTAGCCAGTCTGATCCCCACCCCCATACCCTGAGGCCTCCTCTATGCCTCCCTCTCCCTTTAAGTGCTCCATCTGTGGGTTTAGTAAAATAAAACCTATGCCTGTGCATAGGAACCAAGCAGTTCCTCTTTTGCAGGTAAATTCTGGACCCAGGAGCACACAGGTTGCACATCTCTGCCATGGCATGCAGCAGCCGCGCTTATCATTCTTTAGACTTAAGGCTCCGCTGAGGGAGGGGGTGTCTCATTCACCTCTGAGTGCCTGATGCACTCACACAGGATGGGCACATAGGAAATAAAGTTCCCTTCCACCTGATGACTTCTGATATTGCCATTCCCAATGACCTCACAGAGCTGGGCGAAATCATTGTCTCTATTTTTAGAGGCCCAGGGAGGGGATGCCAGCATCCAAGTTTTCTTTTAAAAAAAAAAAAAAAAAATATATATATATATATATATATATATATATATATATATAAATATATAATTTATTTTTTACAGAGAGGAAGGGAGAGGGATAGAGAGCTAGAAACATCGATGAGAGAGAAACATCGACCAGCTGCCTCCTGCACACCCCCCACTGGGGATGTGCCTGCAGCCAATGTACATGCCCTTGACCGGAATCGAACCCGGGACCTTTCAGTCCGCAGACCGACGCTCTATCCACTTGGTTTCGGCTAGCATCCAAGTTTTCATGAGCAGCAGGCCAGGGCACGAACAGAGGTCTCCATCCAGGGCACTACCCTCTTTTCACCATTTTCCTCCCATGGCTGCATTCATCTCCTGATTTATTCTAGCCTTCCCATGGGTCCTGCTTGTAACTCAGAAGAGATGGTAGCTCAGTTCCTGGAAGTCCAGTGAGACAGAGGCTTGGAGAGGGAAGCCAGCTTTCCACGGAGCCCCAGGCCATGGCCGGCTCTCAGAACAAAGCCATTAGCAGTGATGCTCTGATGTAGCTGTGTCAACACATCCTCATACCCCAGACAGTCTCTGGGATTGAGATCCTGACCTTTACCCATTCCTGAGCCTGCCTCACCTCATTCCTGAGCACCCAGGGGAGTTGGGAGGGGTTTCTGTGGTAGACAGATAATACTTGGTAAATTAAGAGGAAAACAAACAGACAAAAAAAAAGTGCTTTTTTTTTTGGCTGCATCCATATGTTTCTGGCTTCCAAAGGGCCACGTGGACTCACCCCATCTGGCCTCAGACGCAGCCTGTCTCTGTTCCTGGCTCCTGGGCTGTAGAGCTGAGTCAGCAGCAGCAACTGTGTGGGGAGAGGCTGCTATTGAATCTTGTGACCAGGGGCCCTGGGAAGCTCTGGAAAAACAGTGCTTTATAATTGCACCTCACCTATCACTTTACAAGTCACTCCTTCATCCATTATTCATATGACCCTCACAGCTCTCTGCCTAGGTCAGCAGGATATTACCAGGGGCAAAAACGGATTCCGTAAATCTCAGGAAACTTAGACTGGCTGCAACCCTCATCACAATCCCTGGTGTGAAAACTATAGCGTTGGAATCTATACAGCCCGTGATGGAGACAGTGGAGCTGTTCCAAGAAAGGACCGGGAACCTGGTGAAGAGCCAGCGTCCCGGTCCTTTCTTGGAACAGCTCCACTGGGCCTCAGTTGTCCCGTCTGTAAAGTGAGATTTAGGACCCTCGGGAACCTGCACGGCAATCTGGATGAGGCTATATATATATTGAAGAGATAACATTATAAGGTTACTATATACCTAATTTTGACACCCTCCCTACCCCTATCCACCTACACACTTTGAAATGGGGTAAATGTCTATTGAAATCAGCAAAGTTAGCAAATCAGGAGACAGTGCCTTTCTTAGGCATTTGATCCTAACTTCATTGTGTGAGTCTCTTTTTAAATGAATGGTTCCTGTGTTCCAGGAGGTCTCCTAGAACTTCAAAAGGGTTTTCAGAAGACGGGATGGTGTCCAGAGGATCCCGTGGGGCCTGAGCATCGGGACATCTTTGCTGTGACCTCAGACGTGATCTCCCTCTGTTTCCTTGTTGGCAGCCACAGGAGAGAGGACGGGAGAGCAGGACCCAGCGCCTTCCTCTTCACTCACAGTCAAGCCCCAAGAATAAGAAGTAGATGGCGCTTCTTTCTCAGTCCTGTGCTTGTAAGGAGAGCTGCGGGTTCAAGGCTGCCTTGTCTATTTGCGTGTTCGAATGCTGCTCAGGGCAGCAAACGTGGTAGACGCGGTGAGTATGCAGCAGCTCTGACTTGTGTTGTAAATTGCATGTTAACCCGCAAATACCCTTAGAAACAAAAGAATAAACAGAAGCTCCATCAGCCATTCCGCCAAGCTCAACAGTGTGAAGTGCTAAACCCTGTAGATATGATAATTGTCATCAGTTTAATGGACACAATGCAAGTGTGGAAAGCAGGACTTCCCGCAAGTGTTTATGTCAATAGACATGAACCTCATAGTCCCGTATCCCTCTCTGCTGGGCTGAAACTGACTCCTGGCAAAGGAAAACTGAAGAAGAGTTTGACTTAGCTTTAAAAAAGCAACATTATAAGAGCAAAACCTTGTAATGATTTCATAACACTCACTATCAGCCATTTAAACAAATATGGTTCATTAAAGCATTTATTTTGCAGCAATGTCAGAGAGGGAATTTGTTAAAATAAGGTTTGATAAATTAAACCTTCTTATTCTTGGGGGTGAGTAAACAAAATTGCTTTGTTTTTGAGCTTAATATAAGGTGACCAGACGTCCCGATTTTTAACAATTTGTCCCGCGTCCCAGGACTGTTTTAAAATGCCGCGGGATGCGGGGCAAATTGTTCAAATTCGGGAATGTCCCACCAAAAGTGGGACGTCTGGTCATCTTAGCTTAATAGTGCTTTGTTTTTTTTTTAAATTTAATTACATGTTTTCAGTCCTTATTCATACTTTTTTTTGTAACCTTTTCTGCAATTTGTTAGAATTGCAGAAATTCTAACAAATATATTAGTTATTTTAAGTAAGATAGAGAATTCAATATAAATTACTGAATTCGATATTTGTCATATCTCAACTGGGTATAAAACATGTATTTTAACTGTGTCAAATAGATATTTGCTTTGAAGTATAGATCCTAGAAAAGGGGATAATATTAATGATCTAATTTGTATGTGTTTAACTTACAGAGCTTCTCACTTAACATAAGGATAAAAACGGCCCTCGCTGGTCTAGCTCAGTGGATAGAGCATTGGCCTGCAGACCGAAGGGTCCCGGGTTCGATTCCAGTCAAGGGCACGTTCCTTGGTTTCAGGCTGCTCCTCGCCCAGGCCCTGGTCAGGGCTCAAGCAGGAGGCAACCGATCGATGTGCTTCTCTCACATTGACATTTCTCCCTGTCTTTCCCTCCCCTCTAAAAATCAATGGAAAAATATTCCCGGATGAGGATTAAAAAAAAAAGAGAGAGAGAGAAAATAAAAATGACAGATGTTTATTATGCCTTTTGAAAATTAGAACACAAATTATGGTAGGAAATTTCGCAACTGCCTAGAAGGAGTACAGATTTTGAAAGAGGGAGCAGGAAAGAGAGAAAAAGCAAAAGCAGAGTCAGGCTAGGGGTTATCAGGGGCCTGGTGGGTCTGGAAAGGCTGGGGGAGGGCACTCTGCCCCCAGCCGCCCCCTCTTTGTAGGCAAAGCCAGGGCCTGAGAGGTGAGCACCACAGCGCTGCCCCCCCCCAACAGCAGCGCAGATGACAGGCCCCGTCAGCCGCAGTCCATTTCCCACTGACAAGGTTTCTTAAAATCAAAGCCCCGGAATCCAAACACTGGGGTCAGGGCGAGCGGCCGCTCACACATCCTCCACCTGACGCCCCGCCCATTGCAGCTAATTTCTTTCAGGTGTTGGGTATAAAGGGCGCTCTATATAAACTCCGCGCGGGCACCAGGAGTCTTTCATCTAACAACCGGCAAGTACTTGGTGTTTTATGGGACGAGCGCTGGAGGCAAGCAAGGTTAAAGACTGGCCTAAGGTCATGGGGAAAGAAAGCGGGGGAAATGGAAGCAGAGCTGGCCGGTGGTCTGCGCTGACCAGCTCGTCCCACGTTGGTCTCCGCCTCTCCTCCCAGGGCTTTTCTGCCACAGCAAAGCAACCGGTGAGGAGGCAAGGTGAAATGACGTGGTTCCTTCCCTAATGCTGTGGGACAGTGGGAAAAATCGCTGTGTGGGGTAGTGCCCAATTTCTTTCTAAAGTATTCTATAGCCAAAACCGGTTTGGCTCAGTGGTAGAGCGTTGGTCTGCGGACTGAAGGGTCCCGGGTTCAATTCCAGTCAAGGGCATGTACATTGGTTGCGGGCACATCCCCAGTAGGGGGTGTGCAGGAGGCAGCTGGTCGGTGTTTCTCTCTCATCGACATTTCTAGCTCTCTATCCCTCTCAATTCCTCTCTGTGTAAAATCAATAAAGTATATTAAAAAAATAAATAAATAAAATAAAGCATTCTATATACATAAGACGTCCTGAAAGTGCCCAGTGAATGGAACCTGAGGCCCTCCTTTCTTTTGTCATTTAAAAAAAAAAAGTATTTTTATTGGTTTCAGAGAGGAAGGGAGAGGGGGAGAGAGATAGAAACATCAATGAAGAGAATCACTGATCAGCTGCCTCCTGCACACCCTGCACTGGGGGGATCGAGTCCATAACCCAGGCATGTGCCCTGACTGGGAATCGAACCAGTGACTTCCTGGTTCATAGGTGTGACGTTCAATCGCTGAGCATGCTGGCCTGGCACGAGGCCCTCCTTTCTTGGTGATGATGACAACGATGCATGGTGGTGGCAGTGGCTGATCTCAGTAGTAGAATTTTAGGCTTTCCCATATCATAGCCTTTTAGAACCACATCACAAAGGCCACCCCTGTCCCAGATCCTGACTTGCCAAGGCTCCGAGAAGGAGCGTGAGTGTGGAACAGTTAGCGGGGGCCCAGCCCTCTGCCAGGTAATATATCCTGTTCAGGGCCTGATGGTGATGACTGTTTTTTTTTTTTTTTTTTTTTTTTTACCATCTCTCACTCCCCGTTTCAAGTTGCACCCTGGAAGTAAGGTCCTCGTAAACTCCTTCAGCTTGAGAGTCTCCAGGAAAGAGAATGTTAATTTTTGTTGACAAATTCCAGCGTCCTGCAGCCCCAGGTCTTAATTCTTTGTGCAAACTCTTGGTCCCGAGTTTGCATGCCCCTCTTTTGCCCCTAATTAGTCTTGTCATGAGCTGCTATGCTGTTGTTTTAAACACAATCCCGTGTCCTGGGAGCCAAGGGGTTCTTTGGGGGGCGAGGAGTGTTTGTGTATATTTAAAATTAAAAAAAAAAAAAACGGTCATCGCTCCTCTCGCCGCGGCCGCCATCATTTTTTCCAGGGGAGGCGTTGCCATAGAGATGTTGTCTGATCCATCTCTATTGATAGGGCCCCCCCGAAAGGGGGCCCTGAATAGGCACTGAGGTAGGTAAATGTATGCAGTGACATTGAGCGGATGATTCTATTCTGCGAGATTCCTGCACCATTTGTTTCTGTGCTTGTCTGAGGGCTGGGACACGGTGTTGGGTTTTGTTGCACGTGCTCCGCTCACAGGCTCGGAGTTAATGCAAGCCTTGTCTGGAAGCACTGGAGCAGAAACTTCTCCGCTGCCAGGGACAAAAGCCTCGCAGGCCACCTCGGAGGCGGCTTTGGGAAGGCCGCGGCTCCTGGGCTCCCAAAGGAAATGGGAGATAACGTGGAACGCGCAGTGCTCCCCCTCAGCCTCCTCCACCAGACACATCTGGCCCCATGGAGTCTTCTCTGGCGGGGCGTGGGCTCCTCGAATCAAGGGCTTTAATTTGATTTGCCTTTTTCCAGTCTGTCGAGAGGAATCATCTTGAAGATCTGTGTGCTTTTCTGTCTGTGGGGATCTGCGTGTGTTTGCGCAGCTCTCGGGGGCCTGTTGTTTCCCTCTTGGGTGCTGGAGGACCTGCTCTCCTGAGGAAAATAATTCAAGTTGCATGGCTTCACCCCTTTCCGCCGAAGTCCTCTTCCCGCTTTGAGAAAATGGGAGGGAAGGTCAAGGGGCAGGATTCACCGAGCACCCTGCGTCCCGGAACAGTGTCTGGGACTTGGTAAGTTCATCACAAATGAATTTTTAAAATATATATATTTTTATTGATTTTTCACAGAGAGGAAGAGAGAGGGATAGAGAGTTAGAAACATTGATGAGAGAGAATCATCCATCAGCTGCCTCTTGCACACCCCCTACTGGGGATGTGCCCGCAACCAAGGTACATGCCCTTGACCGGAATCGAACCTGGAACCTTTCAGTCCGCAGACCGACGCTCTATCCACTGAGTCAAACCGGTTTCGGCACAAATGAATTCTGTCGAACGGACGAATGAATGTTGAAAGCCAGGCACCATGCTAGGAGTTTCCAGAAATATTTCTTTCCCCCCTCTACTCTTCACACAGGAGTTACTAGGCCCCTTTTACAAGAGGGTTTAAGTGACTCACCCAGGGCCACACAAAAGATGAATGGTAGTCCCAGGACTTGATTCTGGGTCTCTTGATCCCAAGTCTAGGCATTTCCCCCCCGACCACAGCAGCCCTACCCCTGGCCTCTGTGTTTGGCGGCCTCTGTCCTTAGGCCAGACCTGTGTGAGCTACGTCAGCTTTCTCACGCAGGGTGCTAGGGCAGCTGGGGTGAGGCCACCCCTTTCCTCGTGCTCCTTTCTCCGAGCCCGTCCTTAGCCATTTGGTCAAGGCCAGCCCCGCCTGGTGTTAGCAGCGCTGTAGAAAGGACGGGCATGCGGACAAAAGTGGGAACTGCAGAGCTGCATACGCTTCCTGGACTTCAGGATCGAGTCCAGGGCGGTTTGTGGAGCAGTGGCTCTGGCCCCCAGTTACTTGCTTCGCTGTTAAGCTACTCCATGTGTGGGTCATGCCAGCTGAAGGCTGGGCGGCAGGGGAAAGGACATGCTTTTTCTCTGCCTTGCACAGTTTTCCTGTGCAAACTGGGGGCACAGAACTCCAGTGTTCATCCATCTGTCCGTCCATCCATCTGTCCGTCCATCCATCCATCTGTCCATCCATCCATCCATCCATCCATCCAAATGCTCAATACATACTCTGGGTAGGACATGAGCCAGGTACAAGAGTCTGGTACAAAGGATGTAGAAACAGATAATGGACCCTGTTTCCCATAAACTCAGAAACATATAAGCGTAAGCACCCACAATCACAATTAACACCTGCCCTTCACAGTTTACAGACTGCTTTCACGTCTCTCATCCAAGTTTTACAATATATCATGTGGTAGGAATTATTGCCAAATCCATTTCACAGATGCGGACAACAACGCACAGAGTTGTCCAGAGTCAGGGAGCGGTGGGCGTGAGCGTGAGCCCAGCCCTTTGATCCCAGCTCCCATGTGGGTTTGAATGGCCCCCGTCTGGAGGAGCTTTTCGTCATTTCTCTGCCTGCCCTTTTATGACCAAGGAGTTAGCTGGTTTGGGATAATGAGAAGCCACCTGTACTAGCTCTATTTGGCCCCTCAAATAGCTGCAGTGTGTGTGTGTGGGGGAGAGGAAGTGGGGGGGTGGGGAGGCAGGGATAGTGATATTTTACAGAATTCTCCAGGAGAGACTGCTGTAGCCATGTTCTAATGAGTTCAAAAGTGGGCTGCTAGGGTTCCACTATGCTGGACTCAAGTAGTGACTTTTAATTTTTAAAAAAATATATTTTATTTATTTATTTTTTTACAGAGAGGAAGAGAGAGGGATAGAGAGTTAGAAACATCGATGAGAGAGAATCATCGATCAGCTGCCTCTTGCACACCCCCTACTGGGGATGTGCCCACAACCAATGTACATGCCCTTGACCGGAATCGAACCTGGGACCTTTCAGTCCACAGGCCGACGCTCTATCCACTGAGCCAAACCGGTTTCGGCGTGACTTTCAATTTTGATTGCACATTGGGAGCTTAGAAACACTCAGGCCCGAGTCTCTCCCAGAAGCTGTGATTAGCTGGTCTGAGACAGGGCCCAGGCATTGAGTTGTCACTCCATTCTAAGCTGGGGCGTTCCTTGGCCACAGGCACAGAGCTCAGTTTTGGCCCGTTCTGCAGGTGTCCCCTGAAGAGGAGTGCTGCGGGGAGGGCGGTGTATGCTCAGTGGTGGTCTAGACTTCAGGGGTCTCATGCCCTGCCAGGTCCCATGCTGCAGTGTTGGGACCCTCGTGGGCAGTTAGGTGGGCACTGGAAGTTAACATCTAACTCAGAGAAGGAGGACTAACATCTGGGAAGTAGGACTAATGATCAAAGTTAAAGACCACCTTCCCACCAACCCTCGTGGCTCATGGCTCAGTGAGTATTGTCGACCTATGAACCAGGAAGTCACGGTTCATTTCCCGGTTAGGGACACATGCCTGGATTGTGGGCTCGATCCCCTGTGGGGGGCATGCAGGAGGTAGCCAATCAATGATTTTTTCTCTCTCATCATTGATGTTTCTCTCTCTTTCTCCCTCTCCCTTCCTCTATGAAATCAATATATATATATATATATATATATATATATATATATATATATATATATATATATATTTTTTTTTTTTTTTTTAATCACGTTCCCTGGCCCAGGATTCCCATGAACTAGTCAAATATGATATCCCTGCTTGCGTTTACAATAATTACATAGGTGATGGCAGTGTGCTGGGAGGAGAGACACAAGAATGAATGACACCCCCACCCCTCCTTTTATGAAGCCCACAGTCTGGAGAGAAAATACAGAGGTCATTTAAACGGAGTGGGACATAGAGGATAGGGTGGCAGACCCTGCCCGCAGAGGCTCAAGGAAGGCTGCTTGGGGAGGCCGCTTGGTTAGGTTTTGAAGGGCGGGTTGGATTTCCCAGTCCCAAATGCAGGAAGAGCGTTGCAAGTAAAAGGCACGGCAAGAAGAAAGGCACGTGGTGCTCTGGAAAAGCAAGACGTCCAGAAGGGCGACTAGAGGGGGAACTGGTGAAAGATGAGGATAGGGCAGTGGTCGGCAAACTCATCAGTCAGCAGAGCCAAATAGCAACAGCACAACGATTGAAATTTCTTTTGAGAGCCACATTTTTTAAACTTAAACTTCTTCTAACGCCACTTCTTCAAAACGACGCCCGGGCCATGGTATTATGTGGAAGAGCCACACTCAAGGGGCCAAAGAGCCGCATGGGACTCGAGAGCTGCAGTTTGCCGACCACACGGGGCCAGGGCAGAGACTGCAACTTTGCACTTTGTTCTAGAGGCCGGGGAGGACCGGGAAGGGATTTCAAGCCAGGGGGTGATTCGGTCTGTGTCTTGAGAAGATCATCCAAGCTGAGGCGTGGGGAATGCATTGGGCTGGAAGTGGTTCCAGTGAGCTGCAGACACTGGAGGGGAGACCCACCGAGGCCATTGCAGGGCCAGAGCAGGGCAGAGGCTGGAGGTCAGAAAGAAGGGGCCAGCGGAGGTTGCTCAAGCCCCGGGAGAGGAGGAAAGGATCCTTCACGGCGAGTGAGGGGCCAGCAGCAGCTCCTGGAACGGCTGTTAGAGATCAGGCCTTCATCCCAGGCACACTCCGTCCTCCACCTCCAGCTCACTGCTCCCTCCAGAGTCATCCCAGTCACTGCTTGGGGGGACCCCGCGTCCTGCCGCACCTCCCCTGGTTCATTGCTCATTCCGTAGGAGGCCACGCTGCATTTGAATTTTCTGCAGCTGTCCCCACATGTGGGGCCTTAAACGTTAGTCTCTCTTGTTGACCAAATGCGCTGCTGCGCTCCCAGGGCTGAGTTATTCAGGAAACAAAGGCGAACCCTTTTAATTAGGCTGCTCCCTGCATGTCTGTGCAGGGCGGAGAGGAGAGGGGCAGGAGCCCCGGGTTGTTCTGGTGATTAGATACAACCGGGGAAACGCTCAAAACATCTGGCTGTATTTATATCTCCAAAGCCATGACCGAAACACAGGAGGCTTAAATGAGCTGAGCCTTCCTCTCGGCTTTTGTTTAAATGTATTTGCAGACACACAGGAGGGAGGACCCCGGGATGATGGAAAGCCTTGGGGTCAGCCCTCCCTCGCTCTCTGGATACTCACCTGGCCAAGACCGGAGGGGGCCAGGCTGGGGGATGTATCAGTCTGAGAAAGTTACATTCTAGGGTCTCTCAGGACATCCTTTGTTTCATAGCCACGTAGCCCCCGCTTGATTCCCAGTGGGGGGCCTGGGGCCAGCAAAGCGAGGCTGCCAGGAGCTGGCGGAGATCTCTCAGCAGGTTTCAGGACGTTCAGCTGAAAATTAGATCAAGACTCACACCCAACTCCTGCAATATATAAAGACACAGTCTGAGAAATAAGGAACAACAAATTGTGAGAAATTTGTCAAGAGTCACTGGCAAACTCAAAGGACAGACTGACATCTTTATCCCAGAAGTATCTGTCTCTGCATCATCTGACAAAATTCAGGTGCCGTGGAGACACCCGAGAGTGACTTTTTAACGCACATCACAAAGAAGAGTGGCCTTTTCTAAAAGTTGCACCTGGTGTGGACAGATCTTATACTCACGCTGAGAGCAGAAGTCAGAGAATGAAGGCAAGATCCTCTCTTGGCAAAGTGCCCAGGGTGAATCCCTTCGCATCACTCTGTGCCAGTCCCGTCACCCTGAGGGTCACAGAGGACCTGGAGCCGCTCTCTGGCTGAGGCTGTGTGTGTGTGTGTGTGTGTGTGTGTGTGTGTGTGTGTGTTTTCTAAGAAAGACGGCTTTGCAAAAAGCATCTTGAACAAATCGTGCCATTTGAGAGAAGGCAGGGGTGGAACAGAAGCCGTCAAGCTTTAATTTCTCTGCTAATTAATGGTTGATCATCTCTCCTTTTATGATTCTTGACCCCAGAAGGAAAATTTATTAGCACTTTTAGGTTTTGCTCAGTCGTGCTAAATGAGGCGTGTAATGCGCTAATTTAGTGCCTCGTTAGCATAAGCAGGACCTCCCCGCCCGGCCTGCTCCCTCGGTCCCCACGGAGGCTTTCTCTGGAGCTGTGGGGGATTTACCTGGAACAGCCTCGGATTATTAGGGCTCAGGTGTCTGAGCGGCCACAGCCACGGCAGGATGGAGGGTATTTGACCCTCCCGGGGCGCTCCAACAGCGGGCCTGTCTTTCATTTTAATGAGAGCAGTTAAACCTCAAATCTTCAAGCCGCTTCACAACCACGTCCCCCTGAAAAGCCCAACTTCACAGGAGGAGTATTTTTCACCATCTCAATCCCACCCCTCCAATCTGTTTGCTGGGATCAGGGAGAGCTGGCGTCCCGTGCGGTTGATGACTTCTATAGTGAATACAGGCAGTTAGCCTCGGCATTTCTCTGGTGTGAATGCCAGCTCAGTAGACGCCTGGATTTGCTCTCTATGTGTGTAAAACCCCGAGAAGCCTGCTCCAAGTTCACGTATGTTAGGGTCCAGGTTGTGAGGCGGGAAAACGTGGAGAAGCTGGCAGGCTGGGGAGCGGGAATGCCGCTCCGATGGCCTCTGCCGCCAGCTTCCTTTGGGGAGCCCAGAAAGGCGCGTGGCCTTCTGGGACCTCTGTGTTCCCGTCTGTTAAGGGATGTGTACGTCTTCCTGCCTAGGCCCCTTCCGGCTTTGACCTTCCACCATTCAACGAGCGGGGAATTCGAGAGGCAGGCTGGGTGGCTTGGCCACAGCAAGGGCTCCAATTAAGAAGGGTTTTGAAATGTCAGAAATATTCAGAAAGCCAGTATTTTGGGGGCCCAGCAATTCTATTTTGAGGACTGTAAACCCAAGGAGATCATTAGAGAAATGTATGAAAGTAAGGGTCTCTTATGAGACCATAAGGGATTGGTTAAATAAAATACAGTTTATCTATAAGATGGGGTACCCTGCAACCATTACTAATAACACCATAGAATGCTGTGGGCTATGCAAAATCTAGTGTTTCTAAACAAGACTTCTCACATGATACTAGTTTTACAAAAATATCTCCATAAGCGTGTCTAGACAAAGTTCTGGAAAAAATCCATACCAAAATGTTTATCCTCGGAGGATAGGACTCGGAGGGATTTTTTGTTTTATTCTTTATACTTTTCTGTACTTGCAATATTTACTTACAATGAATATTCATCCCCCTTCAAATCAGAAAAAAATAGAAACAATTTAAAGGAATTAAAATCTTGGCTCTGAACATGTATATATTTTTCACATGTCAGTTTTCACACATATCAAATAGCAGCCATGAATGACCTCAGAGGGTCGGGAAAGAAACGGTTTATTGGCGGAAAGTCCTTAAAGAAAACTTTGCATAATCCGAACTGTTGGATATCAACACATCTCTGGGTGACCGCATTTTAAAACTGTAGAGACAAGTGTGTAAAGGCTTTCAGATGAACAGCCCTCGCCTAGCGTGCGTCTCTATGATCCCAGCGCGTCAGGCTTGCCGAGGCCTTCGGGATGGTCCAGGCCAGCCCGCACATCGTGGAGCCGACAGAAACAGAGCCAGGTTCAGGTCTGAGAGCTGGTTACATACGGCAAGGCCAGGACTAGAACCTATGCCCTCACTCCACTCCCTGGACCAGTGCTGTGTGGACAGGTTGCGGCGTCCTTCTGGAGCTCTCCAGGTAAGAATTGTGAGGGCTCGGCCGAAACCGGTTTGGCTCAGTGGATAGAGCGTCGGCCTGCGGACTGAAAGGTCCCGGGTTCTATTCCGGTCAAGGGCATGTACCTTGGTTGCGGGCACATCCCCAGTAGGGGGTGTGCAGGAGGCAGCTGATCGATGTTTCTCTCTCATCAATGTTTCTGACTCTCTATCCCTCTCTCTTCCTCTCTGTAAAAAATCAATAAAATATATTTTAAAAATAAAAAAAATTCTGAGGGCTCGGGTCGCTTCCTCCTCAGTGGAGGCCCCGGGCTCGGGAAGGAGGCCTCCCCGCTGACCCTGAGTGTGGAGCGGGCATGCCAAAAGCTGGGGCAGCCACGGGCAGCTGCTTCCTGCACACCAGGCTTCAGGCCATGCTCTCTTCTGAGAAGAAGAGCTGGTTTTCTCTGAAGGACGTTGCTCTTCTGGGTTCATTTGTCCCAAGGAAGGGTAGCAGAGATTAGAAAAGTAAAAAACAGTGGGTTATCTGAATACTGCGTACACGTTCCCAGGAACATCCTCACTGCTGGGAACAGTGCTAGGCCAGTGGGTGGGGGGAGAGCGAGGAAGGAGCTGGAGGAGGCAAACAAGATGCTGCCCCGGCCCTGGAGTGCTCAGAGCCTAAGAAGGGAAATAAATCAATCCGTGTGAGCAAGGTGCTTTAAAGCCAAGCATCCCAAGGAGCCTGAATGGGTGCAGACTAAATACAGACCGGGAGGCTCCAAAGAGCTTCTGCTTAGTTTGGAGGAAGGAGATCCCTGAAGGCTTCCAGGAGAAGGTGCCCTCTGAGATAGGTCTTTGGAAAAGATGTCATTTAGAGGTTAAAGCAAACAAACAAAAAAAGGGCACCTGAGGTGGAAGAAAGCAGGGGTGATGGGAGGGCTGGTGGAGATGCAGAACGGCATGGGGACCAGAAGCAGGGAAGGGGCCCAGGGAAGTGGCTAGAGCCCATCACAGGTGTGAAACACGGGAGGAGGGAGGTGGGGCTGTGTCTCCAGGTGCTTACGACCGGGGACTTACCCTACAGACCAAAGAAGGCATTGCCTGCAGAATTCTGAGCTGAGTTGTGTTTTCGGAAGATTTTCCTCAGAGTGGAGGGGAAAATTCAGGAGCCAGAAATCGTGGGTTTAGAGAAAAAACACAGGGAACCCCAGGAGGTGTGAGGGGAGGAACCAGGCCCTTCAGTTCCCCGGGGACTTCCGGCGGCTCCTCCAACGCACAGAGAGAATCCCGGGGTGTCCTCGGAAGCCCCCTGCAGGTGATGGCAGCCGGTGCCCCCACCCCTTCCACCAGGAGAAATGCAGCTCCCCCTTGAGAGCCATGACCCCCGTGCGGTTCCGAGTCTGGAACTGGAAGGCCACATTTTCCAAGAAGGGATGCCTCAGGAAATCATAAATCTCTCCAGATTTACGGGTCAGGAAATTCTTTCAGGAGAGTAAACAGAGGAGGTGAGGCAGAGGTGGGGCAGGGCAGGGGCGCGGCTGCAGCGGATCCGCCTGGCACAGAGGCCGGGCCGGGCTGGGCCGGGCCGGGCGGGGGTGTGAAGGGCTTTACAGATAACCCGGACTCTCTCTCTTTTGCTCTTCCCTCACTGAGTTCACAGCCCTTTCCCTGCAAAAAACGACGAGGGTGGACTACCTGAGCTCTCGGGCCTTCGTCCCGAGGTCAGAGGATGCTTGTAGTAAAACCAGTGTCCGCACCCACCCGGGGCCCCGGTCACGCGGTGGGGCGCGCGCTGCCCGCGACTGAAAATGCAATCAATTGCGTCTCACACGTCGTCCGTGGCGGGGCGGAGGGTTAATGAGAGGACATCTGGAAACTCCCCTCGGAGGGACACATCTGGGCCTGATTACCTCCTTATTTATTGTCTTTTTGCCCTGGAGACAGCCCTGTACGCTCACCCCGCGGAACAAGAACAAAAGCGTGCACACCGTCTGAACCCTGGGGGCTGACTACCCACGGCCCGGCGTGCGGTCACCGTCGGCATGTATGAATCCACAGACAAAACGTGCACCCACAAACACGCCCTCTTTCTTCCCCTTTTCCGTCTGGTGTCCACTGAAGAGTGAATTCCCTTCGCTCTCGGAGATCCCAGGCCAGGCTGGGTCCTCTCCCCGGTAAAAATCCTGCCCTTCCCTCTGCCCCCACCTCCCAGCCGGCTTCTCGTTTCCGCCAGCAGATGGCGACCGGAGCCCTCAGACCACCAGCCAACCCCTCAGCCTGAACTCCTGGCCTCCCTCCCCCACTCCCTCCCTCGGAATGGGATAATTTGGGAGTCGTCTGTGGGAGGGCTGCCAGAGACTTTAAATTTACTACTTGGAACTTGGATAAGGTTCCCCAGACGGGGAGCCCTGGAGGGGAGAGAAGAAGAAGAGGGAAGGAAGGGGGCCGCCCCTCCAAGGGGTGGGGGGTAATCTGGTCAGGGCCTGGCCAGCTCTGGGTGTGGCCACCAGAGAAATCCTCCCTGCAAGGCCGCACGGCACCGGGGAGGTGTCCGAAGCAAAGGTGGGGCCACACCCAGCAAATGGAAATGCTCTCCCTGGGGTGGAAACCAGGAGAACAAAGGGATTCACGGGTGAAAAATGAAGCCACCTGAAACCTCGGAATCATGCCCATTCCTCCAAATCTCCATCTCCGACTCACCTCTGCACCCCACTTGCAGCCTCCCCTCTGTGAGCCTATGAAGCCTGGAGTCCGACTGAATCAGCAGCTGCCTCCTTGGGCCTCCGTGGCCCTTGGCTCCCTGAGGCATCTGTCACAGCCTGCCCGGTGTTGCAGTTACTTGCAGAAGTGTGTCACCCCCATTTGACTGTGTTGCCCCAGGGCAAGGCCAGACTGCATTTCACCAAGTCCTAGAGAATCCAAAGGCAATCAAAGACACTCTGGCTAGGAAGATGCATCGCTTAGAACCCAGAAACATTTCCTCCAGCTGGAATTGTAAAGCTAAAGGAGAAAACCCCTTTTAGGCTGGGTCACAGGACTCACGTCCTTTTCTCTGGAGATAGGTAAGACAGACAGACACACATGCCCATGCGCGCGCGCGCACACACACACACACACACACACACACACTTCACAGTTCCAGGAGCAGTGGAGTCAGGGAATGCAAAAAATGTGGCGGTGCCAGCCGCAGAGAGGTCTGGAAATGCCTTCTTAATTGAACCTTTCTGGGCGCAGGCTGACAGCAGAAGGGACAGGAGTAGAGAGGAGTGTGGAGTGAAGGGCTTGGGTGCTCCTAACTGGTCTCCTTTGTGCTCAGCTTAGAGACAGCAAAGGCGGAGCCTTCTGTTTCTTCCCTTAAAGAAGCACTTACTTCAGTGATGCTCACGGAGAGATTTGCTCTGTCCTTGAACAGTTCGGTCCATAGGAATGTCTTCCCTAATGGGGTGCCAAGTCCATTTTCTTGCAGCTTTTCCCCCATTGGATTTACCGAGGACAAACGTATTTGCCTGGAAGGAGATGCATGTGGGAGAGATGGGGCTGAGGAGCCTGCGCAGTGCCTACTAAGTGCTAGACAACTTGGGAACAAGAAAACCCGGGCTATTTTGGTGATGGGTGCTATTGTTCCCTTGTTGCTGATGAGGAAGGCTGCTCCCTGGGTGAGATCTATAGCTTGCCCCCCCCCCCCCCACACACACGCTCTGATCTCGCAGGTTTTCAAACAGCTTCCCTTCCAACAGCTGGAGAGATGCTGATGCCTTCAACTCTCCCTCCCAGCACACCTTGGCCAACTTCCAGAATACCCTCTGGTTGGTTGGTCCACGCAACTCATCCAGCCTGAGTCCCTACAGTGAGTTGCCCAGACAGAGACACAAGAAGAATACATGTTACTTTCCTAGAAAAGCATCACATGCCAGCTTGCAACAAACAGACTTCATCTTTTGCTTGAAGAAATAGCATGAGCCTTGATCCCTGGGCACACATTGGCCTTAGCTTTCTGGGAGGGGCACTGGGTAGCAAGAGGAGCCCAGACTGAAGTCAACGGACATCACGCCTATTAGTTCATGTTGAACTGAGGCTGGCTGAGAGCACTCTTTTCTTCCTGCTTCCCCCCTCTCAGGCCTGTGAACCACCACCTGGCCTCTTGGAATGGGTCATATTGTGCTTTTAATTAAATTTTATTTATTCTTTTATAAATAGGTGATAATGAACTATGATCTTCACCCTTTAAAATATTAAAGGAACAAAAGGGAGACCCTGCACCATTACTCCCAACAACCTTGACCCCTCTCCTCATAACCAATGTGACCAGCTATGTTTATTATGCATATAAAATCAGCAAATACGCATGTGTGCAAACATTTCCTTTTTTCCTTTTTTAATACAATTATCAGCATATCATATCCACTGTGTCATACCTGTTCTTTTTTCTTTTTACTGAGTGTACATAAGAGTTCAAGTTTATGGACTGAGGTTTAAATTTACCCCCTTCTGCTCATAATACCAGTGGTCTAAACCTGAACTCTATCCTGTGGACCCAAAAATGTGATGCAGCTGAAGACCTTAGTCAATGTTTATTGAACAACAAAATCTCTATGTGAAGAGATACTTGCAGATACTTTCTTGTTTACATTTTCCAGAAAATCAAGAAACTTTGCACCAGTTTTTGAGAAATATGACCCCTATCCTATCTAATAAAGAGGGAATATGCTAATTGACCATCGTGTCCTCACAAGATAGAAGCACCCACAGCCAATAAAAATGAATATGCTAATTGACTGCCATGCCCTCACAAAGATGATGGCACCCACAGCCACAAGATGATGGCACCCAGTCCAACTCAGCCCCACCTCATCCAGCCTCAGTCCCCTTGTCTCCTCAGCCCCATCAGGGGGTGGCAGGCACCACGCAACTCATCCAGCCAGAGTCCCCCAGTCCCCTCAACCCCTCAGGGGAAGGCAGTTGCGGGTGATCAGGTCAGCTGGGAAGGGCAGTTTGGGAGCAATCAGGTCTCAAGCAGGCTAGTAGGGGAGCAGGGGGCTATCAGGCTGGCAGGCAGAGTGGTTAAGGACAATCAAGGCAGGCAGGCAGGCAGGCAAGTGGTTAGGAATCAGCTTTCCCAGATTGTGAGAGAGATGTCTTACTGCCTGTTTAGACCCAATCCAGGGATAGGTCTAAACAGGCAGTTAGACATCCCCCAAGGGGTCCCAGATTGGAGAGGGTGCTGGTTGGGCTGAGGGCCACCCCTGCCATGCACAGATTTCATGCACTGGGCCTCTATTTTTATAATAAATAAATAAAAATCACCCAGGGATTGAAGTGATTTATTCAAACTCAGTAGCTGCTCTCTTTCAGCAACTCTGATTTTGCTCTTTGGAGGCATTAGAATTGAGCTTCTGAGGAAGAAGAGACTTACTTGGCTGGGCTTGCTTGATAATAATGCCAATATACACAGATGTGCTAGGATGGAATCATGCTGTCCCTAACACGAAGCTGAGGGACTCGACTTCCTGTTCCCACCTTGAACTAAAGATAGAGATGCATCTAACCATTTTTTAAAACCTTTCTTTTAGCTTTCCCTCACAGCAAAGCAGCGATAATTCAACCTGTTATTAGGATTTTAAGTGCTCCAAGGTATTAAGTACCTAGCATTAAGCAGGACAAATATATATATACTTAAAAATACCAACTAGCAAAGTGCTGAGAATGACACTCTGTCTTTGCTTAAGTGAATGGTGAGGAATGGGAAGGCTGGCCTCTGGGGGCTGTCTGCAGCACTCGGGAGTCCAGGAGTCTCCTATGATATATGTGCAATAACTTAGTTATACTGGAGCAAAGATCTAAAGCAGACATAGTTTTAGGACATTCATGATAAATGGTTCTTAACAAATTGAAGCTGATTATTTCTCTCCCCCGCATTCCCGAAGAGGTGGTCCTTGCTTTGAAACACCATTGATTCCTGGAAACTCCATCTTAAAGAGAAATCCCATTTTAATCGCATGGTGAAGGGCCTCTCTCTTCAAACACGTTGGGTCTCATGAGAGATCTGAATGGATGAATGTGCTGGGAAGGAGAGAGAGGCAGTTTTAGGCCACGTCTAAGGAGGATGGCAAACACGGAAGCCTGCTTCAAATAAATGCTCTTTGAAGAGAATGCAGTTGACTGGAAGAAACAATTGGTGTGGTTATTGAATTACAGAGATGGCCGATGAGATAAAAGGGAACACTGGTGGAGACACACGGTGAAGAGCTGGACCAGCACTCCAGGAGAATAGCCTGATCTGCTCTCCGGTTTCTTTCTCCCGCCATCTGGGCTCTTCCTCTACCTACCCAACTTTGTCCAGTGTGCAACAACCTTCCCCTGCCTCAGTTTCCTTACAGGAAAGCAATCCAAGCAGGAGGGACAAAACATGAGGAAAGGGCTGTGGGACTCCTGAGGGAGAAATCACGTCCACCAAGTGGTAGAGCCTGGAGATCAGCCACGAGATGAGCCTGCCATCCAAGCCAGAAGGACTGGGGACATCGTAGACCAGAAAGCCAGAAATCAGCTAGTAAGAAAGTCAGTCTCAGGTCTAGGCAGTCCACTTTTGCTTCACATTCCTTGTCTGCCATTTTAAATATCAAATGTAGACATGTGAGGGTTTGCCCTTTGACCTGATGGGGGGTTTGGGCTCCCAGCAGAATAAATATGGAGAGGAAGCAATGCACACTTCCCCTGGACTGGAAAGCACATTCGATTGGCAGCTGGGGTCTCCCCGAAGGGGCTGGAGGAAAAGACTAAGAAGACACTGGGACCTGCTGGGAAGGAGGTGTTGCTGGTCCCAGAACTGGCAGTGAGTTCTGATGGGGGCATGACTGGAGTTGGGCTTGGGTTCCTGTAGGTGAGCTGGCATGGTTCTCTCTAGAGAAAGTACCAGCGAGGCCTGGCCCAGGGGAAGCTGGAGGTTTCACTTGCCTGGCATCGTCTTCGGGAGAGAGTGATCTGGCAGATACCATCTCTCCCCGCCAGCTTGGCAAGGATCTGGTCCTATGTGGGGAGGTGAAGAGTTCTCTTGGATCAGGTGAGTACTCCCAGGTGAGCCAGCACACAGAGCTCCTTGTATTCTCTGCAGACTACAAGAGGGAAACTAATGTTCACAAGAGGCAACTACAGCTGCACACCCACTCGTGGACTCTCTCACCACACACAGGCTGTGCGGCAGTGTAGTCGCTGTTGACCCAATAGAACCCTCTTCCCGTCTTCCTTTGGAGCAGACCCCAAATTTATTTGAACTGGCAATGAGACTATATTCCCAGCCATCCTTCAGCTGGAGTGGCCAATGAAATACAAGAAATAGTCATTAGGTGGGTCTTCAAGGGGGTGACTTAGAGGGAAGGGATCTTGTTGACTGACCTTTGCCCTTCCCCTTCTTCCCTGGATTGCAAAGGTGATGCCTAGAACCTAAGTCATGATCTTGGCCCATGAGGCCCATAAGGAAGTTGTGCTCTAGAAATGGCTGAGGAAAAATCTAGAAGCAGTGTCATTTCCTGGTGATTAGGTTCTGCAGCTTATCTGATAAGCAAAAAACACCACTTTTATAAACTCATTGGATTAGGATTCTGTCACTACTAGCCAAACAAAATTCCTAAATCATACAGGCTAACTCATATAGTAATGACTCTTAATCCCTAGAGATGTACAAGCATCAGCTGTGGGGTTAGTGGGGCGTGGGGCTGGCGGGTGGATGGGGGTAAAAGCAGGGTGTTGAACTAGAAGACTCTAGTATTTGATAGTCGGTGATTCGTGCTTATGGTGCTCATAACATCAGCACTCTAAGAGGGGTTTAAACCCAGTCTGTTGTGGCTATTGTTCAAGGATTTTAGTCTGAGCGTTAAAGCAGCAGGCTAAAAGGAGAGAGAAATTCCCCACAAATTAGGGGCCAATTTGAACTGTCTGCTTTTAAAACCGAGGCTCTACAGTAGAAGCAGCCTTGGGTACCGGGATGCAGGTGGTTCCCTAGACAACTCCCATGGCAGCGTGACTACCCTTTGGGCCTATAGGGGGCACTAAGGAACTATGGGATTTCTGCCTACTCCATGACAGGGTCAGTGCTCAAGTCTGCAGACATCCTGGCCAAGGGGAGAGAAAGGATTGGGGCTGGGGCTGATTATATAATGGGTGGGAAGTCTGCTCCCTTTCCCAATTCTTCTTAAAGTCCTAAGATTGCAGAGTATCTGGGTTTAAGGTTCAGAAGAAAATGCCCCCTGAAGCCCTGCATCGAGAGCCTGATATTTCCGTCCCTGAATTTGAGACTGGGAAGGGGCCTTGGAGACCAGCCAGTCCTCACCACTCATTTAGCAAATGAGGAGACTGGAGGACCAGCAGGGATGTGTTGCGTCCAAAGCCACTCGGTGTGTTAGCGGCAGTCAGCACAGGAACGGGAATCTGGGCCTTCAAATTTCCAGCCTAGTGTTTTCTCCACTACACCCACCACCATCGCCACGTTTGTTTTCTTTTCCGGCCCTTGGGGGACGCTGGCAGGGCTGAGGGTCTAATGTGAACTGGAATCTGTTCAATTTCACCTCTCGTTGCTTCTGCCAGCTCGCCAGCTCTGGCTGACGAGGCAATTAGAACCAGACATCCCATAAGGGCATTCCAGGGAAATCTCTTAAAATTCCACAGCAGCTGGGGACTTGCCTTTCCCTGCAGGGATCATCTGGTGTGTAAATACCTGGTAGTGTAAATCACAGGGTGGGAGGAGGGTGCTTACACACATACTATCTCCCTCTCAATACACTCTCACCCCACAGACAGAAAAACAGAGAAATATTCAGAGGCAATCTCTTTCCTTCCTACCTCCCAAAGAGGGAAGCTAGGAATTTACAGGCCACCCTGGGAACATCTAATTACTTGCTTTTGAGGGATGAGCACTGTGTTTGTACTGGCCAGTGAGTGGCGGAGGGTGGGGGACCTTCCTGTTTTTCTTCTACCTCCTGCAGATGGCTGCTCATCACTGGGACAGCCGAGGGGTGTTGGTGGCCAGCTTAGCTAATACACAATCGCAGGTCCCTGGTTGAAAGGTGTTACCTCGGTTCATCAGTAGGAAGCTGAGCCTCTAACAGACAAATCGGCAGACTAAGAACACCAACCCAGGGCCACTGCTGACTCATCTACCGGTGTGACATCCAAGGACTGCAGGGTCCCAAACTGAAGGGCAGATGCTGGGTCGTGAGTTGATGGCAGCCCTCTCTGTTTCTCAGGCTTCCCATTCCAGACGTACCAAGGAAACCTCGCTTTGACCAACAACGTGCTACTGTTGACTAATGTTTGGGCAGACCCAGAGGACCTTTTGTCAGAAGTTAGTGGGAAATGGCTGAAGGCATTGGGAAGACAAGGGGGAAAACCTCACTACTTCTTTAATCGGAGGATCACGTAGGTGCACCTGGTCTGTGACTTGCAGAATAAAAGGGGACAGAAAGGACATTCTTATGACAAGTCTACATGCCCAAATAGTTACAAAACTTGTGCTAGAACTTATATCACAGCTTAGGATGTTTTTAACACCAATGAATCGTCACTCCCAGCTCCTCCCTGAGATGTTGAATATTTGCTTGAATGTCCTAGAAGAACAGGTGTAAAACAATTTTAAAATGTTAACTTAGTTCATGGTTATTATGATTATACTAGAGGCTTAGTGCACAAAATTTATGCATGAGAGGGGAGGTTTCCCTTAGCCGGGCCTGCACCCTCTTCACAATCTGGGACTCCTCAGGTAGGGTCCCTAGGCCTGGCCAGTGATCGGCCTATTGGGGTTTTCCCTCCCCTGACTGCCAGCAGCTGACCTTGCCTCTGCTGCTGCCACTGCTTGCCATCTGTGCTGTGCTTCCCAGCACCCCTTACCCTCTGCGACCTGTCGCATCCCTCTGTGGGCAGCAGATGTGGAGTGCAATCACTTAGCTTGCCTGGCCTCCCTTTTTGGGGTGATGGTGGAGCCCCCCCACCCCTGCTCCCTGATTGATCACCTGCTGGCCAGTGGCCTGGGCCTCCCTCTGTGGGGTGGTCATGGGGCGATTATGAGGTGCTTCAACCAATTGCATTGCACCTGCCTTGGCTAGCCTGGTGCCAGTGCATGTCATAGTGGACCTTCTGAATGGCCATTCTGCTGTTCGGTTGTTTGGTCAATTTGCATATTATGATTTTATTATTATAGATTAGACATACCCAATAAATCTATTAAAAGTATGTCCTGGGTTTTGTGGTTAATTGCTGATTAATTGTCAACCCATGTATTATGTATTAGGTCAGTACTAAAGGGTGAAGCCATAGTGCTCTCAGCAACACCACATTTTTGAGCAACTGAACTATGGTTCCAATAGAGGCAGGAAGGCTACGGGCATTGCCATTGATAGTAAACTATTGAGAGGTCATTGTCCCAATAGGTCCTTTGCCAGTCTACCTTATGAGAGAAAAAGGAATGCTTTCAGTCAATCATCTGCACCAATGAACACTAAGAAAAAGCATCTGTCTTTTATTGTTCTTCACATTCTTTGTCATAGCCTTCAATCCAGGGGTTTGGGTGCCTTGGCTTCTTCATTTTTTAAATGCACATAAGTTTGGGGATAACATTGAACCAGTTCTAAAGAACCTTCCCAATTCAAAAGGGGGGCAAAGGTAATGCCACTTATGGTTCCAAAATTGACAGGAGCAATTCAGGTGTAATGATGTAGAGCAGTGGTCAGCAAACTCATTAGTCAACAGAGCCAAATATCAACAGTACAACGATTGACATTTCTTTTGAGAGCCAAATTATTTAAACTTAAACTATATAGGTAGGTACATTGTTATTAACTTAATTAGGGTACTCCTAAGCTGGCCTTTGCTAAAAACTCAAGGGGCCAAAGAGCTGCATGTGGCTCACGAGCCACAGTTTGCCAACCACTGATGTAGGGTTATATTCATCTGAGTCCAGGGTTATATTCATCTGGTTTTCTAAGGACAGAGAACCACAGGTGGGCCTGGTGCAGCAGGTTCTTATTAACCCTGACTATTTGTTTCTCTGGGGGTTTGTGGTCCCAATGTTGAGAGATATTTCAGCTCTGGGCTAGAATTAAGAGAGTAAGAATGGGCCCCTTGAGTCACTTGGTTCAGGAGGACTTTGAGGAGCTAGAATTCCATAGGTCACTTGCACAACGAGGGGAAAGGCTAGAATTCACCAATGTCCCTCCATGCTAGAATGCTCTGTGATCCTACCAAGACATTACAAAAGACTTGCTGTAGATTTGGGATCGGGGAGAGAATTGCTCAGGGTCAAAACTGCTGGGAGAACAGGAATTCATAGTCTTAGATACGAAGTGGCAAGATGACACATGGGGGCAATAAGATAGGGCAAGGAAAAGTGCTATAAGCAAGACAGAAGATAGCTAATGGATGACTAATGAATCGCTGGAGCTCTTGATGGAGAGGGAGAAAAGTGAGGGCCGGCTCATGCAGAAATGCTGGAAGAAGGAAGTAGGAATCCATGAGGGGCTGCCCTGTAGGACATTAGCCCAGGGATGTGTAAACCAAAGACCTGGTTTCAAGTTCTGCCTCGCTACTTCCTAGCTTTATGACCTGGAACAGGTCACAGCACCTAAGACTTTGTTTCCTCGGTTGTAAAATGAAAGGAATGCTCCCTACCCTACTGCGTGTTGATAGAGTAAAATAACATGGAATATATGTTCAACTGAGTTTACTCATACATGTATTGTTTAATTTATTCATATATTCAGCAGCCATATATTACATACCTGCTATGTGCCTGGACCTACATGCCCTTGACGGGAATCGAACCTGAGACCTTTCAGTCCGCAGGCCGACGTTCTATCCACTGAACCAAACTGGTTTTGGCCCCTGAGTGTTCCTAAGCATGGCTTTGAACTTTTTTTTTTTTTTTAATGTATTTTATTGATTTCTTACAGAGAGGAAGAAAGAGGGACAGAGAGTTAGAAACATCGAGGAGAGAGATTCATTGATCATATGCCTCTTGCACACCCCCTACTGAGGATGTGCCCGCAACCAAGGTAAATGCCCTTGACGGGAATCGAACCTGGAACCTTTCAGTCTGCAGACCAATGCTCTATTCACTGAGCCAAACTGGTTTTGGCGGCTTTGAACTCTTAAGTCAATGTGTGGATATTAGTAAAAACAAGTCACCTTCCTAAAATCACTACTTGGGTGTCAAAGGGGAAAGGAGTTTACAGAGGGCACTTCCTTGGGCTCCTCATTAGAGGGTCCAGTCACCTGGTGAGTGGTCAGCGCAGTTGATATTTGTCTGATGGAATTTTCCCAGGCAGAGGAAGACTGACAGGCAGGAACGCCCTGGGAGGCTCTTAGGGAGATGAACGTTCTTCCTTTATCTTCAAAGCAACTGTTCAGGAAGGGAAAGAACACTTCCCAGAATTCAGGCTGAAGCAAAACACAGACGACCTATCAGACTGGCATCTCATCCACGAGATGGAGAAGCTCCATGGCCAAGAGTCACTGAGGAAATTTCTGTAAATAAGCCAGTGGGATCTGTAAGAGACACCTCCTCTCTGAAAAAAGATCATCGGGATAAATCTATGTTTTCCAAATGGAGAATTATGCACAGATACGTAAAATTGTGAGCTGTCGAAAAAAGGTGTTTCATTGAAATGTGTTCCCCAAGATCGGCAAACTCATTAGTCAACAGAGCCAAATATCAACAGTACAACGGTTGAAATTTCTTTTGAGAGCCGAAAACCGGCTTCTGCGCAAGGGCCAGGAAGTTTCAATGGCACTGTACATGCGCGCCCACACGTGGTATTTTCTGGAAGAGCTATACTCCAGGGGCCAAAGAGCCTCATGTGGCTCACAAGCCACAGTTTGCCAATCACTGCCCAAGATTATTGGTAAACAGCAAACACATTTTGACTTTTCCTCAGGGCACAGAATCCTGGGGGAAATTAGGTAAGATGAATTTAGGTTCACAATGGCCAAGTGGCCATATATTTTCATTTGAGAAGGTTAGAGATGCCTCATTTGGTAACATCTACTGGTTATGTTTGCAACATGCAATGTGTTTTTCCGTTTGGGGGAGCTTTCATAATTTAATAAAATATTCTGTTTGGATCCCTTGAAGCTGTTAGTCTCTCTAGTTTGCACAGATATGAGATTTCATCCTGGCTCTGCTTTCTTCCAATGAAGTTGACATACTCTGATTCCAACTTGATATGCTTAATAGTTTCATAGGACTAGATCACTTTTGCCTCCTTCACATGACAAACACCTAAGCAAACCTGATTATACCTACTCCCCCTGCATAAAATCCCATGGTGGGTTCCTACTGTTCTTAAAGTGAAAACCTCTTAACGTGCCTCTTTGGGCCTTTCAAGGACTGGTACCTCCCTGCCTCCCTGGCCCCTGACTCTTCTTGCTCTAGCCATAGTGCTTTTCCTTTATTCCTGTGTATCATCAGGGTCCCTCCTATCACAGGGCCTTTATACAAGTTGCTCCCTCCAACAAATACCTTTCATGCCCCTCTTCACCTGTTTAACGTCTACTTGTCCTTTAGATATCCACCTCCCTGTCATTTCCCAAGGAGGAACTTCCTCCGTGCTCCCATCTATGTTAATTCCACATTGACTTGTGCTCAGACCACCATGAGCCCTTCCTCCTTTATAGCTCTAAAGACAGTCTAGCCTTATCTTTTGTGTGTAGTTATTTTATTAGTTTAAATCCTCCATTAGATTGTGTGAACTCATGAGGTTAGGACAATGACTCTGTTATTCTCTTACTTTGTCCCTGGTGAGTAGGATAGTCAAATGTGTTTGACGGAATGAAGGGATAACTTCCATATTAAAGTAACTGAATGAAAGTGGGAAGAAGAGCAGTGCTAAGCGTCAAGAGCAGGGTCCAGTCCCTGTCTCTCCACTAACTTGCTCAGCGGCACCTCACTGGGCAGGGCCTGTCCTTCTCTAGGCATCAGAGCCTCCTACTCGGCATGGGATTGAATCACTGTCCTGTGCTGCATGGGCTCTGGGATGAAGGGCCTGAGGTTGGATCCTGCCTTTACTACCTTCCAGCTATATGACTTTGAGGCTATTCTATCACTTCTCTGACATATTATTTATATATTTAAAAGTCTCTCCAAATTCTAAAATCTGCGAGGACCTAAACTAAGCCAGTGGCAGTGAGAATGTAGAGGAGACAGATAAAAGAGACGGTTCAGACTAAGTGGTGAAGTAAGTGGGGGTCTCAAAGTGTGGCCCCAGGGCCAGCAGCATCAGCATCACCTGGGAACTTGATAAAAATGTAAAGTTCCATCCCAGATCTACTGAGTTGGAAACCATGGAGGTGGGTCTCAGGAAGCTGTGCGACAAGAAGGTCTCCAGGAAATTCTTACACATGCTCAGGTTTGACAACCACTAGATTGAAGGCTGAGGCTGAGGAAGAGAAAAATGTTAAGGGCTGAGGAGGTGCTGAAAGGCAAATGTAGGCAGTGCGGAACTCCTGGGGAGCAAGGCTTGCCTGTCCCTATTAGAATTGACTCCCTGACTTGTAGGGGCTCTCTGAGGGGCACAGGAAGCAGAGTACAGGGAATTAATGTAGGTGATCCACAGATAGAAAACCCACTTTTATGAAGGACATTAAGGAAGTTATAATCAGGGAGAAACTTACCTCTGGAGTTCACGAGATGTCCCAACACAGCTTGAAACAAGACCGTGAGAATGGGATCATCCCATGCACCTGTGTTCTGGAGCATCTGGCAATCTCAGACACAGAGAGCCCAACAGCACTGAAGAGACCTAGCTATTTCCTTTCTCCGGAAACATCTAGGGCTTGAGAGATCCATTTGTGCCTGAGCCATCTCTCTCCTAATGAGAAGTTAGTTCAAATAGGCACCGTGCAGTTTCAGAAATGCTTTTTATTCTTGCCAAATAATCAAAATATTTAATAGGTAGGACCTTGAGGGAACATCTAAACACAGCCCCACCCATAGCACCACCAAAATTGGAACAATAAACTCAACATCTGGTTTCTTGTCTGTGACGTTACCATTGGGATGCTGTTGAGACCAGGGAGCCATTGTTGCTGTAAATCCACAAAATTTGGAATCTGATGAACTCTCTCTTCACTCTGTACTGATGCATTTTGCACATGAGTTGGCTATAGTCTGTTTGTGTTTGCCTGTTTTAATCAATACGTATGCTGTGCACATACACATTGTCAACAGTTATCTATTTTTTTTAATACTCTTTTGGATATGCCAAAGTTTTTTCAAGGAATACTTATCATCATCATTAGTATTTAACAGCTAATGGGAAGGACCTCTTAAAGATGAGGCTAGAGAAACATATTCATTTATTCACTCATCCTATATAATAAAAACCTAAGTGGCATCACGCCCTTGCACAATACCCTCACGCAATGTTGTCACAAGATCATCATCACAAGATGGCTGCCACAAGATGGCTGCAAGCACAGCAGAGTCAGGGCCCTGTGGCCGCTCTGCGTGTTGAGGCCTGGGAGTCCCGTGGCTCTGCACGGCATGGAGGAGGTGGGTTGAGGCAGGGAAAGACAATTGGAGGCAATCAGGCCAGCAGGGGAGGACAGTTGGGGTGATCAGGCAGACAGAAGTGGTTAGGGGAAATCAGTTGGGCCGGCAGGTGAGTGGTTAGGAGCCAGTGTTCCCGGATTGTGAGAAGGATGTCCAACTGCCAGTAAACTGGGACATTCCCCAAGGGGTCCCAGATTGGAGAGGCTGCAGGCTGGGTTGAGGGACACCCCCCCCCCCTGCTTGCATGAATTTCATGAACCGGGTCTCTAGTTTAATAAATATTTATTGGGTACCTATTATGTGCCAGGTAATGGGGATATAACAGTATCCACAGTTTTTTTGAGATAAAAAAGTTCAATCTTCACAGAGCTTATATTTCATTTTTTAATACAGACTATAAAATAATAAATTATTAGATAAATACATAATTTATCTAGAAGTTATATGTGCTATGTTAAAAAGATTAAGTAGGAGAAGAGAATAGGAAGAGGGTGTAACTTCTAGGGCAAAGTGGCAATTACGGATTTTGAATTCAGAAGTTATATGATCTGACTTCTGGGTTTTAATAGAAGTTATATGGCTGCTATTTGAAAATAATAGTAGTGGGGCAAGGGAGACCAGTAAAGAGAATCCTATCTAATAAAAGAGTAATATGCAAATTAACTATCACTCTGCTACACCCACAAACCACACCCACCAAACATACCCACCAGCCAATCAGAGCGAGTATGCAAATTAATCCCAGCCAAGATGGCTGTTGCCACTGAGCGAGCAGGAGGGAGGCTTGGGTTTCCCTGGTGATAGAGGAAGTCAAGTTTCTATAGCCCTGCCACCCCAGGGCTATAGAACCTTGCTTAAGGTTACAAAGTTTCAATTATAGAAGATACATAAATTCCAACAGAAATGGCGGCAGCCATGGAGTGAACAGGAGGCTTGGCTCCGCTCCAGGCTACAAAGTTTCAATTATAGAAGATAAGTAAACCCCAGATACCAGGGTCTCCACTTGGGTCACTGGGGGCGTGGTTGGCCTGAAACCACCATAGGCCCCTTGCCTTGGCCATCCTATGCCCCAAGGGAACCCCCACCCTGATCTGAGACACTCTTCAGGGCAAACCAGTTGGCCCCCACACATGCACCAGGCCTCCATCCTATCTAATAAAAGAGTAATATGCAGATTGACTATTACTCCAACACATAAGATGGCTGCCCCCATGTGGTCAAAGATCCTGCCCCCATGTGGACACAAGATGGCCACCACAAGATGGCCAGTAGGGGAGGTTAGTTGGGAGGAACCAGGCCTACAAGGGAGGGCAGTTGTGGGCGATCAGACTAGCAGGGGAGGGCAGTTAGGGGTGACCAAGCCAGCAGAGGAGGGAAGTTGGGGGTGACCAGGCCTGCAGAGAAGGGCAGTTGGGGGGACCTGGCCTGCAGGGGAGAGCAATTAGGGGCAAACAGATTGGCAGGGGGGCACTTAGACATCAATCAGGCTGGCGTGGGAGTGGTTAGGGGATGATCAGGCTGGCAGACAGAAGCGGTTAGGGGCAATCAGGAAGGCAGGCCAACGAGCAGTTGGGAGCCAGCAGTCCTGGATTGTGAGAGAAATGTCTGACTGTCTATTTAGGCCTAATCCCAGTGGGGTCCCAGATTGAAGAGAGTGCAGGCTGGGCTGAGGGACCCCCCTCCCCCAATGCACAAATTTTGTGCACTGCGCCTCTAGTCTTACAATAATCACAGTGAGAGGTCAGATTTTAGTGGAGTGATAGAAGCAGAGGTAGTGAACAGTGGGGATTCTGGATATCTCTCTCTCTTTTACTTTTTAATTTAATTTATCTTTATTGTTGAAGTATTACAGATGTGCTCCATCCCCTTATTGGCCCCCTCCACTAGCTGCCTTCACTGGACTATTGTCTGTCCATGGGTTATGCACATATGCATATAAAAGTTCTTTGGTTAATCTCTTCCATCCACCGCCTTCCCTCTGAAATTCATCAGTTTGTTGTATGCTTCAATTTTGAAGATAGAGACAACAGGATTTTCAAACTGGATTGAATATAAGGCAGAGAGATGGGTAGAGTCAACTATGATTCCAATTTATTGGCCTGGGCAACTAGATGAATGGAATTTTCTTGAACTGAGATGGGCAAAGGAGAGGCTAGGGAAGCACAATTGGGAAATCAGTTAGAGGAGGTTAAATTTGAGAAATTAATTACACATGCTAGAGTTAGAATTTAGAAAGACATACTAATGAATTTTTGGTTCAACTGCAAGACATCATATAAGCACAGCTTCTAGTGATCTGGTGAAAGATAGACTGGAGGCAAAGAGGCTAAAGGCACAGAACAGGAGGCCAGTACCTTAGATTTGACAAGGAGGCCCCAAACAAGGACGGAGGTGAGTGAGGAGAGAAAACCGAGTTGAAAGATGTTTAGGAGGTAGACTCTCCTAGACAAAGTGGCAAGATTAGATGACAAGTCCAAGAGATGATGGCCAGTTCCAGCCACGTTCCCAGCAAGATGAGGTCCTGAAGACTCACAACACCATCTGTGAAATAAGCTTTCACAATTCAGCCACTTCTAGCATCACACCCAGAACATCAACACTACAGGGTCACACAGGAGTGGAGGTATTTTTTTCAAGTTCTGATAATAGTAAAATTCATGATGTCTTATTCATTTGACTATTAATTAAGAGCACTTAAACGTCAATTTAAATACCCTACCCTCTGTAGAAGTAAAAACGGAGCAGAGTTTTGCTATTGCTGTACTTCAATTTCCCCACTGTCTTCCTCTGGCAGTGACTTGCTTCCCTGTTAAAACTTTTAAGCATTCCTTCTGCGCTATAGCTGTTACCCAGAGCAATACATAATGGACTGGACAGAATTATTGGCCCAAATGACAAAACCAGATGTAACATGGCAGAGTTTTTCCTGTAACCACACATATATCTTTGGCCTCATACAGATGTTCATTATAAATAGGAAGAGTCGCACCAAGGGTTCCAAAATAGGCAAGGAGGGGAGTAAAGCCACCTATCTGCATTCCTTTGGGTGTAGGAAGTGAGGAGGAGGATCCCTCAGGTCTCAGTTTCTGGTCCTGGGAGCCTTACAGATTTGCCCATAGCATATGATGTTTTGCAAATTGTGAAGGGACCGCTTCTGGGAGACAGCATGGTGGAGAACCAGACTGGGGTTGGAAACCTGGGGCTGAGTGGTGCTCTGCTACAGCCAAATCCTGAGATTTTGGGCAAGTCATGTCACCACTCTGAGCCTCACTGTCCTCATCCATGGAGCTAGGGTGATATAGTCCTTTCCTTAAATGTTTTTTGCCATGTTTTTCTAGCTAGGTATGTTAGCACCATAAAATGAATTGAGAAATGGAGCTCTCATGTCCATTTCTCTAAAAGAGTTCATGTAAAATTGCTTCTATTTAGATCACTGATTTTAACTTTTCTTCCTTTCTAATATAGGCACTCAAACTATAATTTTTCCTCTAAGCATTGCTTTAGTTGTATATTATAAAATTTGATATATTGTATTTTCATTATCAATCAGTTCAAACTTTTTCTAATTTCCCCCGTAGTTTCACCTTTCTAAATATATTATTTAGAAGAGTGTTATTTAATTTCTAAATATTTGGGGTATTTTCTAGATATCTTATTGTAATTGTTTTTAATTTAGTTCCATTAGTTTGGGGAATACATTCTATAATATTTCATTCATTTGAACATATTGAGATTTATATTATGGTTCAGCAAATGTTTGAACTCTAGTTGCAGCTGAAAGGAATGTATATTTTATATTTATTGGGTGTAGGATGTTCTATAAGTATTAATCAAGTGTTGTTTGGATTTATATCTTACTGTTTGCTATTTTTGTATTCTTGTTATATTTATCACTGAGAGAGGAATTCAGAACAATCTTTTAAAAACATAAATCAGAATATGTCCTTCCCATTGTAAAGTTCTCAAAGGCTTCTTAGGGTAAAATCCAAGCTTCTTTGTGTAAGAGACTGTGTGTTTCAGTCTATTCCTTTTTCTCAGATCTCTTCTTCTAGTGCTCCGTAGCACAGTTCCACTCTCTCCACTAATCACACTCCAGTCACACTGGCCTTTTTTAGTTCTCTGAACCCACATGGGACTTGTGCATTTGCCATTCCCTTTGCATGGGATTATATCTTCACGCAGGGTGTCAAGGGCTGGCTTTGTCACACCTCATCAGTCTCATCTCAGACGCCACCATCTTATAACAGGCCTTCCATAACCTCTCTAGCTAAAGCACTCTTTATCATGACACCCAGTTTATTCCCTTTGTAGAAATTTCCACTATTAGAATTATCTCCCTGTATTAATTTATTGTTTACTAGATGCCCAGTGCACAAAATGCATGCACTGGTAGGGTCCCTAGTGGCTGCTGGCTGCCAGCCAGGGCCTCCCTTCATCCCATATTGCCTCCTGGTGGTCAGCATACATCATAGCAAGTGATTGAACTACCAGTTGTTCAAACCCCTGAGGGGACACTTTCATATTAGGCTTTTATATACTAGGGGCCTGGTGCACGAAATTCCAGTGTTGTCCCTCAGTCCAGCCTGAATCCTCTCCAATCTGGTTGTCCTCAAGGGCAGTTAGACATCTCTCTTACAATCCAGGACTGCTGGCTCCCAACTGATTGACTGCCTGCTTTCCCGATTGCCCCTAAATGCTTCTGCCTGCCAGCCTAATCACCCCCTAACCACTCCCATGCCAGCCTGATTGATCTCTAACTGCTCTCCTGCCAGCCCTTTTGCCCCAACTTCCCTCCTCTGCTGGCCTGGTCACCCATAACTGCCCTCCCCTGCAGGGTTGATTTCCTTCAACTGCCCTCCCTTGCAGGCCTGGTCCCTCTCAACTGCCCTCCTTTGCAGGCCTGGTGCTTCCCAGTTGCCCTCCCCTACTTGCCTGATCACCCACAACTGCCCTCCCTTGCAGGCCTGGTCCCTCTCAACTGTCCTCCCCTGCTTGCCATCTTATGGCCATTTTGTGTCCACATAGGGGCAGGATCTTTGACCACATGGGGGCAGCCATATTGTGTATTGGAGTGATGGTCAATCTGCATATTATTTTTTTATTAGATAGGATAGAAGTCTGGTACACAGGTGGGGGCCAGCTGGTTTGCCCTGAAGGGTGGGATCAGGGTGGGAGCTCCCTTGGGGGTTGGGGTGGCATGAGTGAGGGGCCTGTGGTGGTTTGTAGGCCAGCCATGCCCCCCAGCGATCTAAGTGGAGGCCCTGGTATCTGAGACATATTTACTTTCTACAACTGAAACTTTGTAGCCTGGAGAGGAGCCAAGCCTTCTGCACGCTCCATGACAGCAGCCATTTCTGTTTGGATTTGTTTACCTTCTATAATTGAAACTTTGTAGCCTTGAGTGGAGGCCTAGGCCAGCAAGGGCAGACGAAAAGCTTGGCTTCTTCCATTGCCAGAGAAACCCAAGCCTCCCTCTTGCTCTCTATGGCCACAGCCATCTTGATTGGGGTTAATTTGCATACACACTCTGATTGGCTTGTGGACTTGGCTTGTTGGAGCAGAGTGATTGTTAATTTGCATATTATTCTTTAATAGTTAGGATAAATGGTTGTATCATAGGTCTGTTGAGTGTTGCATCTCTGAAGTTGAGACTAAAACTGGCTTAGAGTGGATATTTAATAAATACTTGTTGATAAGTGGATAGAAGGATTGTTAGATGGACCATCAGCATGTATGTCATTCAACATTATCTGTGTTATTTCCTAGTCATTTCTATCTGGGTGCTGTGATTGGTCCGGGAGGTGTATACAAACAGGAATTCATTCTGCTTTGCCTCTGTGTCTCTGATCTGGCATAGCAATTGCTCAGAAAGTAATTCTTGGACAAAAGCTTTAATGGCCTTTTTAAGACACTTTATGTACATCCCCATCAGCAGTCATTTGACTGCATTTTCTTCTGAATCAACTAAACTGGAGTTTGGCACAAGACCTTGTACATAAGATATGCTAAATATGTGTTGGTGGAAAGAAAAAAAAGAAGAAGGAAGGAAGGAAGGAAGGAAGGAAGGAAGGAAGGAAGGAAGGAAGGAAGGAACTTGTCACAGCTCTGATGGATACATTGGCTGCAAGTTTCAAATCTGGGTTCCCAAAGCCAAATGTAAGGAAGGGTCTCCTTGCCCCTGTGTTATCCAAAGAAGTGAGAAGAACTTCAGGTCTTTTGGAATAGATGGTCCACCTCACCTCTAATCAGAGACACAGGAAGCAGGGGATGAGGGAATAAGTTTGGAAAATCATGGTTCTTTCCCACTAGTTCTGAATTATAGAACAGATTTCATAGTGAAAGCCCAGAAAAATGGTGAGCAAAACATTTTCCTGGACATCTGTTTGACTAGATGTGAAGGCTTAATTGTCTCTTAAATCTTTTTTGGAAATGAATACTTACTAGTGAAGAAATTATTTCCCCCAAACTACTGCACATCCAGTGTTCTTTTCATTTGAAGGATTCACAGTAATCTGGGAATTTAAATTTGTTATCACTGTTCTGTGTAGTACTGAAGTCTACTGTACAGTAGAACTCTCAGAACTTCCCACTGGACTGCAAACTGCTTGTCTGGAGTAGCAGATTGCCTTCTCTGCTCTCATGCCTTGACACCTGCTAGACCCCAACTAGTGGGCCTGGAAGAGATAAGATGCAGACTTGGCACCTGCACTGTTTTTACCTGAGATGCAAAAAATATTGAGATAATCAGTCAGACTTTGTAGCCCAACTGTCCCTCCAACCTATATGCATCTTGTACCGTTATATATGGGAGGGCTGCCCATGTTGGTTCTGAATTTAATTTGTTTTGTCTAAAATGTGAGGGACAGCAGAGGTTAGGTGGGGCTTTGGCATACGTTGTTTCTGTTTCCATACCATTACAGAACATTAGGTATTTTAAAGAGTGGAAAATCTTCTGACATTTGGCTTACTTAGACAGAGATTTATAATTCTGGAGAGGTATGACATTAAGACTAACCTATTTTGTACTTAAAAATTTGTCTTAAATTCTAGTAATATACATCAGTTGACGCTATATGTAGATATGAAGGATTTCCAGTGCCTGAAAGCCATGGTGATAATTGACTGATTGCAGAGCTAAATCAGAATCCAACTGTATATAATTTACCCATCAGATTATAATGTAATACTGCTGTAGGACTTGTAAAATCAAAACCTTTAATGTTTCATAATTTTTAAAAATGAAGTTTAAAAGAAATGTTTTTAAGAATAAGAAAATGAAGATATTTTCTGTCACATATGACTTTCTAAAGGCATATTTTAGGAGTATAATATGTGTACCCATGATGTATATTAAAAACATTTGGGTTCACCAGCTTATCCATAATAATAAAAGCATAATATGCTAATTAGATCAGACAGCCTAACGACTTTCTGGATGAAACCAGAGCTGCGAGGGCCAAGGCAAGCCATTGTGTCTGCAAGGGCCAAGTACCTTGCACAAATTTCATGCATCAGGCCTCTAGTCTATACTAATAAAAGGGTAATATGCTAATTAGACTGGACATCTTCTGGACGTCTTTCCAGACAAAGCCACAGTGGTGGAGGCCAAGGCAGAGGCAGTTGGGATGATCAGGTCAGCAGGGGAGAGCAGTTAGGGGGCAATCAGGCCAGCAGGCAGAGGAGGTTAGGGGAGATCAGGCTGGCAGGCAGGTGAGAGATTAGAAGCCAGAAGTCCTGGATTGCAAGAGGGATGTCTGACTTCAGGTTTAGACTTGATCCCACAGGGTCCCAGATTGGAGAGGGTGCAGGCCAAACTGAGGAACCCTCCCCAACACTCAAAAGTGATGTGCACCAGGCTCTAGGCTATATATATATATATATATATATATATATATATATATATATATATGCCTAGGTGACCATTCAACCATTCAACTGTTCAACCGGTAGCTATAATGCACACTGACCAGTAGGGTGCAGATACTCAATGCACAGGCATGGAAGCATGGAACAGACTAATGAATCTCAGAGGGAAAAGGGGAGAAGGGAGGGCAGAAAGAGATTAACCAAAGATTTTATATACATAGTAGGGGCCGGGTACATGGATTTGTGCACTGGTGGGGTCCCATGACTTGGCCTGCAGAGATCAGGCCCAAACTGGCAGTCAAGCATCCCATGAGGGGTCCCTAGAGGGTGCAGGCCAGGCCAAGGGACCCCACCGGTACACAAATCCGTGCACCAGGCCTCTCATTTTTAAATTAAAAAAATAATCTATTAGAAAAATCAGAGCTGGAAAGGACCTTTAATATCAGCTAACATTGTCTGTAAAATAAGTAGGTTGATTTGCAGCAGGGGGCTCCTGAGGGGCACTGCATCACCTCACAGGTATAGTAAATAGGTGGAGTGTCAGGCCCCATGCCTAGAGTTTTGAGTCAGCCAACCAGGTCTGGGAACCATGAGATTTGAGGCATTCTCCCAAAGATAACATTCAAGGAGCCTGTGACAATAAGGTTGGCCCTGCCCTTCATCACCAGGGTAGTCAGAGAGAAGATGGAAATGGCTTTGGGGCCCATCTTCACTGGAACTGGACCTCTTGTTATCAAGGACTTTGGGTCCCCAATAGGTGTTCAAACCCCTCATTTCATAGATGACACCCTTCTAGTTGCCAACTGCTAGACAGCTCTGGTCACACCAATTTTATTCATTTATTCATATCACAAATAATTATGGAGGGCGTACTGGGGATGTAGCAGTCAACATGTACAGGCTGCTCTGCTCGTGGGTCCATGAGGATGGCAGACAAGTACACAGAAAATACAACTGGGTGATTCAGAGAAGGCAGGTAGGATGTTTGGGACCTTCGAGGAGGTGCACCTCATCAGATTTGATGGAATCACCTTATGCTGATGGATGAGTGGATATTAGTCAGAGTAAGAGGGGAAGCTCTGTCTTGGTCCATCCTCTGGGATGGGCATATTTCCCCTTCAGGCTAAAAGAAAGGGGTAAGAAAAATGATTCTGAGGAAGCAGCTGGGCAATCATGAGTACCTGTCACAGAGGTTACTGCCATCAAAATAATTCAGTATACAGTGTTAGTTTCTTAGATTGATCACTGAACCATGGTTATGCAAGATGCTAGCATGAGGGAAGCTGGGTGACGTGTATACAGGAACTCTGTACTCTCCCTGCAATTCTTCTGTAAACTTAAAATTATTTCAAAAGAAAAGTTTTTAAAAACAATTGTCCAGGATAGAGAAAACAGGGAACAGACCCAAGATGGTGACTGTGGAAATGCCTGATGCAGGCAAATTTGAATTATGTGTGTAAGATAGAATAAAGAGATTTATGGACTAGACCACATGCAGTGACTTTGAACAGTTTGTGGTAAGAGTTTCAGGTGCAGATTGTGACAAGAACACTGGATATCTAGGTCTGGGGCTCAGAAAGGAGTCAATACTATATATAGAAACTTTCGAATCAATGAGAAACAAGTGAGGAAAACATGAACATGAAACTAATTGAAGTAATTGGTGTAAATAGAATTGTGCCAAAGGTGATATATAGAATGATAAATAAATAAAATGGATAGAGGGCAGAACCTTCAACAAGGTATTGGAGAAAAAGTAAAGAGGAAGAAAGAACACTAGACAAATATGATGTCATGGAAGGCAAGGGAAAAGGATTTTCAAGGAGGCAAAATCCACCTTCAGGAAGCACAATCAAGCACTGGTTGGCAACTTGATGAGTTTAATCTTTATCTTTGCATTAAATGTTTTTGATAGTGCAAAAACAATATGGAAAAAGCGGTGACTATTTTTAAGAGCCTACTTTGATGAAATAAGCCCTGAGCATTAGCCAGCCTGGTATTGAGGTGAAACCATGTTTGATCTTAGGTGTCAGGCAGACCTACGTTCTGCTTGTGGCTCTGTCACTTCCTAACTTAGTGGCCTTAAGTGAGTTACTTAATCTCTTGAGCCTCAGTTTCTTCATCTGTAAAATGAAAATGGTAATAAGCATCTTGCTATTTGAAGATCAGAGATAATGTATACAAAGTCCTATTATGGTGCCTGACACACAGTAGGTGCTCAACAAATGGCAGCCGTTATTATGGGCCAATGACCTCTCTCTGGGCTCTAAGTCACACTGTGCAGACATCTACTAGATCACTAATTAGAATGTACTGAGACAACTTGGTCTTTATGACTTTCTCCCAAATCCAGCATCCACAGACTGCCAACTTCTTAAGGGATTCTTATTCAGCTTAGTTTCTCCATCAGCCAACTCAGGGCAGACATCCTGGATAGGACCTTCATTCTTCAGGTTCAGAAGGGAGCATAGGAGGAAGATCCTGCCCTGAGAGATGTCATAGGAAGATTTGTCTACTGAGATGGCATTGGAAGTACCAGTATGAAAACAAGACAGTCATATGCTCATAAGGGCCTATAAGTAGCTGAAAGTAATTTTTTAAACTTTGTAAGCATTCTAATTCTGGAAATCTCAGGGAAAGGTTGGTGAGTCAGGAAAACTGATGAGGAAGCTTGGCACTAACAATTTGGCTGATTCATCCAAACTCACAAAATATGACTCTAAAATTATGGAGAATATATTTTTCTGAATCAAAGGAAAACATAAAAATTAGGATACATAGTCTCATGAAAGATTGTGGGCAGGTACCAGGTATAAAAATAAATCTTGAAGAGTAAAAGATTGGATATCTGGGCATGGCAATTTTCAAGTCATTTGAACAGTTGCCTGAGAAGCACCTCTGAAGTCAAGGACATCCTATCAACAAATTAAAGCTCAGCATGGTTCATGTGCCCACTGCATTAGTTGGCCAGGGATGCCATAACAAAGTATTATAAACTTGGTGGCTTAAAATAATAGAAATGTATGGTCTTTCAGTTCTGAAGGCTGAAAGTCTGATATCAAGTTATCAGCAGAGTTGATTCCTTCTTGAAGATTGGGAGGAAGAATCTTTCCTAGCTTCTGGTGGTTGCTGTCTATCTGCCAAGACCTTCGCAGCTGGGTTCAGGATCTGAAGAAGGACCAATGCACAAATGAAAATGCTACAAAAGAAATGTATTTAGAAGGCATTTGGGGCCAGGTGGAGCCTCTTTCTTGAAGAGACGCACCGACTTATGGCCTCATCTACTATTTATTTACTTGAATACACATTTTCCCTTTAGCAATGTATACAGGCATATAAAAAGGTAAAGTTTGGTAAACAGCAAAAGAATTATTAGGTTAGAGAATTGCCTTGAGCCACCATTATCTCAACACTCAGTGCTTACCATCAGGCCTGCTAACACCTAAGGTCCATTGGTCTTGGTGGACTGACAGTATTGGCAGGCGGTGGCTTCCTGCAGCTATCCTTGGCCTTCCTGGGCTTTAAGATTCATCACTGCAGTCTTTATTTCTGTTTTAAATGACATTTCCCCTGTGTGTCTCTGGGTCCAAATTTTTCTTTTCTTATATGAACTCCAGTCATTGGATTAGCAGCCCCAATCAAGACCTCATCTTAACCTGATTAAATCTACAAAGATCTTATTTCCAAAAATGATCACATTCACAGGTATCAGGAGTTAGGACTTCAGCATGTCATTTTTAGGAGGGACACAGTTCACCCTGCAAAACTCCCGGGCCCTCCTGCTTCCCCTCCACTCCTGTACAATGTTTCCTAGCCTCTGAGAGCTATTTGCAAATTCTTTAAGCTCTCCATATTCTCTCACATCCATGCCAGTGTCTGTGCCAGGCCTTCAGCCAGGAACGCCCCTCTCCACCTCATCTCCTCCATCAGAGCAATTCCCAATTATCTTTGAAACCTCAAGGGACATTTTCTCTTTTCTGTGAAGCATTTCTTCCCTCCTGCCATCTCTCAGAATCAGTTACCAGATTTTCAGTGCTCTCCCAAACCCCTCTGTACTTCTTGAGGGTAACATTCAGCAAGGCAGATTGTGACAAACTGTTGGCATGCCTGTCCTTCCCACTAGACTGTAAGCTCTGTGAAGACAGAGATCATATGTTTATTTATCTTTGTATACCTGTGCCTGCTACACAGTGGGCATTCAACTTCATAATGGGCAGCACTTGATAGGGAGCTTAACTCAATGTTCTGTGGCTTTCCACGGGTCTGGTTGAACAAGATAACCTGGCCAGGCTAAATTATGCTATTTCTTCTAAACCAAATGAGCACTTTCCATTGGGGTCAAGTATGGGCTTGCCGGTGAATTTCCAACCCGATTTCCTCTACTCCCTGTCTCTCTGGGAGGTCTCCATGCTCAACCCAGTCAGGCCGAGCCTGCTTTAATGGAGGCTGTAAATAGGGGCCATTGGTCCGTGGGTCCTAGTGCCACAATGCAGCATTCAGTGGCTGCTGTGGGGTGCCTCGTGTGTGTGTGTGTGGGCAGCTCACAGTCCAAGGCCAGGAATGCCCCGTAAACATGTCAGGCCTGTGCAAAGGCCAGAACTCTTCGGGGTTTTTTCCCCTCCTTGCTAGTGGTTTAGTCATCTGTCTCCTTAAAATAGGCTCTTCCTCTTCTCCATCTGGGGCTCCAAGCACAGCAAAGCAGAGGTCAGAAGAGAAACTGCACAGATAGTAATGGTGTTTCAGAGCTCAAAACTGCTCTAGAAAGAGAGTGTTCAGTTCAATCCTTCTTCTCATAGATGGGGAAACTGAGACCTAGGATGGGAGGGAAACTTGCCTAAGATCCTTCAGAAAACTGTCAACAGAGAAGGATAGAGACTAATTCTCAGACCCCAGACCAGGACTCTTTCGCTCCAACCACATCGTCTCTGCCTGTCTCCTCCAAGAATGGAAAGAGCCACATTTTAATTGCCATTTAGTAGCAGAACAAACAAAAAGTGCACTTGAACCCATCTTCTGCCTCTATCCACTTATAAAGATGCTAACTATTCAAAGAGGCACTGTCCCCATTCTTAAGGGACTTCTGCCCAGGACAGAACAGAGGCAGTGTTTGCTGTCCAGGGTGGTGGCATCAAACATCATGGTTACTGCAGACCACACCTCACAAAGTATTATAGAGATAAACAGGGACTTGGATGTTGACTGCAAATTCAGAATGAGCCAATTTAAACTTCTCATTAAAACAAAAAAGTGGTTCATTCTTCACCATTTATTTATAGGGCTCAAGTGTTCACTTCAATTACTATTTTAAAAATAAGGGGTGGGGGAGGATACTTGGGTTTCTTTGAAACTCAAGTCAACAAGAGCCAAATTAAACTCAAACTCTCTCAATTTGTGGGAGTTGGTTCTGTCGCCACTTTTCTTCAGCTATTCCCCTCCCTACCATTCCCCATGTTGAGCCCTAATGCTGAGGAAAACAGAAGGTCACATTCATCGGTCTAGTTTCAAAGCCCTGGCGCCAGTCTGCCCCACACCCACCCCTATCTGTTTCTACCTCTACTTCCATTCTCCCAGCTTGCCTTACTAACATGCTCTTCATTGCACCTTTACTGCCTATTTTTCTTTGCTTGGGATTCCCTCGCCTCCCTTCTTCCCCAGCCATACCCCTTTTGCTTCTGTCTCTACCTTCTAAATGCTAATTCCACTCTCAAGGTCATAAAAGAGTCTTGCATCTCTCCAGTCTAATATTTTCTTCATGGAATGTTTGAGGCACTTCCTTTGCCTTATCTATGAAACACCCAGCTTGGAGACAACCTTCGCTGTGGACTCCATCCATTCATGTGCCCACCTACCCCATTATTCAACCATTTACTGAATACATTCTAAGTGCCAATTACAGTGGAACTCACATCCCAATGTGGGAACACAGAGGACAATTATGACAGAGTAGCCACTGCCACAAGATTTAAAACTTATTCTGAAGGCAATTGGAAGTCATTGAAGGATTTTAAAGAGGCCAAGGGGCCATAGAAACCAATCTGCATTTTAAGGATGGTCGTTGGAGCAAATGTGGAAGACAGATTTGGTGAGGGTGGGAGTGTGGGCGTGAGGGTAATGATGATGCCAAAGTGAAGTTTAAAAGGCTAATTAGGAGGTTATTGCAATAATTCCAGCAAAATATTAAAGCATGCCCCAAGGGAGTAACAGAAGGGATACGGAGGAGGAGAAATGTGGGCTAGAACTGAGGAGACGTGGCAGTTGTGGGCAGGGACTCTGTACATCCAAGACCCCAGGTTTCTGGCTTGAGCTCTTGGGTGGAACATAAACTGTGGCAAGGGCTGAGGCACCGACTTTTGCACATGTTGTGGTTAAGAAGACTGGGGATGGACTGGAAGGTAGAGATGCAGGCAATAATATCTATGGATGTGGAGTTGAGGTCCCCAGAAGGCTGCAGTACTTATGGATATATTTTTACCATTGGCCTTTGAGGTCAGGAGCAGGGACTGAGAATTACTCCTATTATTTTTTTCCTTTATCTCATTTGCTTTGAGAATCAATAAAGATTTAAAATTCTAAAATAGATGATATAAGTGGAGAGATGGCAGCCATTTTTGGAGCAGAGTAATCACTGAGAGTGTAATTGTTCTTATCTGCCACTTACAACAGCTCTCTGACCCTGGCGTCTTCATCTCCACTGAATATGCTGATTCCTTGGACACAGGCAAACGCTGAGGTCATGATGCCATGATGCCTCATGTTCTCATCAGCCACCCCCATGAGTTGGTGGAAGCATTGACATTAGACTTGAGAGTTTTCAGTTGTACTTCTGGCCCTTCCTTTTTTTGTTTTGTTTTTAATTTCTTTATTGATTAAGGTATCACATATTTGTCCTCATCCCCCGATTCCCTTTGAATAAGGTTACTTCCCTTTACCTATTCTTAGTTTTCTTTTTTATAAGGAGGATTGATTGCAGATTATCTCCAAGTTTGAGATTTTACATCTCAGAGATACCATGAGAAAATATTGATATAGCCTCAAGGTTCAGTAAACAAGAAAAAAGATGGTGTTATGTATCAAATATCCCTTACTTAAGACACCAAACTTGAAAGAATTACTCACTGAAGTCTGCTTCTCCCTAGGACCGTGGTTGTAAAATTGAGGCTCTCGAGCCAATTTAAACTATTGGCTCTTTGGCCCCTTGAGTATGGCTCTTCCACAAAATACCACAGCCTGGTCAAGTCTATTTTGAAGAAATGGCATTAGAAGTCTTATTTTGAAGAAGTTTAAGTTTAAAAAATTTGGCTCTCAAAAAAAAATTTCAATTGTTGTACTGTTGATATTTGGCTCTGTTGACTAATGAGTTTGCCAACCACTGCCCTAGGAGAACAGAGCTCTTTCCTCCACAAAGAGGAGATTAAGGGACCTCAGCATTGGGTATTTTTGCAACAATGACAATTGAAACACATCCACCTTTCCTGTAAAACAATTCACTTTGTGCAGAAAATACAGAGATTTTGTAATTGTTGATGCCAGAGGAAGAAGATGGGGCTGTGGAAGAACTGGCCCTTTGGACAAGGGTGGGGTCTTGATAAAGACACTGAGTTGATTTGTGGATTCTGCCATGATTGCACGTGTTGTAGTGGAGAGAACTTGAGATTGAACATCTGTGTGGTTTGGCTGGAATTCTGTCTCTGCTACCTACTCGTAAGAGGACCTTGGATAGATACTCAGTCTCTCTTAGCCTCTGTCTCCTCATATGCAGAATGAGAATAATAACACCAAACCTGGAGAGTGATTGTAGAACCCGGCACAAATGATTAGGCCAGTGAAGTTGGTAGTCTCTTTAGTTTTAGAAGCATTACTCTTCAATCACCTTCCACTTTTCCAAACCAAGTCCAGGATGCCAGTGGGTAGGGGATGGGGGGAACGAACATGGCCAGCTTGGGGTCCTCTGGCTGTAGTAGGGATGATGTTGACTTCTTCTGTCCACACAAAAGAGAAGAGTTGCTTCCTGAAGTCTTGAGGAGCTCTTTCATATGTGTGTCCTGAGGCTGGTGAAATAGGCAAATACAGGCCACATTTTGCCAAGTAGCGTATCTGTCCGGGCTTGTTTAATGAAACTTCTGGCCCTTGTTAGTTGGTGAGACTGCAGTGCTCTGATGTGAGCACTTCTCCATCACATCATGCTTGCTCCTTCTTAGCCTCCCAGGGGTAGGGCACTACTTCGGATGAGCTGGGGTTTGAACAAAATCCAGGATTTTGTTTTCTGATGTGGAACATAGCAGGAAGGTTTCTGTTTAAATAAAGCACACCTCCCACTGCCTCAGACCTTTTCCATCTAAAGGCTGAGGTGGAGGTGTCAGAATGTGTGTTTGGGGTTGGTGGGGGGAGGGAGGGGAGGATGGCAGAGGTGTGAGGGAAGAGAGGATTTTGTATTATCCCAGAGCTCCATCCTGGTTATTCAAGTCAACATTCATATCCCACCTACTTTGGGTGCTAGACACAGGCAGAGTGGAGGGCGGGACAATGTGGGCTTTGGGTTTTTGCTTCCAGATACAGAAGCTACCAAGGAGGATAGGGGTTGCTTAGCTATACTACAAAGCATAATTCAAGCACCCTCAAATCAGAAAAGTGCTTTTGTCCTGGCAATATCAGATGCATTTCTGGTCACTGACCCTCACAATCTAGCCTCAGGTTTTGAAAGACAATCTAGCTACTTTCCTGAAAGAATTCATATGCAATGCACCTTAGTCTAGGAGGAAAAGCAAAACCAGCACCTGCCTGAGATAAGCTGAGCATATTCTTATCCCTATTCATTCTCTCAGAAGCAACTTATGAAGCGTCTGCTGAACTGGACCTTGTCTGCTGCTTCTTTGATTTGTCCTTGACTTTCATGGTGACCTGGTGTAGAGGATACTTCAGTTGGAAGCTGCCAAATGAACAAAGGAATGAATGAATGAGTATATGGGTGACACAAAGATAAGCATATTCTGATTCTGCTGCAGAGGAATCCAGGGTGCAAACCCAGAGTCCTCAGTCACACAGTCAACAACCCACTTGAGCAGAGTCAGATCGGTGCCCGGTCTTCGAGCACCGTATTTGCTCTACTCCACAAATCCCACATTGGGACAGAAGTCTAGCCTCCTGCCTGGGCTAGAATGGAACTCGGATTCTTGAGTTTGCACTTATTTGGTGGCAAAGATTAACAACAGCACAAACACATCTCAGGAGAGAATCCACCTGAGAATTAAGTGTGAAGACCAGAAGGGCCAGCTGACCTGCTTATTTATCCTGGTGTTGAAGAACTCACACATCTGCCTCCCACCTGTTCTTCCCTGCTCCTTCTTCAGACCGCACTGCTCTCACCCTGACTGCTACCTGATCTTACACACTCTTCTCAGCCACTCCTGCATTTCCCCACCTCCTTGATGTGGCTCATGGATGAACTTCCATTATCTCGGCTTTCTCAAAGTCCTCACCATTGAAGCTCTCCCCACTCCCTCCAATCCCTCCACTCGAGATTAATCTCTGCCCACTGTGCTAGAGGAATCTGGTGATTGTACCTATCAGTGAGAGCCTTTGATGTGGAGCCTACACTGACTGAGACACTGGCTGGCTGGGTCAAAGAAGTCAGTGAGCTAGGGGGCTCCGGGCATTTACATGGACCAGCTGCTTTGCTGGGTCCCCTGGGTACTTTGTTTCTTGGGCATGTTATTCAGATGAAGACAGGTTGTTGTAAGGCCTGCCCAAGCATGTCAAACTCTCGGCCGGCGGGCCGCATGCCTTGTTTATTCTCTTCGGGGAAGCCCACACAGTGTGAGACCCTGAAGGACTGAGAATGTTTCACCGTACCCTTCCCATGTGTTTCCCCCACTTGTTCCTTACACTAATGGTGCTCAGGGTGATTTTCTTCCACAACAGCCAGGCAAGGCTGTGCAGGGAGCGCACAGTACAAGGGGCCAAATGTGGGATGAAATCCAGGCCACCCTCCTGTTATTCAGATAGACGCTCTGCTTGGAGTTTCACTCATCCAGAGAAAGAGAAGCCTTTTCCTAATCTGGTGAAGTATGAGCTACAAGCCTGCCCTCAGGGGCCAGGGCCCAGGATGGGAATATAAATGATGTGCTATGTATTTTATGGATATAGTATAAAAGTTATAAAATAAGCTTCAAACCATTAATTAAAATCCATTCTATCCTGGCTAGCGTTGAACCAGGAAGTCAATCCCCAGGGGCACGCAGGAGGCAGCCAATCAATGATTCTCTCTCATTATTGGTATTTCTATCTCTCTCTCCCTCTCCCTTCTTTTCTGAAATAAATAAACTTATATTTAAAAAAATATATTCTATCTTCTTACTTTGACAAATATATCTTATCAATGGCCTTAAGGCTGAATTCTAATTTAGAATTCCCCAAATCTTGGAGTGTGGGGAAATTCTAAATTAGAATTGCCAGAACTCAGTAGCACAAGGGCAATTCACCTTGCCCTGCCCCGGCTTCCCCCTTTTCCCAGAAATATCCTTGTCCACAAGAATCTATGCCTGAATCTGGACACCACAGCTCATATGTCCAAATTCTCACCAAATCCTTTGGCTGAAACTCTTCTGACTATGCCTGGCCTGGGGGTACACATACTGGCAATGTGTCCTTTGGTGACCCCAGCAAAAAGAGGCACACATATGTGTGGCATGACCTACACTGTGGAGGACAGGCCTGGGAAAAGTCCTATGCAGGCCCTGGAAGTGGTGAGTGATGTGTTGGCATGGAATCAAAGAATTCCAGGTACCCTGGGTCAGGTTTAGAATAGGTAGTGCAGATTCCTGATGGTCATATGCTCTTGACCTCTTGGACTCCTTGCCCCTTAAAGATGACTGTAACCCAAAAAAGTATAGGACCCCTTCCTGCACAGGCTTAATGGAGGGTTGTGGGAGTCTGATGTGGTGGGGGCCAAACATGATGGGAATCTCCCTTTTCCACATCCAGCACAGAAAGAGAGATGAACAAACCAGTTCTAAGTGGAGGCGGCCAGGGATTGAGAAATAATAAAAAGAAAGAAAGAAAGAAAGAAAGAAAAAAAGAAAGAAAGGAAGGAAGGAAGGAAGGAAGGTAGGAAGGAAGGAAGGAAGGAAGGAAGGAAGGAAGGAAGGAAGGAAGGAAGGAAGAAGACACAGAAATAGACTTAGAGCTGGGAGCTGGGTGGGATGTCATCCTTTGCCTACGCCCTGAGTTCAGCTGACAATAATTAAAGAAAATGCCTATGTGTCTTCCCAGGTGGCCCTCTACAGAGAGTTCCTGGATGCTAGCAGCCCTAAGGGCTAAGTTCCACAGCATGGCAGGTGGACTCATTGAACCAGCAAATGTGGCCTTTCTCCAAGGCCACCTCACCTGCCCAATGCCAGATGGTTGATATCCAGGTGTTCCATGTATGTCCTTCAACCCAGCACTTTGATGACAGGCATCTTGTCTTCTCATTTATATACTCTTGGTAGCAACTAGCACTGTCCTTCAAGACCTGAGTATTGAAGAGGCAGGGTACATTTAAGATTTGCTTTGTATGTACAGTGAAAACAACTCTGGACATGGAATCGGGACACCTGGATTCTCTCCTAGCTTGGCCACAACTCACTCTGCAGACTGGACCGATTCAGTTCCTTCCCCAGGTCTTATATCTCTCCATCTATAAAATGAAGGTGTTGAGCCAAACAATTTCAAAGTCCCATTCAGAAGTGAAGGTCTCTGGTTTATGACTCCTGCGAGCTACGTTTATCCTTATCTACCAATCGTTCTCAACCCTGGGTGCTCATTAAAATCACCTAGGAAGCTTTTTAAAAATACCAGAGGACAGGCCTTACCAATCAGAGGTTCTGATTTAGTTGTTCTGGGGTGGGGGGAGGAGTGGGGGGGGCAGGCAATAGCTCCCCAGATGATTCAAATGTGCAGCCAAGTTTGAGACCCACTGTTAGAGTTGGATCAGAGTCTCCTCTCGACCCACAACCACACACAGATGAGGAAAAATGTAGCAGGACAGATGCCTGATGCACAAGCAGAGAAGCTAGAGGCGAGGCTAGATGCTGGGATTCTGGGGTGGGGGTCTCCTGGTTACTCTCAAGGAAGATGTGGATACATAGAACGAATTTTCTGACCTCCCACTCCTCACCTCCCATCCATCTTCCCATCCTCCAGCTGAGGATTGAGTGGGAGGGGGAACTAGAGCAGGCAGCTGCCTAATCTGGGGAGATTTCTCATGGTGGGGAGAGGCTGACTTTTGGCTCCAGTCTTCTTCCTCCCTCCCAGCTGGAGCTGGAGCAGCCCGAGTGAGCGCTGGGGCTGGGATCCCAGCTGCTGGCAGTTGTTCCCATGTTATCTCCCCGACAGCTGCAAACCTCCTGATGTGCTGCATGTGTGCATGCATGGCCACATGTAAGCATGCCCTCTCTAGCAGAAAAATAAGATAAAGAACCCATCATCTTTCTATTCTTACTAGACTTCAAGATACCCCTTAAGCCTTTCCCAACTACCACTGACCTCTAGTCTGTGATGCCCTCTCCTCATTATTGCCATGAGAACCTAGTGTAGCCTCTCATTGATATTGCATACCAGCAGCAGTTTCATACAATTCTATCTGTCACTGAGTGCATGCTGTGCGCTAAGCATTTTCCTAAGTGTTTTAGGTCAATGATTCTACTTTATCTTCAGAACAGCCCTAGACAACAAATTCTATTCCTATTTCTATTTTACAGGAGCAAATCAAGGATCAGAGAAGTTCATATTTACTCCAAGATCACACAGCTGCCACGATTCAAAGTCAGGAAGTCTGATGCAAAACTGGAGCTCTTTATCACGTGGCTATTCTGCCTCCTGTTGGTAATTGATAATGGGTGAAGTTCTGTTTGAATAACTGCTATCTCTTTTAGCTCTAACACTCTAACAGTGGTATTGCTCAGAGTGAGATACATTTTATACTTTGATTTTTTGTTTAAATTGGGGTTCTTAGATAGCATTGGCTAAACTCTTGAACCACTGAGTCAGAAGCACCTGTTGTCGTCCCCACAGGGCTGTGCTTCTATGAGGACTGTAGAAGGCACACCTTGAGAGATGAATGGCTCAGGGAAGGCAACACTGCCTGCATTGGGCTCCGGAGGCCAAAACTACTGAAAAAGAGTACTGATGGTGATGGTGCAGGAGATATAGACTAGCACCCTCCCCCTTGCAAAGACTTCTGGGTTCTTTTCCCAACAGAGGAGTGAGGTGGTATTGAAATCTACATGCCACAGTTTTCAGTGATGACTCATGGGATGCATTTCTAAAATGGCAAGCCAGGGCCTGCATCGAGCCTATGACTAGGTGCTCACAAAACTTCTTCGTTTTGGTACATATATATTGTGTATCCCTGAAAATAAGACATCTTCCGAAAAAAAGACCTATTCACAGGTTTCTTTCTGAGTGAAATATAAGGCATCCCCCCAAAATAAGGCCCCCAGGCTCTGTCTCAGAATGAAAATTAATTTACCGTAAACTGGTCGCTAGGGCTGCCCTGACTGGCATCTAGCAACCAGTGACTGTTACACGGAGTCCTGACGTCACTGCTGTGTGAATGGAGAGAAATCAGCGTGGAAACTTTGTGAAACCTAAACTACAACAAGTTGTGACTTGGGTGAAGAATTCATGGGAGAAAATCACTGACAGTTGCATTGCAAATGCACTGCGAGCAGGCTACCTTGACAAGAAGTACTCATTTAAAGACAGTGAGTGCTATTGCTAAATATGAGAGATTTGGTCCACTGATTCTGAAAGAAATGGAGTCACAAGAAATTCACCAGGAAATTCAGAAATTGATTGTTATGATGATGTTCCAGAAGATGATGACGTGATTGTCATTGAATACATGAGTAAATTCTTGATACTATAGGATTCACAGTTTGTCTGGTTTGTGTTGACAACTACCGTACTACCATACCGTATAGAGGTAATAAATTTCCTTTATTTTCATTTAACAATAAATGTGTACCGTATTATTCTTCATGGAAAAATAAGACATCCCCTGAAAATAAGACCTAGCACATCTTTGGGAGCAAAAGTTAATATAAGACACTGTCTTATTTTTTGGGAAACAGGATATATATATATATATATATATATATATATATATATATATATAAAATTAGAGGCCTGGTGCACAAAATTTGTGCACAGGTGTGTGTGGAGGGTCCCTCTACCCAACCTGCACCCTCCTCAATCTGGGACCCCAGTAGGATAGGGCCTAAACGGGCAGTTGGACATCCCCTCTAACAATCCAAGACTCCCAACTGCTCACCTGCCTACCTTCCTGATTGCCCCTGACTGTTTCTGCCTGCCAGCCTGATCACTCCCTAACCACGCCCCTGCCAGCCTGATTGATGCCTAACTGCTTCCCTGGCAGTCTGATTGCCCCTAAGTTCCCTCACCTGCAGGCCTGCTCACCCCCAACTGTCCTCCCCTGCAGGCCTGGTCACTCCCAACTGCCCTCCCCTGCTGGCCTGATCCCTCCCAACTGTCCATCTTGTGGTGGCCAGATTGTGTCCACATGGGGGCAGCCATCTTTGGCCATATGGGGGCAGTCATCTTGTGTGTTGGAGTGGTGGTCAATTTGCATATTATTCTTTTATTAGATAGGATAGAGGATTGGTACAGGATTTTCTTCTTTTTTTAATCATATATATATATATATATATCCCTGATCTTTCTGTCAGACTAGCCTTATACCAGGTTCATATATCATAATATATCTATCATATACATATCTCACAATTTCTTTGTTGATGGACATTTGGATTATTTTCATGTATGGCTATTATAAATACTGTTGCAATAAACATGGAGGTACCAGATATCTCTTCAAGATAATTTCATTTTGTTTCAATATATATGCAGAAGTAGTATTGCTGGGTCATACCCAGACCACACATTGAGGTACAGGCTGTAGAAAGCCTGAGAGACACACTTACCCAATGAATCATGGTGCAGAAGACTCGAGACCCAATAGTCATTCAAGCAATTCATCTACACTCTACATAGCCCCATTGACAAATATGTAACACAGCTCCACCCCTACAGAGAGCTATAAGCCTCACAGAGCCCCTTTTTCACAGTGCCATCTCCTGTCAGGCCATCCTCACCTCCACATCTCAGCTCCTTTTTTAGCCATGTTTTCCAGAAATGTTGGGCTGGCTAAGGAAATCCCCTTCCATTTCTGACAGGTGACAGCTGACCACCCCCCTCCTCCTAAATCAGGCTTATTTGGAAGACTCCACGGCAATGGGCCATGATTCTCTCTGTCTCTCTATCTGTCTGTCTCTGTCTTTGTCTCTGTCTCTCTCTCTCTCTGTCTCTTTCTCTCTCTCTCTCTCTCTCTCTCTCTCTCTCTCTCTCTCACACACACACACACACACACACACACACACACACACACGCTTTTGTGTTTTAACTCCCCCCAGGTGAAGATGCCATGGGCTTTGAGAAGAGAGCATTGAACAAGGCAGGCAAAGTGCTGGAAAGATGAATAGAGCAGGGCAGGATGGTCGAGAATGAGGGGAAATTATTTTAGACACAGCTTCCCAGAAAGGCCAAAGGGAGGGAGTTGGGACCTGAATGAAGTGAGAATCTGAGTTGTAAACGTCTGGGAACGGCCCTGCTGGCAGAAGGCACAGCAAAGGAAAGGAGTTTATTTTTTTATTTTTTAAAATATATTTTATTGATTTTTTTACAGAGAGGAAGAGAGAGGGATAGAGAGTTAGATACATCAATGAGAGAGAATCATTGATCAGCTGCCTCTTGCACACCCCCTACCGGGGATGTGCCCACAGCCAAGATTCTGCATTTCTAGATGCCTTGACGGGAATTGAACCCGGGACCTTTCAGTCCGCAGACCGACGCTCTATCCATTGAGCCAAACCGGTTTTGGCTAGGAGTAGAATTTAAATTTGTAGGTCCTAGGCTGTGCTTCTCAAGCTTGAGCGTGCAGAGATGCCGGGGGAGCTTGTTGAAATGCAGATTCTGATCCAGAAGGCCTGGGGGAAGCCTGAGAGTCTGCATTTCTATATATATATATATATATATATGTATATATATATTTCAGAGAGGAAAAGAGAGAGGGAGAGATAGAAACATCCATGATGATAGATAATCATTGATTGTCTGCCTCCTCTACTGGGGTTCAAGCCTACAACCTGGGTATGTGCCCTTGACTGGAATAGAATCTGGGACTTTTCAGTCCACAGGCCGATGCTCTATCCACTGAGCAAAACTGGCTAGGGCAGATTCTGCATTTCTAACATCTCCTCGCCTATGACCAGGCTCTAGATACAGCAGGCAGAGGGTATGCCAGGGGCAGAGCTAGGAAGGGGAGGCTGGCGGGAAATGAAGCTAGAGAGATGGATGGGGGCAGAGGTTTGATGGCCGTAGTAGAGAGTGGAGTTCCTTCTGCTCTCCAGGAAATGTGGTGGGAGAGCTTCAGCAGAGGAGTAATAGAATCTGATTTTCATTTTAAAAGGTTCACTCTGACCTGTGTCAGGAAAATGGACTGGGGAAGGGGGAGAGAGAAGACAACTATGGAGGAGCAGTGGCTACAGGAGTATCCAGGTGAGCGAAAGTGTACGGATTGAGGATGGTAGTATCAGAAGTAGAGAAATGTATAAATAGAGCTCCCCTGTGTACACTCTGGGAACCCCTTGAGAACAGGGACTGACTTGATCATCTCTTCCCTTCTTTTTCCATTCAAACTCCACGAAAGGCAACATCCCACTAGTCTAGGGAAACTGCTCTCCCATAGGCCGCTGGAGACCTCCAAATAGTAAAATAATTCCATTTTCAAACTCCCTCTCACCACTCTATTAAAAATTATACTGGAGGGAAGATCCATGTTTTAAAAGGCATACATATTGGAAAGAAAGAAGTGAAACTGTCTTTTTGTGAACTATGTGATTGTGTACGTAGACAATCCTAAGGCATCTCCAAAAAAGCTATTAGCACCAATAAATGAATTTAGCAAGGCCCCAGGATAGGACATCAATATACGGAAATCAACTGTACTTTTATTATGCTAGCAAAATACAAGCCAAAAAAACAAAACAAAAACAAAACACAAAAAACCCCCTCAAAACTACCATTCAGAGTAGTATAAAAAATGCATAGGAATAAATGTATTAAAATATTTAGGACTTGTACAGTAACATTTATAGAACAGTCCTGAGAAATTAAAGACATGAATAGATAGAATGATTTGCCATGTTCATGGTTTAGAAGTCTCATTCTTATTTATAAGAGAAGGTAATTCTCCCCCAATTAATCTATAGATACAGTGAAATCCCAGTAAAAATCCCAGCAGGCTATTTCACAGAAGCCTTCTGCAAGCCTGCAGACTGAGTTGGGTCCCTCCTCTGTGCTCCCATAGCAACAGGGTGTACATCCTTCTGAGTGGCCCCTAGGCATGTTGACATTCTTGGATTCTGCCACCCCTCTTTGCTCTTCTTTGCTTTGGTCAGGAGCCTATCTTCTCTATCTTTGACACGAGCTCAGCAAATGCCTGCTGACTCAGTCAATGGCAATTCATTTATTTCTTGGACAGTGATACCAGGAAAAAGCTACTCATACTTTTAACTGGGGGGGGGGGGGGCGGGGGGGGGAGGAGAGTGTGTGGAGGGATAGGAAGGATGGGATGAGATGCGTAGGTACAATTCCCTCAGTTTGAACAGCAGGATCCGCTCTGCTGGGAAAGCTGGGGTGTGGAGGACAGCTGGTTTTCTGTGCTCACCCCCAGAGTGGTACCCTGGCACTCGCACTGTGCTGCCAACAAAGCCCCAGCATTGCCTTCCCTGAGGGGCTAGAGGAGCTGAAAGTGATCAGCTCTCCATTCTCTGCCCTCTTGCTCTCATTGCCTGTCACCTTGTGAAAGACACGGCAAAGAGACTCTCCCCCCTGCTGCAGAGAGGTTTGTGAGCTCCCGCTCTAAACCCAGTCTTCCGGCCTGCGGAACGATTCTGTTTGCCCCCTCTTCTCTCGCTCCAGAGACAACCTGTGGGAGTTCGTTCATTTCCCCACCTGGAGCGCCAGGCCTCCTCACTGACACCTACAGGCGTTTGAATAAGAGCCCAGGTGTTGGCCTTAGCAGCTTGTTAAATGACAGTGAACGGAAGGGAAGAATCTAAGGCTCTTCACGTGAAGGATCAACCCCTCCTACTGTGCTTGGTACTACTCTGTAGCATCTCTGTGGGATGGGATTTCTATCCCAACTTAACTCCTCCAAACATGGAAATTCTGCCCCTCCCAGCACATCGGCTCTACCTAAGGACAGCTGTGCTAGGCAGAACACTCTGGATTTTGAGCTACATTTAGTGCCCCTGGACTCACCCCCATCATAGAGCATGTTCCACCCTCCGGGTCTTCCCATGACACTCCCTCAGGTATGTGGAAATAGCGCTCCATGTCCCCAAGTCTTTTCTTCTCCTCACGAAAAGTCTCCCGTCCTACAAATCTTCTCCCTGTGACATGGCGTAGGTTCCCTCAGCAACCGTCCTGCCGTTACCATGCCCTCTGCAAACGCTCCTTGGCCTCCAGGGGATTCAGAGCTTGGCCATTCTCCTTACCCTCCCAAGCCCAGTCACCTCACCGAACCAGCTTTTTTCTTGTTTGTATTTATTTAGTTGGCCATGCTCTTGGCAAATAGACACAGGCTATAAGCTTACTCAGCTGCAGGAGCAGCAATGGATGAACTGTGTCTCGTTCATCTCTGTCTCCCCATGGTACTCACTCCAGACCTTGGGAGTGCGTGGGTGCTAAGAAAATGTTCGTGAAAGTGAATTGAATGAAGAGACCAGTGGGAACCTTGGAAAAGATTATAGTTACATGGTTTATATTTTATGGAATTGATCAGATGGATTTTTTTTTAAGGCTCCAGTTCTCATCGCCAATATGATCACTCCTTCCTCTCTGCTAAGGCAGGTCTGTGGACTACCTGCTAGGGGCCAGTTTCTGTGTCATATTCTACCATAGAAACAGCCTTACACCTCCGCTTTGTCAAAGACAACACAGGATCAACACCTTGCCTTCTTTATCTCCTTCTTCAAACACATGTCTCAGGGAAAGCATTTCAATAAATCAGTTTGGAGAGCCCTTTCTTGGATTGGTATTCACATGTGTGCTCATGGCCCTGTGGAAAGGCAAGAGGTTGGCATCTACCTCCTGAGCAGATGGATGAGTGCTTTCCCAGGAGATCTGTGGCTTGATTGCAAGGCCACCACACTGGTCTAGTCCCCCTGCCCCCAACTATCCTCCCACCCTGCTCGGGGCTCCAGACCTTGACTTGCTCTTCAAAATAAATCGCCAGGAAGATTAGCAGTTCAAGGCAAACCCTGTCCCAGCACAGATCCCAAGTCTGAGGTTAGACATGGGGCAGCCATCAATTTCCCTGCGACCTTAGGCTTATATTTCTGGAACCCAGGCCCCGCATTTGAATGAGCCCTAGAGACTCTTAGGAGTTGGAAGCCGTCCCTGACACTGCCTTAGGACAGTCGGGTTTCCGGAAGCATTTCAGATCTGAAGAAGAAGGGGGGGGGGGGAATCACTGCCAAGATGAAAATTTTAGATCAAAAGTACTCTTTCGTGTATTTATTTTTGAGTCTTAAAAATTGTGGAAAACATATTCTACTTCCACAAGAGTAATAAACCCTCAGATGCTGAAGCTTCTTACTCTGAACATCCTATTTTCCTTTTTATTTTCTTCTCTTTCATTCTTTTTCTTTTAGCTTTTTGGGAGGTATTGGGATAAGTCACTAAATTTGCACACTGTAGTGCCCCAGAGTGTGAAAAAGATGTAAAGAAACCTAATTAAACTATAACACAGTTATAAGACAAAAAGCCTTAGCAATTTCACACAAGGTCTTCACTGCTAAGACTTGATTCTAATCCATTCTCTCAGCAGAAAGCGATCTTCCTGAGTTTCACAGATCTCTGGGAGGGAGGGACGTGAGGGGCCGGGCCAACCAGGATCACTCAGCAGAGAAAAATGCCTTTTGTGGCATTCAGGTTGCATTTGTCTGGGGTTCCCACACATACCCATGGAATCTGGAAGATTAGCAGTGAAAAATGACCTATTTTAACAGGTGCACACTTGTGTGTAAGTGGAATTTAGCCGAGCGTGGAATTATTTTAACATGGAAATAAGTTGTGGACATTCAGAAACATCACTCTTTTGACCACACAGGAATCAGACACATGGTCAACATTTGAGAGTTTCTCAGGGCTTGAAACGGATGTGTCAGTTGGATTTTTCCAGAGGAAGCTACAATATCACGGGGGAATAAACACTGATGTCTACAAGACATGACTGTTCATGTTTGAATTCCTTTTTCAAAGCGCGTCCCTTTTCTTAGGGGAACAGGGAGCAAAACCTCTTAAATTATTACGTCTGTTCAGGGAAGATAATTTCAATGATAACCCCAAAGCAACAGGTGAAGTGAGGGCACATTTCTCAGCACAGTGCTTTTAAAGGTGCAGTGGTCCAGAGAAGTTGGCCATGCTCAGGGTCAAGAGGCAACATTTGCAAGAATCCTGAGCAGCAGCAAAATGCAGACCCCCCTTCTGTGCCTTACTTCTCTGTTGTAAAATGGGGATTGTGGGCCTGCCAGAAGCCCCTCACAGGGCTTTGGAAAGGACAGATCAGCCGATGAGTGGGCAGATGCACTGTGAGTGGCAAACACTGTCCAGGTGGGTGAGGACTGTCATGGTCACTGACTACATCAGAAAGAGGTGCCTATGAAAAACTGGTTTCTGAGGGTAGGCTTTCAAAGGCAGTGAATGAGCCACATTCGATCAGGAATAATAATTCCAACTGTGTATTTAGTGCCTACTATGTGCCATGTCATCATGTAACTTTTACATGATGTGTGTGTGTGTGTGTGGGAGGGGGGGGGTTTCTCTCTTTTCCGTGTCCATCTCCATCATGGAAAAGGAAACAGTCAGGTTCCTGAGGGGAGGAGCGGGGGATTAAGAAATTAAAGAAAGAAAGAGACCAAGAGGCAGAATAGATTCATCGAGCTGGGAGCTAGGTGGGCTACCTTCTCTCTGATGTAGAGGCAGTGAGCATCCGAGCCACAGGGTAGTTTTGTTTATAGGGTCAAAGGAGCTTATTTGCATTTTTAACTAGGCCCTAGCATTACTGGATTTACATATCTAGACCCGCCTCTGCTGACACCTGGGCAAACTGAATAGCACGACTCTGCCAGTGCCTCAGGCTCAGCTGACAATTTAAGGATGTCCGTGTGCCTTCCCAGGAGGCCCGCTACACCCTGGAAGGCAGCTATGTCTCCTTTTCGCAAACAAGAAAGCCGAGGCTCAGAGACAACTACTAAGTTGCCCAAGGTCACACAGCAAGTAAATGGCAGGATTGGTTTAGCACGCTGCTCTGCCTCCTGCAGAATCTGGCCTCTTCGTGGCCCCTGCAGCACAGAGACCAGGGGACGGTGCGAGTCAGGGACTCCCAGCTAGCACAGGGAATGAGTGGCAAACCGCTGCCTGAGCCCTCGTGTCGTATTTGTTTGTTTTGAGTGTATGTAGTTCTTGTGTTTTCTCAAGGTCACTTCATCTTTAGTCTCCTGTAGTCGGTTTTCCAGTTCTCAGGCCTTTAGTTCTGCCACTGCTCAGCCTCACACGCCACTAAGCATGCTCCAGCTCCCGGCCTGCTCCATCCCGGGCTCCTGCCCCGCCGCCCCAGGTTCCCAGGCTGAGGCTGCAGGACCCACACACAGCAAGGAGAATGCAAGGAGGGGGCCGGCTCAGGAGAGACGCCTGTCAGACGGCGGGGCTCCTGCAGGCAGGGCTCTCCTGGGCGCTGGCTTTGGCCACCCAGGAGACAGGCCTGCCCGGGCGGCGCAGGGCTGAGAGGTCCTCTGGCGGCCTTGTTTACCGTCGTCGCCCAGACTCCCGGGCTGGCCCTGCCTGCGCCCTGGGAAGTGATGGGAGGGGGTGGTTTCAGTCGCTGATGAAAGCCACTGAAACCAGAACCACGCACACATGAAAAGGAGGGGAAGAGAGGCGCAGGCCGGCTGCCTGCCTGCCTGCCTGCCGGGTCGCAGGCGTGACGGGGCTTGCCTCCCACTTGGGGAGATGGAGACAAAGACGGCGTCATCCCCCAGAATGGATGACTGCCTCCGCCGAGGGCGGGGACGGCCTGAAAGACGGACGCCTTGGGCTCCTTGGGTTCGGAGCAATATCCCCGCAGAGTGGGCTGTGCGTGTCCATAGGCGGGAGTCCTGGGCGTTGGGAAGCCTTGAATGGTGTAAGTTGAGAGGCAGCCCCATCAATTCCTGTCTAGACTCGATTTTTGGAATCCAGGTTCCCCGAGATGAAAGGGAACATTATGAAGACAGGACATAAATCTGCTCTGCCAACAAGACCCGCATTCACCGCGGGTTATTTACACCTTTTGCTCCCGCCTCTCATTGCCTGGCCCACGGCGGCCCACTTTCCAGCTCTGACAGATTCACTTAGTACAATCTGCCTGTCAGTAGGCAATCACATGGATTTCCATTTTTTTGAGGAACCCCTTCACTCCAGGCCAAGCTGTCCCCTTCTACCTCTTGCAGAGTTTTGCCTTTTTTATTTGGGGCCTTAATGAATGCTAAGGAAGGGGATCGTGTTCGTCAGGAGCTGCGGTGACACCGGGCTGGTGAGAGTCCCCACGTGGGGGTTACGAAGCCCGCCTGGCCGCGCCCTTGGTCCGGTGCCCGGCTCCTCTGCGTGGCGGTTCCTGAAGGATGTGGGAAGCCGGGGAGCGGAGCTCCTGACACAGCCCTTTTCAGAACTGCCAGCCCAGGCTCCTTGGCAACCGAAGCTCACCATCTGCCCAGTCACTCGGGGAGAACACAGAGGTCAGTGAACTTCTGTTCTGGGCGTTGAAAACCAGCGGTGGATTCCAACCAGTACCCGCGAGCCAGGTCCGCCTCTCGCCCAGTCTCGGGTCTAGCACTCCCAAACTGTCCATGGGACGACTCGATCTGGATGATCCCTGGATGCTTAAAACTTAAGAACATGAGGCTGGGACAAGTCACTGCATCTACTGAGGTCTCCGTTTCCCCATCTGTATCATGAAAAGATTGGACTGAAAGGTCCCTTCCAGCCCAAAACAATGAGACAATAGGACGTGTGAGCTATGAAATCAGAAATGTTCACGTCTTGCCAAGACCGGTTTTGCTCAGTGGATAGAACGTCAGCCTGAGGACTGGAAAGTCCCAGGTTTGATTCCGGTCAAGGGCATGTACCTTGGTTGTGGGCACATCCCCAGTAGGGGGTTCTCTATCATCGATGTTTCTAACTCTCTATCCCTCTCTCTTCCTCTCTGTAAAAAAATCAATAAAATATTAAAAAAAGAAAGAAAAAGAAATGTTCACATCCATGTCCTGGGTGTGCTATGTGGCCACAGGCAGACTTCGGGACCTTTTCTGGCCTCGGTTTCCTCATCCTATATAATAAAAGGCTAATATGCAAGTCAACCGAATGGTGGAACTACTAGTCGCTATGACACGCACTGACCACCGGGGGACAGATGCTCATGCAGGAGCTGCCCCTATTGGTCAGTGCACTCCCACAGGGGGAGCACCACTCAGCCAGAAGCCCTGAGCCAGGCTCATGGCTGGTGAGCACGGGCAGTGCCAGGAGGCTCTCCTGCCTCTGCTGCAGCACTAAAGCTAAAGATGTCTGACAGACGGCCACCAGTTGGACACCCCCTGAGGGCTCCCAGACTGTGAGAGGGTGCGGGCCAGGTTAAGGGACCCCCTCCCCTGAGTGCACAAATTTTGTGCACTAGGCCTCTAGTCTGTAATAATCCCTATTAGCCCATGGGTGTAATTATTCCTGGCCTAAAGCAATGCTAAGAATAGCTAACATTGTACTGTTCCCTGCCCAGGATCTAGGCTCTGCTTTAAGTGCCTTGTTCACGCCGAGCAGCTAATTTGTAAGACAGAGAATCAAGGGCTGCCTCTTCCCAAGGCCACTCAGCCATCAGCGGCTGTGCCAGGATTTGAATCCTGTTGTCAGATCGTAACTGCTACTCCCTCTCCAAGAGGAGACTCATAAATGTCAGTTTCCCTTCCTTTTTCCTTCCTTCCTCTAGTTTCACACACTTTAATTTTAGTGTCTGAAAGAAAGATCTATCCTTTATGTTTTGCCACTGTCCTTCTTGCACCTTGTAGTCACCTTTGCCTCCTGCCATTCTTTCTAACTTCCTTTTCTTCCACATTTAGTAGTTTTTCAGTTAAAGGGAACAGCTTGTGCAAATGTCCTGTGGCAGGAGGGGGCACGGAGGGAGGAGCAGGGCAGGCTGAGCTCAGGAAGCTGAGAAAGCCCAGACACTCTGGACTCTGAGAACCACAGGAAGGAGTTTTTTTCCATATGCTAAAATAAATGAAAAACTTTTCCAGGCTCTTAAGCCACGGAGTGATATGATCTAGGCCAGTGTTTCCCAAAGTGTGGTACGCGTTGCACCGGAGTTTGGTGGGGATATGCACTGCATCGTGCTTAGCTGCGCCTAATTCCACGTTCTCATGAGTCAAGTCAATTTCATCCTTCTCATTGATCCAAATAAGTGTTATTTACAATGTAACTTTTATTTATATTTTATTATGAATAATTTTATTTTTGTCTATTATTATTTTGTGTATGTACCAAAAAAATAAAAAAAATAAATATATTTTGATTGTTATTAAAATACATCCTTTTTTTTTTTACGAGGGGTACTCAGCGTTACGAAAATTATAGAAGGGGTACACATATATCAAAAGTTTGGGAAACACTGATCTAGACTACCGTTTTGAAATGTAATTTCCATCTTAATAGAAACCTTTTCAACAACCAGCAATGACTTCCTAAGCCTCTGAGCCAAAGTTCTTTTGCCTCACATTCAGGGCCTCTGGCCAGCATCTGTTTAGGGCATGTGTCTGGGTTGGGGATGAGGTGAGGGGCTTTCAGGATGGGCAGGTAGTCTAGTTGGTAGCTAAGACCCTTGCATCCCAGGGAGTCCCCAAGCCTGAGTCCTCATCTCCATCTCCTCTCACTCCTGATGCACATGGTCCCTCACCGTGCCGCCACAGGTGACCCTTCACCTCCTTCCACAAATCTCTGAACTGTCTTTCTTTCCAATTGACCTTTTAAAGCTCTTTTAATCTTTTTCTGATGAACTCTGGCCTCCATGGTTTCAGAGATCTATATGTATATACAACCATCTAGGCTAACAAAAGATGTCTCCTAAACACCCACTAAATGTGGGACTAGACTCTGAGGACACACAGTGCCTTCAAGGTGCTCACATCTAGTCTCGGGGCAGGAAACATCATGTCAGAAGACACCTGTTATGACACAGAGGTAAAGATACAGTGTGGGGGGGATTCAGGGAAGGTAAGGACCACTTCCACCTGTGAGAGGGATGAAGAACTCCTGGGCAAGCTGGAGGCAATATTTGACCAGGGCCTCAGTGGCAGATCTGGATGCTCACACATTGGGGGAAGAACACTCCAGATGCAGGGCACAGCAGAGCCAAGACTGGGAGGCGGGGCAAGCACTGTTGAGGCCCAGGGAGCTGTGCATGAGGAAGGAGCACGTGTTGGCTGGGGTTTCAGGGAGATGAGCCTGGGTATTGGGGCAGAGTCCTGCAGGAACAATAAGTCTCTTGTCTGTGCACAATTTTCCTCTTGCATCTATGCTTTTAACCTACTACAAGGCAGGTTCTAGCAGCTCTTCTTCCTCTATAAACAGTGTCAGCACCTGGAACTGTGACCTGAACATCATGGATGCTCAGAGATTGTGAGAGAGTCTCATGGGCTCTACCTTAGGGCCTTGCAGAAAGAGAAGAAACTGGAGCCAAACCCAGCTGCTATGCTGAGTGGTTGAGCATCAACCGATGAACAGGAAGTCACAGTTTGATTCCCAATCAGGGCACATGCCCGGATTGCCAGCCAGCTCAATTCCCAGTAGGGGGCATGCAGGAGGCAGCCAATCGCTGTTTTTCTCTTATCTATGTTTCTGTCTCTCTATTCTTTCCTCTCTCTCTAAAATCAGTAACAACATTTTTTTTTTTTTTAAAGGATTGAAGCCAGGAAGTGATGGCTGGGCCATGGATATCCACCCTCTCCATTGCTCAGGCCAGTCCCACCATCTATGGCTCTCTGCACCCATCACTTCCAAGTTCCAACTCTCAAGTCTCAACTTCAGTGCTACCCTCCCCGCCTTCTGCCTTCCCAGAAGGCACTGCTTCATCTTTGGAAATTGGGAGCTTCCTTAGAACTGTCCCTTCTCCTGCACCCCTGGATGCTGCCATCCCACAGATAATTGTCCGTGTACTGGCTGTTTTGCCTTTGAGAGTGAAAGGTGCTTGAGGCAGCTCTCAGCCTCTTTTTCCTTCCCGACATCTCCCAAGACCCTAAGGGCAACCATCATACATTCTGTGGCATATGGAGTGCATGTGGCTTGAGATGGTCATTTTGGAAAAAGGTGCTGGGAGTTGCATGCTGAGGTAGTGTTCAGTCCTAGGTGGGGCGTGGGGAAACCTCTGGCATTACCTGGAGCTGCATTTATCTGAGTCTGGGCCTTAGCAGCCTCCTCTGCCCTCAAGGAATGCCTGGGACTTGGTGGCTGAGTGCTGATAAGATGGGCCTCGGGGTTCTCTGTGCACCAGACTCCCAGCATAATCAGACATGCAATCTCTGCCCTGAGTCACTCGGGGAGGCACCCCTTCTGCCTTGCATTTTTTTGGTGACCTCTCCCTCTCATTCATTAAAACCAGCAGGCGCCAATACACATACCCACCGGGGAGCTGGAAGAACTCAGTGGGGTTGTGGGAATGAGGTAAGCTCTTCCTTCCTCTGTGGTATTTTGGGGTATGTGCTTTTCTTCCCTTTGGGGCAGAATCTCCTCACTCCCAATAAGGTGAGTCATATGATCTACCCATGACTCTCTGCTGATTTACAAACACCTCAACTCCTTCTTCACTTCTGGATATCAAGGCAAGTTATCAAATGGCATTATGAGGCATTTATTGCCAATATGATCCTGGGGGTGTGTTAGGGTTTACGAAGTAATTACAGCTCCAACCGGTCACATAAGCCTCAAGTCCAATCGCATCCGAAATGCCTAATGCTCTGGAAGGGGCCAACAGCCATCACGGGGGGACTGTCATCTCTTCACTCATTTGGCCTATACATTCCCAAAGCCAGCAGGCTTTTGCTCCAGCTGTTTCTTCCACTTGGAATCCCTTCCACCCCCAGTTGTTTGTTCGTTTCTGCTTATCCTTATTCAGGCATAGCTGCTGGTTAGCAGTCACCAGGAAACCGAAGTCTCTCCCTCCTGTCAGAATTCCTGCCTCTTCGCCTCCTCGCTCTCATGGCAGACGTCCATGACCCTCGTACAGCACCACTTGGTGTCTCTAGCCCTTGATGTCTCAGAGAATGTGTCAGAGCTGTGAAGGGACAAATACCCAGAGGCCAAGAGACCTGGGTCCTGGCTGGGCCTGGGTTTTCCTCTCTAGCTTTTCATGAGGAGCTTACCCAGAGAGCAGGTTCCTAGTCCTGGCTCTGCCCAGCCCCATCGCCTGGGACACGTGTTCAAAATACAGATTGATGAAATTACACTCCCCAAGGGTGCAGCCTAAAGTCTACATTTTTAGAAAGCTTCCCTGGCAACCGACGCATAGCTCATCTGGTCTTTGTCTCTAGGATTGAAATTACTGCTCTAGAGGATTCCTAAAATGCTACAAGCCTGTGCTTTCTTGAATGCTGATTTTTTTTCCTTTCTTAATTTGATGTTGCTTGGAATAAATACATCAAAACCACCACCATGAGAACAAGTCTGTGCATGGACAGGGAAACCCTGTGTCATGACTCTGTTTTCATGTCTTGCAAGGGACTACTAGTTTTTGTAGAAATATCAGGTAACTGAAAGCACATGACTACTACCAACCCATTTGTCTTAGTCAACTCCGGCTGCCAAAACAACATACCACAGCCTGTCTGGCTGAAACAACAGACATCTCTTTCTCACAGTTCTGGAGGCTGGGAATTGTGAGCGCAAGGTGCCAGCAGATTCAGTTCCCGGTGAGGGCCCTCTTCCTGGCTTACAGGGGGCCGCCTTCTTGCTCTGTTCTCACATGAAGGAGAGGGAGGGAGCTCTGGTGTCTCTTCCTCTTCTTATAAGGGTACCAGCTCTATCAGACGAGGGGTCCGCCTTTATTACTTCATTTAAACATAATTTCCTCACAGGTCTTACCTCCAAACAGAGTCATAGGGGCTTGGGACTTTAACATGTGAATCGATGGGGGAAGGAACAAACATTTTGTCCATAACACCATCTGTGACTGATGCTTCAAAGAAAGTCACACTGACCTAACAGGGCAGATAGTGTCTACTTGTAGATACATTTCATTACCTATTCTTCCCCATAAGTTCTTGAGAAATAGCTGCTGTTCCCTCCTCCGTTGTGCAGGTAGAATAGCACTTACAATTTAGAAAGACCATTCCTCCCTGTGGTGGCATGGGTTCCATTTGGCATCTAGTGCGCCCTCCTAATATGCTTCTGGACAGGTGTCAGGGTTGTTCTGGCTGTCTGAACACCCCTGGTCCTGCCCATTGCTCAAGCAGGAGTTCCAACTTTTATGCCAGTTTGGAGATCAACTCCATTTCTTATTAATAGCAATGCCTTTCTACCTAAGTCAGCTAATGTTGGTTTCTGCTGCTTGCAACTCAGAACTCTGACTGACACATATATCATGTAAGGAATGATTAGAGTTGTGAGTGTTTGGTTTTAAAGCAGAAAAGTCTTGGGGAGTTGCTATTTATCTAAAGACATCTGAAGGGTTGTCCCGAGGAAGAGAAACAGACAGCTTCCGAGTGGCTCCGGAAGGCAAAGTAGACCAATGAGGAAAGCTTTGAGGAGAAATATTTCAACTCAACACAAAACCTTCCAAGATAGCCCTCAGGAACATGATGTCTGGGGCTGAAGTGAGCTTGCTCTGGGTCACTGTTGGGGTTAGTGAGGCCGGACCCTCTGTCACAGTTGTTGTATAGAAAGGATCTATTTCCTGGATAAGGTGTCTCTGCTTTTAAGATATATTTCCATTTTTAATTGCACTTCAGAACAATTTAGGTGCCATTTTAGTAATTAATCTGCCAAAAGAGGAAAGAAAGGAAAGGGAAAGAAAGAACATTATCTACTAGTAGTCTGCTGTTTAACAATCTATACTAATAAAAGAGTAATATGCTAATTAGACCAGATAGACCGGACAAAGTCGGGGATGTGGCCGGTCTGAAAACTGCCCTCAGCCCCTTGTCCAGGGTGGCTCCACCACCCACTGGAGATCCCCATCCTGATCAGGGGGGTGGCTGGCCTGCAAACATTGGCAGCCCCAAGCTCAAGCTGGCCAAGGCCCCAAGCGGGGACTTCCACCATGATCAAGGGCCCCTGTCAGGGCAGGCCAGCCAGCCCCCATCCTTGCACCAGGCCTCCAACCTGTATAATAAAAGGTTAATATGAAAATTGACCCTAACAGTAGAACAACCAGAATGACCACTGAATCAGTCACTATGAAGTGCACTGACCACCTCTTGGTCCCCTTCCCCAGATGGCAGGCTCCGATCACCTAATAGCAAACAGGGAACTGGGGGTGGGGAGTGGTGGGGGGTGGGGCTGGCTGCGGGCAGCTGAGGAAGATGGTCCTTTTTGCAGGCCAGGCCTAGGAACTGTACCTGCATACAGATTTCATGCGCCAGGCCTCTAGTTTTTTTACAATCTTCATTTTCATGATAATAATAAAAAAAAGTAAACCACATAACAATAGATAATTTGGTTACTATAAAAAAAAGTATAAAGTAGAATATACATATTACCTATAAACCACCACACATTTGGGAGTATTACTTTCTAATCTTTTTATATCAATACTAGAACCCTGGTGCATGACAATTCATGCCCTGGAGGGGGGTCCCTCAGCCCAGCCTGCCCCCTCTCACAGTATGGGAGCCCTCAGGGGCTATAGGCAACCCAGCAATTGGGGAAGGCAATGCCCCATCATACTTCTGCTGCTGCCACTGCTGGCAGTGCAAGCCTCTGTTGGCCCTGTTACCTGAGCCTTGGGCAATCCTAGGCAGCGGAGCAGCCACCATCTGAGGCTTTCCTGAGCCTCAGGCTGGCCCTGGGCAGAAGGGGGCTGAGGGGACTGGGGGACTCTGAAGGCAGGCACATAGAAGGGCCAGGTCCGCCTGGGGACAGGCCCAGCCTTGCCTCATGCCTGACACCCCAGCGGGGCTGAGAGCACTGGGTGCTGCCATCTTGTGGCTATGGGTGCTGCCATCTTTGAGGGTGTTGCAGTCAATTAGCATCGCCCCTCCTTTTTAAAAAAATATATTTTATTGATTTTACACAGAGAGGAATTGAGAAGGATAGAGAGTTAGAAACGTCGATGAGAGAGAAACATCGACCAGCTGCCTCTTGCACACTCCCCACTGGGGATGTGCCCACAACCAAGGTACATGGCCTTAACCGGAATCAAACCCGGGACCTTTCAGTCTGCAGGTCAACGCTCTAGCCACTGAGCCAAACCGGTTTCGGCAGCATAGTCCCTCCTTATTGGCTGTGGGCACCACCATCTTTGAGGGTGTGACAGTCAATTAGCATATTCTCTCCTTATTAGCTGTGGGCATCACCATCATTGTGATGGTGTGAGGGTCAATTGGCATATTTCCTTTTCATTAGATAGTATATACATTAAAATTTTGGGCAACAATTCTATTGAAATATGATTCACATACCATATCACTCACCCATTTAGAACACATAATCAAACAGTTTTTACAGAGTTGTGCAGTCATCACCATAATCAAATTTAGGACATTTTCCTCACCTTTCCCCCAAACTCCCTACCCTTTAGCTGTCTGCTCCTTAGTTTCCTCCTTCCTCCCCACCCCTCCCCAGCTCTAAGAAACCAGTAGCCTACTTTCTATTTCTATAGATTTACTTATTGTAGAACTTTATCTTATATAATAAAGATGTAATATGCAAATAATAACAAGAGGGGGCAGGGCAGCAAACTATGAAAGGGGATTGGGGATGGGAAGGCAGGGGGACTACAGGAAGGCAGGGCAGCTGGCAGTGAGCTACTACTGGTGCTTGGATTCTTGCACAGGGCTATTAGTACAAATATATTCTATTAGGGGCCCAGTGCATTGATTTCTACACTTTGAAAGGAACTGTGGGCTGCGAGGCTGCAGTACACACACGGTCTAGGCCTGTTTTCCACACCCCTGCCCAGCCCCTCCCACTGTGACCCCTGATTCTCTGTCTCTGGCAGCTCCCACTGCCACCACTCCAACACACTGACAGTGCTGGCCTCACTGACGCCCAGTGATGGCATGGAGTGTTTGGGGCCGGTACCAGCAGCAGGTGCGAGCAGGACTGGTGTCGTCAGCAGGTGAGAGTGATGGCCGCTGTCCTGATCACCCCTCAGGAGCAGGGGGAGGTGGAGAAGCCTTTAGGGGTGATCAGGGCCAGCAGCTGCCACTTGCACCAGCTGGTGGCACCAAGTGATTGGGACTAGCTCCAGGCACTGGCAGCAGATACGAGTGGCAGCTCCAGCACCAGTTATGAGTGCCAGTGGGGCCAGCCCCACCAGTGGGTTTCAGCAGTGGCCTATGCTTATTCAATTAGGAAATGTGAGTCCTTCAATGCTGTTCTTCCTTTATAAAATTATCTTAACTATTCTAAGTCCCTCAAATTTTCATGAGTGTAGAATAAGCTTATCATTTTCTGCAAAGAATCTAGATGGGATTTTGATGTAGTACATTGAATCTGTAGATCAATTTGGAGAGAATTGTCATCTTAACAATATTAAGTCTTATGATCCATGAACATGGGATAAATTTCTTTTTATTAGATCTTAATATCTATCAATAATGTTTTTTAAATAATTTTTAGAATATCCATTTTGTGCTTCTTTTGTTAAATGTATTCTAGAGCAGCAGTCGCCAACCTTTCCAACCACCAGTTGGTGACTGCTGTTCTAGAGTATCTTATTATATTGAAGATATTGTAAATTAAATTATTTTTAAATTTCATTTAGCTGAATTTATTTAGTAGTTCTAATAGATTTTTAGTGTATTTATTAACACTTTCTAAGAATCAAAAACAAAACAAGCAATAATCATTATGCTGAAAGGCATATGAATCAGTCTGTAGTGAGTTTCTTTCTGGGTCACCAGTTCTTTTGAGACCCAATTTCAATGTCAAACAGTTCCTTATGTATACATGTCAGCAATGATATTTCAGTTCTGGGTGGTGGGCAAATGGTGGTAATGCACTCACCTAGGGGAAATGGTGAGCAACATAGACTGATGAACAAGAACAGACCCAGAGATAAGGAGCCATGGGTCAGACTGTTGGACCTCAAAGGGAGGGTGGGGATAAAAGGGAGAGATCAACCAAAGGACTTATGTGCACACATATGAGCCTAACCATTGATCAAGGACAATAGGGGGGTGGGGGCATGAATGGAGAGGATTGGAATGGGGGAGTTGAGGACAAATATGTGATACCTTAATCAATAAAGAAATTAAAAAAAAAAACTTTCTATATACAAAATCATGCCATCTGCAGATAGAAGTAGTTTGACTTCATCGCCAATCTCAATGCCTTTCATTTTGTGTTCTTGCCTAATTGCCCTGGCTAAAACCTCTAGTATAGTGCTAAATGGAAGTGGCAAGAATGGATATCCTTATATTTATTTTGATCTTAGGGAGCAAACAATCATTCTTTTACCATTGAGTATGGTGTTAGCTGTGAGTTTTTTATAGGTGCCTTTTATGATATTTAGGAAACTCCCTTCTATTCCTAGTTTGTCAAGTATTTGATTATGAATGTTGGGGTATTGGGGTATTCAATATTGAATACTTTTCTGCATCTACTGGAATGATAATGCATTTTTTTGTTTTTATTTTATTGATATGGTATATTACATTGGACCAATTTTGCATTCCTGAGATAAGCCCCACTTAGCAATGGTATATAATTTTTTTCTATGTTACTGGATTTGATCTGTTAATATTCTGTGAGGATTTCTATATCTACATTCACAAGAGATATTGATCTGTAGTTTGTAGTTTTCTTTACTTGTAATGTCTTTGTCTGGTTTTGATATCAGAGTGATATTGGCTTTATAGAAATAGTTGGGAAGTATTCTCCCCCCCCCCCTTATGTTAGTTTTCTAGGGCTGCCATAATAAGTTTCTATAAACTAGTGGCTTAAAAGAAGATAAAATTATTCTCTCACAGTTCTGAAGGCCAGAATTTCAAAATCAAGGTGTCATCAGAGTTGGTTCCTTCTGGAGGCTCTGAGGGAAATCCATTCCATCCCTCTCTCCTGGCTTTAGGCAACTGATGGTGTCCCTTGGCTTATAGATCCATCATTCCAATCTCTTCCTCTGTCTTCACATAGCCTTCCCCTCTATGTGTCTCTGTGTCTTCTCTTTTTCTATCTCTTAAAAGGATTTAGGGACCATACTAAAGCCAGGATGATATCTCATCTCAAGATCTTGAACTTAATTGTATCTGCAAAGACCCTATTTCCAAATAAAGTCACTTCCATCAGTACTGAAGATTGGTACTCGGACATACTTTGGGGATGGAGAAAACTATTCACCTGCCCAATCCTTGAAAGGTCACTTACTCATCTGCTCACTCTTTTAACAGTTACCCCAAAGATCATAGAGGGAAATGTGGCTATAGTAATGAATTACATAGAGTCCCTTCCTTGAAGTATATCCTTGTTCAGTAGGGCCTTGGTGCACAGATAGCCACCAGATAAAGAAGGGAATGATAAGAACCATAAAAAAAAGGAAGCTAAAGGAATAATGGAAGCAGCCCAGAAGAGGGGTGGGCTTTCAAAGCCGAGAGTAACATTGTCAGCAAAGGCAGGAGCTAGAAAGCAGACGTAGATCAGGAATTTCTGCAATTGAGTTTAGCAGAAATATGAGGGGTATGGTGAGAAGAGTGGGTGACAAGGCCAGAGAATCAGTCACACAGAGAATTCAGATTCTGACCATTGTAGTTCAATTTAGGGTTTGTGATGGTGGACTGGGGTGTTCAACTGCCAGACCCCATTTAACACCATCAACAACCTCCAAAATTAGCCTGGAGGTCTACAGCTCCAGGTTGGAATCATCTTGAGCTGACCCTTCAGCTAGAAGATGCCAGCTGACCAGGAACCTCATGTGCCTTCTGGGGGAGGTCTCCTTGGATGACTTCTCAGAACCAGTCTAGCTCCGCAATCCAGTCTTATGCTGAAGCCAATTCCTCCTTCCTCATCTGGCTGAAAACCCTTGTACCAAACTAATTCCCAAGATTCATATCTTTCATGCAAATTTTGCTACAAAATCCTATCACACCAAACAGAACTGAGGCTGTTCCTTGGAGCTCAATGAATGCAGACAGGGTGCATTGTCTCACTTTTAGAAGTCATCAGGGTGGCAGTGGTGATGGGGCTTATATTGTTGCTCCAGAATTCCGTGGCCAGGGTCCTGTCAAAGGGTCCATGCAGGAATTGGAGAATAGAGTGTGGAAAAGAGAATCATACTGGCCAGACCATGGGGATCCTTGAGAATCGGAGTGAAAGAAGCGTCGCCCCACCCCATTGGACCCTATTCATGGTCTCTTCCTTCTGGAGGGCAAAGGCTGGGGGCAAAGAGGAAAACAGAATAACATCATAAAAGCTTCTGGATCACCAGCCAAGGAACAACTAGTCCCGAGCAAGTTTATACAAAGTTGTTTGAAGGGAAGCCTGTCGTGGAAGTGGAACAATAAATAGCCGTGTTGGGCCACACCACTTCTGCGGGGGAAGAACAGGCTCAGGAGCTGATCTCCTGGGAGGAGCCCCTTTGGGGGAACATTCAGTCACACAGGAAGAGCGCGTGCTGGTGGGGCCTTCCTCCCTGCGGCACCATCTGGGTGAAAAGAAGGTCAGCGCATGCAGATTCAGAAGCAGAGGTTATGACATGGAATACACAGGGACTTCCCTCTCTGAAGCCACAGTTTTCTCCTCAATTCAAAATAACTGGCAACCTTTTCCCCACGGCTTCCCCCCATTCTGGTAGTGTCCCTTATCTCATTCAGTCTGGGACATTCCCAAGCCAGAAAGCCCCCCAGAGCTGGGCAAAGACAGTGCCGCCTCCCACCCCTGCACCCAGTGTCTTCCAAGAGTGGTTGTCAGGGTAAGCCCCGTTTCTCCAAAACAGCTTGTGCTTTGCCCCTGGAAGAACTGAGAGCTATGGTGGATTACAGCCAGGAGACTTGACTTCCAGCTCCAACTCTGTCACACGCATAGTTGGTGGCTTGGGGAATGTCATTTAGCATCTCCAGGCCTGGATTTTCTCTCTGTGAAATAATTCAGGATTCAGAAATTTGTGGGTTGCAAATCTCCTTAGGGATCTCCTCCAGGGGTTCTCAAGCTGCAGCCTACTGGCCGGTCTTGTTCACAGCGTGGTGTTTTTGTAAATAAAATTCTATTGGAACACAGCCCCGCCCACTCATTTACATATCGTTTATTCCTGCTTTCAGGTTATGCGGCAGAGTGGGTAGTTAAGAGAAACACCAACTGGGTGGCTAGAACATTTACTATTTGACCTTTTATAGAAAAAGTTTGCCAACCACTGCTCTAGGCCAACCTATAATTTCAATAGCAAGGAAACTGAGGCAAACAACTTGCCAAAATTGCTAGAGAAAGTCAGAACAGAGGCCAGGACAGCCCAGCTTCCCGGGTTCATGCCAGCTCAACGTTCTCAGCTGGCCTAATGCTCTCCATCTGATTCCAGACATTGGGTGGGAGCTGTGTTGGGGGAGAAAGCCCGTGGACATGGAGGAGGGGGTTCCAAGGAAAAAAGTCTGTGGAATTGGGGCAAGGCCCCGAGGCTTCCAGGGTGGGGCAATCCTGGTGAGGTCTGAGTGGCGGGCACCACGTAGGTCACTGCTGGGCTGCTCACCGGGCGCTGTGCCCAAGGGCAGAACCAGGTGGCTCTCTTGAAAGGCAGCAGAATTTCAGGTGGGAATCAGATGAGTGTTGGCCTCTGAGGACATTGTAACCACAGGTCACGGATCTTGGTAAACTTCAGTTGCCTTTTGAACCACAGGGAGACATTTTTTTTTTTCTGGGCTTTTTATTCACTGGCTACTTCCTCCTTCTAGAATTTATTAATCTGACTGGTTAACCATTGACCCCCACATGCAGCCTCCTCTTGTTTCAAATCCTGTTCTCCCTGTTGGCTTCAGAAAAGGGCTCCCACTAAACAAACCACTTTTCTTCTCTTTCTTTTCACAGCCAGAGTCGAGTGATAAAGGAGGTGGAGGTGAGGGGTGCCATGTTTGCTATAAAAGACACACCCTGGAACCTGGGTCCGGGGACAGGAGGGGAGGAAGCCCTTCTGATGCAGGCTGGCCACGCTCAGAAAGAAAGTTATCAGCTCAATGGGGGCAAAAGGGGACATATGTCATACTTTCAACCATAAAGATTAAAAATAAATAAATAAATAAATAAATAAATAAATAAAAGCTTTTTCCCCGATGGAGTACTTCTAATCAATAAATTTAAAAAAGTCATCAGCTACAAGAAAAAAAGCAACTTAATTAAATGAGGAGGCACATTTTAGAAAAGAAATTCATAAAATTGTTAATTTATTTGATTTCTCAACCATTGAAGAAATGATCATATTTCCTGCTTCTAAACAATTGCCTTTTTTTGCACTAATTCCCCCAGTTCCAGGAGAATGGGTCATGGAAGGAGAGTCATTAATGTGGAGGAGGAAGTGGAAACAGCTGTCGGAGGAAGGGAGCAAAGGGTCTGTGGCAATTTGGGAGAAGAGCCTTCGGAACAGAAAGGCCTCAGAGCCCGACATCACCAGCCCCGAAACCACTCTCCTCGAATTGTTAGAATCCTCTAGAACAGTGTTTCCCAAACTTCACTCATGATGAGAATCACCCCGTGGAGTTGTTAAAATACAGATTCATTTTATTTTATTACATATGCAATTGTATGTAATTAGTATACATTAGTATACAATTTTACCTATATGTTCCCAAAAATTCTAGTTTAGCACTTCTTAGTTGGGATTCAGGAATCTGTATTTTAACAACTCTACCAGGTGTTTCTCATCATGAGAGAAGTTTGGGAAACACTGCTCTAGAATGTAAGCTCTATGAATGCAGGGGTTTTATTTGTTTTCTGCTGTGGTCCCAGAATGTAGAATACTGTCTAAAGTGAATAAGGTGCTCCAATATTTGTTGAATGAATGAAATATTAGTGTTCACATCACTGGTCACAGTCTTTCCAGAGTGGTTCATGCAGAAACCACTCCCACCTGGGACAGAGGCCACCATGGAAAACTTCATGAAGGATCAAGAAGAGGGACTCTCTCCTAAACCATTCAGATAAGCACCAGAGAAACATCACTCCCAAGGGTAGTATTACTATCAAGTTCCCAATGCCTCCCAGATAGTGACCAACCCAGTCCTTCCATTGTGGGTTTCTACCTCTCATTTAAAGGGGCTCTATACCAATAGGCAGTGGTACTTTATTCTAATAAACAACTATTTGGTGAGCACCACTTTTGTGTCAGGCACTGTACATATGTTTTATCCTTTGGTCCTTACAATAAACTTGCTAGGTAGCCATGATTGCCCTTGTTCACTAATGAGAAAATGAGAGATTGACAAATTTGCTCAAGGTCACACAGCAGAGTTTGGTTCAGCCCTAGGCTTGCCTGACCCCAGAGACAGTGTTCTTCCCACCAATTACACTTTCTGCCTCTACCAGCTCCGTGACCTGGGGCAGTTCACTTCTTCCCAGGTCTCTCTTGCCAGATTCTCAAACCCAGAGGGCCCGGCAATGTTATGTAGAAAAGTTTTCTACATTTGGGTTTGTGAACTGGTGGCTTCGTTCCTGAGTGGGCCACAACATAACCTTGCATTTGGAAGGTGAAGTAACAACCCTCTTACCTGAAGAAAGCTCAACGTGTTTCCTACCCACTCAGCTTGGGGATAGCGTGAGCCACCCAGCTGAGTCCTGGACCTGCTTTCTTCTCTAAAGGCCAGAGGGGCCCAGCCGGGCTCCCAGCACCAGCCTTGCTCCTCTGGTTGCCAGACGATTTTGTATGGTCCTGTCTTCTTTTCCTTTTGTTCTGGGCAAAACTGAGAGTCAGCAGGCCCTGCCTGGGACCTGGACACAGGGCAGCATGCCCGAGTAAGGCATCCCTGCGTCCTGTGAGCAGTTAGTTGTCTTCGGGCACCTGCACGCGTTTCCTTCTGAAACTGAGTTTCTGGGAGGAGAAGTCGGAGGAGGGGCGGCTTCTGAAGGGGAGGAACCCTGGGGAGCCAGCTGCGTTCCTGGTGGGGCCCTGAGTTGTAATTCACTTGTTGCCCAACTGAGGAGAGAGAGGAAGCTCAGGTTTCTCAACACTAGAAAGAACCTCAATGATAATTAAATACGCAGACTTCAGGCTTTTATTAACTGCGGAATCCAGTGTGTAAAACAATTAAAAGCCCCTCCTTCTGGTCAGATCTTAAGGAGTGAGGCCATCGGCTCACTTCTCCCATCTCCCCACACCGCCTGCTTATAGGTGCACTCTAGCGGTCTCCACAGAAACTGTTGGAAGTTGCTTTATCTGACAAGATCTTCAAATTTTGCATCTAGAGTGTTCTATAAGGGGAGCTATTTACCAAGCTTGACCACCTGGCTGGTGACAACCCTGGAGCTCGTGTTCAGGACCGAACCCCTCACTGCTTTGCTAAGTCAGTGAGCGTGTTAGGAGAGGGGACAGATGTTGTGCTGGTAGGACACTGCAAACCACATTCAGGTACCTGAGGGGCAGGCATTTCACCAGGGCGACCCTGCAGACAGGCCACACTAAGAGTGAGGCTGGTGGTGATGTTCCCACCTTGTTTTCCTCTGGGCTTTTGAACCTCCAAATCCATTCTCTCACCATGATTGCCAATGGCCCCAGTGCCTTACTCTTTATGTTTACTACTGTTATGAAACCTCATCCAGACATTCAGATCCTTAGTTTCTCCATATTTCCCAAGTCTATAGCTCCTCTTAGTAAATAAGACTTAGTTCATTTCTTCCCAAAGCCACCCTAACCCCTGGGGGCCATCACTCTCTAGGCAATCCCTAACCAGTCCCGCACTCTTTAACTCTCGGGGAGTGCTGGACTCTATGCAGTGGCTTGGTGTTCCACCTCTTCAGCCTGACCTCTCTCCTGGTCCTCGTCGTAACCAGGTGCTGAGCACTGCTTACTCCTGGCCAGTGGGTGAAAGCACCCAACCCGAGTTCTCTGCAGCTGGTTAAGGAGAACAGCTGTCAGGCGTGGCATGTGCTTCTCAAGCTTGGTTTCACACAGCACCTGGAGAGCTCTTGAACCATTAAGAAGCTTGAGCTCCACCATAGACCAATGAAATCAAAGTCCATGGGGGTGGGGGTCCAGCACTAGTATTTTTTTTTTAACTTTTAAATTTAATTATAATATGCATCAGAAAATAACATAAAAATCTTGGCAAATTTTCACAAAGTGTATACCCACATGTTACTACTGCCTACACTGAGAGAAAAAGACACTACCAGCAGCCCAATACTCCCACCCCACATGTCCCTTCAGTCCTTCCTCCCAAGGATTGTAACATTCTCCCGACTTCTAACCTCATATATTTGTTCTGCCTGTAACAGAATCGCAGAGTATGTATGCTTTGTGTCTGACTTCTTTGATTCAGTATCTTATTTGTAAGATGCACCTATGTTGTTTTGAGTAGCTGTTATTCATACCTTTTGATTGTTTTATAGAGGCCATTGTCTAACTATACACACACATATAACTATTCTACTCCTTTAAAATATGTGTGTGTGTGTGTATATATATATATATATATATATATATATATATATATATATATATTTCAGAAATGAAGGGAGAGGAAGAGAGAGATAGAAATATCAATGATGAGAGAGAATCATTGATTGGCTGTCTCCTTCATGCCGCCTACTGGGGGTTGAGCCTACAACCCAGGCATGTGACCTTAACCTGAATCAAACCGGGACCCCTCAGTCTGCAGGCTAACGCTCTATCCACTGAGACAAACCAGCTAGGACTATAACTATTCTACTCTTTTTTAAAAAAAAACAACACATATTTTATTGATATTTTACAGAGAGGAAGGAGAGAGATAGAGAGCTAGAAACGTCGATGAGAGAGAAACATCAACCAGCTGCCTCTTGCACACCCCCTACTGGGGATGTGCCCGCAACCAATGTACATGCCGTTGACCGGAATCGAACCCGGGACCTTTCAGTCCACAGACCGACGCTCTACCACTGAGCCAAACCGGTTTCGGCTAACTATTCTACTCTTGATAAACATGGATTGTTAGCAGTTTTTAGCTCTTACAAATAATGCTGCTATGAGCATTCTTGTACATGATTTTCGGCACACACATGCATGGGTTTCTGTTGAATATATATCTTGGAGTGGAACTGCTAAAATATGCCTAGTCAGCTTCAGTGGATAATGGCAGTTTTTGAATGGTGTGCCACACTGGTGCTTTACAAAAGCTCCTTAGGTAACTCTATGGGCAGCTAGAGTTGAGGCACCCTGCTGAGGCTTACTAAGGGGCAGCTAAACCAATCGTTACTCTGAAACATTCTTTCATCAAAAGACTGGCGAGGGGAAGGAGGGAGGGCACACTTGGCCTTGTTGCAGGGGAGACACTTGTCTGGGGAATGAAGGGACTGCACCCAACTCTGAGGCCAAGTACGAGGGGTCTCCACAACAGTCTCTCTCGGAGACTGGGGTATCCTCAGGTAAAGGGGACTGACACCTCCGTCACCTGCTACCTGCTTGGTGAGGGTTTAAGGTGCCCACCCTGACACCACCATCCAAATGGATTGAAGAAGGGCAAGAGAATGAATTCCTGGCACAGCTTATCACACATGCCCTGAAGGAAAGGGTTACTGTGAGCAGAGAAACAGTGCCCACTTCTTTCCTGGCCTTGGCAGCCTGGCTGGTGCCAACAGGAATTAGGAAGGAATGGAGTCTGTGCTGACAAAGGGAGAGACGGGCACCTCCTCCCAGTTTCCTGCAGCCCCCTGAGTGCATCTCTGGCAATTCCCGCCGCTCCCAGGAGCAAGCCCAGGGCACAGAAAGGAGCAGTCACAGGACTGCCCAGTGGCTGCCAAGTGAGGGAGGCTGGGGGTATAAATGCCAGCAGGGCCCTGGTCTGAGGGTTGCTCTGATACAAGAGGGACTAACATGAAGCTGAAAAATAACATATTCACTCTTCCTGGAGAGATAGAGGCCACTGCAATTCAAGGAATCAGAGCGAGGCCCGCTACACCTCCCTACCATCCATGAGGCCAGAAACACAAAATGACTTCACTTCCCTGGCCCTCCTTCCTGCTCCAACTCATAAAGGAAGGAGTCCGGAAGAGGAAGAGGAAGATGGAAAAAATGGCCTTGTACCTTTCCCACACAAATTCATAAGATATAAGGATGGCAGCACAGGGCGGGGCGGGAACGGGGAGGGGGACGGGTGGAGGCAAAGTTCTGAACGAGGTGTGAGATCAATGAGTTAAAGGAAGTTTGACTGATTCTCTACATAAAATTCACCATGTGACGCATTTTAAAATGTACTCTTCAGTGGCTTTTAGCACATTAACTTGGCTGAGATTTAATTAACTGAAAATGATGAAGTCCGTTCATGATGCCATTAAGGGCTAGGAGGAAAAGCAGGAAGTGAAGAACAGTTTTACGACAATTCTATGAACCGTATTAACTCTAAGCATCTCCATTCGGATCTTCCACCTGCACTTCTGATTCATCATATCCCACAGCCTCTGCCCCAAGAGCCCGACACACATGGCACCCCCTGGCACTCAGGTGTTAGCATAGGCATCCCTTCCATGGCAAGTCCTGTCCTGGCCACCACCACCTGCCTGCCCAGGCATGTATCACCATAGTTTAATGGTTTTATTCTACTGGTTTTATAATGTTCCTACTGCTTGTCACTCTCTTGCTGATTGACTTATTTGCTGGTCGATTCTCCACAGTCACCCTTCAACCACAGACTATAAACTCTGTGAGAGCAGAGACCCTCCCTGCCTTGTTCTGCACTGTGAGCCCTGACTCTAGAGCTGCCCTGCCGAGTACAATACCTACAAGCCACATGTGTGCGTTGAGCTTTTGAAATGTAGCTAGTCCAAGTTGAGATGTCCTATAAGTGTAAAATATTCACTGGTTTTCGAAGACTTAGAATAAAATAATGTAAATATCCCAATAATTTTATATTAATTACATTACTGGTGAAATAATAATTTGGAGCTATTGGATTAAATAAAATATATTATGATAAATTTAATTCTACTTGTTACTTTTTCCTGCTTAAAATATGGCTAATAGAAAAATTAAAATTATATACATTGCTCACATTGCATTCTTTTTTTTAATTATTATTAAATTTCAGAGAGGATGGGAGAGGGAGAGAAAGATATGAACATCAATGATGAGAGAGAATCATTAACCAGCTACCACCTGCATGCCCCACACTGGGGACTGAGCCCATAATCTAGGCATGTGCCCTGACCAGGAATCAAATTATGATTTCCTGGTTCATTGGTTGACACTCAACCACTGAGCCCTGCCAGCCAGGCTCACAGTGGATTTCTATTGGACATCATTGCTCTAGACCAGTGTTTCCCAAACTTTTGACATATGTGTACCTCTTCTATAATTTTCGTAACTCTGAGTACCCCTTGTCAAAAAAAATGGATATATTTTAATAACAATCAAAATATACTTATTTTTTCTTTTTTTGGTACATACACAAAATAATAATAAACAAAAAATAAAATTATTCATAATAAAATATAACTAAAGTTATATTATAAATAACATTTATTTGCACACCGGACCATCTCATGCCTCACAAGACTGTCTTGACTTGACTCATGAGAACGTAGAATTAGGTGCAGCTAAGCACGGTGCAACATGTACCCCCATCAAACTCTTCCCATACCCCTGGGGGTACGCGTACCACACTTTGGGAAACACTGCTAGACCATTCCTAGCTCAATAAACAGGTGTTTATTTCATGAAAGAAGGTAGCCACAGTGATCTTTCTAAAAGCATATCCCATCATGTTACTCACCTACTAAAAACTTTTTTATTACTTCCCCATTTTTGTCCAGACATAATTTCTACTTTATGACATAATATGTGAGGCTGTCATGATAGGATCCTGCATCTCCCACTGCTCTTCTCCAACCAGGATGTCTTTTTGCACATGGGTCTTTCTGTTGGGCTGCTCTCCTCTTTGGTGATTCCCAGGCATTTTTCAAGATGCAACTCAATCTCATCTTTTCAGAATCCTTCCCAACTCTATTTACAGAATCACCTTATTCCCTGACAGAACAATCAGTCTACTGTGATGTGAGGCTCATTATTTCTACTGAGCAGTAGCAGCAGCAGCAGGCACAGCAGGGCCAGGATGAGCCCAGCCTGGACTTGGGCTCCTCCCCAGCTGCCTGCCACTTTGTGCACTAATTCATCCCATAGAGGCAGTCTGACATCTCCTGAGGGGTCCTGGGTTGCAAGAGGGTACAGGCCAGGCTGAGGGACCCTGCTGGTGCATGAATTCATGCGCTGGGCTTCTGTCTATATACCGTATTTGCCGGCGTATAAGATGAATTTTTGGCCCTGAAAAATATGCCTCCAAGTGGGGGGTAGTCTTATACAGTGAGTATATAACAAACTCTGTATTTTTTAGTGGAAATGTTAGGGGGTCGTCTTATACGCCCAGTCTCTTATATGCCAGCAAATACGTATTTTTCAGGGCCAAAAAATCGTCTTATACACCGGCAAATACGGTATATAAATCCTAATATGCAAAGTATTCCCGTGGGAGTTTCATTGCTCGCTATGATGTGTGCTGACCACCAGGAAGCAGCACGGAATGAAGGAAGGTCCTGCCAGCTGGCAACTCTAGGGACCCTACCCATACACCAATTTTGTGCACTGGGCCTCTAGTATATAATAATCTGTTAGGTGAAAAAAAAAAGTGTCAGTATGCAAAACTTTGTATAAAATGTTCTTTCAATTATTTTCAAGAATGTATATGCAAAGAAAAAAGGACTAGAAAGGTATATATCAAAATTTTCACAGTAAATACAACCACATACCAGAATTTTTTTAAAAAAAATGTCTTAAACTTTTCTTCTTTTTGATTTTTGTATTCCACAAGTTTCAGAGTGAGCATGTATTATTTTTATAATCAGAAAACAGAACTTTCAGTGAATAAAACCCCACTTGGAGGTTGGGGATGCATAATGGCCTCAAGGTACCCCCAAAACTTTTTAACCCCAGGGTTTCTAAGGATTAATAGAATTATTAGTGAGGTCTTATCGGCTACTGCCTTAGACCAATATTGTGTGGTCTCACGTGAGTTTTTTAACTTTTCTAGACTTTGGGTATCAACTATATAAAATCAGGGGTTGAACAATAAGATTAAATCTGAAAAATTTTAGAATTTATTAGCAGTTTTCCTTATCCTAGTCTATGATCACAATAGCCCAGTGGTAGAAGCAAGCCAATCTTATCATCATACATGACCCGGAAGAAAGCAGAGGCTCTGAGAGGTCACTGGCCCAGGGTCACACGGTGGTCAGTAGTGGTCAAGATTTGAACCTGGTTGTTCAGGCTTTACACCTGGGGACCTAGTTCCTTTTCTCTCTGAACTATAAACTCCCTTCCTGTGATCAAATTCCAGCCAAAATTTCTACCTTCTGAAGCCATATAGGCTAAAACTAATCTATCTCTTTAAGATCTTAAAAATCTTAAAGGCAGCTGGACTGCCTCCTCTTGAGTCATGCACATCTTTAGTTTGGCCTGGCCTTCCTCAAACGGCATTGTTCGGGGCCGCGTACCATTTTAGAATTGTAGCATTTCAGAACTGGCAAAGATCTTAAAGGTCATCTGGCCTGAGCAGCTCCTGTCAGTCTTTTACAGACACCTTTTCATCTGAAACCGATGTCCCTCAACAATGCTCCTGAGGGGGTGCCTGGTGCCTGAGGGGGCGATAAAGGTGCCCTCTCCCCCACTGAGCCACCAGACATAGGCCCGGTTACCTGAATCCACAGAAGGAATGTGGAGGCTGCAACGTGCAAGGCAGAGTGACTCAGCCTTTTAAACAAGGACAGGGCATACAATGGAAAGATCGGAGAGTTCCAAAGGGAAAGAAACTCAGAAAGGCCAAGACAACTCACACACAGAGAGAAAGCCACTTAGGACAAACCCCCAGAGCCAAGAAGAAACCCGTGGGGGAAAAAAAATCTCTCTTCTGAGAGAGCTCTATTGTGTGTGCTCTGGGTCAAAAGAGCCCCCTGTGCAAAGGGGCTCCCCACCTGCTGGGGCTCTCCAGAATGCTTTCTTTTTCTTCTGTCTGGGTTCAGCAAACTTCCTGCTTCCTCCATCCCAGGGCAGCGAGCCTCTTCTGCACTGGGCAGAGGGCGCTGGGGCTTGGCAGCCGTGGCGGCAGCTCCTCGGGCACTGGCACAAAGTTACTTAGTAAATATCGCACGCAGCTTTGATAATTTCTTGCTTCACTAGTCTCTTGGGATTCTTTCCATCTGCATTGAGGGAAAGGCGTTGCGTTTTCTTTGATTCGCAAATTTAGATACTTTCATTTTGTGGAGGAATTATAGAAATGGATGCCTATTGCTAAGACCAGCCCATTGGAGTAATGTATTTTAAACAAGCGTCAAGCAAAAGTTAAAAAAAAAAAAAGTTCCCCCCTTCTCCACCCCAAAAATTCACGAAAGCTTTGCTAATCTAGACACTTTAAAAACAAAACTACCTGCAGGTTGACTGGAAACACTTTACGTTGGAATGTCTTTTACCCAAAACTGTTTATTCACATGAAAAATCAGAAAGCATAAAAATCCCACAATTGTTTTCCCCTCCGCACAAAATCCTTTTGTGTTAACAAATGTTCCTTCATTATGTTCAGATTTAGGGCTCTCACAAGTGAATCCTCTGAGGTCATATTCCTTTGTAGGATTCCATGAGATCATTTCATATAAGGAAAGGCATTCTCAGTAGACATGTGTGTTAAAGAACTGTACAGCTCAGACCTCAGTGTTACTTCAGTGTTCCCCCAAGGCGTCTTCAATCCACTCCGTGCCAGGCTGCTGCATGCTGAGAATTTGGATAAAATTCTCATTAATTACACAACAGCCATGTGAGAGACATGTAATCTCCATTTTTAAGCAATGAAACCAAGTTCAAAGAGGTCAAGACATTTGTCCAAGGCCACAGAGCTAGTTAATAGATCAGGACAGAGATGCTCCTGAGTCTTCCTCCTGCAGATGGTCATTAGCCACTGCTCCACCACAGAAACTCATCTCCCTAGGCCAGTGGTGGCAAACTCATTAGTCAACAGAGCCAAATATCAACAGTACAATGATTGAAGTTTCCTTTGAGAGCCAAATTTTTTAAAACTTAAACTTCTTCCAACACCACTTCTTCAAAGTAGACTTGCCCAGACCGTGGTATTTTGTGGAAGAGCCACACTCAAGGGGCCAAAAAGCAGCAAGTGGCTCGCAACCACGACCTTAGACAACTCATGTCAGTTTGAGGCTGTTTCCGCTGTTTTAGGGAGTTCTTCCATGTACTGAGCTGAAGCCTGCCTCCTTGTGACATCCAACCAACCCTCAGTGTGATCCCATACCTCTAGCAGGAATCATAACCAGAAGGCATTCTAGGATGTGTTAACTGGTGCCCCACTTGCTAGGAAGTATTGTCTTCTAGCTTTGAATCAGAAGTTGAGGATGGCTTATAAGCAAGTATCATCCTAGGGCAGTATTGGGGCAAGCCCGCAGCTTCTGCAGTGCCAAAGATATGGAACTCTGGGTTTCTAGAAGTTTTGGGGAGCAGTCAATGCAGGATGGGGAAGCAAACAGTGGACCACACCCCCATTTCACAGGCAGAAGGGAGACACATGCTCTGATTGGATGGAAGTGCCAGATCCCACCCTGCATTTGTCTGCAAGCCATCTCCTGGGTCTTAGATGGCAGTAATATAGAAATACAGGCAACACAGATCATGATTCTAGACAAGCTGTGTGGAGGCTTCGCCAATTCCCCAAACACGTAGACCCCCTGCCTGCACTTACACCTCTTCACCACATTGTCTTATTGTGAGCTGTTTACACTAGTCCCTCCTCTAGACTGTGACCTTGTAGTAAAGGGTTAGCAAACAATGGTTCACAGGCAAATCTGTCCAACCAGCTATTTTTGTAAATAAGATTTTGTTGGACCACAGTCACGTCCACTCATTTTCCTATTGTCTGTGGGCTGCTTTCTCCATAAACAAGAGCTGAGAAGTTAAAATAGAGATTTTATGGACCACAAGGCCTAAAACACACACTATCTGTCCCTTTGCAGACAAGTTTGCAAACCTTTGCTTTAGAGAGCAAGAAAGGAGTCTCAGTCATCTCTGTATTCCCAAAGTTACAGCCATAATTTCTTTACATGTAAAACAGCAATGAGTGAAATGTAAAGGAGAGATCCTATTGGGGGGCAGCATATGAAAAATACCTAGAGGAGTAGGTAGAACAGATGCCCAATACATATTTAGTGAATAAGTGCCTGGCGTAGGTCAATCCACCCAGAAAGAAACGATGGATGGAAATCACTTCCCAAACCATAAAATGCTCTAAACGAGGATGGCAGATACTCATCATTGTTATCAAACCCCCCTCTGGCTTCCTGGATCCTGATTTTTATGAGTAAAACCTCACAGTCTTCATTTAAGCTGACTCATACTCCAATTTTTACAGGGCTCCTCTTCATCCTTCTCTCCTGGCATCTCCCTCTAGGTACTGATCCTTAGATTAGATCCTGAGCTCCTTAAATAAGAACTATCAGGTACTGGCTGCTGTGGTGGTTTCATACTGAACCAGCTTAACAAAGTTCAAACCATATTTCCCAGATGCCCCTTCTTTCTATGGCCCTCCTTCCGGTTGACCCCAAGAGAAATTGGCATGAAATTTGGAAGGAAAAGTAAGAATAATTATCCTACTTGAAGGTCAGTGCCTGTTCACAGGTGTCACCACAGCTCAGCACAAGCATCGTTATTGATCTGCTCACTCACCTCCTTGGCATGGGGCAGGAGCCCATTCTGCAGCCTTGCCAACTCCCACTGAGTCCTAGATCAGTCATGAGTTCAGTTCCAGGGCTAAAGGCATGAGCTTCTTCTGAGGGCCACCCACACTGTCAGGATTAGATGTAGCAAGAGTCAGGCAAGGGTCCCAGGTTGTTCTCTCTTTTTCTGCTTCAGATCCAGCTTGTCTCCCTGACTGCAATAGCTCGGAACCACCAGAGGACAGAGGTAAGTTTCCATCAGAGTCTTCACTAGGCCCTTTGTGGTCTCTAGTTAGTAATTTTTCTCTTCCTGACCTTTACCTGCATGGCTTCTTTCACAATTGCAAAGTCTAATCTCTATATAAAATTCTTTGTTTTGTATCATGGAGAGTGGCTCTGCTTTCCTGATCAAGCTATGAGAAAGAGAATCTAAAGGGTGGATTCTCTGAATTGGTTCTGGAATTGCTTTTTGGAATGGCTTCTCTGTTCTGATTATATCGAAAGGCATAATGATCCTGATACCAGGGATAAAGGGGACACAGGTAGACCATGGCATGCAGTGCCAAAACAGCTACTTAAAATATTACCTGTAACACCTGTAATCAAGTGTCATTAGAAGGAAAGGCTTCAGATGACCAAGTAGTTGCTGCCATAAATTGTTTCAGTTAAAATAAAGAGGAGAAAGGGATCGGTAGGTTGTTTCTAAGTGCGATGGGAAAAGAAAATTACGACCTTTAGGCTTTAAGGCCCCAACTCAAGGTCTAGCTAAGAAAAGCCCATAGCTCCTATGGCTGCAGCGTCAAAATCTCTCAAAATCAATCCTAAAGTCTAATCTTGGGATGAATAATGCAAATTAAAATTACCACTCGATAGGGTCTCTTATATTAAAGTTGGAACACTGCCCTAGCCAGTTTGGCTCAGTGGATAGAGTATCAGCTGGAAGTGTCCCAGGTTCAATTCCAGTTAAGGACACATATCTGGGTTGTAGGCTCCTCTCCAGCCTAGGCCCTGGTCAGGGCTCTTGCAGGAGGCAGCTAATAAATGTGTTTCTCTCACATTGATGTTTCTCTCTTCCCTCTTTCTTCCCTCTCTCTTCCACTCTCTCTAAAATCAATAGGAAAATATCCTTGGGTGAGGATTAAAAACTAAAAGTTAGAACATTGACTGGGAGGAAGTGGGACCCTGATAATTGGGATGGAGACACATGGAAAGATTTAGATGAAGCTGAGGAACTTGAGCTCTGAATTTCACTGAACCTTCTTTATAAGAAGTAGCAGGTTCCCCCCACCCCCATCCACCCCCCAACTGAAAAGCTCAATCTACCTTTGCTGGAAAAACTTGGACGAAGACCAAGAAGCTGGAGTGCCTTGTAGAAGATTACTGATTCTTCTCATGACCTATCTTCAACCCCTCTCGTTGCTTCTAGCCCTATGACTAGACTCAAGTTTCAGCAGATCCTAGAGGTTACAAATTAAGGTGTGACCCATGTGAAAATATCACATACAAAAAAATAACTGCAAAGTTCTGCTAATTTACATTCACGGAAACCTGAGGAACATGTTTAGAAATGGATCTCATTGATGTTGTATCAGGGTGAAAGGAATACAATTCTGAACTGGGCCAAATATGTCAATATAGGTGCACTGAGCAGAGATTCTCAATTCGGTGTGTTACTTTGAGTAGTTTCAAATGTCTCTAACAGTTTTCTTGGTTCACTGAACTCAAATCTAGACCCAGTGATGGCTTATACCTAGTGCCATGGTCAGCAAACTGCAGCTGGCGAGCCACATGCAGCTTTTTGGTCCCTTGAGTGTGGCTCTTCCACAAAATACCATGGCCTGGGCGAGTCTATTTTGAAGAAATGGTGTTAGAAGAAGTTTAAGTTTTAAAATGTTGGCTCTCAAAAGAAATTTCAATCGTTGTACTGTTGATATTTGGCTCTGTTGACTAATGAGTTTGCTGGCCACTGAACTAGTGCAATTGAAATACTAGAACTTTCTTGATATAATGTAGAGGAAGGTAGCCAAAGGCTAAGGAATTCAGAACATCCTATCTAATAAAAGAGTAATATGCAAATTGACTGTCACTCCAAGACACAAGATGGCTGCCCCCATGTTGTCAAAGATGGCTGTTCCCATGTGAACACAAGATGGTTGCCACAAGATGGTTGGCAGGGGAGGGAAGTTGTGGGCAGTTGTGGTAACCAGGCCAGCAGAGGAGGGCAGTTGGGGGAGACCAGGCCAGCAAGAAGACAGTTGGGGGTGGGGGGAGGAGAGAAACCAGGCTTGTAGGGGAAGGCAGTTAGTGGGGGGACCAGGCCTGCAGGGGAGGGCAGTGGGGGAGACCATAGGGAAGGCAGTTATGGGGGGACCAGGCCTGCAGGGGTCAACAGTTGGTTGGGGGCATGCTAGCCTGAAAGGGAGGGCAATTGGGGTGACCAGGCTGGCAGGGGAGGACAGACAGGGGCAATCAGGCCAGCCAGGGAGCAGTTAGGCATCTATCAGGCTGGTAGTGAAGTAGTTAGGAAGTGATCAGGCTGGCAGGCAGAAGTGGTTAGGGGCAATCAAGCAGAAGCAAGCAAGCAGTTGGGAGCTAGCAGTCCTAGATTGTGAGAGGGGCTAAATGGGTGGTAGGATATCCCTCAAGGGGTCTCAGATTGGAGAAAGTGCAGGCTGGGTTGAGGGACCACCACTCCCCATGCACAAATTTTGTGCACTGGGCCTCTAGTTGGAGTATATTTATTATGTGAGACCTGTTTACCCACCTTCTAATTATGTTTCCAGCAGGGTCCAAAGGACACTCCCTTTACCAAGGCCTTGTAATATAGTATGCATACCACAAAGGGAGCCCAGTATCTTTGAAGAACCTATAGTAGCCATTGAAGTGGATTCCACAGATGCCCAGGTGGCAGAAGCTAAGGGTAAGACACTTACTTAATTGTTTGACAGGAAGTGGCTACCATAATGGACAGCAGAATCAAAGCATTAATCAGAATTGTTTGACCTTGAAGAGAGCTCTTTGGTAATGGCTAATTGATCATAGCAACCTGAAAACTGAAATTGATGAGTGGCCCATTCAAGTCTTATTTGATTTATGCAAATTGAAAAGCTCTAGGTCTGGCAAGTAGAGGTGACTTGATTACAGTAGAAAATTCCCAGACTTAAGCTATCACCATTTGAATGAAAGAGTTGATCCCATGAGGAAGGAACTACTATTCAGCCCAAAATTTATACAATAAATCTTTTTTTCTAGCTTTCCCCAAAGTTAAATGAGGACAATTAACTTTACTAGTGTGATTTTGCATTAGGAAGAGCAAAATGAACCACACCTTTCAAGAATTACTGGATATTGGTTCTGAATTAACCAATTTCAAGAGATTAAAAATGGCATTGTGATCTACATTATAATAGGGGCTTTTGGAAGTCAAGTGATAGATGGAGTTTGGGCTTGGATCCATCTCATGGAGGGCTCACTGTGTCTCTGAACACCCTGTAGTTATTGCCCCAGTTACAGAATTGATCATTTTAGGAAGGGACATACTCAGCCAGTAGTAGACTCTCCCATTTTTTTCCTTATCCAGGGAGTAAGGGCAATTATGGTAGAAAAAAATCAAGTGAAGCCAATAGAATCACCTCTACCTACTAAAGATTAAATTAAAAAAATCCAACATTTCTGGAGGCATAGAAGAAATTAGTGTCACCACCATGAACTTGAAAGATGCAGAGACTATGATTTCCACCACATCCACATTTAACTTGCTTATTTGGCCTGATGAATGGATCTTGAAAAATAACAGATTTTCATAAACTTAATTGGCTGTAACTCCAATTGCAGTTGCTTTTCCAGAAGTGGTTTTGTTACTGAAGAAAATCAGCACCACCTCTGGTCTGATCTGGAAAATGCTTTTCTTCCCCTCTTAATAAAGATTACTAGGGCCCTGGCTGGTTTGGCTCATTTGATAGAGTGTAGGCCTGCGAACCAAAGGGTCCCGGGTTCAATTTCAATCAAGGTCATGAACCTTGGTTGCAGGCTCCTGGCAGACCTGGGTCCTTGTAAGGACACCTGCAATAGGCAACGAATCAATGTGTTTCTCTCACATCAATGTTTCTCTCTGTCTTTCCTTCTCTCTTCCACTCTCTTTAAAAGATCAATGGAAACATATCCCCAGGCAAAGATTAACAACAACAAAATCACCAGGAACAGTTTGCTTTCAGCAATACACCTTCACTGCCCTGCCTCCATGCTATATTAGCCTCCCATTTTATTGTCTAATCCTAGGGTTCTTGATAGCTTCTTCATTCCACAGGATATCACACAAGCCTACTATGCTGATGATGTCATGCTAATTGGTCCTGGTGAGCAGAAAATAGCAGCTACTCTGAATACCTTGGCAAAAAAAAAAAAAAAAAGCAAGCAGATAAATCTCAAAAAAAAAAAATCAAAGTGAAATTTCTGAGTCCAGTGATCAGGACATGTTGAAATATTCTGTCCAAAGTAAAAAAGAAGTTGTAACATCTGGCCCATCTTACCACTGAGGAAATGGAAGAATGCCCTGTGAACCTCTGGATTTTGGAGGAAACTGTACTTCATTGAGCTTGGTACTTGAACTCACTTAATGAGTAACCTAAATGTCTGCCTTTTTTGAGTGCAGTCCAGAAAATGCGAAGACTTTGCAAAAGATTTAGCCTGGAAGCTGCTCTGCCAGCTGAATGAAATATACATTGATACTAGAAATATCTGAGGCAGATAAGGAAACTATGAAAAATTTTAGCTGGTCTCTATTGATAAGGCATAGTACAGACTTTTAGGATTTGGGTGCAAAACTATGCCATATTCTACAGATAATTATCCTTCTTTTAGAAAGTATCCCCCTTTTAGATACTTTTCAGTATCTTCCTTGCTATTGGGCCTAATAGAGACTGAATGCCTTTCATGGGCCACCCCACATTACCATTAGACCTGAGCTGACCATTATGAAATGAGCTCTGTCCTCGCTCTCTTATGCTTCATGTCCAGCATTTTTCCCCAATTGCCTTTCCTGCTGACCTGTAGTGACTTCAGTCCACCATCAATGCAGAACCTTACATAGACTTACTAACCAGCATCTCTTTGTGGTCCCTGGTGAGTAAGTGACTTTTTTTTTCTAATCCTCCAACTGTCCCTTCCAGATCTCTTCTCCAGTTTCCAACACAATTCTTTATATATATATATATATATATATATATATATATATATATATAAATTGATTTTTCACAGAGAGGAAGGGAGAGGGATAGATAGAGAGCTAGAAATGTCAATGAGAGAGAAACATTGACCAGCTGCTTCCTGCACACCCCCTACTGGGGATGTGCCCACAACCAATGTACATGCCCTTGACCGGAATCGAACCTGGGACCTTCCAGTCCGCAGACCGACGCTCTATCCACTGAGCCAAACCAGCCTCGGCTCCAACACAATTCTGATGGTCAAATTCCTGTAACAGATCCTTTATTCTATCACTCATAATGGTTCTGCTTTCCTCATGAACTCAAACTAATATAATTGCCAATTATATCTGTGATTGCATTTACTTTCATAACAACTCTGCTTAATAAATTAAATCTGATGAGTTTTTCTCATGAAGAGACTGAGAACAGAACAATTTGCCTAGGGTCTCATTCTGTGAGCACTGGAATCAATTCCCACTGTATCTGTCTAATTCCAGAACTGTACCACGTGGCCACCTTTGAGGCTTAGGAGGAGCTAAGGTCTTTGCTAGGTTGCATCCAGGTTGACCCTTTGGGTGTCTGGTCTCTATGGTTTACACAGGCTTCTTGGTCAACTCAGCCAGGAAGACTCTAGGATCTGCCCATTCAAGTGCTCTTCTCTTTCTGTGCTTTGTTTAGGTTAATCTATATATATAAAGAGATAATATGCAAATTTTCTGGGACACCATTATGTCATGACCACTCAGGAGGAGGCTGAGCGTGCAGGTGGGCAGAAGGGGACTACATGGGAAGTGAGGCAAACCATGGATGGTGCAGGCCCAGAGAGAAGAGGGCCTGCCAGCCACAGCGCACTGGCAGTCCTGCCTCTGTGCCTGAGCTGCAGAGGAAACACCTTTTCTTTTAAAAACAAATATATTTTATTGATTTCTTTACAGAGAGGAAGGAAGAGGGATAGGGAGTTAGAAACACTGATGGGAGAGAAACATCAATCAGCTGCCTCTTGCACACTCCCTACTGGGGATGTGCCCTCAACCAAGGTTTATGCCCTTGACCAGAATTGAGCCCGAGACCCTTCAATCTGCAGGCTGACGCTCTATCCACTGAGCCAAACCGGTTTCGGTGAAACACCTTTTCTGACCGCTCATTGGCTAAGTTCCCAGCATGCCACTTCCCAGTGTTCTTGGTAACTTGGGTAATAAGAATCCAGGAAGGTAATCTAGGGTTTTTCACCTTATTCCTGGGGGAAAAAAATGAAGGTCCATTGCTGGAGGGGGTAAGAAATGTCATATCCTGCCCTAGCTGGTTTGGCTCAGTGGATAGAGACTCAGCCTGTGGGCCACAGGTTCTGGGTTCGATTCTGGTCAAGGGCATGTACCTAGGTTACAGGCTCCTCCCTGGCCAGGGCCCAGGTTAGGGCTCATGCAGGAGGCAACCAATCTAAGTGTCCCTCACGCATTGACATTTCTCTGTCTTTCTCTCTCTCTCCCATGTTCTCTAAAAATGAGTGGAAAAATATCCTCAAGTAAGGAGAAGGAAGGAAGGAAGGAAGGAAGGAAGGAAGGAAGGAAGGAAGGAAGGAAGGAAGAGAGAGAGAGAGAGAAAGAGAGAGAGAGAGAGAGAGAGAGAGAGAGAGAGAGAGAGAGGGAGGAAGGAAGGAAGGAAGGAAGGAAAGAAGGAAAGAAGGAAAGAAGGAAGGAAAGAAGGAAGGAAGGAAGGAAGGAAGGAAGGAAGGAAGGAAGGAAGGAAGGAAGGAAATAAGGAAGGAAATAAGGAAGGAAGGAAGAAATGTCATATCCTATGAAAGAGACATCTTGAAAATGCCAAAAGAAAGTTTATCATTTTTTTCGTGGTGAAGGGACTGGACTCCGTGTTGATGAAAATACCGTGGTGGCTGCGGCAACCAGCAGTGGCAGAAGCAGCAGGGTCTTGAGGGCAGTGCCTTCCCCTGATCATCCCAGACACCTCCCATAGAGGGAGGCCAGACTGGCCCATTCCTCCCAGGGAGCGACCTCAGCTGTCAATAGGATATCCCTGAGAGCTCCCGAACTGTGACAGGGGGCAGGCTAGGCTGAGGGACCTCCCACAGTGCATGAAATTTCATGTACTGGACCTCTAGTATTAAATATTAAAACATGCTTAAATTATGAAATATTTCCAATACATAGACATATTCAGAAAATAATAGACGTTCTTGTACTCAACATTCAAAATTGTTTTATGTGCTTCAGTTTAATTTTGTCATCTCTAATTGTAGTATGGTTTTCTATTGTGGTGACTCACTCCTGCATGGGTGCTGTCATTCCTAAACTTGAGAAAGGGGAGCCAGATAGAATATCGTACGTGTGTGTGATTCCATGACATGGAGGTCAAGATGATCAAAATGAAATCTTGGTGTTCAGGAACCCAGGGTGCATATTTAGATGTGGGAGGTGAGAAAATCAGGGAAATGGTTGCCATAAAAGTCAAGACAAAATTTATTTTTGCCGAAACCGGTTTGGCTCAGTGGTAGAGCGTCGGCCTGCGGACTGAAAGGTCCCGGGTTCGATTCCAGTCAAGGGCATGTACATTGGTTGCAGGCGCACATCCCCGGTGGGAGGTGTGCAAGAGGCAGCTGGTCGGTATTTCTCTCTCATTGACGTTTCTAGCTCTCTATCTCTCTCCCTTCCTCTCTGTAAAATATCAATAAAATATATATATTAAGAAATATTTTTAAAAATTTATTTTTGGTGCGAAGAGGTATGCCAGGAAGGGGAGCTGGGGTGCTGACAATGTTCTGTTACTTGGCCTAGGTGGGTGGTTATGCAAATACTCATGTTATAATGATTTGTTTTGCTGGCATGTTTTATGGACTTTTTCAATATGTAGGCTGCTGTTTTTGTTTTGTTTTTTGTTAATCCTTACCCTAGAATATTTTTCCATTTTTTTTTTTTTTTAGTGAGAGTGGAAGGGAGGAGGAGAGACAGAGAAATATCCATGTGAAAAAGATACATTGATTGGTTGCCTCCCTGCGTGCATACTGGGGATAGAGCCTACAACTCAGGTACATGCCGTTGACCGGAATACTCCTACAGTCTGCAGGCCAACGCTCAGTCCACTGAGCCAAACCAGCTAGGGCTGTATGTATGTTGCTTAATGGTGTTAAAAACCTCACATATCACAATGCTCTTACATTTTTTTCAGTGAGAATACAAAGGATGATTTACAGGATTCTTGAAAAACCTCAAATTCTCAAACTATCCTGGCAGTAATTTCCCTTATAAAACTTCTGTTTTCTGCCCAAGAAACAACACTTTCTTGGACCTGTTCACTTTCAAAGGAGGCATTTTCTCTCCTCTCTTTTTTTGCAAAGAAAATTTTGTCACTTAACAAAATTGTCAGATGAGTTACCAGATGGAGAGTAAAAATGAGCAGAGTGAATCTCACCCTCATGAACTAAGCGACCCTTGGGGACCCTGAGAAATAAAAAAGTGATAGGCCTTTTAATACAATGATAACCAACATATTTACTGGGCAATTTGTCCTTTCCCTTTTATAGATGAGGAAACTGAGGCATGAAGAACTTCCTCAATTTCTATCTAGGACAGATGTCATCTGGCTCCAGAGACTATGCAGATAACCAGCAACCATCCTACTGTCCCCCAATCATTCTCTAAATTAGGGGTCAGCACATATTTGGGAATCTTTAAGTTCTCCCTCTTCCCCATGGCCAATCAGTTTCTTTCCTTTTCCAAAATAATCTTTTGATTCTATTCTTGACTTTTCATTTCCTCAGCCTAACATTGGCCAAATGAATTTTTCACTTGCTTTATTGCAAAAGCCGTTGACCTACTCTCTCTAAGTCCAACTCCTCTCTCTCCAGCTCTGAGTCCTTTGATGGTTGTCCATTGTTGCCTTGTCAAGTCCAGACCCCTACCACGACTTAGAGCATCCTTCCTAGGGTGGTCTCTGCCTTTTGTTCAAGCCTTATCTCCTACTCCTCTCTTTGTTTATCTACCTACAGGGCCCCAGACTATTTACCCTACCCCTTGGACCAGAGATGTTCCACCACACTACTTTTCTCTGACAGCCCTTCCCCTGGCCCCTCCACCATCTCCCAGTCCCATTCATCCTTCAAGATCCCAGTCCCATTCATCCTTCAAGACCAGGTGCAAATGCCAACTCCTCCGGGAAGCATTCAGCCAGAGCCTGCTCCCCACTTCTCTGCTTCAGTCTTGTCACCTTTATCAGAGTCTGCCCTGGCTATTTGCACGACTGTCAGCTCCACTAGACTGTAAACTCTTGAGAACAGGGACTGTGTCTTATTTACCTTCTGATTCCCAAAGTCTGGCAGAGAGCCTGACGTATACTAGCTATTCAGTTAGTAATCAATGGATATACTCACCCACTTAAGTTCAGAGCCAGTGCTGAGGACATCCATGGCACTACGACATTCTCTTGTCCTGACACTCTGGCCCGGTTTCTCCTAAAGCAAAAATGGTTAAAGCAGAAGTCAGATGGATGGAGCCTTTTCCCGGCCAAAAGGAGACAAGTGATACTGGAACAGCACAGAGGACTATTCATTTGGGGTGCAAGTTTGGCTGGATGCCCACCTGAAACAGACTTTCCCTGACCCAGTCTGAGACTCCAAAGACTCCGCCAAGGTGAATCAGGACAAAAAGAAGTGGAAAATTCCCTATTCACATTTCACTGAGAAACTTGAACCAGAAATCAATGTTTCAGGCCCAGCCTGTCTCGTTTTCCCAGACAGGACTCCCTGACTCCTCGGTCTGCCCTGAGACGCGCTGTAGCAGAAACAGTGCAAAGCCGCTGTGAAGACTTTCATGTGGCTTTCACTGCGAGAAAAACACCACCTCCCCCTGGGTGCCTTCAGAACACAGGTTCATTGAGAAATCTGGTTTTTCTTCCAGGCAGGGCATGGGGACTATTTTTCAAGGGAAAGCACATGCATAATTGCTGGAGAAATATACATGTTTAATTTCCTTTAAGCCCTTGAAGCTTTCTTCCTTAAATAAATCATCCTGCATGGCCCTGTGACCTGAGACCTGGAAGTGGTTTTTGTCCTGGCCCCAAGCCATGGCCTCCAGAGAGAGGGACTCGGTCCCATCTGACACCCACGTGAACACACACGATGCTGCCTTGTTCTTATCCAGATGGGCAGACAAGATGGAGCTGCTAGAGTCTATGACATGTAAGGCCTTTGCAAGAGCTGAGCAGGTAGCTGACAACCTGCCCGCCTCATAAATTAAAAGGCACAGGAAGTAACTACTAGTATGTTGAGAGAGATAAGAAGGCCTGCAAGCTTGGGCAGAGAGATGCTGTGCAAGCCTTTGAGAAGTCCATTGTTGGAGTTGACAGGGACCGTTGGAATGGTCTTTGACAGCCTCTCAATTTACAGGTCATAGGCGTTCACAGAGGAAAATCCTGTCGCCACTGTTTTTCCAAGCGCTGCTTGTCTAAGATCACCTGGGGAACTGGTCACAAATGCCACTCCTGGCCCAATCGCAGACTCCGAGTCTCTGGGGATTCCCTCAGGAACTAGGAATTTAATCAGCTTCCCATGTGTTTTCTAAAGAGCCCTAAAGTTTGGCAACCTGTGTTAAGTGCTCTGGCCTTTTTGCTTAGACACAAGCTGGGTCCAACCTTCTCACAGGCCTCAGTTGCTCTTTCATCTGGCTCTGCTTGTCTCTCTCCAAGTGCCATCAGTTTACCTGGGCTTTCTCGCCCCCAGGCCACCTTTCTCCCCTTACAGTGCTCTCCCTTGCCCCCCTCCCTTCTTCCCCTTCGAAGGCCACTTGCATCCCAATCTGCCAACTTTAGGAGATGGAAATAGCACACTTCCAGCTGGACAGGACCCCAGAGAGGATCTAATGCTGCCTCCTCCTCCCCTGTCCCCGTCCATGCATGCTCCTTCCTCTCTTTCCCCTTGTCTATTAAGTGATGACATTACTTATGGAAGCAATAGCACCTGCTGTTTCCGGAAGCTGTGTGGTCTCAAGAGGGGTTTGTAAGATGATAAAGGCTTTTGAATTGGGGACTAGTTCAAGGCATATTATAAATTGAGTCTTGGGATTATTTAACAAGAAATAACCATTTTGCCAGATGTTTCTGTAGCCTTCTGGACTGTATGGTCTATAGCAGTGATTTTCGACATTTTTCATCTCATGGCACATATCAACTAATTACTAAAATTCTGCAGCACACCAAAAAAATATATTTTTTGCTGATTTGACAAAAAAATGTATAATTTTGTTTCATTCACAATGGATGGTCATTATTGGATTGGCTGTTGTCTTTTTTTTTTTTTTTTTACAAATCTAAGGGGACAAAAGGTCAGTGACCCTGACTAAATAGCCAGGTACTGCATGTTTTAAAATTTCTTGTGGAATACCAGTGTGCCATGGCATACAGATTGAAAATCGCTGAATTTGAATCTTGCTAAATTCATGCAATGGAGCTCTTGTTGTTATAATCTGCTCCCTCTGCCCACTCACACCAGCCACCAGCCATTAATTTTAAGTGTAGGTTATTTTGAAATTCCTTTGTGGGTGATATTTAGAAGACCTGTCTAGCCTTACAGGAAGCAGAGAAGGGATAGAAAGCACATCACCATGGTCAATCCAACCCACATTCCTGCTTCACTCCTTACAGCTGTCAGACCTGGAGAACCTTCCTACTCCTGCCTGGAGCTTCAATATTCTCATCTGAAAAGGAACAGCAGATGATCTTCAAATTTTCTACACCTAGTTCCTGTGCTCTAACAGTCTTCCTGGCAGTGAGAGGACTTGTGTGAAAAGAACTGAAAGTCCTTGTAGAGAGAAGAGTCATTTCTGAGTCACTATCATTGAAATTATAATATCACACATAAACACTTGGATATGTACTCAGTGGCTACCTTAAGAAGGATAGAGACCAGATTACCTGAGTTAGACCAGATAGCATCCAAGGTTCTTCCCATTCTTACGATTCTGTAATAAAAATTTTACTTGGCATCCAAGGCCTTCATAATCACAATCAAACTTGTCTTACAGGCTCATCTAACATTATTCCCCTTAATCCATAATTCTCTCAAACCATGTCCCATGAATGTCATGCTTCTTCCTGCCACCAGACTTCCTATTCTTGTACTTTCCATGTTTTTTCCTCTTCCCAATATTAAATATTAAATATCACTCCTCCTTGAAGGCCTTCTCCCATCAAGCTCCTCCTGCTTTCGCAGCTGTAGTCCACCCCTCCAGCCTTCCACCTGCACTTCCCACAGGATGTTAACATTTAACTATCTGTGTTCTAGGTACATAGGTACACAGCTTACCAGCCTGGAGACTCTTTGAGGACAGATACTGGGTCTCAAATGCACCCAGTACCTGGCACGTGGAAGTTGTTCATGAATGATTATTGAGTTGGGCCAAGGAATTCCAAGGAATAATTCAAATACACTATCTCTTTTGTTTTAGTATTTTTCTTATTTAAGGTATGTTGGAAACAAGGATCAGGTATTCTCTCAAACAGTTTCAAATGAGTAGACGGGTTACTAAAAGGATACAGGAGACTGTCATTGATCTCCAAGGAGAGAGGGAACAGAAAAGTCTCCTCTCTCTGTCCTTCACTGGCTACAGATCATCTTGCCTCTAACTCTTTCTGCATGTCAATTCCATTCTCCTCTTGGCAGGCTGAACCTCTCTGCAAGACTCTTATTTTTCATTCTTCCATAATCAAGGCTTGCCTATGGCTCCTATTTCGTTATACATAGTCTTACTTCCTATTCTTGATGTCTCCGGACCTTTCAGTTCAAGCATACTCCTAACTGGAGTCTCTCTTAGTGCAAATTCCACCAAGAAAAAAGCTGATTAGCTTGGCCCAGACTGAAGCCCAATGTCATGTGTCCATACCTGGGTGAATCAGCTGATGAGGGTCAGAGGTACATAATACTAATATGATTTTCCAAGTTCTACCCTTTCAGCATGAAAGGAATTCTGGGGAGGGTTGCATTGCTTCCCAGGAACTGGCTATTGATTGGATTATCATTCCTAAATAAAACTACGTATACAAAGAGCAGTGAAGGATACAGATACCACGCTATGGATCTACCACATGGATTTATAAATCAAAGTCTTGGCTGTTTCCTACTTGGATGCTGCCCAACGTGGGTCTCTGGGGTCTATGGGAGCTAAGGGCTACTTGCAGGGTGGCTCGATTTCTCAGAACCTTCTGCTTGTATTTGTATTTCCTTCCAGGAGCTAAAGCCCAACAAGTTGGATATGTCTATATAACCAGCAGAGGTGATACTGGGGTTGGCAGGATGAGGAAATTGGGAAAAAAGAGGAGTGGCAATGAATGGTGTGGACCCAGGGAACCAGGTGTATGCACACTAAGGCACGGAGAGGACACTAAGAGGGAACTGGCGGTCGGTTAGAGAAGCCTTGGGTTGGTGTCTCAGGTTGATGCTTGGGCACTGTTTTTGCCTGCCTTCAGCATAAGGATATTATATTATGTATCTTTTAATGTAATCTTCCATTGACCCTCTTTCACTCCTTTCCAACTACTACCCCCATTTTCTATTTAACTGGTGGTGATTTCCAAATTCATACTCCTCTGGGAGAACTGCCTTAAAACATGAGGATCAGTTCATTGCTGCTGAGATTTGGTGAGACTAGTGCTTTACAGGAACTTCTAGGACCTTCACACTGACTAATCACTGCATCTGCTGGTATTGTCCTTACTGGTTTAACACTGAAAGATGAATGCCTTATAGCCCAAAAGAGGAAGCCTGGGCTGGCATGCTTCCTTGTCATAGCCCCCTCTCACTGTATTCTCCTCCCTTCTCTCCATCTTTAGGAGCCTCTTACCGACCCTTGGAGAGCCTATTTAAAAGTCTCCTCTTCTACAAAGTCTTCCCTGACTTTCCAGCCAGAACAAACCTCTCCCTCCTGTGGACACCAGTGCCCTCTTGTTCCTATCGTGAAGGCAGCACTTACCCCCAGACAACCCTGGATGCTCCACATCTCTTTCATCTTCAAGACACCTGACACCCACTGACCTCTGAGGGTTTGTTCAAGGGAACTTGTGCTCTTTCTCCCCATTTACTTTATAAACAAAACTCAATTTCTCTTAAGTTTCGTATGCTCATGTCAAAAACAGGGGGCAGAAATGATCTCTACTCAGATCCAATAAGACCAGTGATGGGGAAAGCTTGCAAACCCTAAAGAACTGTGGGAGTGTGTGGGCATTTTTCTCAATGCCTACCTCATTGTTCTCAGGGACGGACTACTGACCTGGCCCATCATTGTGTCCATGCACGTTTATGTTCCAATGGTCTGATTACAAGTTGTGCGTTGGCTTTGACCCGGCATACCGATGACAGATGCACCCTCCCTTGTTTGTGTGGGTACCTCCTCGGTCCAGGGCAGTAACCTCACAGCCACACCTGTCGTTTCACAAGAGATGCCTAAAAATTGTAAAAGGAAGGACAGAATTAGAGCCATTTTCTTAGGCTTCCTGTGGGGTGTGTCTTAGTACCCACCCACAGGGCAATGGTATGTGAAGCAATTTCCTTTCCCAAGCCCTTCATTCATTCCTTCATTCAGCAGTCCCCACTCACTCACTACTTCAGTGCCCTCCTGCATGTAAACCGGCAGGAACCACAGAGCAGGGGGCGAGTGCTCTGACAGGCTTTGCAGAGATGTTCAGAGCAGTGCAGAGGAGGAATGCCTATGCCAGGCTCTAGGGAGAAGCTTCCCATGGGAGGCGGCCCCTGAGCTGAGTCTCAAAGGAAAGGACTGACCACGTGCCCTTTAGGAGCGTGTGCAAGACCTGGAGGTGAGTGAGAACATGGTGTGCTCGGGAAAGAGCAAGTCGCTCACAGTGGCTGGAGTGTGAAGCTTAAGGAGCGGGTGGGTAGAGATAAAACCAGAGCAGGAGGCAAGAGCCAGACCAGGAGGAGTCTCAGGAGCCGTGGCTTAGGGCCTGCTCCCAAGGATGCCTAAAATTCCACCGGTAAAACCTGCTGGAGGTGATGCAGGTTAGTAACCTATGGGAGAACCCATCTCTGGGCTCCTCCTAGTCCAGGGCTCACTTGCTCCTTCACTCTTCATTAGGTGCCCCTGGCCAGGCTGCCTCTGGCCACACACACGCCCGAGCCTTGCCCGGGCGCTGAGTGCAGGAGCCCCGGATGAAACTCAGATGGGCTCTGTGGCAGCTGACTGGGCATCTGGGCTGGGACCAAAGATCCTCCCTCCCCCGGAGGCGGCAGCCCACGTTGCTTCCCAAGGCATCCGGCCCTTCCCTTCCGTGTGGTTAATCTTCACTTTTCCTAAAGATGTATTCCTTAGGGCACTGGGAGCAGAGCAACTGCCTGATGGGGACCACATGCCTTGCCCGCAGTGGGCGCTTCGGTTCCTGCCAGACGAGGCTGCAGACATCTTGCCTTCCCTGAGCAGCTGCCTTCTTACCGGGGCACCACTTGCTGGAACCCCGCTGCTACCTAAAAGGCATGTGGGTCCGGGGAGGAGGGGGTCTCCTTCCCCCAGGGGCGATGCTGGACGGCGGCGCCAGAGCCCCCACCCCACAGGCCGGCTTCCAGCAAGGATCCGCGGGCCACACAGAGGAAATGGCAAGGTCGTGAGTCACCCAGAGGCTCGCCTGCTGCCTGGGCTGCTGGCCCACAACGGGACGTTTGTGCTGCGCTCCCGGGGGACCGGGAGGAGGGCGCAGGGAGGCAGACATTGTGGGGCGCTGAGTAATGCTGGGGGGCGGGGGGCGTCTCCGCAGGAAGCAGGGCCGACTTCTGGCGCCTGCCACTGCGAAGCCAGCAAGCAGGGGCTCAGGCAAGGCTAACAGTGTGCGGGTCCCCTCCCCACCCCACTCCCGCAGCCATCTGGTCACACTGCTTGTCCCCGATGAGGTACATCCTATGTTGCAGAGGACAGTATGCTTCACGGTGGTGTGAGGGGTTTGAGGCCTGGGGGCATGTCCTCAACTCACTCTTCCTACCACCCTCCCTGACCCACCTGGGAGAAGGTGCTGAGAGCCTGTGGGATGGAAGGAGGGGTGGATGGAAGGAGTAAGTCATCATACAAATACTATAGCATGTAAAGAGCTAGCCCAAAGCCCTCGTCTCAATGAAGCTCAGAGATGAGGATGGTGGGAGCTAGGTTCCACAGGCAGAGGTGACAGCCTTAGCGTTTGGTGCCACGCTGCCGGGCACCGTGTAGCTGCTGTTGTGTGGCTCTGGGAAACCAGGAGATGTGACTGAGGTGTGGGCAGAGGTCAGGGTGGGGCGAACCCATAGCATGACCTCGGGGAGTGAGGGACAGAAACCAGAGCCACAGGAGGCAGGGCCCCGGGCTTTAAGGGGATCACAGAGGCAGATCGCAGGGAAGATTACATAATCTAGGAGAGAATCAGCATTGTTGAGCACCTCATGTGTGCCAGGACATTCAATGCTTTAACCCTGAGGGAGATTCGTTACAGATAAAGAAGGTGTCCGGGAGAGCAGGGGCCTCTGGGACAGTCGGGGACAGCTCCATCGGGGTCTCAGAGTGCTGGCAACCTGGTGGGGCCACCATGTGACAGGATCAGCAGCTCGGCCTGGCCGGCCCAGAAACTCAGTGTTGTTGGTGCCCTCCGAGGGGGGTCAGCATCTCAGAAATAACGCACATCAACTCACACTGAGTGGGAAAGATCACCAAGAGGCTGGGGTGCGGGTAAGTGGAGGTTTTCTCTCCGTGAGAAGGTGAGCAGTGCAGGGCAGGAAGGCTGCCTGGGAGCGTGGGAGCAGAAGCAGAGGTTTAGTGCCCAAGCCAGATGCTCTGTTCCCCCGTGGCCCTGTTCCCAGGGCGGGTGGCCAGCCACGGGCTGCCCATCTGAACTCCGGGGCCGGGCGTGGCCAGGGCAGTGAGCACAGACCTGGCCTTTCTCCGCGGCCTTTTCCTTCAAGCAGGCCATCCTCGCCGTGCTCCTCGCCGACGGCAACCTTCTTTCAGCCCAAACCCAAACCACAGACTGGCTGAGAGCTTCCGACCAGCTGATCCAGCCTCAAGCTGGGCGCCCTGATGAGATTCAGACAGTCCAGAAGCACGTGGCCTCCTCTCCACAGACCAGGGCTGAAGGCAGGTGCTGTCCATTCACAGCAAGAATTATTCCCTACCTCTAGCATTTCCCAACTCCTTAACAGAAGCTAATTTATGTATGTATGTATGTATGTATGTATGTATGTATGTATATATGTATTTATTTATAAGAATGAGAGTACTGGACTCCCTCGCACTCCTAAGCGCCCCCCCCCCCCCCAAAAAAAAAAACCCCTAAATTATCCACTTTAAAGATAAGGAGTTTAGAAGTCTAGTAACTTCCCCAAATCACGCTATAAAGTGATGGCACCAAGATTCAAACCTACCCTATCACGTATGCCTTCACGTAGTCTTATCACGTAAGACTGTTAATGACAACGATAGTAAAGGTCACCGGTTGCCAAGGACTCGCATACATAAATGGCACGTTATATGTTTTTGTTTTTGTTTTTCATGTAATCCTCACAGCAACAGCAGGAGACGGTTCTCGTCTGCGGTTTGGAGGGGAGAGTGGAAGTGCGGAGAGGTGGAGGGGCGGGCCCAGGCCAAAGCCACACAGCTACTAAGTGCAGGAGTTGGATTTCAAACCAGTTTCTCTCCCTCTCCACCCAAGCTCTTCGCCACCCCAGCCCCTGGCGGAGCGAAGCACACTTTCTGCCGTCACTCACCCCCACAGTCCCCCTGGGTCCTGCCCTGGGCAGAAGTGGGCCTATCTGGGATTACCAAAGTCCAGAGCCTCACCCTGGGCCTTGTCAGTGTAAGGATTAGATTTATATCAGCTTCCCAGGGAGGAACAGGTCCAGGCAGGCTGCCTTCTGATGACTCACCGCCTAGGGTCTGAGCCAAGCCTAAGGAGCTGATTCACCTGCGAAGTACACCAACCAGAGGAGGTTGTGTAAGCGCACTGACTTCGAAGTCCGACGCAGCTGAAACTCCATCCATCACCTCCTGACTCCAGGACTTTGGACGTGTTACCCACCCTCTCTGAGTCCCAGTTACGGCCCCACAGAAAGGGGAAACAGTGCCAACCTTGCGCAGTGACTGTGGCTTGAACAGACATTATGGGCAAAATGTTCGGTGCAGTGGTTGACGCTTAGTAGAAGCTCAATAAATGGTAATACGTTTAATTATTATGATTGCTTGAAAACTGGGCTTGGCCACCTGATAAGGTCTCCCTGCCCCTGGCTGGTGGGCAGGTCACATTGTGCAAAACAATCTCCAGCTCAGAAGGCTGGTGGGAGAACCCAGGTAAGAAGATGGGATCTGAGCCCCAAGCCTCTGATAGTGGGATGGGGTGCACCCCCTTCCCTCCCACCCTTGAGGTATTGCTGTTGGAACACCCAATTCTGACTCAGAGCCTGTCTTCTCTTGGTCAGAACTGCTGATGACAACCAAGTCTCTCTTGGACAGAACTGCTCATGACAACCAAGTCTCTTTTCTCAGTGCTTCCCTCCCACTGAGAAGCAGGCCTGACGCCACCTCATCTGCAAGGCCCCTGGTGGGTAAACTTGTCCCCTCTTCGAGGCCCTGATCAAATTCGCCTTCAAGCGTGAGGCCTTCCCAGCTCTCCCAGGCAGAGGTGGGGCAACTACAGGCCAATCATACAAAAAGTACCTTGCAGGTGCTGGGACACAACAGTGTAGAACACGGAGGTGGCACTTCTCTTTCTGGAGCTTGAAGTCTAAAGGGACAATAGACAAAGCAAACAAGTAAACCAAATCGGGATAACAGGGTATCGGAAAAGACCTTTATAAGGAGGTGGCATTTACCCTGAGGCCAGAAAGATGAAATGGGAGCTAGGTTTGCCAAGAGCTGGGAACAAAAGGTTCCTGGCATAAGGAACAGCTTTTACTTTCCCAGGAGGGAAAGAATTTGGTGTTTCTCTTTGTTCACAAAACCCAGCTGCAGCAGATAGAAAGGGAGGGAGGAATCATAGCAATCAGACACAGGCAGAGAGGCCTTGCTCCTCTGTGTATCCAGCCAGATATGTAATAGTAAGGATACAACTTGTTACCATTTATTGAGCATCTACTACATGACCGGTACTGTGTAGGCATTTTCCATAAACTCTCTCATTTAATCCCTCCCACCCCAACTCACTGCACAATATCCGCATTCATGCTCTGGTTTTGCGCTATTGTCAGTATTTCCCTGCAGGGTTGTTTCCCTGCACACTCCTCCCCTACCCCCATTAGACTGGAAGCTCCTCCGTAAGGCATCTCAAGACCCCAGCACAAGGCACTGGGATAAGGGGCTGCAGTATCTTTGGTTTTCAGCAACACTCCTCTTCACCTAGTCTGGGGCAGTTACAATTTGGGGAAGGGGAGAGTCAGTAACATGCATTCACACAGACCAGATAAAATTTGTAGAAAACACATCAGGCATCTGTGAAATAAGCCAGTCAATGAAAGAGAAACACCATATGACTTCACTCATTTATGGATAATAAAAAACATTATAAATTAATGAACAGAAAGATAGATATAGTGACAGTAAAGCAAAAAGCAGACTGTCAAATGAGGGAGGGTAGGGTGATCTGGGGGAGATAAGAGATCAACCGAAGGACCGGTATGCATGCATATAAGTACAACCAATGGACACAAAACTCTGGGGAGAGAGGGCATGTATGGGAGGTGGCGGGGAGGCGCAATGGTAAGCTATGTACACATATAATACCTTAATAAAAAAAAATGGTGGGGGGGGGTAAGAAAGCACATCAGGCATCTTGTTGTGATGATTTAAGAAAAACGTAGTTACATCAGTAGCATGCTCACAGTTTTATTCAGGTCAGCCAGTTCCAGGATACTCTACACAGGGGCAAATCTCACCACTTTGTGTGTTAGTGTCTACCATGAAGGATGGCAGTCCCAGACCTGCCTCCACCCCATGGAGTAGTGTGATCTTCACAGGCCATACAAGCACACTGCAGAGAGCAGGGATGAGTCCGTTCCATTCAATATCATCATTGAACACCTACTCTCTAGACCCTGTGACAGCTGTTCTGTTAGACATAAAAATGAGTTTCAACATCCTCTGCTCTCTTACTCACCACATTGCAGAACTGTATGCAATGATCTAATGAAAGTACAGGCAGCCCAGTGATGGGGAGGTGATGGATATAGCAAGAGCCAAATCACAGACAGCCTTGGATGCCAAGGCCAAAGACTTTGGACTTTTGCATGAAACTAATGGAAGAGGAGGGAACCTAAAATGTGGTTTTCGTTTCTAGTTCTTCTTTTGAAAGTGGGAAATTGTAAATAGCTCTATTTTTGAAAGGGCCATTCTGGGAGAAAGTGAAGAAAACAGAGGAAGGCATTTGTAATAGTAGGGGCTGGGAGCAACTCATGTCATTCATAGTATGAGAAAGCCCTAGGGCTGGGAGAAAGGGAGGGAGCAAAGTGAGACATTGAGGAATGGGGAGTGAGAGCGGCAGGACTGCTGCTATGGAGATATCTCTTAACGTTTACTCAAGAGTCCTGAAACCAGGGACAACTGAGATGTCCTAATGAATGGAAAAATACTGGCCTTGAGTTGGAATCAGATTCCAATTAAATCCCTGTCACAGATTAGCTGTGTGACTTGAAAGAAGTCACTTCGTTCTCTGAACCTATTCACTCAACTAAAAGTGGGGATTAAAACCTCCAAATATGGGTTGCAATAAGTAAAAAAGATGTGTGAAGACTCCTTTTATTGAATTCAAGAGTCAAGGTCTTTCTCTTGGTGGTGAGTTGGAATGGATCTCCTCCTCTTCTTTCCATGCTCTCGTCTTGTCATCACATGACCTTGGCCAAAAGATGGGCTTTTTACCTTGTGATTCCTCAAGGCTCCTCCAGCTCTGAACATCTAGATTTCTATGACAAATTTGAATTTTGTCAGATTACATTGACCCAGGTCTACAGAGCACCCAAGTGAAGCTATTATCCAAAAGAAAATTATAGTCAGGTCTATAAATAATACATGCTGCATATTTACACATATTTTATTGAATCTTGGCAGACTGTGCAACCTATTCTGGTTTGATTTTTTTTAATGAAAATGTTGTTTATTGCTTAAAGGCAGACAGAAGTGAAAAGGCAATTATGTTATTATGGCCATTAAAGACAGGCTATATATAGTGTCCCTCGGGTAGGTCTCCTCACCATTCCCAACTGGAAATTTCCCTCACTGAAATTCACCACAACCAGTGGGGATGGTTCGTTTTGAAAGTGTAACCCAGAAAAAAAAGGGCACCACCCAAAAAAAGGGAAGGTTGAGGGGATGGGAGACCACCACAAAACTTTTTCAGACCTGTTGGAAAGGCATTGGCAGCCTTTTATGGGAACTCTGACCAGAGGGTGATGAAACAATAGTGACCTTGAGCCAGGGATTGGCAGGTTGGTCCAGCACTTTCTGTGCAAGGACCCTTGCTCTCCAAATGAGCAAACTATGTATATTCTTCACCTTCCAGTGAATCAGGGTTAGATTCAGAGGTTCACTGGTTTCTTAAAACACTAAATCAGAGTTAAGGGATCTAAAATGGATGCAAGAAGATCCCAATGTGAAGGGTATAGTCAATTTACAGAAGAGATGCTCCCTCCTGGAAAATCTGTACTGTGTGTTTATGTCTGACTTGGTGGCAATTTTGAAGAATAGCTGAGCTCACATATGCCATCCTCACATTGACAGGTGAGTCGGAGGAGGAAAGACAGGCATAAGGACCTAGGGCAATGGTCGGCAAACTCATTAGTCAACAGAGCCAAATATCAACAGGACAACAATTGAAATTTCTTTTGAGAGCCAATTTTTTTTTAAACTTAAATTTCTTCTAACGCCACTTCTTCAAAATAGACTCTTCCAGGCCATGGTATTTTGTGGAAGAGCCACACTCAAGGGCCAAATAGCTGCGTGTAACTCTCGAGCTGCAGTTTGCCGACCACTGACCTAGAGGATAAACATTACACCTCAGAAAGACTAAGAGAGAGAAGCCACCCACGGATAGTAGTTATACCTTGACCTTCAGCTGTCCAAGGATGCTAGAGCACACCGTGACCAAAGGATGGTGTCCAGCCTTGGTTCCCACAGTGAGCAGTTCCACAACAAGGGCTGGTAGGTTATTTTCATAATTGATATACTGAGATACAGGAATGAGAGGCAGGAAGGAGGTGCTGCGAGCAGTTGTAGCTAGAAGTCCAGACCTGGCTGGAGTAAAGAGGTGGGCTGAGAGGATGAAGAAGGGAACATAGGTGCCCATTCATCAGGTTAGAAAGTCAACACTTGGCAACAAGCAGTGATGGGCTCACCCAGTCAAACCTGGACTCCAGGCAAAGGTGGGGAACTGGTTAGGAGATCCTGGAAAAATCATTTTCTTAAGATGGAGAAGGGAGCAGAACTTGGATTGGCTGCCTCCTGCACACCGCTTGCCAGTGATGAAGCCCACAACCCAGGCATATGCCCTGATCAGGAATCCAACCTGCAACCTTTCTGTGTATGGGACACTGTCCAACCAACAGAGCCACAGCAGCCGGGGCTGTGTGAACATTTTAATGTGTAACAAGTGTGGAAGTGCTGGGTCACACAGCATATATCTACTCAATTTGACCAAGTACCACTGAGTGCAGTCATCTACCCTCCACCAGCAATATATGAATATTTCTCCATTCACCCATCCCACCAGCGCTTGGAAGTATCCAGCTTTTCAAAGTCTAATTGATCTCACTCTCATTTCTTTTTTAGCTTGCAATTTTCTTTCCACCAATGAATTGAAGGTAGCCTTGCAATTTCCCTCTTCCACTAATTCCTATTTCTAAGCTTTACCCACTTTTCTATTACAATCCTTAATTTTGCTTGTTTATTTAAGAGTTGCTTATATATTTTAATTGTTAAGTCCATCTCCATTTTCAATACTGTGAGTCTATTTTTGTTTCCTATTAACTTATTAGTGGCACCCTTTGCTTAGCAGAAGTATCAAATTTTAACATAATCCATTATAAAAAATTTCTTTATAATCTGTATGAGAAGGACTTTCATAATTTATTTAATAAATCTCTTTTGATGAACAGTGTTTTTTCTCCATTTTTTCCTCATTGGTTACAATGACAGGTGAAATATTCTTGTATATCCTCTGTGCATGTGTGTAAGAATATTTGAAGAACACACTTCTAAGAGTGAAACTGTAAAAAAATATGTCCAGTTGAACTTTTAGTAGAGATTGCCAAGTTGCTCTTGAAGGATTCCTGCGGATTTACTCTCCTACACCCTGCTGGTAACTCCACCTCGCCTCTTTGTGATCTTTATGAATCTAGTAGGTAAGAAATGAATTTCACTGTTGTTTTAATTTGCATGCACTTACTTAGGAGGAAGAACAGACATTGTTGTCGTGTATTTATAAGTTAGTTGTTTTCTATAAGTTAGGCTGCTTGTGTAAGAGCCAAAATAACAGATATACACACATGTTCTGTGTTTAGGCTATACCTGAATGAGTCACGGTTAAGCTGAGAATCACCACTGAAACCTGTGGCAGGCGTTATACCAGCTATGGGTTGACAACTTGGAGCAAAGATGATACAGCTCCTGCTGGCTGCGCTTACAGACTCGGAAGGTGGATCCAAACAATCAGTCGATGGAAATATGTGCTGAGGAGCCACAGAGGAATTAGGCAGAGCCTCGCAGCAGCAGGGTGGGTCCTCGGACCTGCCACACCTTCCCACCCACCTGGAGGGGGGTTAAAATTTTAAAAGGCAAAGGGAATGAGGCAGAGTGTTCTCAGTAGGAGGCAGTAGGACTGTAAGTGTGAAGGCCCTGAAGTGACAGACATCATTAAAGGAAAGAAACTCAGGAGAGGTGAAAACAGTGGGAGCCTGGAGGGATTGGGGTGGTGATGGACCACCCAGTAGAGTGAAGGGCCTGCTCTGTTTGCCAGGCTCTAAGGAGAACCCGGGCCTTTCGCTGCTACAGTCAGGGACAGCCCTGGCTCACCTGGACAGGTCGGTCTCCCTGGAGGGCTGAGGCCATGGTATAGGACTGCTGATAAACTGTGGTAAGGATTTTGGACTTTATCTTAAGGGCAGTAGTGAACAAGGTTCAGAGTTACATTTTGCAAAGTTCGGTGCTGTAGTCTGTGTAATTTGAAGGGGGCAGGGAGGATGGTGTGGCAGGGCGGAGCCCGCAAGACCAACTAGGGGGCAGTCTGCAGTATTACAGATGAGAGACATTGGCCAACAGATCAGCAGGATTTCGCAGGACTAATTGTTGTGTGAATGAGAGAAAGGGCTGGGGTTAGATGTTGCTGCTATTCTCTGAGACTGGGAGAGGGGCTGTGAGAGGAGCAGCCCGGGGTGGTGCCCATGTGTTCACCATTCAATCTGTGGAAGAAGGGGCCTGAGAGACATCCAACTTGTCATGTGTAAAGGGCAGTTTGCTATATGAACCTGCAGTTCAAGAGAAAAGATTCCGGTGGAGATAAAGTTATGGGCAGTGCCACCTTAAAAATGCTAAGTGATATCATTGGAGTAAAAAAGACACCCAAGGATATAGAGCAGGGGTGGGGAATGTCTGGCCCACAAAATCATTTGGTCTGGCCCTGCCAAGGCATGAAGGGTGAGTTGATGAAATGTTTGACCAACTAGAGCAGGCTAAATTTTAAGTTGATAATTTTGTATGGTACTCGAATGATGTTATAAATATCCAAATGGCCCTTGGCAGAAAAAAGGCTCCCCACCCTTGATATAGAGGGAAGTCAGACTCGGAGCTGTAAACATCATGACATTAATTAAAAACAAAAATTTTAAAAGCTTGCATAAAAATTGAAAACAATTTGGTCTAGAATAGCTTAAATATATTTATTGAAAATGTCTTCTGTTAATTTGTGTTTCAACTACCCAAAAACGCCCCTGGGGTGTGTGTACATGTGGAGAAGGGTGAGTTTGATAAGACAATGTCTAGCTATCCTTCAGATCTCTTGCTGCTTGTCAATAAGTTTGTCCCTTCTGCCTGCATGAGGCCAGTGGTGTCAGGAGGAAAATTCTGAGGAATGAGACCCCAGAACACAGCCAGCATGCTGTACTAAGCTGCCCAGGCCAGGGGATCATTCTCCTGTGGTCCCGTGACTGGTCTCCTGTGGTTCAGGTCTCTGGGGTCCCACCCTGTGTCCTCACTCAGATACGTGCTTCTGGTAGAAGCAGGTCTGTTAGACAGGAAGGCATCCTGGTGTTTCCTGAACCAGCCACGGGCCTCGGTCTACTGTGAGAGTGCAGGGTTTGTACTGAAAGGGGAGGTGACACTGACTCCCACTGATCTGTGGGGACAAGCAAGGCCAAATCAAGCAACAGGGTCACAGACACAGAGGTCTGCTCACTGTGGCCACAGCTCGCTCCCTCCCAGAGGTGCATTGCTCTGGGTCCACCACGGCCTGGGCCTGGCTGGCTTCCGGAGCTCTCTCATGCTCTTCTCACTTTACGCAGGGGGAACCGAGGCCTGACCAGCTGAGCTGACTGCCCAGGTGTCCACTGAGCGAAGCATGGGAAGTATAAGGAAGGCCTGCCCACCAGAGACTGGCAAGGTCCCCCTTCCCTTTAGATGGAACAGTTTGGATCCTTCAAACATGGACAGCACTTTGGCTTTTCAGTGTTTTCATACACAGGGTCCCCTTGTCAGAGACGAAGCCACATCAGTACAGGAACAAGTGGTAAAGATGGGACTCAGACCCAGGTCTTTAGGTCTTCTTAGTTTATTTCACTACCCACCTAACCATCACCATTATTGTACTTGGGCACCTACTAATCACCTTACACTCTGCTAGGCCCTGTAAACAAAGAAGAATGAGACCCACAGCCACCTTCAAGGGCACACGATCTCCTTCCTCACCCTGCTCAGGGCAGGCACCCATGCCGGGTTGCCCTCTGGGAGGACACCAGCATCCTGCCCTGGACAACCCTCCTACACCCTCCCCAACCCACTCAGATTCTGAAACTCTCCTTTGAAGACCCACTTCTCACTCCACTTCGGGTCTGAGTCCCATGCCAGGACACCTCCCTGAGGGTCTCTCTTCTCACCTTGTTTAAGTTACCCTACTCATCACACACAGGGCCACCTTCCGATGTGGACACCCCCTCATTCCACATGGTCCCCAACCTCCCAGAAGGTCACCTTCCCCATGTGAAACTCTTCCTCACTCCAGTTGGCTTCCCCCTCCTGCTTTGGGCCACCATAGCCACTCACCACTCAGGGGCAGAGACCTACCTTGCTTCATCTCACATAATAGCTCCTAAACAGAATTTTCTGGAAGGAAAGGGAAGAAGAGCTAATTTTCTTGGCCTGTTACTATACTCCAGGCTTCTTTGTTCTCATCCCTCAGTTTTGTAGGAACCCAACATCCCTTGGGGTTGTTGAGCTCTCAGGTCAAGAGGTTTTCATTGGAGACCCCAGGGCTCTGCCGCTGCCTGCCCCATTTCTGTGCCATCTGGCCTGGAGCTCTTAAAGAACCAGAGCATGTGGGTTCTGTGGGAAGTGAGAGAGAACAGCTCTGATCACCACCCTGCTTGGTCACTCTCTGAGAGAGAAGTGCTTCTTGGGTTCAGTGCTTCACAGCTGAAAGTCAAACAGCTTTCCCAGAGGGTACCTAGTGCAGCCCTGGCTATGTCATCCTCCTCATCGGGTTACAGACAAATCTGGGTGACAAATACCATCATGTATGTGGGCTTCCTTCCCCCCTCCAGCTTAGACTTTGCACCCACAAGATCAAGCTTGCAGTGCCCCGATTCCATCCTCCTGAAATAAATGTCTCCCAGGAGGCTCCACAGTCCTCTTAGGAACAGACTTCTGGTTGCCCTTCGCCACACGCTCTGCACATTTCGAAACCCCACACTGGACCCTCTCCAGTGATCTGGCTGAGCATTCTGTTCTCCTAAGTGTGCTCAATGCACAGCGGGGTTCCAGTCTTGTCACCCAGCCATTGACTGATACCCTGCCACACGGAAGGCAGAAGAATTGCAGTGATTAATGAAAGAGACAGATAAGGGCCCTTCTGCTGAAGTTCGAGTCCCGTGTGCCACCTGAAAGATAGCTTGAATGCTTTTCCCTCCCACCTCCCTGAGCCTTTAGCCAGACTGGAGAGAATTAGAATCTGTTTTCTTATTTTATGAGGAATTAAAGAAGAATTAAATAAAGGAACATTTAAGCTACATTTGATCAGGAAATTGGCTCTGGAGAGAGATTTATTAGGCCATGGCAATGTCTCCAGGGAAGGCTGGGAAACCCCATTACTAAAATATACAGAAGGGGCCAGGCTAGGTCTGGAAGGTGCTATCATTAGCCTGGATAACCCAACTCTCTTTTTGTCAGCTATTCTTTTATTTTTTCAATGTTATTTATTGATTTCAGAGAGGAAGGGAGAGGGAGAGAGAGATAGAAACATCACTGATGAGAGAGAATCATTGATCAGCTGCCTTCTGGACACCTAACACCCGGGACCAAGCCCGAAACCTGGGCATGTGCTCTGACAAGGATTTGAATCACGACCTCCGGTTCATTGGTCGACACTCAACCACTGAGTTATGCCGGTCAGGCTTAGCTATGCTTCTACATCCCTGAATTCCAATACGGAGTAGGCTAGCTTTGATAGAGGAGCGATGGCGATTGAAAGAGCTCATCTGGTTTGTGAGAATGTGGAGGGAAAGTCCCTGCTGCAGAAGAAGCCGGGCAAGGCCCTTGCTAAAACTGCTGCCACTGGCAAGAGCATGACCCAACCTAGCTCAAGCATGTCAGACGGTCTCCGCCTCGTTGGAAGGGCCCTTAGGCCCTGTTAAGAGTCCAGGGAGGGACTTTACCTCCACTCAAAGACAATACCACTCCCAGTGCCAGTGGCCCTCTGCCCCAGGGTGCCAACCCCACACTACACATTGAAGTCCTGGCCCCAGGAGTGTAGGAAAGTGGGGGGTGAAGCGGAGTACTGTTCTCAGACACTGGTGGTGGGGAGACTGCAAATCTTTGCAGATTCTTGGGCAATAGTGGCATGTAGGGCAAGGGACACAAACACATTATATTGCCCTGCCCCAGTGCCATCTTACCCCCTGCTATGTCTTATCCAAGTCCAAACAGTAGTGCCAGCCAATGGCACTTTCTTCAGTAACAGACTTGTTTCATCTATGTCTGTGGTCTCCAGGAGGGTGGCTATTTATCCACCTGTGACTGCTGAGCACTTGAAATGTGGCTAGCATGACTGATGAACTAAATTTTCATTTTTCTGTGATTCCAATTTACTTACATGTGGGCAATGGCTACCGTGTTGGGCAGCGCAGCCCTGGACAATGTCCGCTCCGCTGGGCACTGGCATCTCACTCAGATGTTGCCTGTAATGGCCTGGAGTCCGTGGGACACCGAGAGGGTGGTTTGTGGGGGTAGAGAAAACACCTCCCTTCCGGTACCACGCACTGTTATGGGGTCCCAGAGAGTTCCCTTCCTGCATTCTCCCCACCCATCCACCCCCTTAACTAGCTTTTTGTGTTTAATTATAACTCCTGACTTCCTACCGGCCTGGGAGGCCGCACATTCTGGGGTCTGGGATGGCGTTCTCAGAGACCGAAGCTGTGTTACTGACAGACTATTCAGCCCCGGCTCCTCTCTGCTCAGCAGCTTGCTCTTCCAGGAGCCCCTCAGCTATTATCACCCTTCGCCCAGCGCCTTCAAAATCAGTGCCTTCCTTCAGGGAGCTCACAGACTCCTGAGAAGACACAGAAATGATCTGCTTGGTGGAAATCAGAATAAAACAGCTGAACAGCCCAGGCAGCCCAGAGGAGAGATCTATTTTCCCTGGGGCTGTGATCCTCAAGGGGTAGTCACGGAACCAACGGCATCATCACCATCAGCCTCCGCTGGGAACTTGTGGAACATACAAATTCTGAGGCCCAGCCCAGAGTCTTGAATCAGAAATTCCAGAGGTAAAGCCCAGCAATCTGCGTTTCAACAAGCTCTCCTCGCTCCGAGGCCCTCAGAAGTGTGAGAACTGCGGGGTGGCAGGTGGGGGCAGAGGAAATAGGGCTGACTGCCTGCCCGGGGGCCTGAAGAAGAGCTCATGGGCAGGCGGGAGGGACATGCCCGGGCACAGGACCTGCCCTGCATCTGCAGCTGGTGTCTGAGCTCAGCACACCTTCGGATGTGCGTTTAATGATCTCGGTATCAGCATCTCATTGACTTTATATTGTTGAGAGTAAATTGCAAAGTGTTCTTTAGAGACAAATGAAACTGTGTTTTAAAAAAAAGGAATTCTCGGTTGGGCTTGATTTGTGGTCTAAATTTAACTATTATCTGTGTACTAGCTTTTGAAAGTTTACCAGAGTTAGCTGACAAACTCATCCGGTCTCTTCTCTTTGACTCCTTTAAATAAAGCATAAAGCTTTTCACGTGAAACTTCTGTTCAAAGAAATCACAGATACATAGCTAAAAGACTGCTTATTTGATGATTTTTTTGCCCTCTTGGACATTTATTTCTCTATTAACCTAATTTTCTTTGCAACCCATGTACCCCAATTCTCTTCTCACATACTCCCTGGTTTTAACAAGGAAACCAGATAATCAAGCTTGTTAAAATCATACAAAGTTAAGGATGAAGCTCTAAGCAAGAGACTCTCTCTTCAGTGTACTTTCATGCATGGACGCTACCTGAAATTTCATGGCTCAGTGAAAAAAGCACAGGGTTACGGTCAGGCAAATTAAGGTGGAATCCCAGCTCTCCCTCTTATGAGCAAGTCATTAAACTCTGAGTCTGTGTTTCCTCGTTTCTTTGGCTATACCATGGGGCTACGGGTGTGTTGTGGGGGTTAAATGAAATAATCACGTGTAAAGTAGCTGGCACTTAATAAACACTTACTGATTGTTTCTGCCTTCTTCCCCTTCTTCCTGGATAAGGGTGGAATGTGAAGAACTCAGGCCCTGAACCAGACCAACCTGGATCCAGAGCAGCCGTTTATTGGTTGTGTGATCTCAGGTGAATATTTGAACTTCTCCTCATCTCAGCTTCCTGGTCCTTAGCATGGGGAGGATGAAAATAAGGTCTAGCTCACAGAGCTCTTGTGAAGATTAAAAATCTCAATGCATGCAAAGTTTACAGAAGAGTGAGCGCCTGGAACATGGTAAAGCACTCAACACAGCTTAGCTAGTGTTATCGGTGTTATTCTTCTTCTCATTTCTCAACTCTGTGAGCAAGCGAGGTTGCCAGAGGCATGATGTGCAAGGAGTAACACACGCCACGCACTGGGACTTCCAGATCCCGATCACACCTTAGCATCACACAACCATTTCCATGAAACAGATTCGTGCTCCCTCTGGGACATTTTTATTTTTTCTCCTTAAAAAAAAATTGTCTTGATAGATTTTAATAGTTCATGTGATCTATATCACATGACAGCCGTAATTCCCTACCAATTTCATGAAATGATATGGAGAAAATATGTTTTAGGGAAAGAAAACCAGATTGGCCAATTCATTGCTTCTCCCATTTTGTTCCATAAGAGATTTAGAATGACAAAGCCGAAGAGTCTAATGTTACACAAATCCAGTATTTTCTTTTTGACAGAAATTTATATAGGGATAGATTCTTGCTTAGAGGATCTTGTATTACTTTTCTTTCCACTGAATTGCCTGAGACTGAAATCCAAGAAGTTCTCTGTAGAGGGAGTAGTCTCCATTTATAAGATTTGGTTCCTAGGAGTAGGGAGAACCACACCTTTCATGCTGGAATTCAAGGTCTATCTGTGTCTTATCTTATTACTTAATCCCAACCTTGCTTATTTCTCAATACACCAAATCAACCTTCGAAGTGCGGCTTGCTCATTTCTTGCCTCTTATGGAATGTGGAGAGTTATACTTCATGATTCATCTGCTTCTGCAGAACCCTTCCTGGGACAAGCCCATAGGCACCTGCGCAGCACCTCCTGACAGACTCTCAGTGACTCATCTGTAAATGCTCATAAAATACTGTAGTGATTTTTTCAGAACAGAATTGTCTATCAGTGGTTCTCAGCTCTGCCCACACATAACCTGGGAGGGGGTGCTGTTGGCGGTTGGGGAGACTCAATAAGTGCTGAGATCAGGCTATACCACCACACCAACTCAACCAGAGTTCCAAGGGTGGGCTCAGGCATCTGTGTTTTTCAAAGCTCCCAAGGTGCATCTGGAGCTGAGACTCACTCCTCCAAATGGGTGAAGCCTAAGCAAGCTTAGAGGCTAGAAGTGGAAGTAGGACTGTATGACTTGACTCCTTACTCTGAAGGCTTTTTGTTTTTAGTTAGTTTGTTTGTTTTTTTAAATATATTTTATTGATATTTTATAGAGAGGAAGGGAGAGAGATAGAGAGCTAGAAACGTCGATGAGAGAGAAACATTGACCAGCTGCCTCTTGCACACCCCCCACCAGGGATGTGCCCACAACCAAGGTACATGCCCTTGACCGGAATCGAACCTGGGACCTTTCAGTCCGCAGACCGACGCTCTACCACTGAGCCAAACCGGTTTCGGCAGTTTGTTTGTTTTTTAATCCTCACCTAAAGACATGCTGAGAGAGAGAAAGAAAGAGAGAGAGAGAGAGAGAGAGAGAGAGAGAGAGAGAGAGAGAGAGAAACATCAATTGGTTGTCTTCCTGATGCTCCCCGTGCCCTGACCAGGAATCGAACCAGCAACCCTTTGGTGCATGGCAGGAAGCTCAACCAACAGAGCCACACCAGACATGCTTGTTTTTAGTTTTATTAAAGTATGATTGACATATAATAAGTTGTATAAAGTGCACATATTTAAAGTATAAAATTGTATGAGTTGTGACTTATGTGTACACATGAGAAATCTTCCACCAAAATAAAGATTATGAACATATCCACTACTCCCACAAGTTTCCCAGTGCCCCTGTGTAATGGCCGCCTCCCTCTTCTCCCGGCCCAATCCCCTCCACCTCGCCATGAGGACTATGGGCAATCATTGACCTGCTTCCGGTCACCATAGAGTAATTTGCATGTTCTGGAATTTTATATAAATGGAATCATGCAGTATGTACTTTCTTTTGTCTGGCTTCTTTATTCAGGAAAAATATTTTGAGATTCATGCACATGGTTATAATATCAATAATTCATGTTTTTATTTCCATATAGTATTGCATTGCATTGCTGTACCACAGTTTTTTATTCAATCATTTCGTTGGTGGACATTTGAGTTGTTTTCAGTTCTTGGTTGCTACAAATAAAGCTGCTATGAACCTTCTTGCACAAGTGTTTTTCTGAATATGTATTTTCATTTCTCTTAGTATATACCTAGGATGGGAATGACTAGATCACATGAAAAGTATATAATTTTAAAAGTATTCACTTTTTAAAATAAACTGTGAAATTGTTTTCCAAAGTAGCCCTATCATTTTGCATTCCTACCAGCAGTATTTGAGAGTTTTAATTAATTGCTCCACATCTTTGCCATAACTTGGTTTCACCAATCCTTAATTTTAGCCATTCTAGTGGGAAACTAAAAGTATTTCACTGTGGTTTAATTTTGCATTTTACTAATAACTAGTGATGTTGATCAATTTTTCATGTTCTCACTCGCCATCCATATATCTTCTCATGTAAAATGTCTATTCAAGTCTCTTGCTCATTTTTAAATTGGATTCTTTGTCTTTTTATCATTGAGTTGTAGAAATTTTTTTATATAGTCTAGGCCTAAAGTTCTTTATCTGACTTATGCCTAGATAAGCTTGCATTTTCAGTTTTGTAACAGTGTTTTTTTGGGAACAGTAAATCTTTTTATTTTGGTGAGGTCCAATTTATTGTTTCTTTGTGTGTGTGTTTTAAAATTTTTTACAGTTCATGCTTTTTATATCAGACTTTTAAAAATCTTTGCCAAATTCAAGACCACTATGATTTTATTCTGTGGCTTACTTCTAAAAGTTTTGTAGCTTTATCTTTTACAGGTAGATCTATGATTTGGCACAGGTGAATAATCTGAGACTCCTGTGTCTGAGTGATTTGGCCAAGGTGACCCGGTGAGTCAGACCATAAACTTCCCCCAGGTCACATGACTCTTGGTCCTAAGCCCTTACTTTTTATTTTATTTTTTATTTTTTTGGACTTAGTTATAAATTTGAGTTTATCATATTCCTTAATTCACAGGTGTACCATCGCCAGCAGTCCAAGACAAAGCTGCTGTTATATTATTTTTATAGCGTGGTCTATTTATTTATCTCTGAGCCCAAGCTCATAATTTTACATTTTTCCCTGTAGTACTGGGGCTTACATTCATTTCCCAGACTTCTTTGCCAGTTGGCTTCTTGGCAGGTTCTGTCAATGGGACATTCAGGTTGGAGGTAGGAAGGCAGGATGAATGGAGGTAATCTCTTTTTTTCTCACTTTCTGTCAGCATCCCCCCAGCAGCAAAGGAGGCCATGGCTCCACTTCCTTCAGCTCTCCTGGCACCAGCCATCAGCACCTGTTATGTCCCTACCCCAGAGTTCTGAGCATCATGCCTGCACACCAACCATGGGTTCCTTCCTTTGAACCCATAGGTCTCAGCACACTGTCCCTTCCCTTCTGTTCACCGGGCTGAAATGTGGTAATTTTTCTCTGTAGTTACAATACTTCAGTATTCTCAGTGTCCTCTTTCTCATCTCTCATTGGATTTCCTGTCTTTCTCTTGTTGGTCTTCAGGAGTTCCTTGTGTATTCTTTTACTCCCATTAGCTTAAAGCATTGCAAATATCTTCTCTTCATCTGATGCCCTTCTTTAATCTTTATCTAATGTATAATTTGTTGAACACAAAAAGTTAATATTGTTATTGCCAAATCCATCATTATTTTTCCCTAAGGTTTTTGCTTTTTACAAAATTAAATGTATTGGGGTGACATTGGTTAATAAGACTATATGGGTTTAAGCATGCATTTCTATGATACATGATCAGTATATTACATTGTGTGCCCAACACTCAAAGTCAAATCATTTTATGCTTTTGGGCTCTTCTTTAAGAGTCCTTCTCTACCCTAAGGTCACAAATATATTCTCGCATCTCTTCTGCTATAGTTCCTTTTAGAGCTTTGTCATCTCATGTAGGTCTTTAACCCATCTAAAATTTACCTTTTAATGAGTATAAGGTAGGGATTCTAACTTTTTTTTTTTCTTCAAAGAGTGGACCATATCCCTAACCCTGTCTCTTTTCATTTTATATGTAGAAATGCCAGGGCCCCTTCTTTGTGCTAGAATTAAACCTCTCTGATAAATTGAAATCCATGAATCACCTAAATGTATTAGTGACATTTGACTGAACTGAGACCATAAAACAGTGAGGGAGATGACCACGTGCTTCAAGGTTTCTCACAAATTGCTCCTTCCATCGCATACAACTCCTCTCATCTCTGATTGCCCCTTACTGAGGCACCTGACTCTTACCAAACACACCTCAGCCCCCCCTCAGAGTCCCTCCCTCCTGATGACCTGCCTTCACACATGCCACCCCTTTGGAATGCCCACACCAGGCCACTTCCTTCTTCCCTGTGCCACATTCATCTCTCTGAAGACTGCTCATGGGAATCTCTCCAGACCCAACCCTCTCAGTGCTTCATTAGCACTGAAGTCTGCACTCGGCCCTAAGCATCTGGGCTCATTGAGCACGTGTGTGTGTGTGTGTGTGTGTGTGTGTGTGTGTGTATCTATCTGCTTTGCATAGTTTGCAAAAGCCTTTCACATTCTCACTCATGACTCTCATAAAGCAAGCAGAGTGGTAAACGTTCCTCCCATTTACAAATAAGAAGAGTGAGGCTTGGAGAGTTTACATGTCTTAAAATTCAGGCAATTTGCTGTGGGAACAAGGATGGCTGGGACTGGACACCAGCTCTTCTGGTTCTAAGTCCAGTCCCCTTTCTCAGGGTCTGTCTGTGCAATTAGACAGGTTGTTCTGTCACTTGATCCAAATGAACTGCAGGCAGAGGCCATTGTACTTATTGCCTGGTCTTGAACTCCTGCCCCTTTACTTGGAGAACTTACAGTCTGGCCAAGCCACAGAGCATGAGTCCTCTTCTAATGTTGTTGTTCATCCTGTAACATCACTGACCACAGCTATAATCAAACCACCCTTCGTCATTAGTATCTAACACCACACGTTCTTTGAGGGCAGGGGCCTATCTGTCTTGTTTATAATTGTATCATCAGTGCCAAGTTCTATACTCAATACATTTTTCTTGGATGCATGAATGAATGAATGAGTGAGTGAGTGAATGTTTCCTGTGCCTTCTCAACCACTGCCTGGGCTCTTATGCTCCAATCACCAAGCACCTCTATTAGCAATGCTGGTCTTCATCTGACTTTAAGCCCCTTACTACTGTATACCCCTTTGAGATGAGCACCTGTGTTTGCCACACACCAGTAAGTTCAGCATTAAGTCCAGCCTGGGACCAGCACCACCATCAGGACATTTCCTCCAGCCCAGGTTCTGCCTGGTCCCTCCCTACCTGCTCTCCTTCCCTGCCTCCTCCAACTCCGAATACCAGCATACCCCATGCCTAAGGCCTCTCAAATCAGGATCCTCTGTGGCTCCTTCTAGGACCCGGCCTCACGGTTTGCACAAAACAGACTCTCAGTGGATGATGAGAAATAATGAACTCTTTATTCCTTTTGGAAGTCAGACTTTTCATATGTCTCATAGACATGAATGGAAAACACAGCTAATTGGTAAATAGGAAAAAATGCTTCTCTCTTCCAGTAATGTGCCTACTCTTGCTGATGTTCAAAAATGTCAGCCATCAGAGAATGCATCGGTGGTAAACAAAATCTCTTGAATGATTACCCTGGAAAGAAACCTGACTCTAAGCACTCCATATAATCTGAGCCAGGTCAAGAGGACTATTAGGGTATTCTCCCAGAGCACCTTGTCCTGCCTAGGTGAGTTTTCCACTAGAAAGGGAAACAATGCTGAAACCGGTTTGGCTCAGTGGTAGAGCGTCGGTCTGCGGACGGAAAGGTCCCAGGTTCAATTCCGGTCAAGGGCATGTACATTGGTTGTGGGCACATTCCCGAAAGGGGGTGTGCAAGAGGCGGCTGGTTGATTGTTTCTCTCTCATGGACGTTTCTAGCTCTCTATCTCTCTCCCTTCCTCTCTGTGAAATATCAATAAAATATATTTTAAAATAAATAAATAGAAAGGGAAACAAAATGCCATGACATGTTCAGGAACACACACACACACACACACACACACACACACACACACATATAGCATGTATCAGTTTATCATGGCAGAGTGGTTTGGGACATCGGTTTTGGAGTCAGACAGAATAGGGTTTAATTTCTGCCTCTGATTTTTCCTAAGTAGTTTATCTTAAGCAAACTACTCCTCTGACTTTGTTTCTCATCTATAAACAAGGGTAATAACACTTACCTTATAAGGCTGTTGGGAGAATTAAACCAGATAGATAAACAACGCTCCAGGAATGCAGTAAGGAGCAGAGAAGTAGTGGCTGTTATTAGTATCAGAACAGGACTTTTAAGATTTTAAAGCTGAGTATGCAAATGTTGGAATAATGCAGAATGAAGAGGGCAGGGAAGGGGACCTGAGGAGAGGTAAGCTCGGAGCTGCTTTCAGCGGAAGGTAAAAAAAAAAATGGTTTGGAAGAGCAAAGTGAGGAGGGTGTTTGAGATGGGGAGAGGGGCCTGTGAGGACACAGTGAGGAGCGGGCTCAGCTCCAGGTCCCAGCTCTCGCTGTGGTCACTGCGGGGTAGTCCCAGGAGGCAGTCATGCATTTCCTCTGAATCTTATGCCATTACTTGTTGGTGTGTTGATGTTGCTGTTTTTAACTTTCCACTGAAGTAGCTTTGGACCTTCTGCCCAGCAACAGGTGAGGCTCTGGGGGGTGAGGGGGGTGCCAGGCAGGCTGGTGAAGACACTCTGCCCTTGAACACACCCTCCAACCCAGCCATTGTCTCCTCTCACCCAAGGCTCAGTGGGACACAGTTTGTTACTGAGGTCAGGGAGCAGCAGGCATCTCTAAGGTTCACCTGGAAGGGCAGCTTTCATCGTGTCTTCCATCTTTCAATTTTAACAAGCCAGAGGAAATCTTTCCGTGTTCCAAAGTCTCTCTTACTTGGGAGGGGAAAAAAATCATATTTAAGGACTTGCTATTCCAATGGTGGTCCTTAGAGCAGCAGCAGCAGTGTCACCAGGAGCTTGTTCAAAAGTCTGATTTCTGGTCCCACTCCAGACCCACTGAGTCAAAATCTCTGAGTGTAGTTCCAAACAAACTTGGTGTTTTGGCCCTGGCTAGGTTTTCTCAGTGGTTAGTTTTTCCCATCAACCCTTGGACCAATAGTTTGCAGGTTAGATTCCTGGTCTAGGGCTTGAAACCCGCAGCCAATCTATGTGTCCTGTTTCCCTCTCTTTCCCCCTCCTTTTCATTCTGTCTAAAAAAATCAATGGAAAAAAATATCCTCGGTAAGAATTAAAAAAAAAAAAAAAAGAATTGATGTTTTGAACAACAAGCTCTCCAGGTGATTCTCATGCACACGAAGTTTGAGAAGCACTGATTTAAAGACAAGCTTAGCCGAAACCAGTTTGGCTCAGTAGATAGAGCGTCGGCTTGCGGACTGAAAGGTCCCAAGTTTGATTCCGGTCAAAGGCATGTACCTTGGTTGAGGGCACACCCCCAGTGGGGCGTGTGCAGGAGGCAGCTGATTGATGTTTCTGACTCTCTGTCCCTCTCTCTTCCTCTCTGTAAAAAATCAATAAAATATAAAAAATAAAATAAAGACAAGCTTAGATACTCCAGCCTCTCTCGAGCTTACTTGTATTATCTGTAGTTACCTTTAGCCATGTGATTAGGAAAAAAGCCTTTCCTTTGCCAAATCTTTTGTTTCAAAACTTAGAAGATTTTTAGAATTCCGCTGTGGATCAGCTAAGAGTAATCATAATATAAATTGAGCTTTAGATATTTGGACTGACCTACCATATCAATTAGAATTCTTGGATTGCAAACAAAAGAAGTGCAATCTTACTATTTTAAACACAAGAGAGATTTAGTAGAGGATACAGCACCACTTATAGAATCAGAAGACTCAGTGACAGAATGACCGGGAACCCGGGCAGGCCCCTGGTAGCAGGAGCCAATGGATCGTCTGAATAGGAAGCTGCTGCAGGGATTAGGTGACACCAGTGCCTTTCCACCCAAAATACCAACTCCCAAGAGAGACTCTGATGGGTCAAGTTATAACTCCATGCCAATCCTTGGCCAAAGGAAAGCAGAACTGCTTGACCAGTGGCCCCAGAGCCCCTCCAAGACTACACATGGTGGGTACTGGATGGTTCCTCAAAGCAAAATCAGCTGCAACTCCCCGACATGAATGGGTGGAGCCAACAGACAAGACAAGGGATGTCCCCTGCCTCCCCAAACTGGCTGGGTTTGCCTGGACCTCAGTAGGAGCGATCCAGATCTGTAAACCTTAAGAGAGATGAAAGGAAATGTGAAAGTTTTCCTAGAGAGGCTGGGCAAGTTCAAAAGGTAGGAAAAACAGAGTGGAGACAACACTCTGATTGTTAGACAACAATCAGACAACACCCTGATGATTCGGTGTAGTTCTGTAATGACGTCAAGAAGCCCAGCTCTAAGAAGCTGGCAGGGGCAGAAGCACCACATGCTCCTGAGAGGGAGGGAAAGAAGGAGGGAGGGAGGGAAAGAGGGAGGCAGAGGTTCAGAGAGGTGTCTGTGAGAGACAGCCACAGAGAATACAGACTCTGCTGGGAGTGAAGGCCTCTCCAACACACACCTGTAATGTGAGCATCCCATAAGAAAGGACATCACTCCCTCAGGATGGCATGGGGTGGTGCTGGGCTGGGGTGGGCAGGGGCCACAAAAGGAGGCCTCTCAGTTACTTTGGCGCTACAGGTGTGTATCGTGTGAGAGCAAGAATCCGAAAGAGGTGACCTTACCAGTATGTTGTAGAGACAATCCCCCACACTGTCAGTGTGTAAGGCCCGACAGACCTTGACATTTTTTAAGAGAAATGTTGAAAACATAAACTTCTATCATAAGATAAAAACTGATCGCAGCTTTTGAGACCCAATTAAAGACACTAGAAAAATTTGCAAAACAGTGGAAAAATCACTAGCATTTCATGAGCAACTACTATGTGACAGGCATGATAGTAATCACTTAATGTTATATTTCATTTAACCCACAAAACAGCCCCGAAATCTCTGTTTTATAGGAAGGAGTTTAGGTGACTTGCTCATGGTCACACAGATAACATGTGGCAAAGCCGGTATTTGAGCCAGACATGTTTAACTGCCAAGCCTATGCTAAATATTATGTTAGCAAAGTCTTTATTACTTTTCAACTTACTAGCAAAATTTTCTATACAATACCATAAAAAATAAAGCGTTTATAGTACTGAATGCATATACATTATTGTGCAAATAAATATAGGGGAAAACTTGCATCTTTCCGTGGTATTTGTTTACTTTTTACACAGTAGGTACTTGATGTACATAGTAGGCATTCTGTATATAATTGTTTAATGCCTAAACATTTACAGAGATATATATGATTAGAAGTATAAAACACATATGGCTATTTTATTTACTTATTTTAATATATTTTATTGAACTTTTTAGAGAGGAAGGGAGAGGCATAGAGAGTTAGAAATGTTGATGAGACAGAAACTTTGATCAGATGCCTCCCGCACACCTCCTACTGTTGGTGTGCCTGCATCCAAGATACATGCCTTGAAGGGAATCGAACCTGGTACCCTTCAGTCTGCAGGCCGATGCTCTATCCACTGAGCCAAACCTGTTAGGGCCTTATATGCCTATTTTAAATTCTAATTTACTTTCATCTGGCCAAGTCCAAAGGGAGCTCATCAGAAATTACATGCCTAAAATACACTTGACCAACAATGGCATAAAACACCACAAAAGTCTAAAATTTCTCTAAGAAAAATTGTGAACAGTTTCCAATTCTACGTAAGGCGGAGCCAAGGGCTTCATGTTTATTACAATGGACCCCAACGAAGTAAAGGGAGATGGGGTCAATGAGAGCCAACCCATATCACTGCACCTGCGGTGACAAGTTACTCCCCGAGGCTGCCCTACCCTGTCACAACGTCAATGGGAACCAGTGCTTGGAGTTTTGAAATCATTCCAGGGGATGGGGGAGAGGAGGTGCAAGAGAACAGCAAGAGATGTAAGGCTGTAGCAAGTTTTTCGGGGATGGAGTGGGACATATCAATCATATTTCTGCCTCTAATACAGCCCTCATTTAGCGGAGAAGTGAGGTAGTCTCTCTGGAATTTTCTAGAATGCTGTGATCCACAACCCAAAGAAGCGCAGCCTAAATTCTTAGGCAACAGGTGTTCTCCTGAGTGCGCCCTCTCCTCCTGGCCCGGCAGGGAAGGATTCCCAAACAACGACCACAACCCTTAGACAGCATCGGAATCGCATCTCCTTCCACACCAGAGCACTGACATTCCTATCTGATTATTTGAAAGCTGACAAGTTCCACCTCAGCCCACGCTAAAGGGATCCCCCTTCTCTGAGTGTCCCCCCTACTCCATCCGCCCGTACCTCTTTGCTCCCTCAGTAGTCCTTCTGCTGTCCCTCCCCAGCCCCAGCCCCCACGCCATGTTGAAAACAGTCATGCATGACCCATCTGCCTGCTCATGCCAGGGCTTAGCGTAGGGCTTTATATTTGGCTGGCTTTGAATAAAAACCCTGGAAAATGCTAAATAAAACAAATTCTAAGAATAGCTGCAGAGGAGGATTCTTCGTGTCTAATTTAGGAACTCTTGCAGGCTTATGCCTTGAGGTGCAGATAAACATCTGTCTTTTTCATACCCACCACAGACTAGAAGTGTATAAGCTAAGAGCCTGGCACATAGTAGGCTCAATAAATATTGGTTGAATGAATGAACACATTAACTGAAGGATGCGTGCCAGGAAAGGAGAGTTATAACAAGCATTTCAGCAGTTCTCAAACCAAGAGGAAAAGCCAATAGTGAGAATATATAAGTGAACACATGACGCCAAAGCAAGTCATTAAAAATCCACAAAGTGTGAGGACAACTAAAAACCTTCTGTATATCACACCAGTATCACCATATGATATTATCAGCATATCAGGGCAGGTGCCTTTTAAAATTTCTCAAGTTATCTTAACTTTTAAGATGATGGGGGGTGTTTGTTTTTTTGTTTGTTTGTTTGTTTTTTTGTGTGTGTGTGTTTAAGAAGAGGCCCCATTCATGAGGAATTTTGAAATAAGATTTAACTATAAACAAGTGTACTTTAATTCCCTCCTTCTAGATGACAAAGGTCAGACTACTTTCTAAGGTCGGGCTTTCTTTAGTGCAGAAGATGTGCAAATTGGGAATTAAGCGATAAAGTCAGACCTCCTCGTCGGGAGGCACGGCCTCTCTGCTTTTTAATAGGCCTCTTTTCCATTTGGTTTGAGAGAAAGTGGACCAATTATTTTAGAATCCCTTAAAGGAAAAGGTATCCATAAATTAAGCTACAGTCCTCTCCTCATTTCCCAGAGAAATTAAATTCTTACCTTCAGTGACTGAAATCGCATGGCACAGAACCAGATGAAACTCTTCTGGGTGTTATAAAAGACAGACACGGCAGCACAGAACTTTAGAGCTAAAAAGATAAATAGAAATAGATATAAACACACACCCCACTAGCAAAATTCAATAGAAGATCAAAGCTAAACTCTCTCCTTCACAGAGCTCCTGTTCAGATTTTTTTTTCCCCTCTCTGCACCATAATCTGAGTCTCAGATACTTTCGTTCCTATTCAGTCTCAAGATCAAACAGCTCACACACATCTGCTGGGTTAGTTTTTTTTCTTTTAAAAGGCATTCAATAATTGATGCGGGTGAGGGGGGAAGAGGAGTTTGAATATCAACATAAAGGCAACAGCGAAATACACCACCACAATCCTTCTGCCCATGGAAATGAGGGGCCCACTGCAAGGTCTGTGCATTGAGGTTGCATGTTTGTGAGCAGTGGTATTAACGTGTTTCAAAGAACATGTTCTCAGAATACTTGCCCAACCATTTAAAATCACCTTTTTTAAAAAAATTAAGTGCTTTATTGCATCCCTCTTCAAATGGAATCCTGCCCCTGAACTTTTTTGAGAGCTATGAGGTCACAGGCCTGACCTTGGGAAACACTCAGTCTCATGCAGGAGCTATGTATGTACATATATGTACAAGTAGAACAGAGGCCAAATGACTACTAGTCAACAGGAATCTTTTGCGGAAGTGCAGGGCCATGAATGCTGGACGAGGCTTCCTGGAAGAAGTGGCATTCAAACAGGGCTTTGAAGGAGCCATGGGTTTTATTAGAGAAGCAGACACCCTACATGGCAATGTTGTATTTATTTATCCTACACTGCATCTTTCCTCTAGCTCTGGTTGCTCTCTCTCTCTCCCCACCCACTCCCAAACATAATCATCTGTTTTCTAAACAGTAAGATTTAGCAGTATTGTAAGAAACAGGTGCAGTTTTTAAAAAGCCATGTCCACCGATGAAATATCAAAATAACCCGTGAAGAACCAACCTTGTCTAAATGAGCCCCAAGACACAAGGCTTCATAGTATGTTCTACTGCCTTCTCTTCGGGTGACATAGTGTCTCCTCCAAAATCCATGAGTTCTGCTATTTGAGGGGCTCAGTCCTGGTCTCTACCCTCTCACAGCCCATTGTGTTAGTCAGGTGAAGCAATGCTAGCTGCTGGAACACAGAGCCCCACAATCTCAGTGGTTTAATGAAACAAAAGTTTATTTCCTGCTCAGGCAAAGTCTAATACTGACCAACGGTTCTCCTGGGTGACTTTGCATCAGCCCTTATGACTCAGGCTGTTCCCACCTGCCGCTAACGTGGAGCGTGACCTTGGGCAAATCACTTCCCTTCTGTGGACTTCAGAGTCTTCATTTATAGGATGGTGCTTAATAGCTCTTACCCACTAACCTTACAGGATTGTCAAAAGCTTAATAAACAAAAGCTATAAAAGTAGTTAACTTTCATTAAATTATTACTATTCAAAGACACTGTGCTATGTGTTATAAGCATTATTTTATTTAATCCTCATAACAACAGGGTCCTAAAAGTCCTACCACTATGCTCACAATCATTAAATGGGTTGGTTTTTGCATTTATAAGTGAGACTTCATTGTAAAAGAATATTCCTTGAACATGTCAAGCATACTCCCACCTCAGGGGCTCTGCCACAGTTATCAATGTGGCTTGTGTTCCCCCTTCATTCAGGTCTCTAGCCCAGCCATGGGCAAACTACGGCCCGCGGCCCGTTCAGCTGTTCTATCCGGCCCACGGAGCCGAAAGAGGGGAGGGTTCTCTTGCTCTCCCCTCCGCTCCTTCACCAGCAGCCCAAGATGAGAGTGCCAGCATGGTCAGGTTGCTTTTGTTCCAGTCCTCCGGTCCAGTTTAAGAACCCATTGTGGCCCTCAAGTCAAAAAGTTTGCCCACCCCTGCTCTCGCCTATGTCATCTTCCCGAAGAGGATGTCCCTATCCACTCTATGTATCCAACGTATCACCCCACCCCCATCTTCCTTCTTTAGCTTCTGACCCTGCCTGGTTGTTCTTTATCGCATTTTTAAACCCCAACATTCAGGGACTTTATGTAAGTATTTACTGTCAGTTTTCCCCAATTAGACGACAAGCTCCATGAAAGCACTCACTCCTATGCCTCCATTGTCTAAAACAGGGCTCAGCACATAGTAGGTGCTCACGAAATACTGGTGGAGTCGGCATGATCCAATTCTTATTTTAGGCTGCAAATAAATGTGGTGACAGGATGCTTTGTTAGCTGACTTCTCTTTATCTGCAAAGGAGCTGTCTCGAAAACACAACTGCAGTATTCAGAGGGCTCTGAGTCTGAAACACTGGCCCCTTCCAGCGAAGGGTGAAGAAGAAATCTACCAGCTGCAACCCGTCAGTTCTCTCCCGGTGAAAGGTTAGAGAGGGAGCAGGCTCTCTTTCCAGCCGGTTCCCAGGCATCCGGGTCTCCTGTGCGAGCCTTAATCAAGCCATCATATCTGGCCAGGGTCTCCTGGAGCCCGTCACTTCTGAATGAGAAAAAAATTTGCAGACAAATTTCTAGCAGCAGGAAATTGGTGCTCTCCTGCAAGGCCGCCTGAAAAGCACCTGCAGCAGCAGCGGCAGCCTCCCTCCCTCTCCTGCTGGGAGGCCGCTTCGAGCCTCCGCCCCTGGGACTGAGCGTTCTCTGCCCGTACACTTCCAAAACCACCGCCCCTTCCAAATACTGCTCCGGTACCAGCACTGCCCCAGGCCGGGCCCAGATGAGACCTAAGCTCCTGGTGACGCATCCCTCATGGGCTTTGTTGAGTCGCTCTGGTCAACGGAGGGGGCTCTGCCCAGAAATCAAGACGCCCCTCACCACCAGCAAATCCTGCCCTCCTCATTGTCCCCACGCCAGGGGACATCTGATTAAGAGCCAGGACAGTTCACCGTGTAAGAACCTCGCTCAGCTCTTCCAGGCCTCTGGGCTTTATCTATGCGTGGCCAACTATTTTTGATTTTTCGTGAAAAAACTGCGAGGGAGAAACAAAAAGCACTTTCCCCCTTTCATCAAAAAAAAAGGAGGGTGTTTTTTTCTCCCCCCTAGGAGAGAGAGAGTTTTGCTGGAGAAAAAGAGCCGAGAGGATAAAGAAATTGGCAGAGCTTAATGCTATAAATCTGATTAATTTACCTTGTGACACTCCCAACAAAGAAGCTAAGGGTCAGAGTCTTGCCTGAGAAGTGACCTTTCACCTGCAGCCACGGCCATCACAATGGGGGCCTGAGCCGCCTTTCACAGCTACCTGCTGCTCCCCACAATGCGATTGGACACAGTTTTCCACATGATGGAGAACACCTCCGGCGCAGGCGGCCTTTGTTCCCTCTGCCTGCAAGTGGGAAGCGGCCGGGCCACCACTGCCCCTTCCAGCGCTCGCGCGGGATCAGACAAGAGCGGGCGTCCTGGCACCGAGGGGACGGAAACTGACCTACGGAGTTCTCTCTATGACTTGCCCCATGAACCTATATATATATATATATATATATATATATATACACATAATATATATTTTATTGGTTTTTCACAGAGAGGAAGGGAGAGGGATAGAGAGCCAGAAACATCAATGAGAGAGAAACATCGACCAGCTGCCTCCTGCACACCCCGCACTGGGGATGTGCCCGCAACCAAGGTACATGCCCTTGACCGGAATCGAACCTGGGACCCTTTAGTCCGCAGACCGAGGTTCTATCCACTGAGCCAAACCGGTTTCGGCATGAACCTATATTTAATAACTTATGTGACAGACCATATAAATAAGCACAGTCCTTGCCCTCAAGCAGGGGTGGTGAACGTCTGGCCCCAGGGTCGTGTGAGGCCCGCGCAATCACTTGGTCTGGCCCCGCCAAGGCATCAGGGGTGCGTGGATTAAATGTTTGACCAAACAGCGCAGGCTAATTTTTAAACTGATAATTTTGTAAGGCCCCACGGATGACGCGTTACGTACCCAAATGGCCCGTGGCCGAAGAGAGGTTCCCCTCTCCCGGCCTAAAGCACCACAAAGGGTGAAGTCACTGACTAAAGTAGGACACAGCCCATACTTGGCTCGTGGGAGGTTCTCCATGCATTTCTCTGGGTGAACGGTTGAAGGACCTGGGAGAGCACTTTGGACGAAGGAAGATGCAGGGGGGACGGAGCCTGGAACTCCCAGACCGAGGAAACACAGAGAATGAGCTTCACGTCCATCTCTTAAATGACACCAATACACATAAAGGGTGCGGAATCAGGTGACCCTCCCTCTTCTTTCATTTTTTTAAAAAAATCTCATGAGGCATAAACAGCGTACACAGGGGCCCCTGTCCCGGCGGCTCTCTCTGGGAACGCGCAGCCCCACGTAGGCCACGTCCAGAGGTTTCTCTGCCCCTGCACGTTGCCGCGTCCTGTTGCCAGCGATCCTTGCAGCTTTCTAGTTCTGTGTTTCATCTCAGCTTCAGCGGGATGCATCAATAAAGGGGTACATCTGGCAGAAGGGCATAACGAAATGGGAACCAGACTCTCAGTCAAGCGCCACCTAGAGCTGTTTATCCGTGGAGTTAACCTTTTGTTCAACATTTGTCTTGTGCTGGGCTGGTGCCGTGTTTTCAAATTCACATTTCTCCCAGTCTCTTCTAAAGGTGCCCATTTTTTGCTGATTCAGGACTTCACGTGCCTGGCAGAAGGCCGTTCCGAACAGCTGGCAGCCTTGGAGGCTTGACAACCCTCCCATGGGCAGTCGAATCTGGTTCCCCGTAGATTTATGAAGCCACAGATGGGTCCTGGTGGGCTCGGGTGAGAATCCCAGGCCGGCCCAACCCCCATCTGCACACTGAAGTTGTGTCTAGACAGAAGGCTAGGCACATTCACCTTCCAAATTCACTTTGAAACAGCTCAAAGTGTGAAGTGGATTTATTGCTGCTGGAAGGCCTATAGCATACAGGAGAAACAGCAGGCAGTATTCAGGAAGAAAGATGGGGAAGGAAGGAAGGAAGGAAGGAAGGAAGGAAGGAAGGAAGGAAGGAAGGAAGGGGCCTTTATCAGAGAGAGTACATGCCAAATTAGCACCGAACACATGACTCCTCCATAACTGGTCTGAGTGTTGGTGATGGAGCCCCTTCTGATCGTCACTGGCCATCAGATGGATTATCGCCTATGGCTCAGCTCCAAGAAGGAACAAGGAATCCTCCCATGTCAGCCTGGAGGGGGCCACTTAGATCATCTAGTACTAGACATGGTCCAAAAGGAGGTGGTGGTTGTTGTTATTGTTGCTGTTTTGCTTGGGTTTACGTGGAAACCCAAGATATAAACCAAATCAAAGAGAACTGACTCTGGTTGAAGTAGAAGTAAGAGGTGGCCAGGAACACCTCCCCCCCACCCCAGACGTTTCTTCCCCCCTCTCCCACCAGCACCCCACTTCCCTTCAAATGGCCCATAAAAGACATCGAGGTTGAAACCTGGTGATCCATCCTAAGGCCCAAGTTGGTAGAAGGCCTAGAGAGGGAAGTGACCCATCTATGAGTTAGTGGTAACACTGGGACCAGAAACAGATCTCCTGTCTCTCCACCACATGCTTTCCTTTACACTCCAGGCTAGGTGCGTGCCCCGGCATCCGTACCTCCTGGTTCTACAGAAAAGGAGTGGCAGCTTCTGCAATTATAGGAGAAGCCAAAGGAATCAAGCTTGCGGTTGGGGTCCTCCCCATCCCAGGCACATATTCCCAGCTGGGCAACACGCACTGCATGTGTGAAATATCTAAAACCACCTCTAGCCCCAGATTCAGACAACCCGACTTCATCTGGGTGCCATGTGTCTGGTCTTAGAGATTTCATTTTGCAGTGAATACATAAACATCATCATAAGGGAAGAGCTAAGCTCATTTATCCAGTCAATAGTTTTTCACAAAGGCTTTACTTATAATTTATTGATTTTTCAAAAAAGAAAAGTAAGAGAGAACAACAAAACAACAGGCCCTATGTTCTCCAGGCAGCGTAGGGCCCACTGCCAGTGGTAGGCCTATCTTAAATAGAAGAGAGCTTGACCTGTTGAAAGATATATTTTAGTAGAGAAATCACTGAGAGAATGTTTTGAGCAGATGAATAATGTGAGCAAAATCAGTTCCCTGGCTTTTAGAAAACTTCGCTTTGGAAGATTATCCAGACTTGCAATTTAGTACCAGATGTTGGTATCTGGAAAGATCCTGATTTGATACTTAGCCAGGAAATAGGAAGAAAATACAAATGGTGGTTTCCAAAAGAAAAAAAGAAAAAGTTAAAGAAAGAATTGCTGCAACAGCTCAGAATTCTGAGCAGCCCTGGAATGTCAGAAAACCAGAGTTAATTACCCAATGGGGCTCGAGTAATGTCAAGTGCAGCCTGGGTTCGGGAAGGTTCCCGAAGTGTACCTGAGGGGAGGAAAGGGAAGGTTCTTCGGTGGGTTCCATGAGGCAGTCAGTGGCAGGGGAAGCCAGCCAGAGGGTATGGCTGGCCCTGTGATGTGGTTGCAGGGCCGAGAGGAAATGGCTCTCCCAACCTGCTATTACGGCAGCGGTGGTTGTGCCCAGCCTGACAGCATGGCACTGGCAGAGATTTCGGGAAGCTGGCTGACCCCAGCCACTAGCACAAGTGGGAACAGACATCCATGCCCCCAAGTTCTGGGTTCCAGGACACTGCGCTTGACAAATGAATACACCCATGTGCCCTGTACCCCCATCAAGACACGGAACATTTCTATAACCCCAACATTTCTCTCATGCCCCTTCCTGGCCAATGTCCCTTCATATACTCTAGCACACACAACACAAAGCAACTGCTGATCTTATTTCTGTAACCAGCAGATTAGATTTGCTTTTGTAGAACTTTATATAAATAGAATCATACAAGTGGTCCTTTTTGATGTCTCACTTCCTTCATTCTGTATGCTTTTGAGATTCTCTCTTTTTTTTTCTTTTTGAGTAGTATTCCATTGTATGGATATACTACAATACCATAATGTGTTGTTTATTCATTCGCCTGTTATTGGGCATCTGGGATGTATCCAGTTTTTAGCTGTTAGGAATATAAATTGCTATGAGCATTCCTGCTGGAGTCATTGTGTGGACATGTTTTCATTCCTTTTAGAGTAAATGCTCAGGAGTGAAACTGGTGGGTCCTAGGGTAGAGGCATGTCTGATTTTTAAGAAACTGCCAAGCAGATTTCCATAGCAGTTGTGTAGAGATTAACAAAGTATAAATAGCAGGGTGTTCTCTGTGTTTCTGGGCCCATGAGTGACTGCACTGTTGTGAAGGGCAGGTGGGCACGTGGAGAGTCATGGAGAGCACCTTGGCCTGGCAGTCAGGACACCTGAGTCCTGTTTCTGCTGAAATATCTGGGCCTCGGTTTCTCTATCTGTTGAGAGAAGTGGTTGAACAGGTGATGTCCAAGGGTATTTCTAGTTCTATTCCAACAAAAGGAATCTTCTGTTTTGTCGCTTTCTAGAAAATTAAAATAAAGATACATCAGCTATTAATCTCTTTAAAAGCTAATATCTGATTTGTAACCTACCTACAGAGTGACTAGATTTGTCATGTAACACTTTCAGGTCCTGGGTCAATGATGACATATCCAACTGCAAGAAACAGAAAATTCCACTCAAGCTGGCTTACCCAGTAAAGAGGAGTTGTTGGCTCGTGGACCTGCAACAGGCCCAGAGGTAGAGGCCAGGGATCAGGTATGTGATGACCTGGATGCCCACCCCTCTTTCTCTGCAGTTCTCTAGGCTTTGCCTCCTTTCTGTGATGGCTGCATCCTTTGCTTGGTAACAAGATAGTGGCCAGGCCTCACTCCTACCTAAAATGGAAGGAGAGAAACTATCCTTTCCAGTAGTTCTTTCTTAATAAAAAGGAAATCTTTCCCAGAAGTTCCTAGAAAACTTCCCCCCATGTCTTGTTGGCCTGCATTAGATTAACATGCCTTTCCTGGCCAATCTCGGTGGGCAGGACAATACCTTTACCTGGATTCCCAGGCTAGTTAGTGATCCATTACGCTCATCAACCTGTTAGCAGAGCAGCTATGAGGCCAGTTTCCCCTAAAGCAAAGGGTGTGTAGAGATGAAGTAGGCACCCTCCTTAAAAAAAAAAAAAATCAGGAATGGATATTAGTAAGCAACCAGTGTCCAAAGAGAGTCCTTCTTCACAGGTATAGAGATGTACCACATGATCTTACCAGGGGCTAATGAAATTTAAGGGATAACCCAGAATATCCAAAATCAGAGATAATTCAGGAAATGAGTTAGATTAAATATGATCACAAATACATTGAAGTTCCTTCTATCAAATATCTATTTTGATGTCTATTCTCGCATCTCCTTGAACTTGGGATGGCCTTGTTTTGACCAATAGAATGTGGCAGAAGCAATAGAGAATGGGCTCTATTTCCCAGGCTTGTAGCTTCTTCTGTTTTCATCGTGTATGAAAACCTGGGCCAGATGACTGAATGGCAAGAGATGACACAGAGAGGAGGCCCAGGTGACAGCCAGCACTGCAGCCCTTGGATGTCAGTGAGGCATCTTAGATCCTCCAGATCCTGTGGAGCTATCAAATGACCTCAGTCACATGATTAACTCAGGGCAAGATCAGCAGAACTGCCCAGCGAAGTCAGCCAACCCATAGAATCATGAGAAATAATGAACTCCTCTTGTCTTAAGTGATTAAGTGGGATGGTTTATTATGTAACAATAGGCAACTGAGTCAAAAAGTTTAAAATTCTCCAATCTCTCCAGTGATTGACTTGTCCACTGAGCCTGACAGGTAGATTCACTACTTACTGAGGTACAAGGCAGCCCCTCCCATTTTTTGGAGAGCTCTATGAGGATGGTTTTCTACTATGGAGGCAGGTTTGGCCCCCCTGGTGCTTCCATCCCTTGGCCCTAGCTCCCCTACGCTCACTGGCGTCCCAGAGAACAAGTACAACCCATCAGCCACACAGAAGCACTTCGGCCATCTGGTCACCTTCTTCCATCCACAGAAGATCATCCTTCTCCAGGTTAAGCAATCCTAGTCATCAACCCTCTTCATTGTTGATGGAATGGAGGATGTTGAGCCTAGAGGGCTAGTCCTGTTAGGAAGCTGTTGCAATAACCAAAGGATGTCGTGAGAATCTCCTGAAATTTTGTGGCCATGGCCAGAACATCCCCAGGCAGGGGCTGGTCAGACCTGAAGGAGCAACAGCTGGTCGGTGTACAGGTGGGCTTCTGAAGAAGATAGTTTGCTGGGCTGCTGAAAGCCCGGTTTGACCTAAAGAAGAGGGCGACAGGGTATTGGGGAGGGAGGGATAGGACCTAGGGGTTGGTTCTAGAAAACATATCAGTAGATCATTGGGAATCTTTAGGTGGAGCAAGAGGTGGGGTTTAGTGCAGAGAGAATAGGAGATAGTGAGAGGAAAAAAAATAAAACAGATCATCAGGGGATGTGCAAAGCAGAAGAAATAGTCAGTCAAGAGGACCCAGACTTTGGTCTGGTTTAAGAGAAATGAGGCCAGCAAAAAGGGCAAGCCAGTGCTCACTCATTGCTTTGTGAAGGCCCATGTGGAAGCTGGAAGCAAAGGCCCGGGCCCAGAGGACAGGCTCCCCTGAGAATTCTGTGCCCTGGAGGAGCTGAGCTGTGGGCAGGGAAGGAGTAGCCCCTTGCTTTACAATATCCTCAGGCTGGCCTCTGCCTCCCTCTCCCCCTCCCCACTACCTCGTCTTGGGAGCATTGGGCCACTGGTGAGCAATCCCCCAGGCTCGCAGTAGAGAAGGCACCCATGGCTGTCGGCCTGCGTGTCTACCACAGTTGCCCTCGACTGCCCTAGGACAACCCACATTTCTTTCTGCTCTTTCTGCTGCGGAGCATACTTAAGGAGGCCTCAATAAATATTTGTCACAAGAGCTTTACTGCAGTCAAACAGAAACTGCACGTTGACACTTGGATGAGACTACTTCAAGTTGCCCAGATTTTCAGCCTCTCAGCTTCTCAGCCTTCTGGCAGGCAGCCCCCGCCCCACCTCTGTGGGCCTCAGCAGGGGGGGGGGTGATTTCAGGGAGCCTCCCTTGGACTGGCATGTGGAGGGTGAGTCTGTTGATGACACAGTGCATCATAAGCAGAAGAACTGGAAGGTGTGTTCAGGACCTGACTCACAGCAGATCCCCAGGCCCTCTGAGGCTCTGCTTCACGGTAGTGGGGGCTGGGGGTTGGGTGGGAGTGTCTCCCAAAAGCCCCCAGCCCAGACCACAGGCTCAGAAGCCCAGAGAGCAAGGAGCTATGGAGAAGGACGGTAAAGCTGGCTGTTCTGTGGGAAGACCAATGCTTTCCTCAGGTCATGGGGGAAGGCCCCTGGGGGAAACAACAGGGTAAGGCATCCTGGTGTCTGAGCCAGCGGTGCAGGAGGCGGGAGACCAGCCAGGCAAACGTGTTCTGAGTTCAAAAACTAACTCCTACCTGGCATACCTCCTTCAGCCTTTTTCACAAAAATGTGATCCTTCAGCTTTTCTCCGTTAGTCAATGGTGATGCCAGGAGCTACTGACCACACACTCCCCTCCCCCCACCTCCTCTCTGAGGTTTCACATTTTCACATCACAAACGATTTCCCCCTTGGATCTGGAAATGAGAAAATAGATTAGCAGGTGATCACAGACTTATCATTTCCCCTCTCTTTCTTTAGAAAACGTATCAGTAGATCATTGGGAATCTTTGGATGGAAATTACACGAACACACAGCATTTAGGACTTAATGAGGTGATGAAGGTTAGATCAGACAAGCCAGGGAGTGGTGTGTGTGCCGAGGTGTTTGTGAACGACTGGGAGAGACGCCCTTCGTGAGGTCTCTATGTCTTTAATAGAGAAGAAAGGCGGCTTTTTGTTTAGGATGAGCTATTATTTTTAAATCTAATTCTAAAAACTCAGGCCATTCTACAATACGGTGAGGGCCCGAAAAGGGACTTAGTAAAAGTGATGCCATCAGAATGTTGAATCACCAAATCTAAAGGCAGATTTTTGATAGCAATAACGATGAAAAATATCCTCCAGGGAACCAAACATCTTTGAGATGAAGAAACGGAAGCCAGGAGTGCGTAAGTGGTTTATCCAAAATAAAAGGCACTTCATCTCTTTGCTTCCACACCACGGGATCACCAGGCTTCCAAAAGGAGGGCACAAAATCCAATTCATTTCCTTCAGTCACAGGAGGGTCAAGCACTGCTTCATCGCCAGGAAGTCGGCCTCGCGACTGCGACAGACAGCTCTAAGTCCTCCCCACCAAATGTTGCAGCGAGATAAGGGTTAAACCAGACAAGGATCGAGCCTGCAGAGGTGCACGTGCACCGCCAGGGAGAAAGGCTCTTATCTTGATGGCAGGGGTATTTGGTGCCCTTTGCATAACCCCGAAGCCTTGAGTCTGACAGCAAAGTTTGCAAAGACTGTCTCCAGGCTGTAGCCTTTGCAAGTGCTTTTGCAAAGATTAGGCTGTTTGATAAACAGATAAACTTGGAGCTGGAAGGGACTTTAGAGTTTACCCAACTCTGCTCTCTAGACATTTTTTTTAAAAAACAGAGGAGGAAGTTGCAGCTCAGAGAGGAGGCAAGAATCACCCAAGGGCCCACAGTGACTTCTGGGTATAAGAGGAGGCAAGTTGGGAATGCAAACTCGGCCACTGCTTTGCCTCCCGCGGGAGAGGCTGGCTTCTCAGCGGTCCCCAGAGCAGTCCTTCCATCCTGGGCCACGTGCTTTCTCCCACCATCACCTCACCCCATCTCCGGCTTTTGCCTTTGCTGACTTTGCATAAAGGAGAACCGGGAGCGAGAAGGATTATTATGGCTTTTGCAAATGAGTCAATCAAGTCTGTTAAAAATCAAGGCAATCAAGTCCGTTTAAAAAAAAAAAAAAGAAAATGTTTCTTAAGCAGCACCAGCTAAGGAAATCACTCTGGCTGAACTCCAGTCCCCGGACCCCATCCCAGGGTAGGTGCTCGGGGAAGTTCATATGCAGTGAGCTCTCTGGGTGGCTGTGCTGACCCTTTGTCCCTTAGCCCGGCATCCAGGGCTCCTCATTGCCAGGCCTCAATCAACCTTTCCCACCCGCTTTCCTGGTCTCTGCCCATCACAGCCCTACATTCAGCCTCGTGGAACTTTTCAGTGTTTAATAAAACTGCATTCATGCCGAAACCGGTTTGGCTCAGTGGTAGAGCGTCGGTCTGCGGACTGAAAGGCCCCAGGTTCGATTCCCGTCAAGGGCATGTGGTTGCGGGCACATCCCCCGTAGGGGTGTGCAAGAGGCAACTGGTCGATGTTTCTCTCTCATCAACATTTCTAGCTCTCTATCTCTCTCCCTTCCTCTCTGTAAAATGTCAATAAAATATATATTTTTAAAAAAACTGCATTCATGGCAGTGGAAGCTGCCCGTTACCGCGTGCCTCTGCAGTAGCACAGGAGTGTCATCTCGTCGCTGACCTCTCTGAGATGAGGGCACCGTCCCCATTTTCAGTGGAGCCTGGAGGCGATAACTCGTCTGAGGGCACAGAGCCCAAAGCCCCACCCCAGTCACATCCCAGCACCGTCTCCGGGAGCTCAGCCTTTGTGTTTCTCACCTATATCATTGCTGACACGATTTCCTCGTTTTAAAAGAAAAGCCATGTGGTGTATGTATAATTACAAGTGATGCCTTGTCAAGCATAGTCCTGGCTTTGCTTTTACCCCGCATCATTGACGTGGAGCCTCCATCTAGAACTGTATGCCCTGGTGGTTAGAAGCATTCTGGCCTTTAGCTCCGGATCTGGCAAACCTTGCTTCCCCCCCATTCCCCAGCGACCTCCACTGTTTAGTTTTACTCTTGATGGGGACTTTCAGTCTGCGGCTCTGTGTCATGACGGCAGGTGAGTTGGCAGGTGGCGGTGCATTCCTGAAAGTCACCCTTACATCAGAAAGCCTGGAAACAACTTCATTACACAGGAGAGACAGCAAATCACGTAAATGTATCCCAAATTAAGGTAACCCCGACTCAAGGTCCTGTTGGCCGGAGTTCACAATTGTTCTGGGACCAACTTTAATGTCACTTAACAGCCCTCGGGTTATGATGGGGGGGGGGAATCAGAGGGGAAATGGCATTCTTAGCCAATGATGGTTGAAATATCTGAATTCTGCAAATTTTACAAAGACAGTTGGCAATGAGAACACCGTGGAAGGGCCTGTACTGATGAGGAGCTTAAACGTTAGCCTCCCTGTGGATTCATCTTGCCCTTGAAGAGAAGGACTGACTGTGTGAGAGGGACCTAGCCAGTGCCGCCAGGGACTTAAATCCAGAGAGAGTCACTGTTCTCTCTGGATTTAAGCCTCCTTGAGTCCACCACAGAATGTTTTTCTCTCTGGAATAACCTCAATAAACTCTAGGCAAGAAGTTGGTTACAGAGCAAAGCCTTGATGAATTCAAATACAAAGGATGCTTAGAACATGCTGGCCTTATATCTCAGTCCTGGTGTTGAAAGCAGTCTGCTGTCATTTATAATCCTCATGACATTCTTGTAAAGCAAGTGGGTGGCAAGGGTAATTCCTATGGTGCTGGAGCCACGGTTCACACAGGTCCAAAGTCTGGCAAATGAAATACAGGGAGGGGCAAAGTAGGTCTACAGTTGTAAGTAGATGAAACAGAGTTTATTCTTGTATTATTACTTATTAGTTATTGAATTATTTTTCATTATTGTATTATTTTCCAATACAAACCACTGTAGACCTAATTTTGCCCCACCCTGTACAATCAGCAAGGCGTAAGGAGAAAAAAGGAAACCAAATATTGAAATCTTCACTTTGGGTATGTTTTCTTTTTACCCTAAATTCCACCTAATGCTTTGTTTAGTTGGGCTACCTTTCACTGGATTGGTGACAACTACATTTAGAAAAGGCACATTTTTAAAGCAATTAAATGTCATCGGCTACCTTCTTAACATATCCTGTCTTATCTTCTCAAAGGGATTACAGAGTAAAATAGCTTAAAGATGAAAGAGTGTGGTTTTTTTCCATTTAAGGAGCCGTCCACTACGTCTGTTGGCCAAGAGATCCTTGATACACATCTGAAGATAAATAGTTAATAAAGGTGTTTGGATTGCAACATCTGTTGCCATTCTTGGAGGCTGGGACTTAATTGCAGACTGGAGCATCAAATCTTCAGAGGGTTTGTAAGACAGAGATTGATTGGGGTCACCAGGTTACCCAGAAGTAAAATCCCAATCCTTATCTTTAAAATGCAGTGTCCAATTGATTCTCCCTGGATCATTGCACACAGCGCATGGAGGTAGGGCCAGGAGAGGGGTGCTCAAACATTTTCCTTTTCAAGATACTTGCAAAGCAAACCAGAGTGGTGCTTTGATTTTGGCAAAGAGTCTCAAAGCAACGTGCCAGCTAAGGCTTAGAGATGGAAGCGATGATGTTGTTGGTATGTTCATGAATAAGTACGCCTCCAGCTTTTACATCTGATGGAGAGGGCCCTGTCAGCTTCCCACCTTAGAGACCGGACCACAGATGCCAAATCTGTCCAGCCAGGGCAGCAGGGGGAAACCACAGCCTGTAAATCAAACCACGGGGTGGGGGCTGGAGGGTGGACCTGCCATTAGCAACTTATAAAGGCAAAAGAATAAGTGAGATGCTTCTATGATTAAGATGTGATCAGCTTTGATCACCAGGGGCCACTCTTCAACTGAGTCCAGAGAGCGGGGTACTGGCCAGGCGATGCCACGAAGTTACCGTGTGACTGAATGGTCACCTCCCTTCCCGGCTGCCCTGGCTTCATCTTTAAAATGATGGAGAACTGAAAACATTTTCAGTGTTCTCAGAATTTAAACTGGAAAGTCCGGGTTCTCTATTTTCATTCGCATCCACACTCTGGGTCTCACCCGAATACCTTTCCTGGGGCTGTGGCTCCTCAGACTTGAGAGCCCATCTCCCCAAGACAGAGGAGGCCATCGACAGCGGGGGCCTAAGCCCATGAACTGAAGGGCCAAAGGGTGAGATTCTCCAGCTCTGAGTCTTACACTGATGGGCAGCAGCTTCCAAAGAAAACCGATCAACATAGCTCTAGAGGTCTCAGCAAATCCTGTAGAGATGGTAACATCATCAGAGGCAAAATGCTGCTTCATGAGGGGGAAGCGGAGGGGGGGAGAAATTGGAAATTGGACTTGTGGCTTCTCATAGGACTTTAATTTCACCAGGGTGTCCTTTTTGACAGACATATGAACACAAAGTCACATGTGGAAGATGACTTCTAGGACCCACAATACCAGGGAAGCCTGTTACATGAAACTGATTCTAGTAGTTGAAAGAGCCAACGGCCCTCTCGGAAAGGAAGGTGTGAGAAAATATGAGGGTAAATTCGTCATCGTGTTTTATATGCTTAGGGGAAAAAAGAGAAATTCAACAGTCTTCTGTTTGCCTTTTCTTTTTGGCACTTAAGAGACCAGCATTTACAAGTTAGGATTCCAAAGGCCAAAACATTCCAGAATGGGCTTCCCTGAAGAATTCTAACAGCCGCAAGATGGCATGAATTACCCTTTCTTATTCAAACTACGTGATTTTACATTTATTTACTATAGTATATTTCACTATAGTCAAGTCAGAAATTTAGCATCAAGGATGATAAATTTGTAACATCCAAAGTACAGTACTATATATAAAATAGAAAACATTTTAAGCTGTTCTCTAACAAAGTTTACTGAGCCTATTTGTGACATAGTTGTGATGTACAGTATTATTTTATTTTTTAAATTTTTTTTATTTGGAAAATGCATTTGGAATCATTACATAATTTTGTCATTCATTAAGGCTATCCCAGCCTTAACGAACCATTTAGAAAGAGAAGAAACATGAAACCTATTCATAGTACAGCTCTGTGCTCCTTTACACACACACACACTCTCTCTCTCTCTCTCTCTCTCTCTCTCTCTCTCTTTCTCTCTCTCTCTCATACACTAACACTCCTAGACTGATTCCTCCATAGCTACTCATATGTCTCTGGTCTTTGAGCACCTCATTTAGCTCCTACACATTTTCAGAGGTTTAGAAGGGATAGAAATTGCTTGTTTCCAAAGCTAAGATGCTTCCTGCTGCCTGGTCACCCAGCACTGTGTTTATGCTGAATTGCATTGTATCCCAAGAAAGATGAGACATACTGAGGAGGCCACTTGACTTTAACTACACCCCCACCCCAATTTTTTCCAGCCAGGGTGCTATAGACTGGCCTAGGACAGAGTTTAGCATATTGTACCAGGCAGTGAAAGAATGGAGTCCTGAGTGCTTGTACTAATCCTCCTCTTTACTAAATAAGCAAGTCAAGCTTTGGGGGTAGGAGTGGGAGGAAAATCATATAATTTGAGTTAATTGGTTTAGGGCTACCCAAAAGCCAGCTGTCTTGAACAGAATTCTTTGGTCTTCAAGACCCAATTAGAGACATTCAGCTGATGTAAAATAGATTTGATTCTTTTTTCCAAGTCATTGTTAAGGGACTCGGCCTCCATGCCATACAAAAATTATATATATATATATATATATATATATATATATATATATATATATACAGTCTGCTTTTCTAGGGCATATATCCTTTCAACATAAGCTTCCCAAAAGCATTCTAAAAACATGTCTAGAAATAGGTACACCTAAAGGCATGAGAGGATACAAAGACATGCTGATGAACTAGTTTATTTCACAAGTTCAAGGATGCAACCTTGAGCCATCAGACAGAAGCTCCTTTTAACAATGGTACAGGTACTCTAAAACGCATATTAGCTGATCAAATTGAGCAAATGGCCCAGCTTCTATCTTTTTTCCCTAAGTAGAGATTGATTGGACGGGTTTGAGAAATTCATGCTTGGCTTTCCGAGATCTGAGAGGAAACCACACGTGACTTCCATTTGAGTGGTCAAGGTATAAGGCATGGCCCTGGTGACATTAACTTGCAAGCAGTAGCATTTTGAATTCCCAGGTTTCCGACAGCAAGAACGGTGACATGTTTAAAGTCATCTGAGGTGCACTGGCTTCTCAGTCCAGCCGATGATGCTTGAAATCAGTTTCTGAGGAGGACAACAAAAATCATCCCTCTTGTAAGATCCATGCAACCCAGAAACAGTTAGAAATGAGAATCATAAACTGTAGAGGTAGCACCTGTGTTTACAGCATCACTACTTGATTCAGCAGTTCTTCAGTTCTGTTATTTCCCTTACTTCCTGAGACAGCACCATGTGCACAGAGCTGGAAAGGAAACAAAATTAGGACCATGTCCTTATCCTTAAAGAACTTTCATTTGTACAGGGGTGGGAGTGAAGGAAGGGGTTACAGAAACAATTGTAAAAGTTGAGCAAAGCAAAGGAAGGTTCCAGATGCACATGCTAGAGGGTAAGAGGGGGAAGGGACCTCAACTAGTCAGAGCTTTTATAAACAAAATGCTGTTCAAGCTAGGTCTTAAAAGCTCTCAGTGATGCCAGCAGACTTGAGGATCACTTACAGCTTTCAAGACTCCTCTTGAACATCGTTTTGTTGGGGAGATTGTCCCAAACAGAGGGAACAATGCGAAGAAAGGAATGGAGACAGGAAGGTTTGAGTGGAAAGTCTGGAAAACATTGAGCAATGTCATTGAAATGCAACCGAGAGCACTTGTGAAGCACATGAAGCCTGGGTCTGGAGGACCAGGTCAGCTGCGAACCCGAAGCCTCGACTACCAGGTGAGAATTTGTACTTGATTTTAAAAGCAAAGGGGAGCCATCTAAGGATCTGGGCTGAGGCATGGTGAGATTAGAATAGAGCTTTCCTTAGGGAGGCCAGGAGAGCAGTGGGCTCTGTGGGAAAAATAATTTATCCTGTGGAAACCCAAAGCATGCTGTCTTCTATAGCCAATGAAAACACAGATTCTGAGGTCATGGAGATGCTTTCTTGAGAAGTGGCTTTTATTCACTTGAGAGATATGATTGAGATGTGTCCTGGGCCCTGTCCTGGCCTTTGCCAAATAAAACAGACTTAGGTCCCTGCCTCACGAAGGAAGTGATTAACTCTCCCTCAGTCCTCAGAGTCTCCTTCAAAGACAACAGAGGTGAAGGACCAGCTTCTAAAGGAGAGCATCCAGAAGTGCAGCCCTGCCCTCTAGACCTTATAGCTGCTAAGCTTTTGCCTAGGTTAGGAAGTACCAAGGTCATGACACGTCTCCATGAAAGTAGGTACCCTAAACCAACAGTCACCAACCTTTCAGACCACTGGTTGGCAACCACTGCAAACTTCAAGGGACAGTACCTAGGAGTGGGGCCATGAAAGGGGGCCTAGAAAAGCAGACCATAATAATCACCAAGAGGCAAACAAGGTGCAGACTATAGACAGCTAAACCAGCAGAGTCAGTGCACAAGGAGCAACATCAGCTAGGTAGGGGTACCCCAAAATCCAGAGGAAGTCATAGATCAGAAGTGGGAAGAACCAGAGCAGGATCAGGTGAAATATAGGGCCTGACCTTATACAATGAAGGAAGATTGATTGCAGGGGCCAGATGCGGGGCCAGATATGGCAGGGATCTCCCTTTTCCGCATCCAGCACGGAAAGAGAGATGAACAAACCGGTCCTAAGTAGAGGTGGCCAGGGACTAAGAAAAAATGAAAGAAATTAGAAAGAAAGCAAGAAAGCAAGAAAGCAAGAAAGCAAGAAAGCAAGAAAGCAAGAAAGCAAGAAAGCAAGAAAGCAAGAAAGCAAGAAAGCAAGAAAGCAAGAAAGCAAGAAAGAAAGAAAGAAAGAAAGAAAGAAAGAAAGAAAGAGGGGGGAGAGAGGAAGGAAGGAAGGAAGGAAGGAAGGAAGGAAGGAAGGAAGGAAGGAAGGAAGGAAGAAAGGAAGGAAGGAAGGAAGGAAGATGCAGAAATAGATTTAAAAGCTGGGAGCCAGGTGGGACACCATTCTCTCTGATGGAGAGGCAGCAATGATGACTGAGCCCACGCAGCACATTTATTTTATACCCCCAAATACCAGGAAGTATCACCAAAACTTATGATCAAAGGAGCATATTTGCATTCTTGAGTAGGCCAGAGCATTCCTAGTGCTTGATTGGATTTACATATCTAGACCCACCCCTGCCCACACTTGGGCTGATATGAAGACCAAGCTGATTACATGCTCTGCCATCTTGGGGAAATGTGTATCCAAGACTCAGCTCTGCCAGTTGTCTCAGACTCAGCTGACAACAATTTCAAGAAATGCCCATGTGTCTTCCCAGGAGGCCCTCTGCAAGTGGTGGTAACTCAGCAGGCAGCAGCATGGAAAAGGGCAGCCATTGGAATCGGGTACTGTTTGCACAGCAGGAGAAGGGCTCTGGCTACAGACAGCTCCGCCCAGGCCCTGGGATACGTGTCATGGACTTGGATGCATCAGGCCATTTGACATGGTGCCCACAGACATAAGCAGTTGTCTGAATGCCTCCCTTGTCATGAAACTCTACTTACCAGGTAAGAAGCTGGTTCCGGTTGGTTTTCTTGGGGAGCTTGCCTACAAGGAAAGGATGGCTGGACATGAGTTTCCAGTCCCCAGCAGAGGTCAATTCTACCTGGTAAATGGATGAATTAGAATTCTCCTCTACAGCCGAAACCGGTTTGGTTCAGCGGTAGAGCGTCGGTCTGCGGACTGAAAGGTCCCGGGTTCGATTCCGGTCAAGGGCATATACATTGGTTGCGGGCACATCCCCGGTAGGAGGTGTGCAAGAGGCAGCTGGTCAATGTTTCTCTCTCATTGACGTTTCTAGCTCTCTCTCTCTCTCTGTAAAAAATCAATAAAATATATTTTTTTTAAAAAAAGAATTCTCCTCTACGCATCAGTTGCCTATATGACAGGCTCTGCGAACAGGATCCTCTCGGGGGCTTGGCAAGCGCTGGGCCCTGGAATAAGGATCAGCCCAGCCAATCCTTTTAGAAGTCACTATATGCCAGACACAGCCCAGCCAACCCTTTTAGAGGTCACTGTATGCCAGACACAGCTGTGAGCACCTCACAGCTATCATTCCATTTTCTCCTTACAACCACCCTATAAGGTAGCTGTTGTGATTCTGAGTTATGGCTGATGTTAGTTAAGAAACCTATTTGAGGTGGCATTGCTGGTAAGTGGTGGAGCTAGAATTTAAACCCAGGTCTCCTGCCTCTGTTCTCCTCCGTTGCTCAGCACTATTCACATGCAGTCCACCTGGGGTAAGAGCATGTGGAGGTCCTTCAGTCTCATTCTCGCCTCACTTTAGCAGAAGCATTTCGCGGTAGTGAAAGACCCCTGCATGCACACACAACATTGGATCCTTGTTAGAACAAAAATAAAACAAACAAACAAAAAAAGGGCAGAGGAGGGGTCACTCTCTCCTTACTAAGGGAAGATCCCAGGTGCAGGAGACAAAGCAGCCTGCCGAAATGGCATGGCTGCCCGAGAGAGACCTGCCTCCAAAAATCGGGTCTCCGACTCCCAGTGGGGGCTCGGTCCAATGGGTCTTTAGAAGCCAGGCGGGCGTGTTTCACTCACTGACAAAGCTGGTGCCCACAGACATAGCTGGGGTGTAGCAGGTGCTCAGGAAGACTGTCTGCAGTCTGAGTCTGACCCTGACCTCGAGGAACAGCACCTAGGAGTGGGACCATGGCAGGGGCCTAGACCATAATAATCACAAAACGTCTTGGCCAAGACGTTTCCCTAAACGCATTGCGTGTCTTAACACATTTAGACTTCACTGCAGCCCTGACAGCGGCCACTACCCTTGCTCCCATCTTACAGATAAAGAGCAGGAAGGTCAGGAAGCTTCAGTAGATAGTCCAAGGTCACGCCATCGGTGACAGCAGAGCCAGAATCAGGTGCCTCAGCCTTCACAGTCATCCAACCACGTAACCACACCACACTGACCCTCAGGCCAGTGTTTCCTCCTGCCCCCAAGAAGCCACTTTCTCCCCAGTGTCCCTTCAGAGGCCCTCTGTGGGTCTCAGTCTCCCTACCCGCGATGGGAGGGGATTGAGCGCCATGCTCGTTAACAGTTTCTGATTTTCCAATAGATTCACGCTGACTTCCTGTGGAATATGGCCCCATGAAAACACCAGCCCCCGCCTCCACTTTCATTTATGCCCTGTTAGTGGTACATTCAGCAACAGTGTCGATATCTGGAAACCAAGCAGGAAGCCCACCTATAACTCCTCTTACTCCAAAGATAGGGGTGGAGTGTCCTGGAATACAACCTGCTGCGATTAATCCGTCATTAGGATGTGCCCGGAGCGGCGGCGGGGCTGCCTCTGTGGGGTCCCAATCGGAGCCCCTGTGGGAGCAGCCGCTCTGAATGCTGCTCATTAACTCCTCACAGGTGCACTGGCCCCACAGTAATTGGGCTCCCGTCAGGGAACCACAGCTGGAGGGCTCAGCCAGGGTCCCCTTTTCTTTCTCTCGCCCTCCCCCCTCGTTATTTATCAATTTACTGGGTCTAACAATTGGGAAGGCTAAATTCTAAACAGCCTTTGTTGTTTCTGCTGTGTCATCCTCTCCAAGTCAAAGAAGTGGAATTCAAAAGCAAAGCCATGGGGCATCCATCCCGGAAAGTTAAACAAGGACAGCACATCACAGACGGCAGAGAGCACCCATTGGTCAGCACAGGGGAGTAGGGACACACTTGGATGATGTGCCAGCAGGAAAGATGCCCACCCAGTGGGTTTCACCTGGGGGTAAACCCTTAGCAAAGCAGGGTCCCCGTCTCCTGGGGAAACAGCTTCAACAGCCAGGGAGGGCACTGCCCACTCTTAGATAAGGCGTTAGCCTCACACACTTCCATGTGGTTCTGGCCCATGACTGTGGATCAAAAGCTGGAGGTGATTCAGAATCCTTGAAGCAAAATAAATAAATAAATTAATTAATTAATTAAATTTCTGAGCCAAGCTCATACACTTATTCTTTCAACAACATTTATTGAGCACCTACTCTGTTTCAAGTGCTGTTCAAAGTTCTGGGCTAAAAAACAAAACAAAACAGATAGCCCTAGCTGGTTTGGCTCAGTGGATAGAGGGTTGGACTGTGGACTGAAGGATCCCAGGTTCAATTCCGGTCAAGGGCATGTACCTTGGTTGCGAGCACATCCCTAGTAGGGGGTGTGCAGGAGGCAGCTGATAGGTGTTTCTCTCTCATCGATGTTTGTAACTCTCTATCCCTCTCCTTTCTTCTCTGTAAACTATATATATATATATATATATATATATATATATATATATATATATATAAATCTCTGCTCTTATGGAACTTACATATCATGAATTAGACAAGAAATAAACACACATTATCAGGTAGTGACAGATACTATGAGGGAAATAAAACAAGGTAAAAGAGCTGGAAGAGAGGAAGAGGAGGTGATGTTTTAGATTGGCTGGTCATGGAGGTGACATTTAAATGAAGAAAGGATGTGATTCATGCAAGTATCTGGGGTAGACTGTTCCAGGTGGCAGGAACAGCATGAGCAAAGGTCTTCCGTAGAGTGTGTGCTTGGCATGTTTGCAGGCCAGCAAGGAGGCTGCTGTTGCTGATTGTAGTGAATGAGGGAGAATTTAGGAGATGCCAACCTCAGACCTTCTGCTTCAGGGAGAGATGAGAGCAAAGCATCCAACCTTCTTACCCTGTGGAGCTTTGAACGAGCCATTGTTGCTAAAATCTTTGAGCTCCTGGAATAAAGTACATTTAGTTTTATTAAGAAACAAACTCCTATTCTTTCAACTTGTATTAGTGACTCCTCTTCATCAGCTCCCAGGAGACCTTCTGCACCCAACCCAATCCAAGTCAGTCCTGCTCTCCAGAAACCATTTGACTTTTATTATGTGAGATAATTATTTCTTCTTCTTGTCAATTTGCAAGAGAAATAAAATGTCTCAGCAGTGGTGTGCTGGTAAATGCTTAACATCTGGATCTCTGGATAAAAGATAGACAGATAAATGATAGATAGATAGATAGATAGATAGATAGATAGATAGATAGATGATAGACAGACATAAGCCTATTATAAATTTCATTGATATAAAGAATCTGCAACACAATAAATAAAAACATATATAACATTATCATAAATTTTATATGGCCAATGAGTCTCATAAGATGCTTTCGTTGATTGCTGCAAAAATCTTGACTAGGTAGCCCATCTATGGTAGCAGGTGACAAATGAGTCTAGTTCTGACCTGAATGGCAGGTGTCCCTGGGATGTGCACAGGACCAGGAACTGAGGGCTCCTGTGGATGCAAGTCAGGAACAGCAGAATGATCAGCTCAGGGTCTTGCCCAGGTCAGCGGGAGGCAACCGTGAATGAATTCAGAATCATTAACTCTCCGGCTCCCTCATTGGCCAGCAGGGTGACCTTGGGCAAGTTATTTAACCTCTCCAGCCTCAGCCTCCTCATCTATAAAGTGAGACTAGTAAGAACACCAGTCGTCTAAGGTTAGTGTGAGAATTAAATGAGTTAGCATATATAAAGTGCTCAGACCAATGCTTGGGATAAGGTAAATATTCAGTAAATGATATTTATATGATAATAATAATAACAGCAACTATTACTAGAGGATAAAACACTTCTCTTGGCCTCCTTTGTTGGGGGATAAGAAGGAGGGAGGGTAGGATGGGATAGAGAAGGGAGTGGGGTAGAAGAGAAAGAGCAGTAATTGGGAGGACAGGAATATGGTTTCTAAGCCTGGCTCTATCACCATTTAACTCCGTGACTAGGACAAAAAACACTTTCTCTCTCTGGACCTCAATTTCTTTGTCTGTAAAATGAGGTATTTGGATTATACCAGAGTTTCCAAAACTGATCTAAGCTTTTGGAAAGTGATTTTTTTAAAAATCTAGGTTCCGCCGAGACTGGTTTGGCTCAGTGGTAGAGCGTCAGTCTTCGGAATGAAAGGTCCTGGGTTCGATTCCGGTAAAGGACATGTACCTTGGTTGCGGGCACATCCCCGGTAGGGGGTGTGCAAGAGGCAGCTGGTCGATGTTTCTCTCTCATCGACATTTCTAGCTCTCTATCTCTCTCCCTTCCTCTCTGTAAAATATCAATAAAATAAATTTTAAAATCTAGGTTCCCAGGTACCCCTTCTGGTGGGGAATCAGGCTCTGAAATTGTGGAGCCCGGGAACGTGATAAGCTTTCTGGGTGAGTCTGATGCACCCAGGGAGCGTTTAGGGGCTACTGGATTCAACTCCAGGAAGGCAGGGACTAGGTTTCATCCGCCACTGCATCCTACACCTCTAGTATAGTGCCTGCTATAGAATTGGCACTCAGTAAATCAGTCTGAAAGGAATGAATGAATGAATGAATGAATGAATGAATGAGAATGCATCAACTTGACCTCTGCCTGAGTGTCAGGATGTGAAGCTAACAGAGAAGGCGCTCAGCCTGTGCAGCAGCTGGGACTTACTCACTGTACTCACCCTTCATGAAACCTGGAAGTCCCCCGGGATTGTGGGGTGTGCTTCTTGTCACACCTAAAGCACCCCCACCTCCTCAGAGAGAGGATTTGGATCTAAATAACTTCCGTGGTGCTCTGCTTGGGGGCTTCATTACCCACATTTCCCAGGTGCTTGCTTTTAGGGAGTATGCTTTAGGGAGGGATGGGGAAGCATTTCTAATTTCCCTTATAGAACGATAGGCACAAGCAGACGTGATGTCATTTAATTTTAAAAGGTGTTTGCGTTGGAAAAAATGCTTTCAAAGCATTTTTAGAGGGTTTCATAAGTGACTAATACAATCTATATGTGACTTATTATCTAAAAAAAATACAGTGATAGATAAAATATTTTTGAAGGTAAGGTTTTATGGGCTAGCATTATACCTCCAGATTTCTATTTCTTTAAAATATAAGTATTTGTATCTGGGTCCACCAGCTTTAAAGGAAAAAGTCCCTTCTATTATAACATCTTCTTGTTTGCATATTTAAATATATTTTATTGATTTTTCACAGAGAGGAAGAGAGAAAAATAGAGAGTTAGAAACATCGATGAGAGAGAACCATCGATCAGCTGCCTCTTGCACACCCCCCATTGGGGATATGCCTGCAACCAAGATACATGCCCTTGACCGGAATTGAACCTGGGACCTTTCAGTCTGCAGGCTGACACTCTATCTACTGAGCCAAGCCGGTCCTGGCTTGTTTGCATATTTAAAGTGTTTAACTCAGATTCATCATTTGCTGAAGAGGTTTAAATTATCTATTTAATTGCTGGCTCTACAAAAAGACAAATGTTGTGAGAATCACCTAGTGATTTTTCTGAACTCATCAATATATTATCAAATCAAAGCCAACATTACGTGTAAAGGATAAACACATTATGACCAAGTGAGGTTTATCCCAGGAATGCAAGGCTGATTTGACTTTCAAAAAGCAATCAATTTGATTTATCAAGTCAACAGAATCATAACAAAATGCTATATGTTCACTTCTAAAATGAAGGCATTTGACAAAATTAAATACCCATTTATAATTTTTTAAGTCTCAACAAAGAAATAAAATATCTGATAAAAGACAGCTATGAGAAATCTACAATGACCGTCATACTTAATAGTAGATCATGAACACTATCTAATATTAGGAACAATGCAATGATGTCAGCTCTCACCGCTTTTATTCAGCATTTTACTGGAGCTCCCAGCCAGTGCAATAAAATGAATTAGAAAATATAAAGATTTTTTTTAAAAAAAAGAAGTAAAAGTTTTTTTGTTTATATATGACATAAATATGTATATTGAAAATCTTAAGAGATATATAAAGCTATTTATTACAACTAATTAGGAAATATAGCAACACAGCAATCTACAAGGTCAAATATACAAATATACTAACAACAAACAATTAGAAAATAAACTTTTCAAAATGCAATTTGCATTGGCATCAAAATATGTATAACATTTAGGAATAAGTTTGACTAAAGATTTGCAAGACTATATTAAAATTATAAAATATTCATGAAGAAATATATATGTACATACAATTCATTCATGTATATATATGTACAATTCCTTAATTGAAAGGCTCAATATTAAGATGTCAATTCTTCTTCTTCCCAAATTGATCTACAGATTCAACATAATCTCAATCAAAATATCAATAAACTTTTTTTTATAGAAATTGACAAGTTGATTCTAAAAAGCAAAGGTTTAGGGTGGAATGGGAACTGGGAGGAGGGGGGGCAATGGGGAAGAAGTGGGAGGACATCTGTAACATTCTCAACAACAAAGATTTTAAAAATAAAATAAAATATAATGCAAAGGACTAGAGTGACCAAAATAATTTTTAAGAAGAAGAGCAAGATACAGAACCCTCAATATCTGATTTTAAGATATATTAAAATTCTACAACAATCAAGACAATGTTGTATTGGCATAAAGATAGATTTTTAAAAAAGAATAGAGAGTTCAGAAATAAAGTCACACATATAGTCAATTGATCTATGACAAAACCATCAAAGCAATTCAATAGAGAAAAGAAAGTCTTCATTAAATGGTGCTGGAACTATTAGATGAATACATGGGAAAAATAAACATCAACCCTTTCCCAACAGTATACACAAAAAATTAATTTGAGATGATTTATAGAGTTAATCACAAAAGTTAAAGTTGTGCAGATGTTAGAAGAAAGCACAGAGAAATGTCTTTACAACCTTGGGTTAGACAAAGGTTTCTAAGATGAAACAAAAAAAGTACTAACTTTAAAAGAAAAACATTAAAATTAGACTTTCTCAAAGTAATAAACTTTTGCTCATTGAAAAGATGTCATTAAGAAAATGAAAATGAAAGACATAGACTTAAGAGAAAATATTTGCTATAGCTATATATTAGAAGATACTTTTATCCGGACTATATAAAGAATATCTACAAATTAATTAGAAAACAAACCAATAAATAATGAGCAAAAGGCTCAAACAGAAACTTTATAAAAGGAGATATGCAAATTGGTAATAATCACATGAAAAGGTGTCCAATATCATTGGTCATCAGAGAAATTTATATAATGTGAAAAACTAGAGTGGCCAAAATAAAACCTAATGAATTATTTCATACACATTTGAATGACTAAAGTTAAAAATACTGATGATACCCAATGTTTGAAAGGAGATAGAAATACCAAAACTCTCATCATACATTACTTTTGGAAGTATAAGATGGTGCCACCACTTTAGAAAATGGTTTGTTGGTTTCTTAAAGATACACTTAACCTTTGACTCAGCCATTTCATGCCTAAGTTATGGCCCAAGAGAAATAAAACATATGCCCACAAAGATCTTATACAGAAATGTTTGTACTTACTATAGTCATGATTTCCTCAAACTGGAAACAACTCAACTATCCATTAACACAAGAATGGATTACATTGTGGCATAGTCATAGAATTGAATACAGATTATAAATAACAGATATTGAATGGATACACTCAATCACAGATGAAACTCAAAAATACAATTTTGAGTGAAAGATGTCAGGCAAAAAGAAGCCATACATGGTGTTATTTATATGGAATTCAGGAACAGGCAAAACTCAGCTATGGTAACAAAAATCAGAACACTGATTGTATGGCAGGTGGCTATTGCCCAATTGGGGCAGGGTCTTCTGAGGTAATAGAAATATTATATATTGCCGAAACCGGTTTGGCTCAGTGATAGAGCATTGGTCTGCGGACTGAAAGGTCCCAGGTTTGATTCCGGTCAAGGGCATGTACATTGGTTGCGGGCACATCCCCGCTGGGGGATGTGCAGGAGGCAGCTGGTCAATGTTTCTCTCTCATCGACATTTCTGGCTCTCTATCTCTCTCCCTTCCTCTCTATAAAATATCAATAAAATATATTAAAAACAAAGAAATATTATATATCTTGACTGTTATGTGGATTAACAGGATGCGATTCTTACACTTCAGATCTATGAACCTCGCTAAATACATGTACATTTTACCTCACTAAAGTAGGAAGAGGCAGTGAAGATGGAGAGAGTGAGAATGTAGAGGGAAAATAAAAAGACAAATTATACTTTACTTGCGAGCATGCATGCACACAGACACAGACGATGTAAATGTGTGCAAGACTGTCCATTGTGGCCTGGGCCAGTGCTGCACCGAGCACCAGGCACTTGAGACCCCTTTCAATACATATCTTCAACTCTCATTTTAAGGACGGTCTCCCCTTTGTTCACTTTATCTCCTTTGGGCTTTATTACGAAAATACCCACACACGTTTGAAAAGAGAAGGAACAGAAAAACACTAATTCTGAATTTCACACTCATCAGAATCCAAGACAGATTGTTCCTGGTTGACATGTTCAGGTTTCATTTCCTGCCACGATTCGTGTAGGGAAAGAAAACTAGAAAGGAAATGGCTCTCAGCTTCTCCATGGCCTCCCAAATCTGGCCACTTTGATTTAATCTAGCTGAAAAATATTTTGAGCATAAATAAGAACTACTATTTTTTATTACAAGACAGCTCTTTAATAGACTTGATATCACCTTCCTACTAAGACTGACCAAGTGATAGTCTCAACAATGGCATCTCGCTTCATTACTAAAGTACTGACCACATTAAAATGTAACCACATGGAAATGAATTTCCCCCCCTTTCACATCTCTTTGCTTGGTTTCCATGGAAAAGGGCTAATTACCTTTTTAATAGCCCTAATTGATGGGCTTACAGATCATATCTTTCAGGCCCCACTTGTGTGTGGTGAGGATGGGGGTGGGTCAGCCCTCCTTTCTCTTGACCCCTCAGCTCCCTCTCTTCCCCATTGGAGGAAGGGTCGCTGGCTCCTGAAAGGACCCTGCCTTGTGTCTCTCTGTTTGCAAGACTACCTGCAGCCCATTGTGGGCTGACCAGGAAGCCTCTCTTTGTCTTGGCCAATTGACACAGCTGCACACTCAGTAAATAGACTCAGATGTTGAGCTTTTGTTTGAAGGATCTTTTCAGATTAATGCAGAGAGAATTAGTTTTTAAAACTTAAGCTGGAGCCAGGATGGGTAGAATGGAGACGTGAGCCATTGAATTCACGTCCACAAAATGAGACCAACTGTCTTACAAGGGTGTTTGTCCCCTGTTCCTTTTGGAGGTACCATTAAGGGGAGAAGGGCTTCCACTCGGGCCCATTGTGAGAAGAAGATCTGGCTAGTGATTACCCTGGCTTCAGCTTCATTCTCCAAGGGGAGAGAGCCCCACCCTTTCTAAGCCGATGCAATTACTACAAAATATTTGTCTATAATTTAGGTTTTTCTTATTTCCAGATCACAAGACGTTCTGGAAAAAGGTACAAGAAGACCCACAGTTTACAGCAACGACAATTTTAACAAACCGGCGGGCAAGGCAACAGTCTGCAGTCTGTGCTGACTAGCATCTCCAGGCTTCCTCGTTTACACCCACCCAAGCCAACCCTCGTTCACGGGCTCATTTGGCACCATTCCCTTGTGGGGTGCAGGTACAGGCCATAACTCCCAACTGATGGCTGGTCGCTGGAGGGTGGGACCAAACCTGGAGCGTGCCATTTTACTTAACACAGGGTGACATTTTAGTCACATTTTTGTGATTGGAAAATCGCTATGGTGCTTTATGCCCCCCATGAGACGTACAGATTCATTTTTTTTTCAAGCTACACATGGGGGATGATGGCTCCTCTCTGCCAATAGCACTAAGGACTTAGGGAGGCGGTGTGATGTTGTGGAAAGAAGGCTGGCTTTGACTCAGACAGATCTACATTCAAATTCTGCCTCTTCGACTCACCCGCTGGGAGAGCTTAGGCAAGTCACTGCTCTGAGCACACACCTCCTGACTACGACATTAAACCGACATTTGTCTCTCGGTTTTGTTGGAGATTAGAAGTTCTCTCATACAGATGTGAAAGTGAGAAGCACATTTCCTAGAGTATGTAGACTCCCCAACAAGTTAGCTCTTCCTCTCCAGGTCTCTGCTATCCAATTTTTTTTTCTTTTACAGAATTAAAAAGATACCAAAAGGAAAAAGCACTAAGGGAGTTACAAAGATGCACACATGAAACAATGTCCCTTCACTGTACTTAGTATTCAATAAAAGCTAAAGAATGGCTGTTGGCTGAAACTGGTTTGGCTCAGTGGTAGTGCGTCGGTCTGCGGACTGAAAGGTCCCAGGTCAAAGGCATGTACATTGGTTGTGGGCACATCCCCAGAAGTGGGTGTGCAAGAGGCAGCTGGTTGATGTTTCTTTCTCATCGACATTTCTAGCTCTTTATCTCTCTACCTCCCTCTCTGTAAAATATCAATAAAATATATATATATATTTAAAAAAAGAATGGCTGTTGGCAAGCACTCCCAACTCTAACCTTGTCAAACCCTCCCTCCCTTCCTCCATCTCCAATGTCTGAGTGACAGTCACCAGGCCACGGCATGGGCACATCCAAACCGCCACCACCCCTCCCATGTGTACTCACTAAAGCTCAGAAAGAACGCCTGACCTAGCAAAAGAGGAATCAGGTGCAGAGAGCCATCCCAGAGGAACACATCAGCATTCCAAACAAGCGATGATGTCGTAAATGCAGTGTACACGAGGTGGTATGTGACATATTTCCCCAAGGAAAACTGCCCCGCTGACTCCAGGCTATGCAATTTAAAGAAAAATGCGTGTTCCCCTTTATGTTATAGAGACACTAACCAATCTGGATTCCCTATCACGTGTTTAGTACAAAGCACCTTGTGCTGAAGAGTCAGGACACAGGGCCAGCTTGCCCAGCTCGCTATGTGCGCATGGCCCTGAAAAATTGGAGAGGGATAGACTCTCTACCAGGGGTGGGCAAACTTTTTGACTCAAGGGTCACAATGGGTTCTTAAACTGGACTGGAGGGCTGGAACAAAAGCAACCTGACCATGCTGGCACTCTCATCTTGGGCTGCTGATGAAGGAGCGGAGGGAAGAGCAAGAGAACCCTCTGCTCTTTTGGCTTGTCGGGCTGGATAGAACAGCTGAATGGGCCAGATCCAGCCTGTGGGCCGTAGTTTGCCCATGGCTGCTCTATACCCTTAACAGCCCTTCCCGAGCCAAGCAGCCAGGACTCTGATGTCCCTGCAGCTTCCTAAAAGGAAGGATGCGGGAGCAGAGAATGTGGATTTGGAACCAGCTCCAACAACCAGGAAAAATGCTGGCTGCATTTTGGAAACTTAGATCAACCCCAGGTTAGGCCAGATTTCAAGTTTTAACCAGTAGGCTCCTTAGACTCTAAGAAATTAACACTGGAAAATAAGTCTGTGCTTTGGGAAATAATAAGAGAAATTTTGGCTGATTGAGTTTCAAATTCCAAAATATATCCCAGACTATACTTTAGTGTTACTTTCTTTTGTGAGATAAAAAATAAAGTAAAAGAACTTTTTGCTTTAATAGGTCTATCACAGAGGGAAGACCTCAGAAGAGGGAATCTTGTTGGACTTTGGGCTAATCCCCAAACCTCTCTGAGCCTCAGTTCCCTTCTCTGTGACGTGGGGATGGAATTCCTCTCTGAGGACACTTCTCATGCCACAAGAGGAAGGATCCCACAAGAAGCAGGGGATGGTTCGATGCTGCAGCGTTTCTGGCCCGTTAGAAACCCCTCTCTAGGACAGGTCCATGTTCCTGGGATGGGCCATACCCATCCAGTTGGACACTGAACAGTTGACCTTGGAGGTGTTGGCACTTTCCATCAGGTTCATGCCAAGCGTGTGAGTACCAGGAACTTGGGAGTTAGAAGTGCAGAGAGAAGAAGGGGGTTATAATAGAAAGTATTTGAGAACATGGAAACACAGTGGACCGAAGACACGAACATCTTGGTGACCTAAAAAGGATCAATAGTTCTAAGCTCGTACCAGGAGATGCAAAGGGAGACTGGACCACCGCACCTGCCATCGGCCATGTTCTTAACCTCGGGTTTAAACAAGACAATGAAGAACACCAGGCTGTAACCAATGGACACAGACAACAGGGGGTGAGGGCATGAGTAGGATGAGGACACATATGTAACACCTTAATAAAGAAATTTAAAACATAAAAAGAACAACAAAAAATAAAAACAAAAGGGGGAAAAACATAAACTTTAATGCTGTGTAAATTCCACCTTATCAACATCCAATCATTCATTTGATAATTCCTTTTTTTGGTTGGACATTTTGGAGATATATATTAGACAGGTAAGCATTATATTTAAATATAAAACTAGCTACAAATTTAAGCATATGCGAATCTATAAATAAACCATACTAAAGGCTATAGTAGTAGCTTATTTATTACTGCAAAAAAGAACAAGAGCACCAGGCTGAATCAGGAGCCCCAGTACTGATTCTTCCACTTTCAGCAGCGCATCTTCATCTATAAGGAAAGAGGGGGGAGCAGATTATTCCTAAGGGCCCATCTATCTCTGATGAGCGGAATGGCTCCAGAAACCAGCTTGGTATTTACTCTCCTCATGTGATTCTCCCGAGAAGTGATTTCAGAAACAAAGAATGATGACATCAGAGCCTTTGGTTTGGAGGCTGTGGGCCTTCAAGCTGAGTTTCTCAGCCTCATTCAACTGGCCTTGCCCCAGATTCCTGCTTGGCTCAATCTGCCTAGAGGTAAGCAAATATATTTTTTAAATATATTTAAATATATTTTATTGATTTTTTTACAGAGAGGAAGAGAGAGGGACAGAGAGTTAGAAACATCAATGAGAGAGAATCATTGATCAGCTGCCTCTTGTACACCCCCTACTGAGGATGTGCCCACAACCAAGATACATGCCCTTAACCGGAATCCAACCTGGGACCTTTCAGTCCGCAGGCCGACACTCTATCCACTGAGCCAAACCGGTTTCGGCAGCAAAAGTGGCTTTAAGCAGGAGTCCATGGATTAGCACCAGACACGGCTACCTGAGTGCTTCCTCTGCTCAAGGGAAGGCTCCACGGAGGGTCTAGAAGAGTTGAGTCTTACGGGGTGAGCGGGAAAGGCCTAGCATTCTAGGCAAAGCCAGCCCCACAATTCAGGGTGTTGTTCATTAAGAACACAATGGCTTAAGACCCAGAGATATTGTCTTTGTGCTCGTACACAGGATGGGTAGAACAGCTATCCACCCATCATTCTAAATTTTGAGCTAGACTGAGGCGCTGCCATTTATATATATATATATATATATATATATATATATATATATATATATATATATATTATTGATATTTTACAGAGAGGAAGGGAGAGAGATAGAGAGCTAGAAACGTTGATGAGAGAAAAACATCAACCAGCTGCCTCTTACACCCCCTACTGGGGATGTGCCGGCAACCAATGTACATGCCCTTGACCGGAATCGAACCCAGGACTTTTTAGTCCACAGACCCACGCTCTACCACTGAGCCAAACTGGTTTTGGCAGGCACTGCCATTTTTAACATTTGGCCTCAAGAGTTGCCCAGAGGGTCATCTCCACTCCAGGCAGCCAGACAGAGCAAAAAGCACGGAGGTAGCTCCTGGTCACTCCCCCCACCCATGTCTAATTACAGAGAAAGCTGGAAAATGTCATCTAGATGTGTACCCAGAAAACACACAGCAACATGGATTCCGGGAAACCGCCAGCCACCTCTGCCACAGTCTGTTTCTTCAGGAGAGATCAGAAAGAAAAGTAGCTAAAGACCTAGGCAAGGCAAAGCAAGGAAGTTTCTGGCAGCTGGCAGCAGCCCTCTGAGGGCAGTCAGACACGCAGGTTGACTGCCACCGATTTCATTTTCCTCTGGTGGGATACAGAGGCCTGGGCCCCCACGGAGAAGGGAGCTTCTATAACTTTCCGGGTTATGAAAAGGAGAGCGGCGGAATGTGGCAAGGTCATCCAGCCTCCCAGGGTCAAGTGTGGAAACCCCCTGGCATTGCCCCTGGCTCTTGGTTCCTCCTCCTGCCCTGTTTTCAGCTCCTCTTCCTGGGCAGGTTCCAGTGGCCAGGCTGTCACACGGCCTGACACCTTGGCTCGATGCCCAGCCTGTGGGCCACTCTGGGCTCCAGTTGCTGGTCGGAGCTGATTCAGGAGCCCAGCCCGGCCCCGTGGCTTTGATGAGATTTCATCATCCCGCCCGCGCTCCTTGGCTGGACGCCTGGGATAGCTGCGCTGGAATTGCAGAATTGCCGAGGGCTATCTGCTTTCACAAAGGAGGGGCCCCCCTCTCCCCATAGAGGAGGTGAGGAGGTGAGGCTTGGGGTTCCCCAGTTCGTCCAGCCTCAGGACCAATCCCATCAGCCCTCCCCAACTTTCCCAAGGGGCAGAGACAAGATAAAGGACAGAGAGCACTAACGTGCAGAGCAACTTGTTAATGATTTTACTGCAGGTTAAATGGAATGTCTCAAATAAAGCCACGGGAGACCTTCTTTAACCTTATGGGCTGTAAATATGTATTAACTCAATTACTATCAGCAATTAAGGCCTGGTTTGGGAACAGTGGCCTGAGACAAAAAAGACATTATCGTCCTGCAGGAATGAATGCAGAATAAAAGGAATTTATTCCACCTTAGCTAATGAGCAGCTGTATAGGGATGGAAATGAAGGGCCGTTGCTTTTGACCGCTCAGTTCAGGCAGGGAGAGGAGAAAAGGTTCGCCTCTACACACGAAGCTCTCAGAAGCACATTAGGGACATTGTTACAATGCAAATGAGGAAGACCGTTGTGTTTGGGTGGTTTATGGGTTTAGTAAAAGGAGTAACATTTCAATTAGTGGGGAAGGAATGAGGACCTGCGTCAAAAGGCCTAATTGGCAACTTGGCTTTCCCAGGGGGCTTTGAAGTAGCATCCTAGAGGGACCGTTTTTTTTTCAGAGACGGGTGGAGAATAGCACCACCGCAGGGCCCTGGGCTATGGGTGGGAGAGGGCCGGAGGAAGGTAAAACCATCTCCTAGGCTACTGAAACTTTGCCCCTGGCCTCTTCACTTCACTGGGCTTCTGCCCCAGACCCTTCCCTTTCTAAAGCAGCCAGTCTCTCTGCAACACCTCGCCTTTAAGGCCCGCAGCCTAACCTCACCAGTGTGGAATTCCTTTTTCCTCTCAAGAGTCCCTTTGCCGGGTCTCTAAGGCCAGCCCTGCAGGCTGGGGAATTCAACTCCTAATTGCCCGTGAGTTATGGGGGGAGGGGGGGGCGCAATATTGCCTACAAATGTGTATTTTCTGTGTGTGTGTGTGTGTGTGTGTGTGTGTGTGTGTGTTCAAGAGGGGTCTCAAGACTGAAGAGGCAAGAATGACCTGACCTTAAGGCAAGGGCTTGAACAGGGGTCTTTCAGGGTAGACCCTCTCAGAGCTTGCAAATCGCCAAAGCCCTGCAGCCTTGCATTCTCCTGGGGTGGTCTCTCTGTGCTGTTGCGTCCACGTGAGGGCTTCAGTGTAGCCCACACTCAGGACTCGCTCAAATCTTCATGCATTTTTACTGCTTTGAGGTTTTAATTCTCAGTCCAGTCATTCACAGAAGATGGTGAATTTATTTATTTATTTTTACCATGGAAGAACTCTCCAAAGGAAATATTACAGATAGCATGCCAAGATAATTGTTTGAAATGAAGTTTGGAAAAGGAAAAAAAAAAAAACTTAACTAACCCTGTGCTTTAGTTGAAAGATAGCAATCTCACCAGGGGTTTGGAGAGCCATCTCAGGGGTGAGCTGGTCTCTGAGCTTGCGGGGAGGGGGAGCAGCATGAAGAATTCCAAGTGACCCCACAACTCCCTTGGTTCTCTCGATGTTGACTTTGGGGAGGACAGCTCAGTCCCCTGGCCATGTGAGTAGCTGCGAATGCAGTCTGGGTTTTGCGTGAGGTCTTACCAAAGAACCCAGAAGGAGAGGACACAATAACCCTCCATTTGAAGCAATCAGTCCCAAACACACAGGCCCCTGAGCCAGGCCTTCTCCCTCTGTCCTCTCCTCTCCCGTGGGTGGCTTCTCCGGGAACACTGGCTCATATCTCTGGAGCCTGTGGTTTGGGGATTGCCATTAGCCAATGACAACAGGGCTGCGAGCGTTTCCTTAAATGGGAACTGGACCCACCCTGTGAGTAATGCTCATGCCTCCGTAGGTCTTAGCATTGACCAGCTATTTTACAAGTGACCCTCTTCCCTCCGCCCTGCTTGCCCATGTAGAATGGCCACTGCCCTCCCAGTTCCTCTGCTGCCTCCTCAGAATCGGAAGAGAAGACAAATACATTGACATGCACCCTGCACGTTTCTGCATCCTGGACAGGATGGACCATCAAGCAACCATTGTAATAGGTCCAATCCCATGCAGCTGTGTGAAGTGAGAGCCAGGGACTTAGAACACCGACGTCAACTCTGACGTCAACTACTGATGCCAGTGGGCAGGAGATTCTGCACCAGTAATCTAGTCATTCGGTGACATGGGGTAGTTCAGTCTCTACAAGGCATCACTGACTTCTTGCTTTGGGACAGTACAGATTCCATTTTAACTGCTGGGAAGGAACTTATTACTATCCTAACCAATATATGCAAGACGAACTGAGGCCCAGAAGGGAAGAGACCTACCCAGTACCCACAGGGAGTAAAGGGCAGAGCTGAGACCTACACCCAGGTTGTGGGACTGGGGCCCAGTGCCTCCCTACTAACAATGCCAGGTTCAGCTCTCACTACTTAGTGGGTTTCTGCCTTGGCTGGTGTGGAAATCAGTTTGTGAAACCCCGCAAAGGAAGAGAGGCCAAAGGAAGCACAGAAGCATTTGCCATAGTCTTCCTGTAATGAATAATCACGACATTATTATACTCTCTTGCTTTAGTGAAGGAGCATTTTGCATACTTTCTGCTTGTTTCTTCAAACCCCTTTATTATAATCAAGGCTGCTTCAGTGGTACTTCAGCTAATGTTCAGGAGAAAATGCTCATGTAAGACCATTCATTTCAAAATGCAGTTTCCAGTGTCTAAAATATTTCCTTCTTCAAGCTCATAGAGCCTGTAAGGGCAAAGGCAGGATCTACACTGAGTGGCCAGATTATTATGATCTCTGAATGCATAATAATCTGACCACTCAGTGTATATCCTATATAATAAAAGGCTAATATGCAAATTGTCCCTTTGAGCAAGAGTTCAACCAGTAGGCAGGTTGGCCAACTGCCCATGTTCCTTCCCCCTGACCAGGCTGGCAGGACCCCACCCATGCATGAATTCATGCACCTATCTAATAAAAGAATGATATGCAAATTGGTCATACCTCTGCTATACCCACAAGCCATGCCTACCAGCCAATCAGGAGCATGTATTCAAATTAACTAACCAAGATGGCTGCAGCCTCAGAGAGATCAGGAGGCTTGTGTTTCCCTGGTGATGGAGGAAGCCAAGCTTTCCACCTGCCCTGGCCAGCCCAGGCCTCTGCTCAAGGCTGCAAAGTTTCAATTATAGAAGATAAATAAATCCCAGATAGCAGGGCTTCTGCTTGAGTTTCCGGGGGTGGGAAGTGGGGGGGGGGCTGAAAAACACCACAGGCCCCTCACTGAGGTTGCCCCATACCCCAAGGGAACCCCCACCCTGATCCCGGACACACTTCAGGGCAAACCAGCTGGCCCCCACCCATGCACCAGGCATCTATCCTATCTAATCCTATCTAATAAAAGAATAATGTGCAAATTGACCATCACTCTAACACACAAGATGGCTGCCCCCATGTGGTCAAAGATGACTGCCCCCATGTGGACACAAGATTGCTACCACAAGATGGCCAGCAGAAGAGGGCAGTTGGGAGGGACCAGGACTGCAAGGGAAGGCAGTTGGGGGAGATCAAGCCTGAAAGGGAGGGCAGTTAGAGGTGACCAAGCCAGTAGAGGAAGAAAGTTGGGGGCGGCCAGGTCTTCAGGAAAGGGCAGTTGAGGAGGATCCAGGCCTGCAGGGGAGAGCATTTGGTAGGACCAGGCCTGCAGCCTGCAGGAGAGGGAAGTTAGGGATGACTAGGCCTGCAGGGGAGGGCAGTTAGGGGCAAACAGGCTGGCAGGCTGGCAGGGGAGTGGTTAGGAGTGATCAGGCTGGCAGGCAGAAGCATTTAGGGGCAATCAGGAAGGCAGGCAGGTGAGCAGTTGGGAGCCAGTAGTCCTGGGTTATGAGAGGGATTTCCAACTGCCCGGTTAAGGCCCAATCCTACCAGGGTGCAAGCTGGGCTGAGGGACATACATCCCCATGTACGAATTTTGTGCACTGGTCCTCTAGTACACACACACACCCATACACACACACACACACACACACACACACACACACACACTGAGTGGCCAGATTATTATTATCAGAGATAATAATAATTTCTATAAAGAGGAAATGGGTCCATGAGAGGTGAGATAACTCGCCCAAAGCCACATTCCTCACAAGGGGCTCATGCAGATCTAGAACCCTAGCCTCCAGGGGGAAGAACCTGGCTCAGTCAGTGCCTCAGAACTTACTCCTCCCTTTGGGGACCAATAAAATCAATGTTCCTTTGAAACATGAGAGTTTGGATCGCTGACCACAAGGACTACTTGTTCCCACCTCCTCTTCCCCCCTCCTCCTGGGATGTAGGAGTTGAAGAATATTCTGAGTCAACACCCCTAAGCTGACCCTCCTCACCCAGAACCCAGGGCACCATCAGGGCCTGGCCCATGGCAGGCACTAGGCCACAGCTCTGGAATGGAAGAGCAGAACCTTCAGCCTCCTGCTTTAAAGGAACAGAACATGAGAAACACATCTGTCAAGCTGGGGTTTTAGAGAGGAGATAAAATCTCTTCAGTGTTGATGCTTGGGAGTTTCTCCTGGAACATGTGAGGAAAGAAGTGGACAGCGAAAGGTGGAAAAGATGAGCTAATATGGACTGTTCACTCCCCAGACTAGAGTCTGGCTGATAAAGTAGATAACAGAAAATATTTCAGAGAAGACACACTCATCAAATAAGCCCCCAAAAGACTAAGGAAGAATTACTTCCATGTCCATGTCTCCAAAACAAAAATACAAGAGATATAAAATGTGTGCTGCTTACAGCCAACATAGAATGCATGCCCTGCATGAACTCATCTCAAAACCTCCAGCTACACACACACACACACACACACACACACACACACAAATTTAAAGGGAGTAATGAGTTCTTCTTGGAACAATTCTGCCTTCGTGTCAAGCCTACCAAGCTCAAATAGACTTAAAAACCTTCTGTTGGAAAATTGTGTGTGTGTCCACACTATGTGTAAAAACTTGTATCTTAGTTTAATCTCTCATCTGGAAAATGACTTCAAAACTGGCCCCCCTGCCCTGGGTCTTGAACCAACCTCCCCCTGCTGTCTATGTTGCTGTCTGACCATTCCCCTCTTTGGACAGGAGCCCACCCAGGCTCCCCGTCACCACAGGATAAAGCCCACCTCGCAGACACAAAGTCTTCGCCTCCATCTCCAATCTCAGTGCTCATTGTTTCCTCCCTCAAGTTTATTATGCTCCAGCAACATGGGACTCTTCATGGTTTCCTGCCCAGACCATGTGTCCTCTCCATGAATTTGCCCTCCAGAAAGCCCTCCTAACACATAACATGTCCTACCTTCCCCTCACTCTCCCATTGCACCCAGGGCACATCTGTATGTAGCGCTTAGAATGATATTTATGTCAGCTACTATTCTCTCTCTCTCTCTCTCTTTTTTTCTATTAAGGGATAGCATACACGCCCAAATCTTAAGTATGCGAAGAATTGAACACTTATAAATTTTATCCAACACCCGGAACAAGACCCAGACATACTGTTGAGGTCAGAGGCTGAGTTTTATTCACTTTGTAACCTTAGCACCATGTGCAGTGGCTGGCCTGCAGCATGTGCTTAACAAATGGTTATTGAATGAATCAATGAATGGTTATCACCCCTGTCTCTTTCTCTCTGTTTGACCCACTTACCTTTTCTACCAAATCCCACTTTACCTGAGTTGCCTAATGAACAATTCCTGATTTCTTCCTTAGCCTGAATTCTGAGTGATGAGGGTTGTGAAGAAATGTTGGTGGTTGGGAGTAGAGAGATGGGGAGCAGCTTGACTCCTGAGCACCAAATCTGAATATACAACTGTGAGATCCAAGGCCTGACTTAAACTTATCATCGCAGCTGCCAAAGCAAGTCACAGCCCTTACATCCATGAAAACAAATGAAGAAGTCACTAGAGAATACCGTGTTTCCCCGAAAATGAGACATCCTCCGAAAATAAGACCTACTTACAGGTTTCCTTCTGAGTGAAATATAAGGCATCCCCTGAAAATAAGGCCCCCAGGCTCTGTCTCAGAATGAAAATTAATTTACCATAAACTGGTCGCTAGGGCCGCCCCAACTGGCGTCTAGCAACCAGTGACCTTACGGGGAGTCCTGACATCACTGCTGTGTGAATGGAGAGAAATCAGCGTGGAAACTTTGTGAAACCTAAACTGCAGAAGTTGTGACTTGGGTAAAGAATTCATGGGAGAAAATCACTGACAGTTGCATTGCAAATGCACTACAAGCAAGCTACCTTGACAAGAAGTACTCATTTCAAGACAGTGCTATTGCTAAATATGAGAGATTTGATCCAGTGATTCTGAAAGAAATGGAGTCACAAGAAATTCACCAGGAAATTCAGGAATTGGATTGTTATAATGATGTTCCAGAAGACGATGACATGATTGTCATTGAATAAATGAGTAAATTCTTGATACTGTAGGATTCACAGTTTGTCTGGTTTGTGTTGACAACTACTGGTACCGTACTACTGTACCGTATACAGGTAATAAATTTCCTTTATTTTCATTTAACAATAAATGTGTACCGTATTCTTCTTCATGGAAAAATAAGACATCCCCTGAAAATAAGACCTAGCGCATCTTTGGGAGCAAAAATTAATATAAGATACTGTCTTATTTTCGGGAAAACTGGGTAGCAGTTTCAGCCTCTGCATTAGATCTAAGAAGAAAAAAGTGTTTTGTTTTGTTTTGTTTTTTTACCCTGAGCTTCTGGTGCCAGGCATCAACATCACCTTAAGACACTATCCCTGAGAAGGCAAGAGCCTATTCTCCCTATACCCATGGAGACAATCGTAGGATGTGTACCATAGACTAGATGCTTCCTATATACTACTGTTCCTGTCCACACACTTCTCTGTAAAGTCCACAATGGGAGGAAATAAACCTACCACTTATTTAACTCTTATTATGTGCCAGGCACCGTGCTAAGTGACCATGTACATATATTACCACATCTATTCTTCACAGCTACTCTTTCCAATGGGTGATACGATCCCCATAGAACAGATGAGAAAACGGAGCAGCTAATGCTGGGATTTGAACCTCCATCTTTGATTCCAAAGCTTGTGATGATAACCACGATGCAGTAGTGCCGGGACTAGCTCTGCTTCCTTGTGTCCCTACTACTGATGACAACATCAACGGTGCCGAGCTTGAGAAGCCCTGATCTAGACGACTTCCCCAAAGAACCTAGAAAGCTGGGAACTCCAGATGGACTGGATCCATGTCCAGCTGGGTGAGAGCTCACTCCACATTCTCAGTCTCACTGCCGGGAACCCAGGTTCACTGTTACCCAGGGCTGCAGCCAGAATTCTGGTGGTGGATTTTCTCCTGAGAAGTTAAGAGTTCCTCACTTATGTTCACCCAAGGCTTTATTTTGAAAGAAAAAAAAAAGTATTTTGGGGAGGTTCACAGCACACAAGGACTGAAGCGTTAAAAACAACCACTGCTGCCGAAACCTGTTTGGCTCAGTGGTAGAGCGTCGGTCTGCGGACTGAAAGGTCCCAGGTTCAATTCCGGGCAAGGGCATGTACCTTGGTTGCGGGCACATCCCAGGTAGGGGGTGTGCAAGAGGCAGCTGGTCGATGTTTCTCTCTCATCGATGTTTCTAGCTCCATATCTCTCTCCCTTCCTCTCTGTAAAAAAAAAAAAAATCAATAAAATATATTTTAAAACAACAACAACAACCACTGCTTCAAGTGAGCAGCTAAGGGAGAACAGTCCTTCTGAAATAGAGCAGAACCTCCCCCCAAGAGATCAGCTGGGATGTCCTCAGCAGAAAGCTCAACATCAGAGAAAGCATCCCTCTACTTGCCATAAATGACTGCTCCCTGCACAGGGGCCCTTCGTCCTGGGATCTACCCAACACCTGGACAGCCCAGGAAAGGACATCCTGGCCCCTTCAGATCAATGACCACGCCAGGGAGCCCGGCTAGTGCTCACCAATATCTGGCTTACTCCCTGGCTTGAGAACAGACACAAAGCCACCCTGTTCCTGAGCCCAGACCTCTAATGAGCCCCTCCCACTCCCCAGCGCTCAGACGCCCCCCTGTTTACATTCTACTCACCAGCCAGACCTAATCCCAGGGCTCCGGATCTGCACTTAATCCTGTTTCTGTATATCCTCTAGATCAATACATGTTAATAATAGTCATCACTGTGGTGAGAACCATGTTTGAGGAATTCTGAGCCCTTCAGGTTTGGTGCCAACAGGAGAAAATATGGAAAAGGAAACCCAAACATTTACAAACATTCCAGAATGTTTAGTTCAGGCTGCCCTGTGTAAATAAGAGAGAGAGCCCAGGAGATACTATTTTTTTTTTTCTTCTGGGACGGGCTTATTTTGTCCCAAGTAAAAATCAGCTTTAAAAAAAAATGCAAGTCACCAGTCCCTGCCTCTCTCTTGCTTCTCGGACCCTAAGATCTTTTTCATGCCGTTTGCTTCAACACTATTGTATTTCTTCTGTGCTTTGAAACTGAGCCTTCCTCTTTGATGGATATTAGCAAAACGTGCTTTCGTGTCTCCCTAATGAACTTTCACTTGAAAAAGACCCCAAGCGAGGAAGATGCTGGAAGTGTAATGGTATTTTGTTTAAAGCAAAGAGAGACCCTCTCTTCTGGTTTCCCCCTCTCTGGTCCACCCCCAGAGGAGCAATCAGCCAAGAATCACAGATGGGATCGTTTACAGTTTTACTTTCAAGCTCCCCAGCCCTTTCAGATTGTGTTTACTCCGTCAAAGCCTCCAGACCAGCCAGGGTGGGCCTCCCGACAGCCCTATCTTGCTGGTTCTCAGATACTCTGATTGAGAGTGAGCCCTTGCTGATCTGTCGGAGACTGATTGATGGAGAGGCTTCTTTGTGATGCTCATGGTAAGCGTGAGGAGAGAGGAGTTCAGACGTGGAGGTTATATTCTTTTGGGGAATCATCAGCCCCTGCCTGGAGGAACCAGGACAGAAGGCCTTTAAGAGCCACTGGCTACACAAAAGCAAAACCCACCCAAAATGGAAGACAGGTCAGCGCCACAGTGAAAAACCCCTTTAGTGGGTATGTTATTATTATTATTATGTTTAACAATTGAAAATATCTTGTGGGGAACAGTTTTCTAAACTCTAAATGACATTCATTTTCAAAGCAAAACTAAGTATAGAAGACATAAATGAGCAAGGAAACTCAAAGCAGTAGATGTGCCTATGTTGATTTTTTCATTGTTGTTCTTCCTCCAATGGGTGTTACTGTAGGGAGAGATGGGCTATAATACTAGCAATTAGTATTTTCATGAACAAAGTGGTGTGAAGCTAGATAATTTAGCATAGATCAAATGCAAATTTTTTAGTTCTTAATTTTTTAATTTAGTAATTTGAGAGGGAGAGAGATTTGTTATTCCACTTATTTATGGATTCATGAATTGATTCTTATATGTGCCCTGACTGGGGGTCCAACCCACAACCTCGGAGTATCAGGACCCAAATACAATATTTGAGAGCACCAACTTCTCACTGTGGCCTGGTAGGGAAAAGGGGGGGGGGGGGAGATTGAACACAAGAGCATTATGTTCTTCTCCTTGCTTATTAACTTGCTATTGTGAAGGGTTGAACAAGTATCTGCCTTTCAGCTCTCTGCTTCTTCGCCGATCAAATGGGGACATCTAGGCTCTGTCTTTCACAGGTTTGTTCTGGGCATCTAACAAGGCCATGAAGGTGACAGCGCCATGGGATCCCTAATCCAGGACTGGTTGTCACCACTCACCTTGGGTGTGAGGACTTTAGAAGCAGAAATCCCCCTTTGGTTAATGTCAACAACAAGTCATCATTTACAAATCCCCAGCTCTGCGGTTCAGGACTTCTCTCCCCTGTACTTTTGCTCATGTTCTTGGCTCAGCCCGGAATGTCCACCTCCATTTTCCTCTTCTGTGCTTCCCAAATCCACTCCTCCCTCAAGGCTCAAGTGTTAGCTCCTCCATAAGCCTTCCCTGTTTGTCCTGTCCCCAGTTAAAACAGAACCACGCCGCTCTCAGTTCCTGAAGCACTTGTAACTTTCAACTGTTGTTATCTTTCGGTCATGTCTGTTCACAATCTAACCTCTCCTACCATTTTCCTCAAACATGGGGCTCTGTCCGCTATTTATCTGTACAGAGTCCAGCCTTGCACCCAGTAGGCACTCTCATTTTTTCAAGGGATGAGAACTGCTAGAGCCACATTCTCTACCCCAAAAAAGTTTTAAAGCAGCTTTGCACAGCATTGTGCTCACTGAAATCATACATTCCAGACCTGTGTTCTCACTTCGTAGTCACCACAGAATCATGCAAAGGGAGGGCCTAGTTCCAATCGCATGCATTTTAGTTGACTGGACGATGCAAAGCAAGGCTTGCCTGTGCACCTAAGCAATCCACCTATAACATAAACGTACCCCCATCTAATCATTTGGGGGAAAACACCGTCAAGCTGTGTGCATTGAGGGCAGCCAGCCACATATATTAAATACAGAACTCGTGCAGCATCTCCTAAATCAGTTTTCCTGGCAGAAACAGCAATGGGGCTTTGGTGACTGAGGGACCACATTGTTTCCATTTCAGAACCGTTAGAGTACCTTATGGCTGTTTATGGAAGTCATTGCCAGGCACAAAAGCCAATCTAAAACGTGAGGCTTAGATGCTGAAATATGGTCATTGCTGGAATATTTTAGTAGCTTCAGGGACAATGAGACCTTGATAATCTGTATGGTCCCAGAATTGCCTTAAAAATCCCCCCCAAAACTGCATAAACATCAGCCTTCTCGGTGGCCTCCTGCTTTCCACGCTGAACACTGTGACTGGCACAGAGAGACTGGCAAGACAACCCATTTTTAAGTCACTCAAGAGCCAGGAGGCTGACTGCTTAGCAAATCTATTTCCAAAGCTAAACATGCTGAGTTTATGTACTCTGCAAAAGAAAGGGATGCAGAAAAGTAGTAAGAGGTAATGGAAGATGATGATAAACACGGGTTTCAGCCACTCTCACGGGTGCCGGGCTGTCTGATAATGCTGAGGCGTGACCAGAGGGCGGAGCCTGAGACCCACAGTGAGCCCTCAACGCCGTGCTCCCGATTCAGCTGCTGAGCTCCAGGCGGCTTCAGAGAAGTGGCTGCGCTGGCATTGGTTCCCGGCACCTTCCCCAGGGGTCAAGACGGAATGGACCGAGTGTGAGCTCTGGGCCTGCACACCAGCTCACTTTCCAAGCAGGGGCCCTTGGCTAACCTCTCTGAGAGCTATTCTTGTCAAGTGGGAAGCCCATCGTGTGCAGGGGCGCCCATAGCCGCCCCTATGATGCTGGCAGTCTTTAAGGAGAGCATACCCTCTCCTCAGTTTCACGTCTTCACCTGTAAAATGGGAATCGCACCCCTTTGCCATTTGCAGGGTTACTGTGCAGATTGAATGAGGCTATAATATGAAAACACTTCTGTAAAAATCCAAGTAACAAAAGGGATTCTTAACACCACTGTAAGTGGGTATTTGGTAACCAATCCCACTCTCTCACTTCTGAGTAGAGACAAGCAGTTAGACAGCCATGAAAGGAATCACAGGACTGTAATTGGTGGAAGTCCTAACCCCCCCTGTCACTCCCCTCCGTTACCGGGGAATGTGACCTTATTTGGAAGTAAGATCTTTGCAGATGTAATGAAGTTCAGGATATCTTCTTGTAAGGACTCTAGTCATTGGACTAGAGCACACATCCCCCCCTTCAACCTAGCACCACCTCATTTAACTTAGGGTGAATCTTAGCCCAGCTTGACTGGTGTCCTTATAAGAAGAGGAGAGCTCCATGTGCGGACAGAGGCAGAGGTGGGGGGATGCAGGGGCAAGCCAAGGAATGCCGGCCACCCGCAGAAGCTAGGACCAGGCAAGGTCTACCCAGAGTATCCGAGGCAACATGGCCCCGCTGACACCTTGGTTTCAACCTTCCCGCCTCCAGAACTGCGAGAATCGGTTCCTGTTGTTTCAGTCTCACAGCCCGCGGTACTTTGTGTGGCAGCCGCGGGAAACTGAGGCCGACTTCTCTGCTCCTCCTCCCTGCTCGGCTCCTCTTCCCTAAGACGTTTAACCTGTAAGGCCCCTTCCAACTCCAGAATGAAGCTTTACCTGTAATAGGATTTTTGCTTCTATGTTTTATAAAGTCTTATCACTGTTCCTGCAGCTTATAATCCATCTTTGGCATTGCTGCTTCTGGAACCATCTTAAGGAAGAGGTCTGTCCAGTCCTCCTGGGAAGTAAATATTCTCAGATCAGGTGAAAAGGAAGCTGGAGAGGAAGCGGGATTCTGTAGAAGGGGGCGGCTATGACCACTCAAGAACACCATGGCACACTTCTGAAGGGCCTGCCATGAATTTGCCGTGGCCCGTCTCCTTTACCCAGACAGAAGGTGGGTCTGCAGCCCTAACTGGCTTGGTTCAGTGGGTAGAGCATTGGCCTTTGGACTGAGGGGTCCCAGGTTCGATTCTGGTCAGGGGTACATGTGGGCTCAATCCCTAGCAGGGGGCATGCAGGAGGCAGCCAATCAAAGATTCTCTTTCATCATTGAGTTTCTGTCTCCCTCTCCCTTCCTCTCTGAAATCTATAAAAATATATATATTTTTTAAAAAGTCAAGAAAGTGGCCGAACCGGTTTGGCCCAGTGGATAGAGCCTCGGTCTGCGGACTGAAAGGTCCCAGGTTCGATTTCTGTCAAGGGCAAGTACCCTGGTTGCAGGCACATCCCCAGTAGGGGGCGTGCAGAAGGCAGCTGGTCGATGTCTCTCTCTCATCGATGTTTCTGACTCTCTGTCCCTCTCCCTTCCTCTCTGTAAAAAATCAATAAAATATATATTTTTTTAAAAAAAAGTCAAGAAAGTGGGTCTGCAGAGCTTTCTCCCAGCTCAGCTCACCAATCATGTGTCCATGCAATGAGCCCTGGACTAGAAGTCAAGGACCACGTGATCCCTTCTGGATTTTTCCCTCTCCCCAGCTCTCCCCGACTTTCCTCATCTGTGAAATGGGCTTCCCGCCTCCACTTCCCACGCTGGGTGGTGGCCACCATGACGGGAGAACGTGAGGTGCTGAGCAAATGGAAAGTGGTGAAATCATTATCACTCTCATCCCCCACCAGCTGTCAACACCCGGGGGTGGGGATCCTCCAAGAGGACCGGGGAAGCTGATCAAAGTGCCCGGCGGTAAAGGGGAGTCAGCCGCAGGGCCTGACCCTCTGGTGTCGGCTGCCCAGGGGGGCGCAGTGGAGATGAGCCCTCCCGGTGGGTCATAAAATGAGGCTACGCAGGGAGGAAGCAGGATGTAGAAAGCCCAGGAGCCTGATCTGTTTCTGAGATCAAACAGAGCAGCATTGTACCGGGGTGTGGAGCTGATGTCAGCGTCTAGAATGCTGGTCGGAATCGCCCTGGTTACGCAGCTGGACCGGAATAAGGCAAGTCTGTATCTGAACTCATTAATTTTTACAACCAACTGAACTGTTCTGCCTTTTTTTTGGGGGGGTGGGGGGTGGGGAGGTGGTGCGGGGGGAGAACAAGGGAAGGAAGGGGAAAGGGAGGGGCCAGTATGTATGGAACAAGGGGCTTCCCACCAGCAGACACTATCTCATTATGCCCCAGCACACCCCGGCTTCCAACCTCAGCCCCCTGGACGGCGAGGCAGAGCCGCTGCAGCCGCGCCTGCCAGCAGCAGAGGGAGAGGCGCGGGCCAATGAAACGTAAGGATAATTAGAGTGGCACAAGCCGCTCCTAGGAGTTCAAGTTATGTCAATGTTTCCATTATATGCCTCACTTTTCGGGGGTTTATAACGGAGCTATAAAAACTCACGCCAGCTGAGAATTTGGCAGGCCAGGTCGCGGCAAAGGAGGGCCTGTTTCTTAATTCAATTCAGCTGCTCCTGACTTGGGAGGGAAGCACGCTGCACACTTGGATGACTCCGAGGGGCTGGTTTCCAGTATTGAGCACTCCTTCGCTCTCTGACCACCCTCCTCCTCTGACTATCATTCCTTTGTGCTATTGCAAAAGAAACAGCTTTCCACAAACGCACCCGAACGCTTCCTGCGCTGAGGATCTGCCGGCACGCTCTCCACGTGCGCCCTGACTCGGCTTTCCTCCATCCCAGGAAACGTGCAAACCCTTTCACCCTGACCTCTGCACAAAAGACCGTCAGAGCCTCTGCAGCTGAGCTGTTGGGTACCCCAGGTATTCCAGACAAACTCAGTATTTGGGGGCAGTCCTTTCACATGGTTGTGACAGGACTTGGCCTGGTGGGTGCGTAATTTATCCCCATCTCAGAGGGGATTTGTTGGCCTCTCAGACAGAGAGGAAGCTGAAGAGGAAGGATTCTATAGAAAGGGGTCGGCTTTGACAAATTAAGAACACCATTTAAAAAAAAAAAAAAAACACACCATGGCACACTTCTGAAGGACTTTCTCCATGTTTTATTCCATCGTCTCGGGTCCAGTCCACGGGCCCAAATCCTGCAGGATCCTGAACAGTCAGTGCCCAGACCACCCCGACCATGAGCTTCTTTGATTCTCCTTCCAGAAGTCCTGTCTCTCACCTTTGGTCTCCCATCAGCTCTTTTCCTATAATTATCAGGGGTTTCCTGTGTATGCATTTCCATTATCTGTGGGTGTTTTATCTCAGTCACTGTATGATGGGCCCCTCTGACACAGTCCTGCTCTTATTAACTCCCGCCTACACTAAGCGCCGGATTTAAATGGACTCTGCTCAGTAAATGTGGGTGGGATTATTACTGAAATAATTAATAATGACAATCGGAAACCAGGCAGCTACAGCAGAGGTATTGGTAAAGCTCAAGCCAGGGACTTGCCAATCCGTTCTTCCTCAGAGAGGGGAGGACAGTATGTCACAGTGTTTCCTTGCCTTCTTACTGATGGTAAACCAAGAAAGTGAGGAGATGGGGGAAGGTGTCAAACTCTCTAACCAGAAAGGAGTAATAAGGTGCAAGCAATAGCGTACGTGTATATATGAACATAACTATATTAACATAGAACAGTAATAAAAATAAGTAAAATCACACATGTACATACAGAACTACATTAGTCTACACAAGCAATAAGATAAGTGTATTTTATCAATATGTACTGGTTTTGCTTTCCATTGTAACCCAACCCAATTCCCAGGCCCTAATCCTATAAAATGCTTTTATAAACTATGGATGAATAACTATAAATGTATGGTAATGAAAGCATTTGTAGCGCATGACACATTTAATAAAACTTTGCCAAATCAATGAATGGACAAATGAATGAATTACTTAAGGTAGTTTAACTGAGGTGAATAAAGAGCACTTCTTCATATATTACATACTAAGTATTTTTTGTGATGTAATTAACTTAGGTTCCATCACAAGTGCCTAGCTCTGATCTAAGAGCTAGTAACAAACAGAATTTCAGTCTTCCCTAGGGGTTCAGAGGGTTACGGGCCCATTGTCCGAACCAGGCAATGGGAGGATAGACAGGTGTGTTAGTGTGATTAAGGAACTGGTCTCCACAATAAATTTGCACTAAGCTTGGCAGCTTGAAGTAGCAGAGCTGGGACAGCCCAAGTATGATGAATGGCGGGGGGGGGGGGGGGGGTGAGCTAAGAAGACATATCCAAGTCAGAGCTGGGATGGATTTATAGAGAAGTCTGGATCCAATTGCACTTTCTGGAATACTTCTAGAATTGCCTCATAATTTTTGCAGTAATAGGTTATATCAGTTAATTAGAGCTTCAAGGTCTTCAAAAATTTAGAAGTATAAACTGAAGCTCATGTCTATAAGTTAAAGTGCAAAGCTAATTTGAACTACTTCTTCCTGTTAAGGAACAAAATCTCAACAAATGCAAGTTTGTCTGTTACAAGTGTGTGTGTGTGTGTGTGTGTGTGTGTCAAAGTCTCCAGAGGTTCTATGTAACAATATAGAGTGAGTGAAATGAATTACCTATGAATGAATGACAATCAAAAGTTAGATGACTGGCAGCAGAAGTACCAGTAAAGCTCAGAATAGATAGGACATATCCTTAATAGAAGGAAAAGCAGAATTTAAATATATATATATATATATATATATATATATATATATATATATATATATCAGTAGGAAGAAATAATCAGAATGGCTGAGCTAGGTCAATGGAAATGACTTATAATCAGGAAACCTGAGCTGGAATCTGACCCCTACTGTTATAAATTGTGCACCTTCATTTTTCTGGAGCTTCAATGTCTTCATCTATGAAATGGAATCTATATTACCTATGCTACCAACGTCACAGAACTGTAACAGGTTGTATCAGTTACTAGTGTGGTTGGCTTCAAATAACAACAACAACAAAGAATTAAAATGGTTTCAACCGATGGGAGTATATTTTTCTCACATAAGGACAAGTCTAGGTAAGCAGTCCAGGACAAAAGCTCAGTGATGCCTCTGGGCAGGGAGGAGGGCGCAGCAGGTTATGTCTGTATTTCTTTCTGCCCTAATATCCTTGTCGTGTTGATTCTTTAATGCTTGTCATCGTGGTCACAAGATGGCTACTATAGCTCCAACAATATGTACACATTCGGGAAGAAGGGGCAAAGGTTAAACTCCTCTCTTTATGATTCACCTTCAGGTCACTATGGAGTGCTTACTCACCTTCAGACCAATCAATGGCCAAGGGAACTGAGATGACCATGACTGTTGTAGACCCATCATCAGCATCTTCTGGCACTGAGGTATAGGCCTAACTCTATCAGAGCAACTCAGGGCTCTGCCAGCAGGGAAAAGGGGGAATGGCTTTGGGTCATTCAACCAACAGGGTCTGCCCCAAACCGAAGCAAGACAAAGCAGAGGTCCTCAGAGTGTGCCGCATCAGTAGCACCGGGAAGCTTGTTAGAAATGCACATCCTCAGGCCCCACCCCAGACCTACTGGGCGGGGCCTCATAACCCGTGTTTTAGCACCCCCTCCAGGGGATCATGGGGATTCTCAGGTTTTAGAACCACTGGAATGAAGTTGAGAAAAACTTAGCAATGAAGCTTGAGGATTCAGGGATGTGTTCTTCACTCAAGCTCTTCTACTGGTATTCAGAGCCCTCTGCAGTTCTGCTCCATCTCCCTTCCTCACCTTCATTGCACCCCTCCCCTCCCCCACTCCCAGATGCATTCCGGGTCAGAGCCACACCTGTCCCCGCCCAATTTCTCTGGCATGCCATGCACCCTTGAGGCCTCAACTCAATTCCCATTCCCTTGAATGCCCTCCCTTCCCCTTTCTTTCTGCCTGTTGAATTTTATTCTTCTGTAAATAATTAAACAACTAAAATTGGCCCCCTCTGAGTGTTTGTGGTATTCTGCATGAAACCAATTTGGCATTCAATATTTATCCATGTAATAGATGAATGCAAGAATGCTCAATTTGAATTCTTCCTCTACCAACAGACACCTCCAAGTTTCCCTTTCTAAGCCAAGGGGAATTCTGTTTTTGCTTCCACTTGTAAGTCCTCAATCTGCCCTGTGATGAGATAATACATATGCCTCTGTCTCTCCACAAATGTATGAACTCCCAAAGCCAAGGATAGGTCTCCTCATCTCTTTACCCTCTATAGTACCTAGCACAGGGCCTTACACTTAGTAGGTGCTCACAGACTGCATATATGGAAGCAAACCATGAAATGCATGTCTATACTTCAAAGAATTGGATTTTCAAGTACCTGATGAATCCTACCACTTTTCATAAACAAAAGCCTGTTTCATACGAGTGCTTTTGATGTAGAAGCAGACCTTCCCCTTGGATCGCTCTAGTGGATTTTACCTTGCCCGCTGCTTAGCTAATCCAATTCTGAGAATACAGCATCACTGCTGGATGTTGAAATAGAGCCATGTTGGGAAGCTGAGCGGAAAGCCTCCCGTAGGAGTTATTTACGCACCTGCTGGATTGCCTGTAATAAATGATACCTGCCAACTCACAGTGCGATTCTCTGTACCCTGACCACTCCCTCCCTGCCTGAATTTATTGGATGACTTCCAGAAATACTTGGAAATTAAATATATTTTTGCAGCCTCCAGTAAGTATAAAGTGACACTGACCTGTAGAAAATCACATTTTTTTATAAAGTTTTAAAAAGGAGACCTTTTTAAAATAAATTTTGAGCATTGGGGGAATGGATTAGGAGGAGGAATCCCAGAGAAAGTGTGAAAATGGTTAATAAAATCTGGAACTTTCTAGGCAGTTAATACCATAGGTTTAAGGAAAGCTTACAAACATAAATATCAGAGAAGGCAGTAATAGTACTTTAAATTACTCTGTCACTCCTTTTTTCCCCCTTAGGTATTCTTCAGAATCTTTTGGACATTTATTTCAAATAACTGACCAACAAAGATTTATTGAATACCGTCCCTACCCTGGGCCCAGCCTATAAAGACAAAAAGAGAAAGAAGAGCAAAGAATGACAGCCATTTCTTATGTATTTTTAGATTTTTAAGAACTTCAAAGTGTTTTCAGATACTTGGTCTCATTAAATTCAATTGCTGTCATTGTACAGTTGAGCAAAGTGAAGAGCATGTGACCAGGATCACATGGTTTATAAGAAAGTGAGTTAGGGCTCAAGTGTAGGTCTTCTGACTTTGAGTCCCATACTCTTACTCCTCTACTCCTCTGCTCATAAATACCTGGGTTGCTTCTAGTAAACTTTAAACCTATAATATACATTATCACAATATGAAAAACCTTAAATGATATCTATAATAATAAAAGTGTAATATGTTATTAGACCAAACGTCCTTCCAGATGTCCATCTGGACGACCTTCCGGACGAAGCCGAGGCTGCGAGGAAAGCCCAGGTCCTGGTTGCCTGCCGGTGGCCAGAGAGAGTAGCCTGGGTCCCGGGTGCCATAGGGAAGCCAGTGCTGGCAGCCAAGGGAAGGAAGGCCTACTCGTGCACAAATTTTGTGCATTGAGCCTCTAGTGGTTTTTTTTAAAATATATTTTTATTGATATTTTACAGAAAGGAAGGGAGAGAGATAGAGAGCTAGAAACGTCGATGAGAAAGAAACATCGACCAGCTGCCTCCTGCACACCCCCTACTGGGGATGTGCCCGCAACCAATGTACATACCCTTGACCGGAATCGAACCCGGGACCTTTCAGTCCACAGACCAACGCTCTACCACTGAGCCAAACCGGTTTCGGCATCTAGTGTTTTATAGACACCTAGTTAAATAGACACTATTTAAAGTTAAGTACTTAACTCTCTCCTACACCAATTCCCCTCTGAAATGACCCCAAGAATAATAAAAAAGAAAAAGCTTTGGGGGGAAGGAGGACAAGTAAGTACAAGAAAGTGTACCTTACAGATGGTTGAAGGCTTGGTGCTGTCCTGTCCAATTTGGCGCAGGTAGAACAGGTGAAGGACGACACTGAAGGTCATCTCACAGCTCTGCCTCCTGAGGAGCAGCAGTGGGCACAGGACGTGAGTGGCAAGAAGTCTGCAAGAGCTCACCAAGCACACGGCCCCCTTTCAGTTGTGAAGTTTTTAGGGTCAGAGGCAGCGTTGAAAAGGGTGCTGGACTAGAGGAGACAAACATTCCCAAGAGAGTTTAAGAAACAAACTCCAGAAGCTATAGCTAATTAATTTTTTTATTAAAAGCAATAAAGAGAAGAATAGGTTCTTCCAAAAAGTCAAAATCAGTGGTACAGAAAAGAAAGTTTAAAAACTGCCAGAAATGAGGAGGGGAAGACAAAGTGATTGAAAATAATGAGAGGGAAATTGTTGGATTTGACAAACAGATCATTTAGAGACTATAGATAAAAGATGTTCCTGGGGGAGGGGGGGAGAGAGAGAGAGAGAGAGAGAGAGAGAGAGAGAGAGAGAGAGAACAGAATAGAACGAACAAAATGACCAAAAATATAAAAGAAGAAAACTTTCCTGAGCTGATGAATCAAAATAAAGAATGGGGTAAAGAATCAGGGTCAGCTGCCTGAGACAGAATTGCAACACTAGACTTCAAGTGAGTATAGGAAATACAGTTATTATTCCAAGAAGCTATCACCCATGTAAAAATCAAGAATAAGAATTACTAACTAGAGGCCCAGTGCATGAAATTTGTGCACTCAGGGTGTGGAGGGGGGGTCCCCTCAGCCCAGCCTGTGCTCTCTTAGTCCAGGAGCCCTTGGGAGATGTCCAACTGATGCTCAGGCCCACAGAGAGCAGGCCTAAGCCATCAGTTGGACATCCTCAGCACTGTTGCAGGGCGGGAGAGGCTCCCACCACTGCCACTGCATTCACCAATTGTGAGCCCAGTTTTCTGGCTGAGCGGTGCTCCCCCTATAGGACCGTGGGAGGGCGCCATCTCGCTCAGTCCCCAACAGCAAGCTAACCTACCAGTCTGAGTGTCTAGTGGTCAGTGCACATCATAGCAACTGGTTGACCAGTTGAATATAGATTCATATATTTTTTTTAATTTTTAAGGCAATCCAAGTAGACTTTAAAAATAAGATCTATACATTTCAATTCACTACTGAAAAAAGTAAATCCAAACAACATAGTAAAAATAAGTAAAAATCAAGAAAGTATGAAAAAACAGAAAACATAAGCAATTTGACAAAAGTAAAAATGAACATATTAACTATGATAATAAATGTAAATATCTTGAATTCCCATATTTGAAAAACTACACCTGTGCTTTCCCTAAATATGTACCTAAAACAAAGAGAAGTATAAAAATAAGGAAAGATAAACTAGCAAATAACACAACACACACACTCTCTCTCTCTCTCTCTATAAAGAAAGTTGGATCACAATATCTTTTATCCAAGTAGAATTTAAAGCAAAAAGCTTAAGTGAAATTTAGATAAACATTGAAAAAGTGAACAACTTATAAAGAAAACATAACTTCCATGAACCATAACTTCCTTATGCCACATAATATAGAATACAAATAAAGCAAGAAATTCTTAGAGGAATTTGGGGTAAACTGATAGAAATATAACAGTGATGAGAGACTTTAAGACAACATTTCTGATACAGAGTGTCTCCATCAGTGCAAGGATGATAAGGACAATAACTTCCCTCATTCTAGAGTCTGTTTTCTTCTTTAAAAAAAAAAAAATATATATATATATATATATATATATATATATATATGTATTTTTTACAGAAAGGAAGGGAGAGGGATAGAGTTAGAAACATCAATGAGAGAGAAACATCGATCAGCTGCCTCCTGCACACCCCATACTGGGGATGTGCCCGCAACCAAGGTACATGCCCTTGACGGGAATCAAATCTGGGACACCTCAGTCCACAGGTTGATGCTCTATCCACTGAGCCAAGCCAGTTAGGGCGAGTCTGTTTTCTTCTTAATAAAGCAGACGGTATGTGAGCTTCTTTGGCATCCGCATGATGTAGCTTTTACATTTGGCTTACGCTGTCTACCAACCCGCTTGCACATGTGTTACTAATAAAGCTGCTTCTCTACACATGAGATCTAACTAGACCAATGATCTATACAACCTAGAGAGTTTTCACTGTTGGTTTGGAGGAAGAAGAAATCGTCTGGACTATAAGAACTGGAAAAGATTTCTTATATAACTAATCAACTATACGATATTTTAAAGTAATGGGTTCTAGTAAAAGATCCGGGGACAGAACAAGGAGGTTTGGGATCTCCTCGTCTAGTGTTTATTCCCTGGGACTAGATCATGCTTCGCACATGGAAATGAGGGAGGTGGGAAGAGCTCTGTGGTTCAGAGAAAGCCACTGGGTGTCCATGAAGACATTTTGAATTAACAAGCTAGCCCACAGAAAATGCTTTGCAGGCTGTCAGAATCTGAGTTGGGAATGTGGATTCAAGAGTAACCATCCCAAAAGTGAGCTAAAATCACCTGATTCAAGTTACTTAGGGAGAAGATGTAGAATTAGCAAAGCCTGCAAAAGCCAGATGATAGGGATGCTGAAAGCCAGACAAATATGTGCAATGTACAGCCAGCCGAGGTTTTGGATCAGGGAGGTCCTTCTACTGATTAAGACATTCCAGCTTTTTAACCCAATCTCACCTCCCTCCCTCTGTGTTTGTCAGATGATGCTTCGTCTACCTCTGGAGTAACACAGAATACATCTGCTCCCACTTCCACATGACAACAGAGAGAGAAGAGCAGAAACGACATTCAGCCATCGTGCAGTTCACAGGACCAGCAAGCGGGAAAAGCCTTTTGAGAAGGCACAGTGCACTCTGAGAAAAACCACATTAATCATCAACCCAGGAAACCGGAACCCTCTACAAGACCATTGCTATAAATTCAATATTTACACAAAATCTGGAGGTTGAAGTTCTTATTCCTACAGGGAAGGGAAACATAAAAAGCTGCCAGAAATAGAAGCCCACTTGCTACCTAGTCTCACCAAATTCATACTCATTTTACAGAGAAGGAGACTGGGTTGCCAAAAGATAGTGTCTTGACCAATAACATGGGCAATGCACTTTACAATTCCCACATGACTGTGCCCATTTTGAGTTGAGGAAACCATAGCTCCAAGGGCACCATGACCTGTCCAATGTCACCTACCAGGCAAGCCTCAGAGCTAATAGTCAAACCCAGTTTTCCCTGCTGCTCCACCACACAAACCAACCCAAGCACGCTGGTCGGAGGGAAGCAGATAAAATCAGCTGTGTGGTGTCTGAAGGATCAGGCCCAGGTGTCTCATTGGAAAGATGAAACCCCCGGGGTTTCACACTCAGCTGGGTTTTGGGTGAAGTCAGTAGGGCCCTCCCTCTAAATTCTACAAAACAGGACAGCATCTGCACGCGTCCTGCCAGATTGCTGCCCAGGGACCTCCGGACAAGTCTGGTTTGGCTGGAGCCCCTCCCTGAGATTCTTCCTGGGGCAGAATCTCAGGGAGGGGCCCTGGAATCGGAGTTCCTAACAAGCCTCCCCCATAGGCCTTACACAGACTCAAGCACAAGAGCCACTGAGGTTTATAATCATGACCAAAAGCAATAGGTGGAGAGTGATTCCCGATCTGTCCCTAAGCCAGGGACCTGACCAAACAGGAGTCATCACCCTGCCCTCGGTCCCAGGCCGCGTGCCCTTCAGGCCCCTGCTCACGGCTCAGCCCCGCCCAGCCCAGAAGCAGTCCTGAAGGACATCCCTCTGTCGCTTTAATTTCCGAAACCTGTCATAAAAGCCGCTCTCCCCTCCTAATGAGGTAAGTGGTGCCACAATACTGTTAGAAAGGTGCCCCTGGTGTGTGGCTCAATTAAGAAGGGTGCATTAAATGATTTACATGTCTTTATTTAGCTGAAACGTGAGTTCTTGACTTGCTAAGTAATATAATGTTGTTAATGGGCAGAGCATGGGGCTCATTTAATTCTCTACTGTAGCTTTCTAACTGATTGATGCATTGTTCTTTCTCACCCTCATTGTCCAATTTTTCTCCTCCCAGTGCTGGAAGGAGGGGGAGAGAAATAGGAAGAGGTTGGGGAAGAGAAGTAAGGAGAGAGAGGAGGGAGGGAGGGAGAGGAAGAGGGAGAGGGAGAGGCACTCAAGAGTTGAATGGCAAAAGGAAGAACCTCCATACAGACTGATTCCTAGCCAGCTTGTCACTGACCAAACCCCTACGCTCAGAGCTGCCCTTGCGGGTCCCTTCTGGGCTTACGCTGAACCCAGAAGCCTAGCGCCCCATTCAGAAGCCCTGGTTATTATGTCCCCAGCCTGTGCATCCTGCTGCTCCCAGAGGAGCCCAGCGGAGCCCCAACGTGGGTTCATCCAGCCTTCTTACTACACGTATAGCCCAAGGGCCTGCCTCAGCAGCACCCCCTGGGAGCTCATTGGAACCCCAGGCCCTGCCCCAAACCCAGTGAATCAGAATCTGGATCGAATAAGAGCCTCAAGTGGTCTTTACACCGGAATTTGAGAAGCTCTAGCTCCTTCCAGTAGAAAGCCATCTGGGAAGGCACGTGGGTATTCTTTTTAAGCTGAGCCCGAGGGCACTGGTGAAGTCCTGCTATCGGTACCGATTTATTATCTTTATCCATGTGCTTGGAATGAGGAACAAAAAGGATCTTGACCGACCCAGGTCTTTTTTTTTTTTTTTTCTAAATATATTTTATTGATATTTTACAGAGAGGAAGGGAGAGAGATAGAGAGCTAGAAACGTCAATGAGAGAGAAACATCGACCAGCTGCCTCTTGCACACCCCCTACTGGGGATGTGCCCGAAGCCAATGTACATGCCCTTGATCGGAATCGAACCCAGGACCTTTTAGTCCGCAGACCGACGCTCTTCCACTGAGCCAAACCGGTTTCGGCCCGACCCAGGTCTTGATATGCTAAATCTGGTACCAAAAAATGAGGAGCTTACCCGGATCTTGATGAGTAGGATCTGAGCACACCCAAAACAACTTTTGACAATATGCTGTGTTGTCTGAGGTGAGTGTGACCGTCTCTCTATCAGAGGACTGGAAGCCACCCGGCACCCAGCTTGAATCTATTTCTGCCTCTTGTCTCTTTCTTTCTCTAATTTCTTAATCCCCAGCTCCTCCCCTCAGGAACCTGTCTTTCTCCCTTTCCGTGCGGGATGCGGAAAAAGGAGAAACACCTCACCGCACTTCCAGGATAACTCAGGATCTCCCAGGCCTCCCTCGGAGGGACACCCTCCCACACACACACACTAGAAGCCAGTCCATGCCCACCCAGTGGCAGCATTTCTCTTTTCTTAAATAGTCTCATGAGACAAAAACCTTTAAAAATAGAACTTTTTAAAAAGAAGAAGAAGAACAACAACAACAAGAAATAAACAAACAAAAACAGAAAAGATCAAGAAAGGGTTTCTGGACTTGAGAAGTTTAAAAGCCCATATTTTATTTTATTCACGTAACCACAGATTTGTCCTGCATCACACCCAAGGGCTGCAGCACCACTCTGCCAAGCCACAAGGAAATGAAAAGCCAGAAGGAAAACACTCTCTCACCCACGGGGGCCAGGAACACCACTACAGAGACCAGCCTTCTAACCCCACAGAGTCACGGCATGTGGGGGCAGGGAGGGGGCCGAGAAGTCACTCCTGACCCCACGTCCCCCAGAACTAGACACGAAGGTTCCCCCAGGGACACGTGAGTTATTCAAGCAATTCGTGCTTGTTAGAAGCTGGGGTGGCGCCCAGGTCAGGGGACCGTTCTCTGGTCCTCTGCCCATCGCACCGAAAGCTCTCGGGGAAATTTGCACGAGGACTACTTCGAGGCCGGCGTGCAAAGGCCATTTCACAAATTTGCACAACGGGACACTGCGTTCTCCTAAGGCAAACTGTCACTGCTGCTGAGGAGAGGCAATCTGAGGAGCCGCCTCGGCTGCCGGTCTCCAGATTGTAAACCAGCCAGGGTGACGCAGAAAGTGAGAAGTAGCCCCAGCCAGAACTGGTTTGACTCAGTGGATAGAGCGTCGGCCTGCAGACTGAAAGGTCCCAGGTTCGATTCTGGTCAAGGGTGTGTACCTTGGTTGAGGGCACATCCCGCAGGAGGCAGCTGGTTGATGTTTCTCTCTCATCGATGTTTCCGACTTTCTGTCCCTCTCTCTTCCTCTCTGTAAAAAAATCAATAAAATATATTAGAGAGAGAGAGAGAGAGAGAGAGAGAGAGAGAGAAGTAGCCCCAGCCATTCGCAGAAACTTGAACCGAACTCGACATCAGTTTAGGACATGGAACCAACTTTCTTTTTACTCTTATCTTTTTCTTTCTCTCACCCTCTGCTCCCCCGCCCCAACACACACACACACACACACACACACACACACACACACACACACACACTCCCCACTTGCCTCTGGCAACCACCCATGTGTTCTCCTTACTATACATTCAGTTTTTAAAGAAAGCTTCCCCGTCTCAGTGGGATCACACAGTATTTGGCTTTCTCTGACGTGGTGCACTCTCTCCTGTTCAACGGGCTGCTTCACCCCACCTGTGGCACCTGCATGCTGCTTGGGTGAGAAGATTGACACCACCAGCTCAATGGAACGTCCACAACTGACTGATGGCTTGGCTGTCCAGAGTCACCATTTTTCCCCCCTCCCCCCCTTGGCTACATACAACCCAACTGGAGAGCCCAGACAGAATAACAAAAAAAAATATCCCTTACAACCATCGGTCTCAACCAAAAACCCCATAACTCATCAGACCCCGAGGGACTCAGATCCAAATGACAAAGCCACACACGCGCGGGGAAACCTGCGTGAGAAAACCTAGGGCGAGGAGGGGGCTTCCTAAAATCCAACGGAATTAACCTCCGTTCTCAAAACCCGCTTTCCCTGCTCCCTCCAGCAGCCAAAGCACCTCCCAGCCTCAACGTTTGGCGTGTGGTGCCGACCCCCTCCTGCCCCCTAATGCCGAACGGTCACACATCGGCCTCAGGCTATATCTGTCCACCCAAGTGAGGCTTCTGCATGGAGGGCTCCTGAAATCCACCCAGGACTTTTTTTTCTTTTTTTCCCCCCCTTTAATGCCATTTTTTCTAAAAAGGAGAAAAGAGGGTGAGGGGGAATAGAAGAAGCCAACGCACCTTCCCTGCGGCGATGTGAGTGACTGCAATGTTTCCATGGCTCGCTTTCCACTGTTCTCGGTGACCCCTGCAGACTCCCCTTATGAGCGAGTGTCCGGGAATGTCTCTTTATTAGGTGTCTGGAGAAGTAAAGCTGTCCTGATGCCAGCGCCCCCACACTGAGGACTTTATTAGTTTTTTAATTTTCTGTCTGGGTGCTCCTGCTGCATCAAACTTTCCACAGCTGTTAGCAGCTATTAAGTAGCCTCATTGGGCCCTCTCCCCACCCCCCATCCCCACCACCTTCTTCCTACCAGGAGAAATTTCTGGACACGGAGCCTTTAAACTGAAGATACTTTGTCTCTGTGGCCAGGCGTGGCTGGGGGTCGGGGTGGGGAGGATGTTCTGCCCTAAGAAGCCCCGGCCTTGTCAGGGTCTTGGCTCAGAGCGGGGCTGTTCGGGCCACGTGGGGCGCAGACCTGGGGTGGAGGCCGTGCAGAAGCGAGGCCTCGCCTTTGCAGCCCTTCTGCCCAGCCAGGCGGGGACGGGAGGAGCTCCGACTGTTTGGAAAGCTGCCTTGGAATCCGGCCCAGAGCTGGATGCCCGGTTCAAAGCGTTCCCTCCCGAGTGGACATTCTAAGGCCCGCAGGAAAGAATAAAGCAGAACGAACGGCTCGCAAACATTCCCCTCGGAGGCGCACAGCTGTGGTTCTGGACAACAGGATAGTGCTATTGCTCACGTCCCCTGAGAAGGAAATCCTGCTCCCCACCCACCCCACACCCCTCCCTGCCAGTGTCCCTGACGTGCCCCAACCCAGCCGGCACCACAGGACTCCCTGAGCATAAATCCAAAGGTGGGATGCGCGTGCATGTGTACACACACACACACACACACGCACGCACGCACGCACGCACGCAGGCGCGCACTGCGATATGTCATTAGACCAAGCAACCTGGCAGTTTCCACATCGCCAGCGGATCCAGAAGGTTATGACCATTCCGCGGGGGCGGAGGAGGACAGACTAAGGGGCTTGAGAGCCCGGAGAATGCCTAGCATCCCTCCTGGCTCCAGCCTGCCCGGCAATTTGCTTTCCAGCGGCTGCCCTTAAGCCTCCCTTTGAGAAGACCTGATTTGCAGGGTGAATGTGAAAGCCTCCAGAGAAGAAAACCCTTTGGTGATGCCCGCCTTGGGAACAATTTTGCCTCTGAAAGCAAGTTAGTATTTGGGGTTAATCCCTCTGTGGAAACACTGGGTTGAAAGCCCAGAGGAGGTCAGGGGTCTGATTAAGGCCTCTGTTTACAGGTTCTGTTTACATATAAACTTCCTGGTCCTAGGAGACAACCCAGTGGTGGGGGAGGGGAGCAGGGAAGAAAAGAAAGAGAAGGACACTTTTTAATAAAAGTGAAATGACCTTTCTTTAAAGTCAACAAAATAAGGAGGGACAACAAAATAAGGAGTCAAGGTTTGATTTTAATGTCTAGGTACAAATATTTCTTTTAAATTTTTCAGTCAGGATATATAACAGGGTTGAAGCATCCTAGACACATACTCGTAGGTGGTATATTAACAAATAAAATATTTGTCTGTTATCTCCTGAGAACCAGAGGGACAGTTTTGTTGTATTTTGGAGGGTGAGCTCTGATTTGATTTTTGTTTGGGTTGGCCAGAGAAATTATCAGGAAGACTCTAAAACAGGCAAATGAGCTGAAAAGCATGGTATTTAGCCCAATTAAAAGCTGCTGGTAAACACACACACATACAAGAAACGCCTAGACGACGATATTCAAACCAGAAAAAGAAAATCATACTTTGAAAAGAATTAAGAGGGGAAAAAATACTTCACATGCTGGAAAGAAGGCAAAGCCAAACTATGCAGTGTGGGGGGGAGGGGAGGGGGAGCAGAGAAAAAAAAAATGCCACAATGATTACCTAAAAAAAGAGCAGTGAATTTTTAAGATCTGTAACTTGAGAAATTTAAAAAGGATTAAATTTAAAAACAAAATAGGTGCCTTTTTTTTTTCTTTCTTTGAGAAGACAGGGTTTTAAGAGTCTGCCCCATAGAACATTAAACAAAATATTCATGAAGAAGCCATGGGAACCCTCTTACTGAGGGCATTTACAACCAGATAAAACTCAGGTATGTAGGATTTAAATCTAAAAACATCCCATAACAAACATTTTTTTTAAAAAAAGAGGCCCCAAACACTTGATCGCTGGTTTCCTTTTGTGTTTCTAACTGCTGATACTTTTTTTTGAGGCTTTTGTAAATAGTAAAGGTGCTCATCACCATTTACTTTGTCAAATAAAAAAGGAAAGCATTTCTTCAAAAAAAAACCCCTCATCTTTCCAGCTAAAGGATTTTGGAAAGCCAGATGTCTGACAGTTTGAAGACGGGTTTGTCAACCAAAGTAACAAAACAGAAAAAAAGTAAGCAAAAGTTAAAAAACGAAACCTTAGGCCATTAATTGCCCCTTCAAAAAAAAAAATAGAGAACATTTTAAATTCTTCCATTTCTCTCAGTGACTTCTGTGAGCTTCCTGGTTAAGCATCGCTGTTTGGTTGCTGCCTCGCCCACTTGGCCGTTTCCCTTTGATTTCTCTCAGCCCCTCAGGGAGAACGGTTCTTGGTATTTTCTAACACAAGATTCCTTCAGGGCATCTGACTTCAGGAAGGTGGCTGTTTTAATAGCAGGAATAAAATGAGCAGAGAAAAGGAGGAGAAAAAAATGATACAGACAACTCAGCCACAGACCAGCAGTCCGAGTCCCGCAGAGTAACCAAGTTGGAGGGCTGAGGAGGCCAGAAACGCCTGACTGAAGGCACCCATAGTGAAGGGACATCCGGCACGGAAGGTCTGTACGTCTTAGGGCCCTGCTTTTCCGTCAGGTCCCTGGCAGAACCGCTTTTGAGAAGGTGAGGCACTTGGCCAGCCTGACTACGGTGGCTGAATAAAGGGAAAGGAATTCGGGGCCCACTGGCAAATACCAGAGGTTGCCGGAGAGCAAGTGGTGAGTCAAAGGGTGACATCAGACTGTGTTATGGGCAGAAGCAAGCCTGACAATGAGCTGCCCTGTGGGCTCCAAAATGCCAAGGGGCTGGGCTCCGCAGTGGTCACAGTGACCACATAACCTACACCCCCAAATCGGGGCTGGCAGAATTATAATGGGGCAACAACCCATAGAAGCCAGGGCTACCCTATGCAACCCGGGCTTTGCTGACCCTAGGGACCCCTCCGGAGTCTAGGAGCTAACGTTTCGCTGCCCTCACAATCCACTCCAGAGAAGGCTGGGGGCCCAGGTGAGCTCCTTTACCCTCTACAATGGCAAAGAGGGTGCACCTTACTCAGCTAAGTGTGGTGGGAAACGGACTGTCCTGATTTCCCTCCTCTGGGAGACTCAGAATATCTGTATTAGCAAATTCGATCTTCAGAAGCCACACAGGGAATTAAACTATTTAGCATTGTTCACACACCTTCCCCAAAGCTGTGTGACCACCAGGAGCGTCTGCCCAACACCTAGGACAGTCAGGCAGAGCCTGCTCTAAACCTCCAGAGGCAAAAAAAAGTAGAGGGGAGGCTGCAATCCCAGGCCCTCCTCTCCAGGAGATGGAAGCTGGCCGAGTACCCGAGGCCGCCAGTGCCCCTGAGGAGGACGCCAGCGAGTGCTCGGCTGGGTGAGGTAATGCAGAGCCTACCCAGGCGCAGCCAAATGGCCTGCAGAGACAAGTCTAGAGCCATCCCACGCCGTGAGCAGGGAGCCTCTGAGTTCACATTAACAGAGGCAGGCCTCCCGAGCCCACCTTCCTCCACTTCCTCAGGCCAGGATGGCCACGAGGCCTGCGCTTGACATTAAGGAAGGGGTGCGCCTGACCCAAACTCAGCTGAGACTGAGCCTTTGTGTTCCCACAAGCATTTTCTTCAGGGGAGGGGTGTGGGGAGGGGGAAGGAGTAGGCCTGGGGCTCTGCCTCATCCACCCTGCCCAGTCTCTGGCATGCTTGCCCTGGAGGAGAGCCTCGGAGGGTGTGGTGCCGCAGCCTCACTCTGGGCTACGCTTGAGTGAGAGGATGAGTTCTGGGAAGGGAGGTGAAGGGCGACCACAGAGGCTAGGAGTCAATCCAGACCTCGCCTGGGCACCAGGGGAAGCACTTGTCGCTAGGTGTGGCCCAGCACTATCGAGATCAGGTGAGTCTCCCTGGAATGTGCCACGCTGGCGTGCAGATGATTATTTCCAGCCAAAAGCAAAACCCGTCCGCCTACCGAGATTCAGAGAGCCCCGCTGGCGTGGCTCGGTGGTTGAGCATCGACCTATGAACCAGGAGGTCATGGTTCCATTCCCAGTCAGGACATATGCTCAGGGTTGCTGGCTCGATCTCCAGGGTGGGGCATGCAGGAGGCAGCCGATCAATGATTCTCTCTCATCATTGATGTTTCTATCTCTCTCTCTCACTCTCCCTCTCCCTTCCACTCTGAAATCAATAAAAAAAAATTTTTTAAAGGAGATTCCTAATAGAAAACCTGCTTCAGGAAGGGAAGCTTAACATAGTCACCACAGTATATTCACCTTAGCACATATGAATAAAGTGTGGCAGACAGGGTGGGTCCGAGCAAAATTCTCGCCACATTCCTCTCTGTGTCCCATTGTTTCTGGGTGGCCCTGCAAGTAGTTGTTTACCAAATATTTGCTTTCTCTTCTACCTGTAAATTGCCTATCTCCCCCTCCTTAGACCAAAATGACGTCTCCTTTTGCCTCACTGTCTTCGGAATTTTCATGTTTCTGTGAATTCCTTGTGCACACGCATTAAAATTAGATTTTCTCCTCTTAGTCTGCTGTATGTCCTTTGAATTATTTAACCAACTGGGAGAACTAAAGAGGGAAAGGGAAAGGGAAAGTTTTCCACCCCTGACTCAGTCCCTGAGGCAGGGGTTGCCGATTTCCTAGCTGCTGGACAGTTCTCACCGGGGATCTTCACAAAATCCCCGAAGGGCATCTCTTTGTGGTTGGATCCTGCTCTCCCTGTCTGTCCTTCATTCTGCAGCTGGAAACACACAAACTCACAGGTCTTTCAGAGCATCTCACAGTGAGTTGGTGGACATGAGAGCCCATAAAAAGGTCATCGTGATGGGAGGTGGAGATCGAGGAATCCCATCACCAATGAATGCCCAGACATCTTCCCATGGTGCCCAAAGCCCTTCATAGAGCTCTCTGAGATGACTCCTTAGTCTCTCCTCCTCCCTCTACTACCCTGTTTTCCCGAAAATAAGACAGTGTCTTATATTAATGTTTGCTCCCAAAGATGCGCTAGGTCTTATTTTCAGGGGATGTATTATGTTTCCATGAAGTAGGTCTTATTTTCGGAGGATGTCTTATTTTCGGGGAAACACGGTACATCTACTCAGATCCAACTTCTCTTTGATTCCTAAACATATCGAGAGGGGCAGAAGTAGAATATTGGGGACCAGTTATAATTGTAAGAAATATTAGTCATGCTCTGTTAACCATGATTGTTAAGAAGTCACATTCTAACCAAGGCGAGGGCCACAATGGGTTCTTCAACTGGACCGGAGGGCTGGAACAAAAGCAATCTGACCATGCTGGCACTCTCATCTTGGGCTGCTGGGGAAGGAGCGGAGGGGAGAGCAAGAGAACCCTCCGCTCTTTCAGCTCCGCGGGCCGGATAGAACAGCCGAACGGGCCAGATCTGGCCGGCGGGCTGTAGTTTGCCCACGGCTGTTCTAACCTGGCTGGGAGTTGCACCCGGGACCTGGGAGCTCACCTGGAAATGCTCATCCTCTCCACCGGGGAGCAATTATCATGGAAAGATTAACAATCTTGTTGCAAAAACCAGAGCTGCCACCCCTTTGAAGATCCCCCAGCCTTTGCATACCCACAGGCCTTTGCAAATCTCCAGCCTGCATTACCTGTGAACTGCCCATTTGGCATGCCCTTTTGCCTGTGCCCCATGTAATCTTTGTCTCTCTATCCAATATAAGCAGCTGGCTTATGGTGGGGGCGGAGCATCTTGTGGATGGCCTGCTGCTCTCCCATACTGCGGGCATTATTGGAATGAATGTTCATCTACGATTCATCCCTGTCTCTGCTGAATTGGCCCAAACAGTGATAGGCAGTACGGACCCATCGATTAACCTGTTACGATGTCACTGCTCTCATGATCCTTTGCTTTTCCTAATGCTGCTCCTTGCCAGTAATATTCTGTCTCTCTAGCAAAGGTTTACTCATGTGCTTTAAGACCCACCTGAGAGTCCTCCTGTGTAGCTGAACAGGCTTCCCTCCTGCCCCTGCGCCATCTCTACTCAAGCAGAATGTAAGCCTTCCTCATCCGTGTGTCCACTTCACCTTATTACACACCATATAAGGGTCTTCTTGACTGAACTCTGAATGCCTGAAGGCAGGCAGCTGTCACCCCAATCCCTTTGTCTTCAGTGCCTACCCCAATGCCTACTGCAGGGTCAATGCTCAGGTGGGGGTCACACTGCAGGGTCAATGCCCGTTACTGTGGGGTCACTTGGAGCAGCAAACAGAAGTCTCTAGAATCACAATCAGAATTCAAACTGTTTACCTCAGGCCTCAGCATTTTAAATTTAAAAGCAAAAGACACCAGAAGCATGGCTTTATGATCTGAAAAGAATAATCAAAATGTTTAAAATGTGGAAATGGGTCAGATCTTTACAACCATGGCTGAGCAAAAGGATATTTGCTGGAGTTTACTGTCCTGTCAATTTACATCCCAAGAGAAATGATAGTCAGAATGGCTGAGGTGCCGAAACCAGTTTGGCTCAGTGGTAGAGCGTTGGTCTGTGGACTGAAGGGTCCCAGGTTCGATTCCGGTCAAGGGCATGTACATTGGTTGTGGGCACATCCCCTTTAGGGGGTGTGCAAGAGGCAGCTGGTCGATATTTCTCTCTCATCGACGTTTCTAGCTCTCTATCTCTCTCCCTTCCTCTCTGTAAAAATATCAATAAAATATATTTTTTTAAAAAAAAAAAAAAAGAATGGCTGAGGCCATTTCAAAGGGAACCAAAACCCACCCACCACACCCCCCACCCAGGAATCCTTCCAGGAAGCAGTGCAACCACCAGGCCCGACAGACACCTTCCGCTCAAGGAGGAGCAATTTCCACAATGGAGGAAATACAGGGCTTGGAGAGGAGGTAAAGGCTGAAGTGAGAAAAATGAAACTAAGAAGAATGACAGGATCTGGGAGGTGAAAAGAGGACCAGAGGACTCGACATTAAAAACGCCCAGAGCTGAAGCAGCCCTTCCGTCTCCTCAGAGAGAAAGGGTTCATTCAGTCCAAGACGTCCATGGGGCCCACAGCCTAGAACTCAGGAGCAGGAGGCAGCAAAGCTCACCCTCAGTAAGCAAGCCTGGATTTCGGTAGTCCTCTGATTAATTTCCAGCCACCAAAATATAGCCCAAGACTCTGTAAAAATCTCTCTAAAACATTCCACATGTTCCCCAAGGCAGAGGGTAATTGTTATGAACAAATCCACACAAATGCTTATGCCAAGAGGAACACGTTGAGAATAAAGAAGGAACAGGAAGCATGAAACGGGGGGCTAGCTGGAAACCCGAATGACAGATGTGGGCAAACCCAGAGGGAAGTGGAACTTAGCGTCTCAGAGGCTCATCGCTATGGAGAAAGATCCAGCACAATAGCCCTGAGGGGTATTTTCTTTTTCTTTTTTTAATATATTTTATTGATCTTTTTACAGAGAGGAAGGAAGAGGGATAGAGAGTTAGAAACATCAAAGACAGAGAATCATCAATCAGCTGCCTCCTACACATGCCCTACTGGGGAATGTGCCCGCAACCAAGGTACATGCCATTGACTGGAACAGAACCTGGGACCCTTGAGTCCGCAGGCCGGCACTCTATCCACTGAGCCAAACTGGTTAGGGTTCTGAAGGGTTTTTCATCCTGGGGGACACTCCGGAGTGCTGCTGCTGCTGCTGCTGCTGCTGAGTGTGGGTAGATCAGAGTCATAGCTGCAGAATCAGCCTCTCAGGGCACAGCCTCCAAGACTCACAGGGACATCATCTAGGTCAACCCATTTTGTCTCTGCATCCCCTCCACAGGGCTCCTTCGTGTGGTCAGATGGTTTCTGCTTCACCACTTTCAGGTGCCTTGACTTTATAGGAAGTTCTTCCTCCTAATGAGCCAAATGAGGAGAAGGGAAAGTTGGGAGCTAACTGAGTAGGCTACTCTTTCCCCACGAGGGGCTCTCAGGTGGAGAAGTAAAGTCTAATGTCCATAGTAAACACCCCTTTGTTTTCTGTAACATAAGTCCCAGTCTGTCACTCTCCTTTCCAATGTCCGAGACACGCCCTGGTTAGAACTGAGTGCAGAAGTCCTAAGGGCCATGCCTCGCTCTTTCCGCCATTGTGCAGCCATCAGTAGGCTATTCTGGTACAATAGCAGCCATATCTAGATGCATAAATACAAGAGTTCTCTGCTCTCCCTCCCCACCCCCCCAAAAAAAAATCAGCTGAGAAGTTTGTGTTGTTCTTGCCACAAATCTATGGTGAGGGAATCAAAGCCAGCATCACTCTTGGACAGGCATCACCTTTCTCTCCCTCTCCCCCCACGTTGATCATTACTCTACTGAGATTTAACTTTGGGAGTCTCCGCCTCTTCAGTTCTCTATCAGCGCAACTGTTGACCCTCCCAAGGAAATCTTCACTCTGAGAGTGGCCCTCACCACCAATGTGTTAGAGTGCTCCTCAAACTGAAGAATTCCCAAAGAGCACCGCGGAAGAGGGAGAGGTACGAGTAAGCAAACCTTAATAACACGAGAGCCTGATCTACTGAGATTGGAAGCAGGTAGCCTCCCAGGCCAGGCAGGAGGGGCTGGACCCCATGGCCTCCAACACCAGCTCCCCGAGACCTTCCTTCCTCTTAGAAATCCTTGCTGGCATTTAAGGTCAGGAATCCAGCCATGCTTCTTAATAAGACCAGACCCCAGCCCTTCAAAGCTGGCTATGGCCAGAAACTCTTCAAACGGAAAGCAGCTGCCAGGAGCCAGGGCTATAAGATCCAACCACATGAAAATAAATGGCTCCTTGCTTTTGGGCAACACTTTACCATGTAGTGACCATTTTTTACATTCATCGTCTCATTTAGTTCTCAGCGTACCCCAGTGATATAGGTAGGGCAGGAGTTATTTTCAGATGAAGAAACTGAGGTCTGGAGGAGAGGAAGTGATCTTCCAAGTTTATATATTAAACTTATACAACAAATCAGAGAATGAGTTGATTCTAGAATGAAGGTCCCTAGTCTCTTTCTGATGATCATGCACTGATACACTAATTGTCTTAAAATGTACCCATCTTAAAAACACCTCATGGATATAGCAGCAGCCCAAGGAAAAGCCCTTAAAGTTGACCCTTTTCTAGGGGCTTAATTGGGCTCAAAACAAGCAGCTTCTGTCCTGCAGCTCCAGCCCCGAACCCATGATGGCGCAGTGACATCCTTGAGATAAAAGCCATCTGTGTGGGGCCCACAGGAGCGCAGTCAGCCACACCCTGAGGCGCTGCAGGCCCCGCTGACTCAGGAGAAGCATTCCCACGGATGACCACAGTCTGCTCCAGGCTGTTGCCCAGGGAGACGAGAGAATCAGCAAGCAAAGAGCTGCCTGCCCTGCCCAGCCTCTCAGGGGCAATAGCTTAGCCCTGAAGCTGGCAGGCGCCCACCACTTGGGTGTGACTCGGCTGGGTGCCCGGCCCTGCAAGCCTGCCCAGGTCTCACAGTTCCTGGTAACACCCTCCTGCTTCGCCCTCTTGCATTTGGGAGAAGAGTCATCAGTCTGGCAGCAGCCCAGCTCAGCAGCTGATTGGGACCGGGAAAGGCAGAGATATTCACCAGACCAGCCCTTCTTCCATGAGCTTATTCAAATGCGAGGTTACTCTCGCAAAGGACTGAACGACAGCATGTTCTCATCCACACCAGGAACACATTTAGTGTTCTTCTGATTACCAACCTGGAAAGGCATTTCTGTAGATGGTATTCAGCAAGCGTTTACCAGGTGTGTCGTCACACAAACGTGTGATGAGGGGATGGCCATGTGCAAAGTGGAATATAAAGATTCCAGGGAGAGGACTAAGCTTCCCCAGTTCAAATCCCAAGACTACCTACTTAATAGCTGTGTGACCTTGGGCATGTTACTCAACTTCTCCGTGTCTCAGTTTTCTTATCTACAAAACGGGGATGCTAGTACCTAGCTTACGATAGTTATAACTCAAGCACTTAAAAAACTAGATAAAACACTTGGACAAGTGGCTCAGTAGTTGAGCATCGACCTATGAACCAGGAGGTCACAGTTTGATTCCTGGTCAGAGCACATTTCTGGGTTGTGGACTCAATCGTGAGTAATGGGCATGTGGAAGGCAGCTTATCAATGATTCTCTCTCATCATTGATGTTTCTCTCCTCTTTGAAATCAATAAAATATATATTAAAATTTAAAAACAAAACAAAACAGTTATCAGAATGCAGCCCTTGATGCGTGTTAGCTATTATTACAGGAATATTCCTACTCGGTCCTTTTAATACCCCAAGATATGAGAACTATTACTATCCCCATTTCACAGGTGAGAAAATGGGTTCAGAGGTCTTAAGCAAGTTTCCAAGGTTACAACACTAATAAGAGGCAAACTCAAGACCCTAAGCGAGTCTGTATGCTCTTATTTACTGCTCAGAACAATGCAGATACCTCCCAAGAACTCATTGTCTTATACAACAGGGGAGAATTAGTATTTGTTTTGTGCCTATTGAGTGCAAGACACTTTGCTGGGGCTTTACATAGATTAACGTAAGCAAACAAATAACTCTCCTTCAAATCAAAATGTGATTAGGGCCTGACCAAGTGCCACTGAAAGTCAGAGGGCAAGTGTCCTTCTGCCCATCTCTGAAGGCCCCGCCCACCTTGCTGTCCCTCCTGGGGCCCTCTTCTCTCCTCAGCTCCTGTGAGTCTCCATGGCAACCTACTGGCCCTGATGGAAGTAGGCTCAAGCAGGCAGCCTTAGCATGTTTCTTTTGCACTAGTCTGATTTCACCAAACAGCAAACCTATAAAACCAAACTACCCATAAATAAGTGTTTTATTTAGGCTTCTCCACCCCGACCCATAAACCCCCAGATTTTCAGCACTCTGGTGCTAGCTGTGCCCCAGTTCCATCCTCAATAACAAATACGGACTTACAATAAATATTTTTCTTACCCATCCCAAAGGGAAAAATAAATTGTAATTCTATTCATTTAACATAAATAATATTACTCAGAGTACTAAGCATTCAGAAGAGATGAGAGATGTCTTTGTTTTCCAATATATTTTATTGATTTTTTTACAGAGAGGAAGGGAGAGGGATAGAGAGGTAGAAACATCAATGAAAGAGAATCATCAATCAGCTACTTCCTGCACACCTCCTACTGGGGATGTGCCCGTAACCAAGGTACATGCCCTTGATCGGAATCGAACCTGGGACCCTTCAATCTGAAGGGCAACACTCTATTCACTGAGCCAGACCGGTTCTGGCAAGATGGGAGATTTCAGGAGGAAGATGTCTTCACTACAACCTAAAAAAAAGTGATTTTTAACAACAGTATCACAAAGGCTGGAGAAACCCATTCAAATGCTTCTTCAAGAAAACTGGGTTAGCATTAAAAGGTCAAGAAGTTTGAAATGCTCTCTTTTTTTGGAATAAGATAAACCTCCACTTTCAGTCTTATTCAATTTTGCTTCATATATATGCAAACACACAAATGCATACATACCAAAAGCAAGAAATTCATCAAAATATTATTGGTGGCTATCTCTGGAGCATGGGTTAATGGTGATTTTATTTTCTTCTTTATACATTTCTATATTGTGCGAGTTGTATATAGTGAGTCTGTTATTTTTATAATATAGAAGGATAACCAAAATTATTATTTCAGTTTTAAATTAGTACAAGGGACAACAGTTTTATTCATATGAGCAACCCAGCCTGTGAAAAGTCTAAGAATTCAACTAAAATAGAAAAAGAAGTAATTCAGAAATTACTTAATGACTCTAGAGCAGCGGTTCTCAACCTTTCTAATGCCACGACCCTTTAATACAATTCCTCATGTTGTGGTGACCCCCAAGCATAAAATTTATTTCCGTTGCTACTTCATAACTAATTTTGCTCCTGTTAATGAATCGTAATGTAAATATCTGTGTTTTCCGATGGTGTTAGGCTCTACAGCAGCGGTTCTCAACCTGTGGGTTGCTAGCAGGTTTAAAAAATATACACCCCATCCCTGCCTCACCATCACCTCCACATGAACTCACAATACAAACTCAGCTCATGGCATGCAGCTCTGTGTGTGGTTATTCCTTTGACATAGTGATTTGATGATTTGTCCCCCCACTAGCCTGAGCTCCTTGAGAATAGCAACCCAGTCCTTTCCTACTTTGTGTCCTCTGTATCAAGGTAGCGCCCCCCAAAAGATATGACAACTCTTAACCCCCATTACTATGAATGTGATTTTATTTGGGAAAAGGGTCTTCATGAATGTAATTAAATTAAGAATCTCCAGATGAGGTCAGCTTGATCCAGGTGGGCCCTCAATCCAATGACAAGCACCCTTATAGAAGACACACGGAGGAGAGAGACTCTGGAAGAAAAGGGCCGGGTAAAGCAAGAGGCAGAGAGTGGAGTAATGCACCCACAAGCCAAGGAATGCTCGAAGCCACCAGAAGCTGGAAGAGGCTAGGAAGGATTCTCCTCTAGGGAATTCTGAGGGATCAAGGCCCTGCCAAACACCTTGATTTCACCCTTCTGGCCCCCACAGTTTCCTGTTGTTTTATAGTAACTTGTTACAGCAGCCTCAGGACTCTGACATAGCCTAGCAGCACCATCCCTGGTAGACAATTTGAGCAAGGCGCACTTGCTCAGGAATGGAAAAGGCTGGGGGTGTGGCTTGTGCCTTTTGCGTATCCTACAGTCAAGGAAGCATCTCTGGAGGCCACTGGACTCTGGCTGACAAATATGTAAGCATCATTATTCTGCTGTCAACTGAACCATTTGTTCCTTTAATGAGGTGTTGGAATCTCACTTTATATTCATTGTTCTGCCCTCCTCGATTTTACTGTAAGTGACGGAGTTGACTTTTGATGTATCGCCAGCACACCGTAAATTATGAGCCTCTTTCTTTAAGGCTGGGAAGGGGAGGGACTCTACTTCCCAGTTCAGTTATTTCAGGCGAGGGTGGGAGCAGGTCCTCTGTGCCAGCAGCATCCTGATTACGATTCAGGATGTGCGGCTGAAGGCAAACAGTTCCTCTTCAAATTCAATCAAATAGGAAGCGGCAAAGGCCCAAACAAGAAAAGCCTGGTCCTCTTTGTGTGCGCAGCCAAGGGGTCCTGGGAAGCTGGGGAGAGATGCCGACCTATCTCAGGCTTAGCGAGACTGAACTTGCATGATACTCAGGAAACTCCTACACTTACTCGGCACAGGCTTCCAGTCACATCCTGGACGATCCCAGTCCTGCCACAGTGGAAGTTATTTACAGGCTATAAGGGCAGAGGTGACCAGGATTAAAACATATCTCTCTCTCTCTCTCTCTCTCTCTCTCTCTCTCTCTCTCTCTCTCTCTCTCTCATCTCTTCTTCTTGGAAAAAAAAAAAATTCTATGTGCAACATCCATAATGTTGATTGTGGCTACTAGGCCCCCAAATAATGACTCTGCGGACATTCTGTTTTGTTGATACATGGTACAACTCAGAGCCGTAATTTTTCACTCAATAAGTCATGACCCTTTTTAATGAATTCAGAAATTAATTTTGTGAGAGGAGCCAGCACTTTTGCTGAAATGAGACAGAAGATAATATAAAATATCAGGCTGTATCTTGTGTACTAAGGGTAAGTACTATACTATGAAAATGTTGCTTTAGCTTCATACGTATGTATATGTCTTTGACTCCTCATTAGGAGTCCTTATCTGAACGAGTATAGAAGCCACTGTCTTAGAGAATCTATGCCACCAGACCCGAAGCACTGCTTCCCCTTGCCCAAGGCCCAGCTCTTGCGAGCCCTGTCTGCAGCGATGGAGGGGAGGGAGCTCAGCCAGTGAGAACAACTCCTCACACGCCTCCTGAGACGAGTGGCCACCGGAAACCAAGGACCATCCTTCCCCATCAATCCATGGAGCACCTCCTTCCTGTGCCAGCCCCACCCTGTCTGAGGCTGGGGCCCCTGCCTCCTGGGTCCTTATTTCTACACCTTGGTAGAACTTTACCCCGTTCACCTCCATCTTCCTGGGGCCCCCTGTTCTTCCTCTGAAGTCCTGGAAACTCCACAGCCTTCAGTTGCTCTGAAACAGACTCACACACAGAGCTCCCGAAGTCTTTGAGGAGAAAAAGGAACCACCTTGACTCCTTTAAAGAACCATCTTTTTCTAGATCAATGTGTGTCCAATTTCCCCTTTTGCCGTTTTGCCAGGTAAACAGTCCCTCTGACCTCCATCAAGGATTCTCTCTCACCCACGTGTTTGCTGACTCTCCTAGCCCATGCTCCCATACCCTAGCCAGTGTCCCAGCACTGTGCGCTGTCCCCTGCAGGACCTGCACCATGGATCTGCTATGGGCTTTCTGATCACACCTAATTGAGAACTAAAACTAATTAGACTGGCCGGGTGGTATAGACTGGAGCAAGCACTTAGGCATCAGCAGAACTGCGTCCAAGTCTTGGTGCTGTTGCTTTACTGGCTATTGACCTTGAGCAAGTTGCTTAACTTCCCTAAGCCTCATCTGGAAAATCAAATAATACTAACACCCATCTCAAGGGAGTTGCTGAAGCCTGTTGTTGTTTTTTTCTTATTTTTTATTTTTTGTCTTTGTAAAGATTGGTGGAAGTTTCTATAATGAATCCTTCTTGTGCATCTTATGAATGGATTTCCAAAAAAAAAAAAAAATCTGTATTATTTCAATGCCTTCAGAAATCTATGTTACCTGGGGAAAATGTATAAAATGGAGACTTTCTGGAAAATATGTATTGGCTAAGGAGTCAAGCCATTCTTGACTTTAGATTTACAGAAAGTAAAGAAAAAAGAAAAAAGAAAAAAAGAAATGAAGGATGGGAGGGAGCAAAGGAAGAAGGGAAAATAAAATTCTATGTACAGTCTGACCTGCAACAGTGCCACAGTCTTCTCATTTTTGCACTAACACCAGACCATGCACATCCCTCCACTAGCAGCACTATCTGCTTTGGCGGGGATGCAAATCTGTTCCACCATGAAAGATCCACTCAATGGAAAGCAAGTGTGCAGAGGAAAAACTGCACTCGCATCTCATGAATTCTTTATTCAAAGAAGAAATGAGCCCTAACCGGTTTGGCTCAGTGGATAGAGCGCCGACCAGCGGACTCAAGGGTCCCAGGTTTGATTCCGGTCAAGGGTATGTACCTTGGTTGCAGGCACAACCCCGGTAGGGGATGTGTAGGAAGCAGCTGATTGATGTTTCTCTCTCATGGATGTTTCTAATTCTCTCTCCCTCTCCCTTCCTCTCTGTAAAAAATCAATAATTTTTTTTTTTTTTAAAAAGAAGAAGAAATGATTCAATAGCCAAAATAGCCAATGTTATATTGAAGGAACTGCCTTTTCCATCTGGGATTGACCTTTTTGGTAAGGCCGTGGTTGGGGTTTTATCGAAACGTAGACCTTCTTCTTGGAACAGCAAGAAACAAATGGTGGCACCACATTGTTGGGTCCTTAGCAAGCGGCAGTTGCTGTGCGAGGCAAGGCGATGGCCTTGGCATGTCCATCCCTCGGTCATGGTTTAACCTGAGTGCTAACCGTGGTGGATCCTGAGGAACCCATCTCTCCAGGTGTCCTCATCTGCTCACGCGTTACTGAGTAGCCAGCACCACCCACACCAAACCTTTCACTTGATCTCCCACCATCCCGCATGAAGGGAAGGGCGTAGTCAGTTTCCGTTCAGAACTGGCTAGTGATAGCAGGGCTTCCATTTAGTCCGAAGCTTTCCCCCAGCGCCATGGGACTGAGCTGCGACACCTCCCGGAGAAATGCTCTTCCTCAGAGAGGGTAGACCAGCGCTTCCCCTCTGCCTAAAAACAAGCAGACCGTCCACGTGGTCCAGCCTCTTCTGTCCTCAAGTCGTTATGGACATCAGCATTTTGAACACCAGAAAGTAACACAAATAGAACATAAAATAGGGGAGCTGAAATTTTCCAAACTAAGCGATCCAAATCCACTCTATGCCTATACTCTGTGAGAATACCAGTGTATGAAAGCTTCCTGAGGGGTTCCTCTTTGCTTCCATCAAATTCCCATAGGCATCAACAAGCCAGGAAATTGAGAATGACTGAAAGGTAATTGCAACATAACCAGGTTGGGCTTGTCTGGACACTAAATTCAGCTCTGAGCTTCCTGGTCACCGGGAAGGACATCAACAAAGTAATGATGGTGCAAGGACTTTTCTATTAGGAAACACACACACACACACACACACACACACACACACACAAAGAAGCCAAATTAGAATTGGCCCCTCAACCTTGTAGAGTTATAAGGCAAGACCTGCAGCTTAGAAATCTCAGACTCTGCACACACACGATAGAAGGGTTCATCAAGTGTTGCCAAAAGGTCCTACATGATCCGTTTTCATAAATAGAAAACTCATGAATTTCATAGTAACATTCAAATAGTTCACTTGCTGGAAAGCTGAAGAAGTGTTTAATCTCTCAGGCACAGAAAGAAAGGCTTTGCCTGCCTGACCTGGTTTACTCTGTTCATCTTTTTTGTTTTTCTTAAGTATATTTTTATTGATTTTTAGAGAGAGGAAGGGAAAGGGATAGAGAGATAGAAACATTGATGAGGGAGGAACATCTTCAGGAATAGAACCAGCAACCTCTTGGTTCCTGGGTCAAGGCTCAACCAACCGCTGAGCCCACCAGCTGGGCTGTTCGTCTGTTTACTGCTCCTTTCTTCAGAGCTGGTCCAGGTCTATAACCGAGATAAAAAAAATAAAGGGGTTTTTAGTAGAACTGGGGTTTTTTTTGAGGGGGGGGGACTTTTCTTTAGTCCTGGGGTTCTCTTTCCCTCTCTTACTTAAGCCCTGAAGAAAAAGAAGTTAAAAACACATTCCTGAGCAAGGCTAATTCACAAAGCCAGCTGAACCACAAAACCTCCCCCAAGGCCTAAATCCCTCCTCGGAGTTGGTTGGTCTGATTGTCTGGAGTTAAGGGTTCTTTCCTCTGGGCCCTTTGAAATAGCCATAATTAACACTTACACAAGGTTTATGATACAATGGTATTATTTACAGCAAGTCAGCAAACTATGTCCTGCGGGGGATTCATAGTTGCAACAGAGACCATATGTGGAGCAAAGCCAAAGCGAGTACCCACTGGCCCCTTCCAGAGGTTTGCCAGCCCCTCCACGCACTCTCCTTGATCCTCACAACCGCCCGCCAAGAAGCAGCCTCCTGAACTGGTGGTCACATGGACTTGAGTATGAACAAGGATTTGAGATTCCTTCTGGCATATTACCTACGAAGAATATCAAGTACCAGACGGGGGGGGGGGGGGGGGAGCGGGTAGAAGAGGGGGCAGAAAGGGGACTGTAGGGACAAGGGTTAGAAAGTTGACCAAAAAAAAGGGGGGAAGGATTCCAAGGGGAAAAAACTCGCAGTGTTACAGCACTCCCAATGAACCAATTCCCAGATGCTCCCACTGCTGCTCCTCACGCTCCCCCTTCCACACCCGCATCCCCTAAATCTCCTGTGCACACAGCGGTGGGGAGGAGCCAGCTGCACCATGAGAGGCGGTTGCGTGCATCTTGTCCCAGCTCCAGTGCAGTGGCCACACACTGGGAGTTTGATATCAGCCATGATAGGAATATCTATACCAAAAATCAACAGGAGCTGCAAATCAGTGCGATCCCCCCCCCCCCTCCACCACCACCACCACCACTCATCAGAGCTGATTGTTAAACACTGCCCAGCATACCATGGCATATACATATGTAAGTATGGATGGATAATTTCATATAAATGGTACCATGCATGCATTGTACAGGATGCTGGGTGCAGAGTCTGTATACTGCACCCCCCTGCCTTCTCCCCAACCCACCTCCAACTGAAGAAGTGTGGCTACTGACAGCTCAGATCCCAGCTAAGTCTCTCTCTCCTTAGCAATTTGCCCAAAGCTGAAGGGAACTGTCACACTTCAGGTTTGCTCCCTTCCCTGGCACCCTCTATGCAACTACTAGTCAATGCTGGGATGAGAAAGAAGCCAGGTGCATCTCAATTCAGAACGAGAGAGAGAGAGAGAGAGAGAGAGAGAGAGAGAGAGAGAGAGAGAGAGAGACCCAGTTGTCCACCACCAACTGTTTTTTTCTTCACCTTCTCATATTTTAATTCTCTTCCTTCCTTCCTTCCTTCCTTCCTTTCTTTCTTTCCTTCTTTTTTCCCTTTCTTTCTTTCCTTCTTTTTTCCCTTCCTTTCTTTTTTCCCTTTCTTTCTTTCTTTCTTTCTTTCTTTCTTTCTTTCTTTCTTTCTTTCTTTCTTTCCATTTGCTTGAGTTTCTTTCTAGAGTGTTTTTCTCAGACAGGTTCCTGGATATCTGGGCAATAGTTCTTTCCCCTCTTGGCCAGCAAGAAGTATTTTGGCTAGTTCTGGAATTTTATAGATGTCTTCAAGTTCCCATTAATATAGGTGTGAAACATGACACCCATCTCTTTCCTTTTCCTGTGTAATTAATGTTTTTCTCTTTGTATTGAAATGGGCAAGAGGTTCTCTTTATACCTGCTGTTCAAGAATTTTATTGAGGAAGGACTTGGTATGTGGCTTTCCTTCCTGGTGACCCCATGCGTTCTCTTTAAACCTCAGACCCAGCTCTTTTTGTCACCTGTCTAATTATCCCCTCTCCTTCATTGGTTTGTTTTCCTCCTCCTCCTCTGGGAACTCCTATTATTGACATCTTAGGTCGCCTGGGTCTAACGTCCTAGTCTCTTATTTTACTCTCATGATTTCGATCTCTTTTTATTTTTGTTCTATGTTGGGGATATTCTCGCACTTGATCTTCTAAATCCAAATTATTTTCTGCTTTAATTTATCCAATGAGTAGTTCAGTTAAAAATATGTTTTAGCCGAAACCGGTTTGGATCAGTGGATAGAGTGTCGGCCTGCGGGCTGAAGGGTCCCGGGTGCGATTCCAGTAAAGGGTATGTGCCTTGGTTGTGGGCACATCCCTTGGTGGGGGCAGGGTGTGCAGGAGGCAGCAAATCAATGTTTCTCTCTGATCAATGTTTCTAGCTCTCTATCCCTCTCCCTTCCTCTCTGTAAAAAATCAATAAAATATATTTTTAAAATATATATGTTTTAGATCCCGGATTTTTTTTTTTTTAATTTTTTTACTGCTTTTGAATGTACTTGCTGCTCCTGCCCAGGCTGTCTACTCTCCCAGTGTTCTTTCTGGTGGGTTCTCCTTCTCCCTCTCTTTGCCTGCTGAGCCCTTGGGGTGCACAGTTTCTCTCTCTCTCTCTCTCTCTTTTTTACTGTTATGTTAAACTTTACTTACAGGATGTTAAATGCTTACAACTAAGGTTTTCCCCCCCAAAAAAAGATTAATGAAAACATCAATTGCTTTTCAGACTTGATAGCTGCTGCTTCAACAGGTGGTTTTACACAAATACTAAATGACCAAAAAAAAAAAAAAAATGCTTTATAACACAATGAATCCCTTTTATCTGTTCAGGATCACTAATTGCTGAGTTGTGGATGCACAGTTTTCTCTTACTTGTTCTTTGAAGCCCAGGAACAGCGCCTGGACATTCCTTAAGGGACAGCATTCCTGTAAGAAGCCGCACATAGGGAGTCTGTCCCGATCAGGGCTCCGGGGGAGGAAGTGTCTCTGCCCCGCTGTCTCCCAGGCTCAGCTTCTTCTCGGCCACCTGGGACCCGGGGAACTCACGCTTTCATGCTGAGGTAGCCTAAGGCCCACACATCTCCACACTCCCCCTCCGTTGGCTCAAAGGGTGAAAGTCCTGTGCCAGCTCCTTCCAGGTCTCTAACAGAGCCCGGCTTGCTCTTGCTCCTCCAAGCTCCACCTCCTGCATTCCCAGGTGCCTCATCAGGAGAACTGCCAAGTTAGAGCTGGGAGTCAAGGGCAGCCAGGGCACCAACTTATGAAAATCTCCATCCCACTCCCAACCCCTTAATATAAATGAAGGACAGTCTGGATCTGCTGTCCCTGGCTTTGCCTCATTTACTTCTAAGATGATGAAACTCTTTATTCCCCATCAGTTTCTTTGGGGAAGTCCTTCAGAGTTGTGTGCGTTCATGAAACTTTAAGAAGATTTTTAGAGAAAGAAGAGAGGGATGGAGAGAGAGGGGGTAAGAGAGGGAGGGGGGGAGAGAGAGAGAGAGAGAGACCATCTGTGAGAGTAAAACATCTATCAGCTGCCTCCTGCATGCTCCCGATGGAGGGTTCAAGCCCTAACAGAATCAAACCAGCAACCTTTCCGTGCACAGGACAATGCCCAACCAGCTGAGCCGCATGGCCAAGGCTTTACAAAATATTTATTATAACAGCCAAAACTGGTTTGGCTCAGTGGATAGAGTGTTGGCCTGCGGACTGAAAGGTCCTGGGTTTGATTCACGTCAAGGGCACATACCTTGGTTGCGGGCACATCCCCAGTGGGGGGTGTGCAAGAGGCAGTTGGTCGATGTTTCTCTCTCATCAACATCTCTAACTCTCTATCCCTCTCAATTCCTCTCTGTATAAAATCAATAAAATATGTTTAAAAAATAATTTAAAAATTATTTATTATTTTTGTTAATCCTCACTTGAGAATACTTTTTCCATTGCTTTTTTTTTCTTCCAGAAAGAGTGAAAAGGAGGGGTGGGGGAAAAAGAGGGAGGGGGAAAGTCAAAATGAGAGACACATATATTGGTTGCTACTCACAAGCACCCTGACGAGGGCTGGGGATCAAACCTACAACCCAGGTATGTGCCTTTGTCTGGGAATCAAACCTGTGACCTTTGATGCATTGGCCAACACTCTAACCGCTGAGTAACACCAGCCAGAACAAAATGTTTTTAAATAATGGGATTTACTTTGAAATTGTGCTCACTGGGAAATAACTGGATGGGAAAGGCAGATTACAAAAATGCATGCATATGTATAAAATTTTCCACATCCATGGATATACAATGATGGATTTATCATCCTGGGAGAGCTGTGCGTCCCAGGGGGCCGTGTGCCCCGGGTGAGCCGTGTGTCCCAAGGGAAGCAGTGGGACCCGGGGGTAGGGGAAGTGTGAACCAGAGGAGGAGCGGACTCTATTCGTGTGGTCCTGAGATAGTCACCATAAAACAAGCAGACTGCCAAATGAGGAGCGGATTCTATTCACGTGATTCTGAGATAGTCACCATAAAACAAGCAGATTGTCAAATGACAGCGGGGAGGGGAAGGAGACCTGGGGGGAGATAAGAGAACAACCGAAGGACCGGTATGCATGAATATAAGTACAACCAATGAACAAAGAACTCTGGGAAGGGAGGGCATGAATAGGAGGGGGGAGGGCAATGGTAAGCTATGTACACATATAATACCTTAATTTAAAAAAAGATATAAAAGATACAGTTTGGTTCAATTGCTAATTCAGCAAAATACAGTAGAAGATGTAGTCTGATGTCACAGCACTTTTAGAGACTGTGAGGAAAGAGGGCACAGAGCCCCTGGCCTATCCATCCCAATGTCTGCGCAAGGAGAATGCGTCTGGAGGACGCCATGTTCTCGGACTCACCAGTAACCTATGGGGGCAAAGGAGGCCTCTGGACAGAAGAAGCTTCTTGCCCAGAATCACACAAGCCAGCCCCTCTCTAGGATGGACCAGGCCTGACATGAGGTTCAGAGGCAGCACTCATCCATCCCAGACGTCCCTGGTCTCCCCGGCTCTCCAGTGCTGCCCCCAGCAGGACAGGCTCGTAGGCAGAGCCAAGTCCAGTTCCCCGCAGAATCTCCAGCACCAGAAACACCGCCTGGCACTTAGTGGCTGTTCAATAGATGTTGGCTGAGTGAATGAAGGATCGCAAGAGCTCTCGGCTCACTTGATACTACTATCGGACAGGTTCGTAGACGGCGCTGCTTGCTCTGGGCCACCGTTGGGCTTGCAATTCTCTCAGAGTGAGGGACCAAAATTTGAGATGTAGAGGAAACAAACTGATAGATTGATTAAAGAAGGTAGCTGAAACTGGGATGCCAGGGCACAGGCTTTTATTGGAGAGAGGGTACCTCTGCCGGCTGCTTCCAGAGAGAAAGAGGCCGGAAGACACAGGGGTCTACTTTTAAGGGGAGGATAGGGGACAGGGCTTAGGGTATTCAGCGCACGCTGATTGGTGGTAGGAATGGGGGCTTAGGGTATTTGGCAGGTGCTGATTGGTGGTTCAGAGCTCAGGAATGTCTGGCCGCAGGTGGGGTTTGCGTCTATTCATCAATTGAAGGAAGGGATGATCTATCATTCCAGGCTTCTGGTAATATTTTTTTTTAAAATTGAGAGTCCGGGTAAGGTCAGTGGGCGAAGGTCAGTCTTCCGTAGCTACTTCCAGCTGTGAGGGGGCGTCCGTTTCTTAGGGGCATCTACCGGGGTCTCAAAGATTCTGGTGTTTGGTTCTGAATTCAGCGCCAGATAGATCTCTCCCACCTTTTGGTTAGCAAACGCCTGCATTCAATGCATGAGACATGGGCCAAGAGCAAGATTAAGAGTATAGATACCAGTGGGCCTAATAGTGGGAGAAACCATGGGGTACGTGAGCTAAAAAGCAGGTAGCGTTTTTTTCCGTGCTGGATGAGGGGTGCAGCAGCATGATTTCTCCAAGAGACTGGTTGGTGAAGTCTTGAGAGCGATCCTGTTGAGTCACTTGGGAGGTAAAAGCTGGTCCTGAAGCTGCCATGGTCTGGACTTGTTGAGGAAGGTTTCCGCCCCCGTGGGTTCGTACAGTGGGCTGCTTTCAACCAGCTGAGCTGCCTGTCCACGGCCGTGACCCGGAAGGGGCTGGCTGTTTCCCGGGGAAGGCGGATCTGCAAGCCCCCAGGCTGGCCGTGAAGACAGGCCACGTGTCCCCTCAGTGGCCTTCTAATGCAGACTCTTCGGCAAATGTAATTCCTGGTTGGACAACCTTACGCACATGTGCCCCTTTCTCCCCAAAATATCCTTCTACCCTGACGTCATTGCCGTGCCATTAAAACTCTCCTCTGAGGCAGCCAAGTCCGATCCAAGGGGACGCTGGGCGTGTTCTTGCAAACCACGGGGGACGCGAGAGGCAGCTCAGAAGGAAACCTCCTTGGGGACCCTGGGCTGGCCTGGGATCCGTGAAGGAGAGTCTTATTCTTATGGAATGCGCCCAGGTCTGTTCCACGGGCCTCGGACGGGCCTGTTCCCAGGCAGACACGTTGTGGGACGGGGGATATTTCGAGTGTTGAACGGCCTCTCCTGCAGGGGCACCAGCCACTCTGAAGCAGTGTGTTGCTGCTGGAGACGGGGCGTGAGCAGGATCTGGTGCTGGGGACTCGGCGGGGAACTGGACTTGGCTCTGCTCTAAGAGCCCGTCCTACTGGGGGCAGCACCGGAGAGCCGGGGAGACCGAGGGCATCTGGGATGGCTGAGTGTTGCTTCTGAACCTCATGTCAGGCTTGGGTCCATCCTAGTCAGGAGCTGTCTTGTGTGGCTCCGGGTCCTGGGGAAGTCCCACCATGAGGGCTGAGCCGCCAGTGCCGCAGGGCAGCCCACGGGAAGCGAGGAGCAGCACTCGTTACCAGCCGGCACCGAGGGCTTTCAGTACTTTGAGAACCGGTATGGCCCTACCAGTGCTCACCAGCTCGACCTCAGCCCCGCTCTGAAACCACTTCTGAGCAAGGCTGACCGTCTGGCAGAGGCTGCAACCCCGTTGCTCCAAGCCACATTTTATGGAGGTTGTGTTTTTTTTTTTTATTAGTCTCTCCTGTAACCCATAGCCACATCATAAAATTAAACACCCCGTTCTGCACATCAAGTCCACTGGCTTCTCGATCCCTGATTAGCACCGGGCTTTCCCCTCTGGGGGTTGTATTACAGTAACATTATAACCGACGGAAAAGGAACCTTTGCTGGAAGCAGTCAGCTCCCTCAGACTAACTCGGCTGGTGCTGCCCTCACAGTGTGTCACCCTTGCTCTCAAGCCCTTTCGCCAGCTTCCTGTCGATCTCAGTCTGTTTCTTTCAGTCCTACCCCTCCCCACGCACCCCTGTAGGTCCCCTTCCTCTCCCAAGCCCCTTCCACCTCTTGGGATGACATAGAGCCATGGGTGCTCAAATGCTTGCCTGGAGTCACCAAGTCAGGGTAACCCCAACTCACCCCTGAGGATAAATTTAGCCTGTGGGTGATACCCCACATGGAGAGGTTATCTTTAGCCTGGCAGAGGTTGGGAGTCAGTCTGGGCCATGATGGGAAAGAGCAGAGGGAGCAGGAGGAGGAAAGGGGGAATTAATACCTGAGAGTCGACAATAGCTGTGCTCAAGTGTACTCAGGTGGCCGAGAGCTGAAAACCGTGAGTGCGCTTCCTGAAACATGAGGCTCTTCCGGGAACACCTGGGAATAATGGTCTGTTTCATTCCACCCATGAACTGGGAACAATTTTAATAGCAGAGACTATGGCTACATTACGGGCAGGCAGTATAAAACCACAAGCACACATGTTCCCTAAAAAGGGCAACAAACTCAGCATGATCGGTGGTTTTCAAGCTTCCCCATTCAGATCTGTTTACTACTTGTTCATTAGTTTCGTTGCCTGCAGGTGTTAAAGGTTTAAGACTTTTCAAAAAGTATGGAAAAAAAAATGTACGCGGGAAAATGGCACTATCTGAATCCAGAAAAGGCCACGACTGTTTAATGTTAAAGGGAGGCCACCTCCGTCCACCTCGGGAACCCCAAGAGCTCAGCTTCGCAAGAAGTGGGGCTCCTGAAGTATTCAGGAAAGGTGGCGGGCTTTTCCTTAGATCCGTGCTCAGCAAACTGCGGCTCATGAGCCACATGCAGCTCTTTGGCCCCCTGAGTGTGGCTCTTCCACAAAATACCATGGCCTGCGTGTGTTCCAGAGGGCCGTGTGCCCCGGGTGAGCCGTATCCCCCAAAGGGGCCGGGTGTCCCGGGTGAGCCGTGTGTCTCAGGGGAAGCAGTGGGACCCAGGGGGAGGGGCGGTGAGAACCAGAGGAGGAGCGGACTCTATTCGTGTGGTCCTGAGATAGTCACCATAAAACAAGCAGATTGTCAAATGACAGCGAAGGAGACCTGGGGGGAGATAAGAGAACAACCGAAGGACTGGTATGCATGAATATAAGTACAACCAATGAACACAGAACTCTGGGGAGGGAGGGCATGAATGGGAGGTGGGGTGGGGGAGGCAATGGTAAGCTATGTACACATATAATACCTTAATAAAATAAAAATAAAAATAAAAAATACCACGGCCTGGGAGAGTCTATTATTGAAGAAGTAGGTTAGAAGAAGTTTAAGTTTAAAAAAATTTGACTCTCAGAAGAAATTTCAATCCTTGTACGGCTGATACTTGGCTCTGTTGACTAATGAATTTGCCGACCACTGCCTTCGATGGAAATCCCTTTCTTGCTAGAATCGCCCTGTAAGAAATCCTCCCTTCCACTCAGTAAAATCATTCCACCGTTTACATCCACCGCCTCGCTTCGGCCTTCCAATGGATCAGAATCTCTCGTCAAAATGACAGAGATCTTGCTAACTAGCAAGAGTTATTAGGGGAACCAAGGTCCTCGCCTGAACCTGAGCCGGAGTCTGACGTGTCGGAGCACGTCTAACCAGTAGCTCCTGGGAGGAGCTCGCCCTGTGGGAAAGCAGAGAGACACCTGGCTGACCCAGGAAGACCGCCCTGCTCCGGGGAGGAGAAGGGCAAGGAACTCTGAGTCCCCCTCCGCCGACAGGCTCCCTTGGGGTGTCCGGTGGTGACCGAGGGCTCCTGGGGCAACCCAGAGAGTCTGGGCCGAGGCAAGAAAGCCTTTTCTCCAGGCAGCCGTCCCCGCAGTCCCCAGGAGGGTTCTGTCCTCAGGCGGGACACTCAGTTGACGCTGCCATGCAGTTACAGAAGTCATTTTGGGTCACTTTTCTCCTCTAGATGCAATGATGCTACGTTGGTCAACCAGGCTATTATGGAAGGTCCCCTTTATTGCAATGTCATGAGTGCATTTGGGTGGTCCTTATCCCACTGGAAGTTAGTCACCTCGGCCATCTCGGCGATGTTCCCGCCTACCAGTCACTCACCCTCTCGGTTTTACTATCTGCAAAATGGCATGATGATGGTCCCTCCCTAAAGGGACTGAGGATTAAACAAGTTAGTGCCCGCCTAAGCTTCTGGCTCCCTATAGCTGGAGGCGGGAGTGGGGATGGCGGGTGGCAATAGGCTACAGGTACCCTACTCCAGGGCCTGTCCCTGTGGCCCACAGAACCTCGAGGGCCGGGACCAGGTCTCCTCTCCTCACTCAGCCCCGAGCTGCGCCCCACAAGTAAATGTCCTGGAAACTAGGTGTTTCATTACTACCTTCGGACGGGATAAACAAAACCTGGTCATGAAAAGGGAAGGAAAGAGAGAGAGAGAGGGAGAGAGAGAGAAAGAGAGAGAGAGAGAGAGAGAGAGAGAGAGAGAGAGAGAGAGAGAGAGAGAGAAAGAGAATGAGTCAAGGCCAGATGCAAAGCGAAGGAAACATAGGTGAGATGACAACGGGAAAGGAATGTAGAAACGTGAATGCAGGAATGCGAATTTGCCACTCCTTCCGCGGAGAAAAATTCCTATCAGCCGGCTTCCAGCTCTAAGCGTGGAGACGGTGCATTGCCTAGGACGGCGGCTCCTCTGCGGCTCCAGGGCCAGGCGCTCCCTCCCCGCGGGCGGCCTCTCCCCGCCCCGCCCGCCGCCCGCCCGCGGCGCGGCCCTGACCTCCGCCCCCACGCGGGCAGCAGGCGGCCGGCCGGCGGGCGGGCGGGCGGCGGGCGGGCGGGGGGAGACGCGGCTCCGGGCACCAGAGATCCTTAACTGCGGCCTGCCGAGCCCGGGCTGATCCTAATCAGTGTGAGAAAGGAGCGCGGCCCGCCCGCCGCCGGAGACGCCGCCTCCTTTCATGAACTTTATCGCCCGGCGCAGCCGCCGATAACCCCGCGGTAAAGACACCGGCGGCGGCGGCGGCCCTGCCCGGCGGCCCGAGGCCGTCCGCGCTGGCCCTACCCCGCCCCCGCCCACCGCGCCCCGGGGGCAAGGGGAGGGTAATGAATCACACGCCAAGATGGAAAGAGTTCCTCCTTTCCAGACCTGCGTCATAAATAACCCTGCATTCTTCTCCCGCCAGAGACCCCTCACCTTTTCTTCTCTGGAGTGATTCAAGACACAGCTAGCTCAGGGGGTTTCGTGCCGGCTGCCCGGCCACCCCTCCTCGCCCAGGACGCTGGGTGCATTGCTCTGGGTTATGCTCTGGCCTCCGGTCCAGCTCCTCTTGGACTGGGTTGCGTCTGTGCCTGTGGCTTTCTTATCACAATCTTTGGCTCTTGCACAAGCCTGAGAGGGCCTGCTGTAGGGTGGGGAGGGGGAGGGGAGGGGTGACCTGAAGTCTACAGGGGCAGGTGGTGAGAACTGGTTCCCACGGTAGTGGCTTTGGACATGGGTGGATGGACAGCTTGCCACAGCCAAGCCATAGTGGGACCCCGGGCTCTGGGCTTGGCCGGCACCTAGGTATTCGGGGGCAGAGGGAGCACGCAGTGCCCTGATTGCAAAAGAAGAAGGGAGGGAGCACCCTCCACTTCAGTGTGTGCTCACAAGTCCCTCAGAGCCCCGCTGGCTTGGCTCAGTGGTTGAGCGTGGGCCAGGAGGTCACAGTTGGATTCCCAATCAGGCACATGTCTGGGTTGCAGTTCAATCCCCAGTGTGGGGTGTGCAGGAGGCAGCCGATCAATGATCATCTCTCTTCATTGGTGTTTCTGTATTTCTCTCCCTCTCCTTTCCTCTCTAAAAATGAACCTATATTTTAGAAAAGGAAGTCCCTCAGATGTTGTTTGCATTAACCTGTGGTACAATTTGGAGACTGAAGTTTGAGGAAGATCCCATGAGTACGAAGAAATATGGAAAGACAGGGTGTGCAGAGCAGCCCAAAGCACCCCAGCTCAGTCACAAGACCCAGGTCTCTAGCCCAATTCTGCTACCACCTGGCTCTGGCCCTGAGGCAGCCACTGCCCCTCCCTGGTCCTCAGTTTCCTCATCTGTCTGTCTGATGACTGACTAATATCTCAAAGGATCCCCCAGCTTTCCTATTCTGTAGGAATTCGTGTCCTTCCTATAAATCACTCCATTTCTGATGTGTCTTGTCACCTACCCCTCTGGAGAAGTAGTTATGTCCCTTCGGGAGAAACTGGGCCACGGCCAGTTTCTGCAACTGACCGCTTCATGGGTGAGAGTGATCCTAGTTTTACCCCTCATGGAGGTGACAGAAGTCCAGGGTCCCTCCAGGCAGAATGAAGTCCACCTGTGAGGAAAAAACACATTTACAAATAAAATCCAGCAAGCTAACAGCATTAGTTCAGTGCTTCTTGGGTCCCCGGGTATAAGCTGCCTTTTGACTGCGGTTTCTGTCTCACGTGGGAGGGACTGGTCGGCTCAGAACATCTAATCTGGAGAACTTAAAAGGCTGGGGAGGGAAGTTCTAGAGGCAGCGGAGCCTGAAGGGAGCCTGAAGAGATTCCCTCCAGGGAATGTGGGTGGGGAGCCACCCTCCGGCCACGGCCAAGGGGAGGAGCTCACTGGTGAATCGGAAAGGAACAAAGGCCTGCTTCTTCCAGAACCCGTTTCTGACACCACAATGTGTCCCAAGGGAACATGTGGCCCCAGGCTGGCTTCATTTCCTGTGCTCTGGACAGAAACCTACTCAGTCTTGCTCGCTCATTTGCATAATGTCAAGAAAAATGACTCATACTGAATTGTCGTTTGTTAAAAAATATTGGCAAGAGGTTCCCGACCGAGATTGGAGTCCATTTCTCAAAATGAATGAACATTTACTCCAACAGGGATTCATTAGGTGAATGTGACCAACGCTTTAGGCCTCCGTTCTCCCATCCATGGATCCTGAGCATTTTTAAGAAGTTTGCTTTTTTGTTTTGTTTTGTTTTGTTTTCTGCTCTGATACTGGGCCTCTAGCATATATGGAACCATCACGAGGAGAAGTAAGGTTTTAACTTTCTAGGACAGATACAGGATAGGAAAATTATGTAAATGTGACTCTTCCAACAACTGTTCTTGCTTTCTAACTTTGCCTGCTCCTGTGAAGGTCGCAACCAAGGAAGAAAGGAGAGCACTGGGTGGAGGGAGGGTGACATGGGTAACGGGAATCAATACCGTAGTGATGGCTGGGAATGAGACCTTTGGCGGTGAGCATGATGTCCTATATACAGATGCTGAGCCGAAATACATTATAAACCACTGTTACCTCAATTTTAAAAATTAAAATGAGAGAACTCTTCAAAAAACAAAAGGGCTGACCATCAAATTGGGCTAATCTGCCAATTATTATACAAGAATAAAAGCCCTAGGGTAAGCCTCTTATCGTCACAGAACTTTGTAGAATTTGATGAAAATCACATGCTCTTCCCTCTCTCCTCACCCCCAAATGCACATACAAGTATATATTTGTCTTTACAGGTCATTTCAAGGGTCTATAGACCCCTGAAGCCCCATCCAAGGACCGTGTTAAAGATCTCTGCTCCAGAGGCTATGAAATATTGACCCTCTGCTTCCTTATCTGCAAAAAGGAAATAGTACTCACCTCCAACCAGCTTCATAAAGGAAGAGGAGGGGGACGCATAGACCTGTGCTATTAAAGCATATTGGTTCTCTGCCTGGTAGACATGTAATATTGATGCAACCCTATTACCATCATCTGCCACAGTCATTCCCTAGTCTGCTTCGCGGGATGTAAATTTCCTTACAAGACAGAGCGGCCCTGTCTGTGAAATCCCTGAAGCAAACCCTTCTGGTAAGCCAGCACTGGAAGTCTTCAGACGTGCCTGTTAGAAATGTAATAAATCCCCACGGAGCCCAGAGGGAAGGCTCGAGATAGCTCTGCAGGCACTCAAAGGCTAATAATTGCTGGGGTAGGAATGTACCAAACGATGCCCTGGTGGCTGTAAAAGTTAATGTAACTTTTCAAAGAGTCTTCCTGTCCCCCCCCAGAGTAGGTTGCCATATTAGAGAAATTAACTCACTGAAACAAAACCAAGGTTTAGGGACCAGCTTAGGATGGAGTACTACACTAATTTATTAAATAGAATTGGTCCATTTGGACCCAGAGGGAAGGTGACCTGGAGCGCTCCTGCAGTCAACCTGTCATAGACCTCCGGCAAGTGCAGGGGAAAAACGTTTGGTGTGCCGAAACCGGTTTGGCTCAGTGGTTAGAGCCAAACCGGTCTGTGGACTGAAAGGTCCCGGGTTCGATTCTGGTCAAGGGCATGTACCTTGGTTGCGGGCACATCCCCAGTAGGGGGTGTGCAAGAGGCGGCTGATCGATGATTCTCTCTCATCGATGTTTCTAACTCTCCCTCTCTCTTCCTCTCTGTAAAAAATCAATAAAATATATTTTTTTTAAAGAAAAAGAAAAACGTTTGGTGGGTGAACCATTGAGATGTTGCAGTTGTTTTTTAACTGTAGCAGAGCCAAGCCCAGCTTACTGACACGGCATCCTCCTTAGGAGGGGAAAAGAGATGGTTACGCAGAAAGGCCCTCATGAACCTGCAGGGCTGCCGATAACAGTGCCGGCAGTGTCAGCAGGGGCCATGTGCACACTCCACTCCCTGCCTTTTCCTGACACTGTGAACAGTACCCTCCCTCTCCACCATCACCCAAGCACCCTAGAGTTCAGCTGAGAGCCAGTAGCCCATTGGTCATGCCACCTGTGGTGGGGGTGAATGGTAGCCCCCCCCCCCCCAAAAAAAAATATCTGTATCCTAACTCACAGAAACTGTGAATGCGACCTTATTTGTAAAAATGGAAGGTCTTTGCAGATGTAAGATCTCTAACTGAGGTCCTTCCGGATCACTCAAGCGCACTCTAAGTCTACTGACAAGTGCCCTCGTAAAGACTAAGAGGAGAAAACAAGGCAGAGATTGGAATGCTGCGGCCACAAACCAAAGGCACCAGGCGTCACAGAAGCCGAAAGAGACCCTGGTTGGTTCTCCCGGAGAGCTTTGGGGGGGAGCCTGACTTCAGTCTCCTGGCCTCCAGAGCGGTGAGAGTACATTTATCTGTTGTCTTAAGGCAGCCACCCAGTTTGCAGCAACCACAGAAAACTAATACTCCACCTTCCAGAATATCTTTTCCTCATGAGTTCCTCCCTTTGGTATAATTCTTTTTTAAAATATATTTTTTATTGATTTTAGAGATGAAAGGAGAAAGACAGAGAGAGGTAGAAGTATCAATAATGAGAGAGAATCATTGATTGGCTGCCTCCTGCATGCCCCACCCTGGGAATCAAGCCTGCAACCTGAGCATGTGCCCTGAAAGGGACCTCCTGGTTCATAGGTTCACTCAACCACTGAGCCATGCCAGGCGAGCACATATCATTCTTAAAAACAAGAACTACAACACAGTCTACCAATGGATTAGGAAGAAAGCCTCTCTTTCTCTCCACCCAGTCCCCAGGGCAGGGCCTCAATTATGTCTGAAGAGGGGAGAATGCTAGCTCAAAAAACTCAACTGGTCTATTTGCATTCCTCTTCAGAGGAGACACCATCAGTGAGAGAAGTCCAGTCCTTGATGATGGGCTAGGCAGAAACCGATGCTCAAAAAAATAGCTCTTGGAATCAAAGCTCAGGGGACAGTGCATAGAATTTCAGAGCTTCAAGCGATCATGTAGTCCAGCATCTTCACATGGAGGAGTTTTTGGAGAAATAAGAGAGCTTCAGGAATTTTGTTTACTTTTTGGTTTTATTGAAGATCCGGAGGCCCAGCCATGAGCATAATCTGCCCAGGGTCATAAACTAATTAGAGACTGATTCCCATTCCACCATCCAGCACAGGGAGATGCTCAGTTCGACACAAAACACTGGCTGCCAGCCTCTGTAGTGTTCTCCAAATACCTCCTCCCCCTGACTGGTCTGGCTGGCTTAGGTCCCTTGTAAGCCATCAGGTCTCCTAGCTTGGGGGGTGCTGCTCCATATCATTTTAAATATCTTAAAATGTACGCTCATCCCACATCAAATGTCATTTTTATTTTAAAATGTTATGGTTCTTTCATGAGTTTTGTTTTTGAAAGTAATTGCATATAAGTAACTTCTTTGATTTGAGGTCTACTACAATGTGCTTAGCAATCCTCATACAGACCCAGGAAAATTTATAAAGACTAAATGTCATGATTAATATGACTGACACCATACTTCCTATTGTACAGATTTAATTCAATCAGTGCTGATATTAATTTCAAGCTTGCCTTTTTGGTTTTTGGATTGATAAGCATTCAGAGAAACCTTCACATGAGGCACAGTATACAGTAGGTAAGGTAGTCAGGAGTGGGTGGCCATGCATGAAACATCTGACACATGGCATGTGGCTGGGGCTCAGTGTAGGGGAGGAAGGTAGCAGGAGACTGGACTTTCAGTGTCTACTCTAGATCAGACACCAAGCCAGGCGCTTTCATATCCATAATTGCCTCTCAGATTTGAAAACCAAGCAGTGGCCAGATTGTGAATGACTTCACGTGCCATTCCTACCTCCACCTGCACCCTGGACAGCCATGGGGGTCACTCCAGGTTCTGGATTCCTGGCTCCAAATAACTCACCAGTAATGAGTAGGAGTCGAATGCCCAGCCACACCCGTTTGCATCTCTTTGTATGGCCCAAAGCCAGCTGAGACGGGGCCTTACGGGGGTGGAAGATAAGACAGGCATCACAGAGCGGCTGGGCTCATCCTCCCAGAAAATGACTTTGCTGTACTGATTGTGTGTCACCCAGGCCAGGGCAGACTTCTGGAAGGAAAAGGTTCCAGGCTGCGTGGTATCAAATATTCGGCCGAGGAAAAAGCCACTCGTGCATATATTGATTTAACTGAAGCATAACTCTCACAGGCTACAAACAGAACAGGCAAACAGATTTTTTTCAAATGGTGCCTCTGCAACTCATTAGGCCATCTATGCACAGAAGGTATCTGGAAATTCTCTAGGAAGGGAAATCAGCCTTTATTATAATCTTCCCCCTTTAGCGAGAATTTCACAGCAACTGCTCCAGATGGTAGGAAGGACTAATCGTCCCCATATTTAGCCTTAAAGCCGAAGGGCCACTCTCCCAAGGATACCCAACTAAAAATGACAGCAGCCAAGAAGGTGGCAATTCTGGTCTTCAGACCCTAAGAAGAGTCCCCCTCCCCTTGGGCCCAGCAGAACTATCATTTAGAAGATGAACACTGTCAAAGAATGATGGGGAAATGTCAAAGACACAGAAGTGAGTTTGAAAGCTCTTCCACTGGTCAAATATGGGACAATTTATTTATCAACATAAATAATGATAGTAATAGATTGTAATCACTGAGTCCACACTGATACAAAGAAATAATAATAAATGAAGAGAAGAGAAAGCTTTTCCTTACAATAAAATGCCAACTAATGAATGGAGAAATTATGGAATTAGAAAAATCACCATTTAGCAACCATCATAGTAATCATTAATTCAGCCAAGTAACATCAGTAAATACTACAACTTGGGGGTAAAAGTTTAATTAAAAAATGGGAAATTCGCATAGTTTCAGAATATCTCCACACAGCAACCTTATTAATTACGAAGAAAAAAAGAGTAATTTTACAATGAAAAATTCTGAGACCACCTCAACTGCATGATTAAAGTGAGCCTTACCAACACACAACTGAAATCATATGCAACTTGATAGGATGCAATACAAGCACACAATCTCTTCTGTGATATTCCTGCCAAAGATGTATTACCTGGATACAATCAGGAGGAAATATCAGACCAATGCAAATTGAGGGGAATTTTATAAAATATTCAACATGTAATATTCAAAAGTGTCAAAGTTCTGAAAGCCCAAGAAAGATTGAGAGGATAATTCTGAGTGAAAGAAACCAAAGACACAAGAAAATGAAACATGATCCTGAATTGTATCCTTTTGTTATAACAAACATTATTTGATCAGATGTCAGAACTTGAATGGCATTTGTTCATTTCCTTATCTTGATGACTGCATTATAATTATGTAGAAGAATTTTTTTGTTGTTTGTAGGAATTACACACTACAGTATTCAGGTTCAAGGGGGAAAAGTTCCTTATGGTATTTTTGCAACTTTTGTGTTAATATATAGTTACTAGAGGCCTGGTGCACAAAATTCATGCACTGGAGACAGGAGTCCCTCAGCCTGGCCTGGGCCTTCTAGCAGTCTGGGAGGCCTGGGGGGATGTCCAACTGCCAACGTAGGCCTAAGTCGGCTGGTAGACATCCCTCTCACAGTCCAGAACCCTTTGCTCCCTACCTCCTGCCTGCTCACTGCTCCTTACTGCTCGGCTTGCTACTCTTTCGTACTGCTGCAGAAGCAGGAGAGGCTCCTGCCACCACTGCTGCGCTTACCAGCCGTGAGCCCAGCTTCTGGCTGAGTGTTGCTCCCCTTGTGTTGAGAGTATGCCCCCTGATGGTCAGTGTGCATCATAGTGACCGGTCGTTCTGGTCATTCCATCACAACAGTCACTTAGGCTTTTATTATATAAATTTTACAATAAAAAATTTACAGAAGAGCCCTGGCCAGGTAGCTCATTTGGTTAGAGCATCATCCCATCCACCAAAAGGTTGCCTGTTCAATCCCTGGTCAGTGCATCTACAAGAGGCAACCGATTGATGTTTCTCACATGGATGTTCTCTCTCTCTCTCTCTCTCTCTCTCTCTCTCTCTCTCTCTCTCTCTCTCTTCTCTCTCTCTCCATCTCTCTTCCTTTCTTTCTAAAACCAATGAAATCATGTCCTCTGTGGAGGATTTATAAAAACAAATTTACAGAAAAAATTTAGGCACAAGCAAATCAAAGTGGCATTTTTGTCACATCTTTGAGGAATTCAGCTGCTTCTCCCAAGGACAGGGTAGTAACCTGCCAGCTGAGGTGGCCTGGTGCACTTCTAGAAAGACTCTGTGCAGAGTGTCTACAAATTAGTCCTGTATCCTCACCAGTTTAAATTCATGATATCTGATCATCATTTACAATCAACCTTTAGTTAGCAATGGTTTTGACCCATTTAATGAAAAAAAAAATTGTTCTAAAAAACAAAATACTTAAGGGTAGTGAAATGGTTCCCATCTATTGGGACACTTTAATAAATGTTTTTAAGCCTAATTTTGTAATGTGAATGCTTACTTTCTTCAAAGGGGGGACCACCAGAAGTGAGTATGATCTCATCAGACTGTAGGATGAGCAACACCAACCCACTGCACCCAGAAAAAGATATCATTTCGCACTGGATTCTCCTGTGCCTTCTGCTGCCTGGCTGCTGAATGATAAATTTCCAGTGAAATATTAAACAGTGTATGTGTCTTCTTGTCTACCAATGATTGGCTTGCCCTCCCCCCATCTTCTTCCCTTCCTTCCTTCCTCATTATCTTAATGCACTCAGCATTGTCTGGGTCGATCAGAAAGTCTATTTTTCTTGCAGACTTTAGGAAATCTACAATACCTAGTGAACCTATAATTAAGCTTAATATAACCTGGGAAAGACAGGAGAGAAGGAAAATGAACGCTGTGAATAAGAGGAGACATGCAGTTAGCACCTACCCATTTCCTTTGTGAAAAGGTGACTAAAGTCTGCAAACATCAAGAGTTCTTCATGTGCTGAGTCTAACTCAGATCTCTAACTATTTCAACTCTTTTTTTTTCAAAGCTATGACATGCTGGGAAGTGCTTGGACTATTTTCCATAGGAAGCGGCACCGACCCTCTATTCTCTCCAAGTGGAACGGCCTGTCCCCAATTCACAGTCCTGCTGCATTCCAAAGTTCTTTTTTAAATTATTTTTTAGAGCTTAGAAATAATGTTATAAATAAGTGTTTGAGTTCCAGATCAGCCACAAAAACTCCCCATAATTTTAGTGTATAAAGTTACCAAGACACACACAGAGACACACACAGACACACACACACACACACACACACACACAGACACACACACACACACACACACACACACACACACTTTACCGGAACTGCTAAGATGGCATTTTCAGGTAAGGCTGTGAGTCAACTGCTCATAGCTCAGATACTAATTGGTCTAAGTTATCCATATTGACAAATGGGTCCTTCACTTTGGATTCTGATGTGCAAAAGAACATGGTAAGAGGTTCATGCTAGCCCCCTCTCTCTAACTCAATCCCACAGGTTTGGACCCCAAGAGATACTCTAATCATTGTCTTGCTATATTTTATTCCTCTTCTCACAACTGATATTCTCCTTCTCTCTCTCTACCTCTCTCTCTCTCTACCTCTCTCTCTCTCTCTCTTATAATATATTTCATTGAGCATACAAAACATGACATTTGAGCAGACAATGAAGCTTAGAAGAAAAATTAGGAAAGCAAATCTAACTTATCATTTTATTACTAAATAAGTATTTCATTTAGAATAGGCTTTATTGCTACTTGGTGGAATCCTCTTATTTAAAACATTTTATAATAGTCTATGTATCATAATAATGAGGAAAAGGAACAAGAAGAGGAGAAAGAAGACCTACATACTATCTAATGGTATCAATTCATGGCTATTACAGCAGTTCACCATAATTTTATTAGATGTGATGTGATTTAAGTTTTTAAAAAATGGCCAAGTTTCCAATTATCTCATTGAAAGCACAAATGTCCTTGAAATTCTTACTCTGTGACAAAAATTTAGGGCAAATCTGTCTGGTGTTCTCCCTAAATGTTCTTCAAGACAAAGTTTCTAAAATAATCTCAGACATGGCGTAACATTTGCCAGACAGCTGTCCTAGGGACTGCCAAGAAGATAATCCCTGCGTCTATCTAGTCTTTTTTCTTTCTTCAGTGAATTCTGGGCCCACGCCAGTTTATAGACGCATGTTCTGAAAGTTCAGAGTCTCTCTAAGGAGACTTGATGTTCCTTGAGGCCTTTACACCTATTCTATTGACCTAGTTGAGAAAGCAGTTGGTTGAGTTTTGGGCAAAGAGATTGACCTTAACTCCATTCCTACAGGGCAAATGTCTATGAAGATAAAGCTACCACTCAAGTTCACCAACTCTGAGTATTCTCTCTCCATCCTTGAGACCCACCCAGAGTACATAAAACCCTGGAACAGGGAGTTACAGCCTTGTTGATCTAAGGGTTAGAAGAAAATTCTAGAGGTCATTTGGACGAGCATCCTTCTTTTTGAACTGTTGGTTACCACCACTGTTTATTTCCCCCCTCAATATATGTTTATTGATTTCAGAGAGAAAGGGAGAGAAAGAGGTAGAAACATCAGTGATGAAAGAGAATCATTGATTGGCTGCCTCCTATATGCCCCTTACTGGGGATTGAGCCCTCAACCCAGTCAGGTGCCCTTGACTAGAATTGAACCCAGGACCTTCAGTCCGAAGGCTAATGCTCTATCCACTGAGCAAAACTAGCTAGAGTATACCCCTACTGTTTAGCAAAAAAATTTTTCTAGAAAATGAAATTATTCCTACCAATAAATATGTTCAGAATCTCACAGATATTTTAATATATATGACTTTATTTTTCATTCAAATGAGTTCATTGAAAGAATTTTAGATAGAGAATAAAGGACTTTGTGTGTTTACATAGACCTAGATATAAAACTTTGAAGTCAAACCTTCCCTCAAACCTTCAAAATGCCAGTTGTCTGACCCTAGTGCTTCTTAAATCTTCATCACCTGTCAGAGAATAAAGAGGACTGCTAATAGAAGAGGAGACAGAGAACCATACAATTGGGACATGGGGACTGGAAAGCAGATGCTGATCTCGGGCAGAAGCAACATGAGAGAGAAATGTTCGCAGCTCTCTTTGAGGTCTGGACAGATTGTTGCAGAGAGCCAGATTGCTGGCCTTGGAGAAATTGTATTCTTTTGTCACTAAGCTTTTTCCAACTCTATCAAGAAATACTGTAGGTTAGTATAATCGTGTTCTTAGGCTGCCCTAAGAAAGTATCACAGACTGAGTTGCTTAAACAACAGAAATAAATTTTCTCATGGTTCTGGAGGCTGGAAGGGCAAGATTAAGGTGTTGGCAGGTTAAAGAGCTGCAAGATTAAGGAGTTGGTGAGACCTCACTTCTTGGTTTGCAGACAGCTGCCTTCTCACTGTGTCTTCACATGGTCTTTTCTCTGCGCATGTGCACCCTTGATGTCTCCTTTTGTGTCCATCTTTCCTCTTCTTACAAGGACACCAATCAGATTAACAGCCTCCTTTTAACTTAATCATCTCTTTAAAGGCCTGATCTCTATATACCCGTACAGTCACATTTTGAGGAACTCAAGTTTATGACTTCAATATGTGAATTTTGAGGGGACAATTCAGCCCATAATAGTTAGAAAGAGTACTTGTAAAGTAAGCTACTAAAATCCAAACAAGTAGTAGGATTTTAGAGTTTTAAAAACTAGTCAAATAAGTTCATAATTGAGTTCATGTTGTCCCAGACTGAGAGGGGCCTGCACTAATAGCAAGGGGAAGATAGTCTACGCCTTAGAGTAAACATATGTCTTGTCTCTTCCAGCCAAAGCCCTTAGTCTGGGTTCTAAGACTCTTCAGATAAGAGCCTTGCAACTGAGACTAGCACTCAGCAATAGAAATATAATGTGAGCTACATGGGAAATTTTTAGTTTTCTAGTAGTCACATTAAGAAATAAAAATAAAAATCCCACAAACCCTAACCCATTTGGCTCAGTAGTTACAGTGGCAGCCTGTGGACTGAAGAGTCACAGGTTCTGTTCTGGTCAATGGAATGTACCTCGGTTGCAGGCTCAATCCCTAGCCCAGTCGGGTGCATGCGGAAGGCAACTAATTGATGTGTCTTTGTGTGTCTCCTCCCTCCCTTCCACTCTCTCTAAAAATTAATGGGGGGAAAAATCCTTTGGTGACAATTAACAAACACACACATACCCGTGGAGTTATTTTTAAAGTATACTTTATCTAACTCGATATTCAAGATATTAGTATTTCAAAAATGCAATCACTATTCAACAATTATCAATGAGATTCCCATTGCTGTGTTAAGTCTTCAGGCTCTGGTGACTATTTTAGACTAACAGCACCTGTCAATACAGACCAGTCACATTTCTAGTGTTCAATATCCACATGGCTTGTGGATGCCATACCAAGACAGTACAGATCTAGAGAGTGGTCAGGTCCACAGTATCTAGGAAACATACCAGTCTTATCTCTAAACAAAGGTCTGAGAATTTAATGCCATAAATTAAAGAGATTTTTCATGAGATCCTCAAGAGCAGTCAGTGCCACCTGGAACTCTCAGAGCTGCCCAGGGAGTTATGAATGGGGCCCTGTCAGCCAGAGCCTTTCCAAATGTAAGACTGTATGAACTGACCAAGGGCTTGACTCAGGAGTAGAGCAACTCAAGAGGGACATTGACCTTCCTCACATCACTCAGCTCTGACTCGGTAAATAGGACTGAGACAGAGCACTAGTCTCAGCCTTCTCTCCTGCCACTAACTGGCTAGAATTTTGGCCAAGTCACCTAAGCCCATGTCTAACAGGAATCACCGAGGCCGAATAAGAAATGTTAGGCCACCTGCCCTTGCCTCTCTTCCCTTTCATGCTGGCTTTTCAAAGAGTCCATCACTTGGGAGGTGAAAGGAGGATTTTTATCCTGCAGACTGGCAGGTGTATTATGATGATGGAATATAAGGAAATAATGAGTAAGACAGAAAAATGAGGAAGCAATAAATGGTTGGTGGATTTTTTGAAAGTCACATGGCCTTAGAAGATTACCAACTTTGGAAAATTGTTGGGAAGTGGGGCATCCCCTACTCCCCTAAGGTTTTAAAGGTTTAATCCATGCCCAGAAATAAAGCAAGTGGCCTAACGCCTACTTTCCTGCTATAACAACACAGACTCTCTCCTGCTGGCTGTCCAAAGAGAAACCATTAAAGTGTGCGGTTAATCAGAAAGAACTCCATGGTTACCTACAAAGTTAAGGCTTGCCCCAACGGCACATTCCTTATATTCCTACTATTGACATCTGCCATTTACACATTACATCTATAATGTATATAAAGTCATTTTACCCCAACCATGTCCCTGAGAGGTAGAATAGAAAACAGAGGCTCACAGAGCTGGCAGAGTTAGTGGGCTGTAGAGGATTTTAAAACCAGTCTTCTGACCCCAAGTCTACATAAGTAATAAAGAGGGTAATTGGCAGGTAATATGTGTTTGGCATGGAGTCAATAAACAATAAAAGTTGGTTGAATGAGTGAATGAATGAATCAATGAATCAATGAAAAAATAAGAAACTGAATTTCTTGAAATTCCTCCGGAAACACCATTTCCAAATGTAAGTATGAGATCACACATCCTCAGGGAAATTCCCTCAGGAAAGTGCCCTTGCCTGATTAATATTGCTTAGGAACAGCGGAAGCACTTCCTTTAGTCTAGATTTCTTCATAAAATCATTATACAGAAGTTGTTTGAGAACTCCGATCTCTCTTTCTCCAGGCTTTCTGCAACAGTGTACAGACAGCCCTGCAGCCCGTGTTTAACAAGAGGCAAAGCAGCCTTCGCTGGGGAAGTGTGTTGTGCACAGATGACTTTGATCAGGTCCAGAGACCAAGCCAGCCAGCCAGAGGAGGAGCAGGTCAAATCAGCCTGGGCCACGGCCCGTGCTTCCCTCACTTACCTGGAAATGCACATCTCCAGGGAAGAAGATGCTAGAAAGAGAAACAAAGAAATTCAATCGAGGTAACTGGGTAGGAGGGACAAATCAGTTAAAGAGAAAAAAAAAATCATTGGCCTATAAGCTACTTTTGTCCTTCGAATTCAAATCCACTCTCCCTTTTTCTGGAAGAAAAAAATAAATCACTTAAAGGATCTCAGACAAAGGATGTTCAAGCTAGAAGAAATATAAAGAAAATAAGAATAGCCCTCGCTGGTTTGGCTCAGTGGATAGAGCGCTGGCCTGTGGACTGAAGGATCCCAGTTAGATTCCCGTCAAGAGCACATGCCCAGGTTGATAGTTCCATCCCCAGTGGCGGGGGGAAGAAGGCAGCTGATCATTGATTCTCTCTCATCATTAATGTTCCTTCCTCTCAATAAAAATATTTTTTTAAAAAATAAGAAAATAAGAATACTAACTAACACCTGTTCTAAACACCTGTATTAACTCATTCGATCTCCAGAAGGTACTCCTCATCCCCTTCTCAGTAACCCCACCTTGTCCCATCCCAGGTACCACTGTCCACATTATCTTCGAGAGCACCAAGTGAATGGCAGACTCGGAGTTGTGCAACGCTGCCGCCTTGCCCATTCTACAGTGGATGAGACATCACGTATCCAGCTGCTCACCAACTCAGCAGGTTATTGGCAGAATGGGCTCTAGGATCGTGACCCTCTACAGTTGAGTCTGGTGCCTGTGCGGCTGGGCATGCGCTACATGTTGGAAGCTGTCAGTGATTTCAGTATCCCCGCCTTTAAAGAGCTCACAATGAATTCAGGAGGTACTGGTCACACAAGCGCATAAACCCCAGCACTTCTGCACCTTCAGGTTCCCTCATGCTAATGGTTCCCTCCCTCAGCCTCCTGGTTGTGTTTGACTTCTCCTTCCTCAAGTTCCCTCCTCCGCAAGGTCGCCACACTCTGACATCTCAGCAAGGAGTGGAGAAGTTGAGGACACACGCTCCCAAGTCACACTGCTGTACGACCGTGGGCAAATTTCTGTGCTTCAGTTTTCTCTTCCAGAATGTGGAGATGATAACAGGACTTATTCCTGGGGTTATTATGAGAATTAAATAACTCAATGTTTCTAAAGCAGCTAAAATAGGGCATGGCACATAGTAAGCACAGTATGTAAGTGTTTCATAAAAGGCTGGATTATTAAACAGCTTCCCTCTTCCGACAATATCAAAAGCCTCTCGCTAAAACCCAAATCTGCTCACCACCTGCCCGGATCCACACTATCTATAGCTGGGGTGCTCAGAGTGCAGTCTGCACAAGAATCCCCTGGGGTGTTTGTGAGAAATGCAAACTTCAAGGCCACTCCCTGGGTTAGGAAGTCTGGGTTCAGCTCAGGAATCCACATTTTAAGGTGTTCCCACAAGGGATTCTGTTGTAGGTGGTCTGAGAGCAAAACTGAGCCAAAGAGGCCTCTGGGATAAAGTCCATTTTTGAGCCTGGCTTTCAGTGACCCTGGTCCTCTGGCCCCGGTCCACCATTCTAGCCTCGCTGCTCAAAACCCCACCCCTCAGCCTGCCAGCCAGGCTTGCGTCAGGAAAAATAAAAAGCCGTGTTGAAGTCAAGCTCAATTGCATTTCTCCATATGACTGCTGTGTTGTATGAGATTAGGAAAAAAAAAAAAAAAAACGAGCTGAGTTGACAACCAGCAAAGTCTCCGTGGTCATGCCAGTGGGTCACCATGGGAACCACATCTCTGTGACTTAGCCCAGGGTGAGCGTAAAAGCTGACGGGGACAAAACACATCGTGGGCCTTAGTTCCTGTTCTCTTTCCGAGTCTCCCTTAGAGACCAGACCCCTTGTTTTCTGAAAGTAACTCAGGGAATTGCCAGTTCTGAAGTTGGAGAGAGAGCAAGGTGAGAAGGGGCAGAATAGAGACAAAAGCATGCCGGAAGCCAAGGAGACAACACACTGAGGCAGGAAAGCATCGGGGGCGAGGCGTGCCCCTGCTCCAAACCATGAGTCCGTCGAAAGGTAAAGTATTTTTTTTTTCTTTCCTGGCACAATAACTTAAACTGCTTTGATATTAGTCTCCCTAAAAATAAGTCTTGATAATTTAGTCCAAGAACTTGATTTTACCTGTTTTCCCCAGTTATAAAATCCAAGCACTTTTTTTGTATCTAAAGTTGACTTCATCAACCAACCACCAGAGGAGCAACCTCCACTCTCTGCCTGTACTGGGTTGAATAGTGTCCATTGAATAGTGTTCTCTCCTCCCCTCCCCCCTCCCCCTCCCCCCACCAAAATGTATGGCTATTTGAAATCTGTGAATGTGGAAATAGGGTCTTTGCTGATGAAATTAAAATTTAAGTTTGTACTGGTTTTGTGCCTTAGACCCTTCAGGCTACTATAACAAAAATAGAATGGGTGGCTTAGAAACAATAGGAATTTATATCTCACAGTTCCGGAAACTCTGTGAGATATAATAGGATGCCTCATGGTCAGGTGAGGGCCCTCTTCTGGGTTCCTAGCTAGTGTCTTTACATGAAGGAAGAGAGCTCTTGGGAGTCTCTTTTCAAAGGGCAGTAATCCAGTTCATGAGGCTACACCCTCATGACTGAATCACCTCCAAAGTCTCTACCTACTAATACAGTCACAACTAGGGGGGGCATGATTTCAACTTATGAATTTTGGTGGGACACAAACATTCAGGACATAGCAGATGAGGGCATAGTGGGTTAGAGTGGTATAAATCCAATCACTGATGTTCTTAAAGAAGAAGAGACACACTGAGGGGAAAACACCCCGTGAATACAGAGACACATGGGGGACGAACAAGAGCATGTGACAATGGAGGCAGGAATTAGAGCGAAGCAGGGGCAAGTCAAGGAATGCCAAGGATTGTCAGCCACCACATGAAGCTAGGAAAAGGCAAGAGAGGGTCCTTCCCTAGAGCCTCAGAGGGAGCACGGCCCTGCTGACAATTTGATGTCAGACTTCTGGCCTCCAGAACGATGACAGAATCCATTCCTGCTGTTTGAAGCCACCCTGCTGGAAACTGCCCAGCAGGTCCCTTTCTTGATGGCAGACGATCCATACTCTGCTGACCTTCAGGTTGATCAATGGATAATCATCAGGTCAGTTAAGCAGGGAAGCATCTCTAGGATGAGCCCAGATAATGGGAAACGCTAAAAAGAAACTTCAATTTGAATAAGGAAATTTCCTTGAGCAAATCCAGCACGGGGCAGAGCAGGAGTTCCCTGCTGGATAATAGCATTCCATTTCCCCTCAGAGATCTGTCCTCCGCCCTCGCTGTACGCAGTGTTGGTGGGGCTGTCAAAATTCCTTGACATCTCTTCACAGGGAGCTGCCACATGACTCACATTTTGCCCCTTGGACTCTCTTTGGGATTTCTGTCCCAAGCACAGTGATGCCAGAAAGAAATAGCCGCTCGTTGTCCATCCAGCTGTTGGGCCCCAAAGGGACCATCCATCAGAAACTGCTGTCTGGATACTGGGAGGTAACCAGGACCAGTTCTACTCTTCCCGCCTCCGAAAGGCCTCCTCGTCTGTTGACTTGGCCAGAAGCAATGTTATTGCCTGCAGCCCAAAACTGTACTAGAGACACCTGCCTGCATCGAGCCCCCCTAAACCTCCGTGTCCTCAAAGGGAGAGGGAGGAGGACAGAAGGGAATTCCTGAGAGTATCTGATGAAATGTCACAATTGCCCTTCCCGCATACACACACACAGCTGCATCTGTTGCAAAAGAGCTGCTAAAAATATAGTCATCGTGGTCTTCAAAGGGCCTGGTAAACAGATCTCTGACATACATTTATTTCAGAAGTCAGTACAGGGCTGCATGAAGGTCCTCACATCTGAACAGCCCTCACGTTTCTTTCTACCAGGCGAAACGCATCCCAGAACCGGCTGGGTTTCCCTTCTCTCCACGTGTGCCTTTTGGTTCAGCGTTAAAGCTACTACCTGATCACAGGGCCTGCATTAGTTGACAACTGGAAGCACATTTTTCTACCCCTCCCCCTTTCCCAGTGTTTTTGACCTTTGCTTTTCACTTCAAATATTTGTTGTGAGACACTTTTTAAAAAAATATATATTTTATTGATATTTTACAGAGAGGAAGGGAGAGAGATAGAGAGCCAGAAACGTCAATGAGAGAGAAACATCGACCAGCTGCCTCTTGCACACCCCCTACCGGGGATGTGCCCGCAACCAATGTACATGCCCTTGGCTGGAATCGAACCCGGGACCCTTTAGTCCGCAGACCGACGCTCTACCACTGAGCCAAACTGACCTCGGCTGTTGTGAGACACTTAATGTCTCTTGTGGAAATGGGTGAGATGGAAACAAATAAATAGACACATGCATCAAACCATTTCCATAATCTTATCATGTGAGGTCCACAAGTGACCTACATTTAGCTTTCAGAAGCATTTGTTTATTCCCCAGACATAGCTTCACTGGTGTTGGGAAGAAGATCCACTGGGGCAGAAAATAAAAACATGCCTCACCTCGTCTTCCTGACGTTGCTGGCGTGTTCATGCTATCATCAGACTCGGATACCATTCCCTCCAAGGACCTGCCTCAGACCCCTGAAACATGTCCTGCCATGTGCTCAGCAGCATTCACAGAATAAACCAGACAAATTCCTGCGCCACCAGTCAGAGATCCCAGAGGCCACACCCTCACCTCTCACTGGAGCTGTGTGGAAAGTACAGGACACACTGCTCTTGTTTTGTTTTCATATATATATATATTTAACTGAACTGGTGTGCTCACCTGAAAGAATGTCCCGAAAGGATTTCATTGGGTGACCGTTTGGCCAAAGCAAAGCCATCTTTGTTTCCCAACCCCTCTCCTGTCCCCAGGGCCTTGAAAAGAACACCAGCACCAACTTCTCTCAAATCTGAGGAGCCATTGTGTGCACATGAATGAGCCAGTTACTCTTTCTTTGCCTTGGGGAGGAGGGAGGGGAAAAACACACACACACAACAAAACACAGATGGGACTCCTCACATAACCCAGACCAGAGGAGCGAAAAGATTAATATTTTCCATGGTCAGCTGTAGGATGGTATGTAAATGCAGCATGGGTCACCGTACATTATTGAATTTCTGTTGCACTTGAATTAGTTATAGAGTGACATTCTGACTGTTTCCTCCGTGTCGTTCTCATAGCTCCACCTGCTTGACATTTCCTTCCTCTCCATCCCAAGTAGAACAGGCCCCACTTTGTGGGAGAGAGGCCACCCTGCAGAACTTCAAGCACACATTCCTGGGAGGCTGTTGCTGAGGCACACACAGGAAATTTCAAACACGCGCAGATAGCCGAGGTTAATCGGACCCAGGACTTGATCATTCAAGAACAGAGAAAGTTCTTCATAATGAAGAAAAAGAATTCCAAGTCCTTTCACCTCCTTACAGCCCTTGGGGACAAAAACTCCTTGAGTAACCAAATAGACGCTTGGCTTCTGCTCTGAGTGGGCACTCAGAAAAAAAATCACAAAGATTAAATAGCTTAGTACCCATTGTCCAGAAGCAATGCAGAGAGCAGCAGGGTATTGGGAGACGGGAAGTAGGGTGCCAAGAACTGAGAAGAAAAGAAAATTTATCAAAAAGAAGAGAGAGAGAAACACATAAAGCAATGACCCTACACAAACATGACCTTTGCTGCGCTGAGGCAAATGACAGGCAGGAGGTTTATAATGTGCCCACACCCCATCCCCACCCCGCTTTTTCCTTGGGTCACAGCCAGGACTTCCAATGGCATCACATAAGAGCTTCAGCAGACTCTAGCGCCTACCTAACTTTAAGATGACTAGTTCAAGCACAGACTTCACTCTAATGCATAGTCTCCTGTCCTGGATGAATCCAAGGGGCATTTCCTGCCAAAAGTCCCCGAAGGATCCTGTTGTAATGTGGTGGGGGAGGCGGTACGTTGGTCTCTCACCTGGCTCTGTGGTGTTAGTGCCCAGCCCTGAAGCACAGGCAGAAGTGACTTCTCATTTCTCCCCTAACGTATCCCAGGCAGGGGAGAAAAATGGAAACATACCCCCGGAGGCTTGCCAGCAAGGGTCTTGGGTACTCTGTATATTCATCCCCAACCTCGCTCCCACCTACACTCAAGCCCAAACTTTCCCTAATGCCTGTGGTTAAGCTTAAAAATTCATGCAGAATTTGCATGCAACTATTGCATAATATATCTTTGTGTCATTATTTAAAAAATTCAAGTAACTCACCACTAAATGGACTTACATTCCATGAAACTACACCAAGTCATCTTATGGATGAATATGTTTTGCTGGGTCTCCACCCCAAAAGGAGGCTGTTTTCCCTTTGGTTTGAGGAGCACAGTCTTAAGCAGGTCTGGCCAATTATTCTGGAAACACATTTGCGCAGTCATTTTCTTTTTAGTTGTCACCAAAAAAGGTTTTTGGTAGGTGAGCAACAGTCTTATAACTCAAGGCAAAGAAGGAGTTTGGGCCAATGGTGGTGTGCCTGGCTCTCTATCCTCATTGTCCTCTTGGGGGAAGCTAAGGAAACATGATCTGCTCATGCTTAATCTCTCAAATCTTAAAATGGCTGTAAAAGCTCTGCATGATCTGGCCCCTCCCCACCCCCTCTACCTCATCTCACAATTCTGTTTTTCCCTGCTCACCGCATTCTAGCTTTGGCCTTCATGAGCCTCCATTCTGAAAGTAGCTAGCACCTGCCTTGCTGCAAATCCCCCTACTTCGGTAAGAAGGAAATGGTTCCACTCTTGGTGCGTGTGATTCTAGGTTCTTCTCTAATTGGGTTGCCTAGGAACACACTCATCTAGGGCTTGCTCTTTCAGGGATCTTCCTGCCACCAATCCTTACTCTCTTGGACACTGTTGTTGACCTCCCAATATCCATTCCACTCTTCCTCTACTTTGTAACAGTCCTGCAGTCTTGGTCCCAACCTAGCTGCAAGATTTAAATAAATCATGGTAATCTTTTTTCTGGTAACACAATTCAGGAGTGAGTATATGACTTCAGATCATCTAATCAGAGGAAGCCCAGGACTTTTATTCAGTGTTGAAGGAGAAAGAATCTGTTCTTCCTTCCTTCCTTCCTTCCTTCCTTCCTTCCTTCCTTCCTTCCTTCCCTCCTTTCTTTCTTTCTTTCTTTCTTTCTTTCTTTCTTTCTTTCTTTCTTTCTTTCTTTCTCTCCACAAGAATGCAGGTGTCCTGGGGCTCTTGGCAGACTCCGTGTAACCAGAATAGGAGTCCACCTTAGAATGAAGCTGATATAGAAGGCAGAGAAGAGATGGTGAAAGAAACTAGGTCCTTGGTTATATCCCTGAGCCACTGAATTAAAATCATGTTGAGGCCTACCCTCTGGAATGTTTATTTCCAAGAGCCAATAACCAACTGCCCTTGGTGAGTTTGCAATCCAGTCAAGCGAAGAGAAAAGTACATAATATAATCAATACTAATCTAGAGGAATTATAATAAGACTAGAGGCCTGGTGCACAAAATTCGTGCACGGGGGGGGGGGTATGTTTCTTTCAGCACAGCCTGTACCCTCTCCAATCTGGGACCTCTCGAAGGATGTCTGACTGCCCGTTTAGGTCTGATCCAGGTAGGATTGAGCCTAAATGGGCAGTCAGACATCCCTCTCACAATCCAGGACTGTTGGCTCCCAACTGCTTACCTGCCTGCCTTCCTGATTGCTCCTAACTGCTTCTGCCTGCCAGCCTGTTTGCCCCTAATTTCCTTCCCCTGCAGGCCTGGTCACCCCTAATTTCCCTCCCCTGCAGGCATGGTCACCTTTAACTGCCCTTCCCTGCAGACCTGGTGCCGCCCCAGCCCCCAACAACTACTCTCCCCTGCAGGCCTGCCCCCCCCCAAACTGCCCGTCCCTGCAGGCCCAGTCATCCCCAACTTCCCTCCTCTGCCAGCCTGATCACCCCTAAGTGCCCTCCCCTGCAGGCTTGATTACCCCCAACTGCTCTCCCTTGCAGGCCTGGTCCCTCCCAACTACCCTCCCCTGCTGGCCATCTTGTGGTGGCCATCTTGTATCCACATGGGGGCAGTCATCTTTGATCACATGGGGGCAGCCATCTTGTGTGTTGCAGTTATGGTCAATTTGCATATTACTCTTTTATTAGATAGCATAGAGTCCTGGTGCACGGGTGGGGACCAGATGGTTTTCCCTGAAAGGTATCCTGGATCAGGGTGGGGGTCCCCTTGGGTTGTGGGGAAGGCTGGGCAAGGGGCCTGTGGTGGTTTGCAGGCTGGCCATGCCCCCCACCAACCCAAGCAGAGGCCCTGGTATCTGGGATTTATTTATCTTCTATGATTGAAACTTTGTAGCCTTGAGTGGCGGCATGGGACCGCCAGGGCAGGTGAAAAGCTTGGCTTCCTCCATTGCCAGAGTCAACACAAGCCTCCTGATCTCTCCATGGCTGCAACCATCTTATGTGAATTTGCATGCTTGTTCCTGATTGGCTGATGGGCATGACTTGTGGGTGTGGTGGAGGTATGGTCAATTTGCATATTACTCTTTCATTAGATAGGATACTGAGAGACAGAGAGCTGGGCCACCTAATCCAAACTTGGGATCCAAATTTGAAAGAATTGACCAAGATTTGGTGAGTAGATAGCATTAGATAGGCAATATGAGGGAAATAAAAAAAAGGGGGGGGGGCAGGATTATAGAGTTCCAACAGAGAGAATGTGTGCAAAAATTTAAAGTGAGAAAGAACATGGTGCTTTCACACAACTAAAAATGGCCTCATGATTTAGTACTGTCTTAAAAGGCAGCCAGTGAGAATATGGTTACCCTGGATCCTGGATTATGCCAGAGATCCTGCTATGCTTTTAAAATTAACTGTAGCCCGACAGCCAGACCCTGATGCCATATTCAGCGCCAAAGCATCCTTGCACGAACAGCACAAGCAGAGGCAGCAGGTCAAAGCCACCAGGTCTTTGGGAGCACCACCATCTGCCCTGATTCCAGTACTAGCCTAAGACCTCCCTCAATTCATGATTCAAATCCTCCTCACTAAGCAGGACTTCCCCAAGATATCAGGTTCACAGGCTCTGGTGTTATATAGTCATAGGCTATTTTCATTATTTTCAGATTCAACTATTTGTAACCCCAAAGTAAATACTCATGGTGCTCAGGCTTTCATTCAATGAGATTTGCAGAGGGGTGAAATATCTGAGTCCCTTGATGTACACATTCCCAGCTGCCAGTCCATGCTGTGCCTTCTTGTTTCCGCTCTCATACTGGTAAAGGTTTTTTTTTTCATAGTCTATTTAATGTTGTTATTGTTGTTGTTTGCCTTTTTGTGCTTTTTAAAGTGATTTCACTGTTTAAAAAGATCCCCAGGCATGGTGCTAAAGTGCTGTACAATGTTCTTTAGCACAACAAGAAGGGTCAATGTGCCATATAGAGCAAACAATGCTTGTGTTGGATAAGTTTTATTCAGGCATATGTTATAGTGCACTAGGCTGTGAGGTCATTGTTAAAGAATCAACAATATATTTAAATAAAATTTCTCTCAACAGAAACACACATAAAACAAGATTATGTATTGATCAACTGACAAAAATATTGTGTCCAGAAGCTTACAGGAAGCTAACCTTGAATTTATCCTAGGAGCAATGGCTCAGCATTGGCATACTCAGCATTTAGAGCAACTATATAGAACATGGTACATGAATAAGGAAAAGATACTATCTTGATCACAAGGACTGGAGGTTGTTTCTCTAACTCAAATATTTGTTCCTATATACGTTAATATAAGTGTACTGCTCAGCAAACAAATCCCAAAATTTGAAACAGTTCAAATTCAATAGATGTTTATATCTTGTTCATAGGCAGTTCATACCAGTTTTCATTTGGTAAGTCAACCTGGTGAACCTCCTCCACTCAGTTCTTTAGGAATTCAGGCTGATGGACACAGCCCTTACCATGCATATCTCGCAAAGACACCTGGGCATTATCCTCATTTAGCCCAAAGGGAAAGGGAACAAGTATTATGAATGCATCTGAGCTGTTTTGATTGGCCAGACATGGAAGTGGCACTCATCACTTCTAGTCATATTCCATTGGCTATAACTAAGTCACATGGTCGTACTTAGCTTCAAGGGAGTCTGGGAAATGTAGTCGGTCTGATGAACAGGAAGAAGAGAATGAGATTTCCTTCACTGCTAGCAGGCTCTTGATACAGTTTGTTTGTTTTAAGGACTCACGGAGTAAAGTTCATACCAAGACCTGTGGCCACCTCACGAAGATTAATAACTTGCTCCCTTCCCTTCTTTAAATATCTGCTCCAAGTTTATTTTGAGGCAACACTGAGATCCTGTGTGGCGGCAGGGGGAAAAGAGAGCCATACTATGACCTGAGAAAATTCTGCCCAAACCCTTGCTCTGGTTCCTAAGATGCATCTAGATCTGATGAAGATTCCCAGCTGCTCTCTCTATAGGCTTCCCAAAAGCCTATAAATGTAACCTTTTCCTAATTCTTGTGGAAATTAGAGTCCGGGGATATCATTTAGCCCAAAGGTTGAGAGAGGGTCCTCAAGCCCCTATGAGGCCAAGGAATCCCCCAGAGAAACCACACAAGCTCAGCAAGTCCACACCATCAGACAGGGAGGCTACAGAGGACACCCAGCTCGAGGTAGGGAGTACTGAGACCTTGGCAGCTCCCAGAGGCAAGTAGAAGTTAAATCATGCCCCGCTAGGCAAGGCTTGAGCCAGGCATGACTTAGCTGTGAGGAACCTGAAAGGAATGTCACAGTATGAGAGGGACTTCTGGGTAACAATGGCCTGAATGAGACAGAAATAATGGGACTGCATCTCCAGCCAAGGTTCTAAGGAGGAGGAAGCCCTTCTTTGTGATTTGAAGCACCTGTTAGGGATCATGTAGTCCCAGCTGCCTAGGAACCCCCTCACCTTATTGCTCCTGCAAACTCTGGCTGAAGTAAAGAGCAACACACCCAGGGAATGTCCCACCAAAAGTTGCTATAGCCTCTCTCCTCCTTTACTGTATCTCTCCTGGGTGCCCAAAAGACTTGTTCTATAAATCAGCAGCTGCATGGGGTCTGGGGGGAAAAAAATCCTTGAAACAAAAAAGAAATAATAATAATTTTATATTGAATGGCAGGTCTTGTGATCAACATTTGACATGTGTTGTTGTACTGAATTCTCACAATGACCTGGGAGGTAGGCATTCTAATCTCCATCCCACTAATGAGGCACAAAGGAGTTAAGTAACTTGCACCATGTCTACACTCCTAGAAAGAGGTTGAGGCCAGACATTCGTTCTTATTATTGAGCCCGTATTCTTAGCCTCTAAGCTGACAAAGTTGGTTACTTGTTGGGTAGGGCAGGAGAATCACCACCTGCCTACCTTCTTGTATCTGTGCCCTCCTTCCTCTTCCACAGCTTAGGCCTATTTCTCTTGCTGATCACCCATGCTGACCACCTAGCAGAGTGGCCCTGTCACCTTTACACCTTCACCGGGCTCTGCTCTTTCCCTCAGATAGGCTTTCAGGCCTCTTCTCGGCATGAATCCCATCCTGGTGCATCTGCAGTTACCAGGTGCTCTGCAGGAGTCTGCTCACCAGCCGCCTAACTCCATTCTTGCCAGGGAGTGTCTCTGGGATGCTAAGCAGAGCCTCAGGAGGCAGAGCTAACCATACAATTCCTCTCTCCTCCTTGGTCACTTCCCTTCAGGGGGCTCTGGATGAGACTTAGAATTGTACCCAGTTCTCAGGACCATGGCTTCCCCTAACCCGCCCCAAACACACACACACACACACACACACACACACACACACACACACACACACGAACTCAAAAAATAGTATGATCCATCAATCAACCAAGTTTGTTATTAGCCCAGAATCAGGCATGGGGTCTGGCTCACACTTTCATCTAGCATCAGCGACTGTTTGAGCCACACAGAGATGTGACCTTGGTCTTCACCTGTGTAAACAGTCCATGTGATGGAGTTGAGTCCTAGGCAGGAAAGAGCTGGGGTTTCTCTTGACCTTGCCACTATCCCCTGCTGCTTGACCTTAGCCAACATCCTCCCCTCCTCCAAACCCATTTTTTCTCCTTTTATGGTGGGCTAGACCTTAGGGGTCTGCCAGTTTTAAAACGCTCCAGGGATTTAAAAACAAATAACAGTTTAAACTGTAGGCCCTTCCATGGGTTTCTGTGGGCAACCGTAATTGATGCAGTCGGCAGCCGTTTCTTGGACTCTCTGGAGGTAGTCACCATGTCTGGCCTCATTTCAATCCTTTTCCTCCTTTTTGTTTCTTTCTTGAAACAAACCCTGTGGATTAGTGCGCAAAGGGACCAATGAAGATCTTGTGAAGGCTCGTTGTCTGGGATATTTATTCTTTAGGTTCTCTCTCCTTTGGGGGTGAGGGGATGCGTGGGTCAAGTCTTGATCAGCGTGTCGCTAAGCCATGTCCAATTCTCCCCCCCCCCCCCCCCCACCAGTACTTCTCTCCAACGCTGTGGAGGTTTGGCAGAGAAGGGCCAGTTGGGTGCCACAGCTGGTTTCCCAGGAGCCTGGGTCATGCCTGGCTTCCCAGCTGGGTTGGATTGAGTGACAGCGTGGTTAAGAGATTTGCCAAAAATCACAGAGCTGGGATGGCCCTCCCAGACTGCAGGGATAGTATGAGCAGGCCAAAGGGCCCGGCGTGGAGTCATGAGGCGAAAACATCCAGGGAGCCAAGGAGAGTGCGTGGCAAGTGTGCTCTGGGCCTGCCTCTTGCTGACAGCTCCCTGGAGAGCTCGGAGCTGTGCGCCCCAGGGCCTCAGCATCCTTATCTGGAGACCCGCAGGTAGGGTGGGCCTTCTGAGGCAGACAGATACTAAATTGATCTAAGCTCCCTTCCAACTTTAAGATTCTCTGACTACTTTGCAATTTAAGGTCATTACTGGCATGGAATGCTTTCTGGGCCTTTGTGCGTTTGCATAGAGTGCTGTGGGCACAGCAAACCTCAGATGCCACACCAAGCTCTCCCCTCATCCTTTCTCCCCACCCCAGTCCATGTCAAGGAAATGGATGCAGGCTGTTTGGATCCATTTAACTCAAAGGCCAATCAAAGGGGGTCCTAGCAAAGGTGATCCAATCCCCCCAAAGTCACGATGAGTCCTCTGGCAGGTGACTGTTATGATTTCTCTCCCTCTCAGGAACCAGAAAGCGTTTGCCTGGAGGAACCTCAGAAGTCTTAACCTTGGGGAACTACCCCCTCAGCCTTCACCAGACACTTCACAGGGGTGGGTAGAGTGGGAACATGTCACACCCACTGCCCTGCGACATCCCCTAACCCCCCCCCCGCACCCCCTCCCCCCAGGGAGGGCTGGTCCCAGTCTTTGTCAGGGAGTCAAAACATAGCTGCTTTTCCATGAGCCTGTTCTTCCTCAATGGCCCACTGTAAAGTCATCAGGAAGCATGGTCTAGTGCTCCAAGCTCCAGACAGACAGCCCGACCTCTGTCCTGGCTCCCTGGGCCAGCCAAGGCCAGACACCACACCCCCAAGACTGCTTTCTTGTCTGCAAAACAACTCCGGCCTCCCTAGGCGAGCATCGCCTCTCCGGGCAAAACAGCCCCTCCCTCCAGGCGGCAGCCCAGCCGGACTTAGGAACCAGCCGGCCTTCAGGAGAGGAATCAGTGTGGGAAAGGGTGTGGAAGAACACAGCAGGGAGTAAGAAAAGGATTCTTTGTGCAAGTGTGTGTGCGGGGGTGGGTGGAGGGGGGAGTGAGGGGTGAAGGGACGGAGATTTCTGAAATCCTGACCCTGACATGGGGGTGGGGGGGGGGGAGCGGGGGCGGGCAGGACTCAGTCTAGACGCCTTTGCACTTGGGCCAGTTTCCTTTGTAGGGGGACAGCCCAATGTGCAGATAAATAGAGGGACTCATTGTGGATGGCTGCTGGGTGTCTCTGGGGACAGTAACACCTCCATCAGAGAGGCACTTATGTAAGCATTCACTTCCCTTCCCTGCCCCCCAACCCCTAAATAAGCAGGCAGTTTCCTCTGCTGGCCCCGCCCCTGGCAGCTGGGTCATTTTGCCTTCCTCAGGCTGGAGCCTGACTTCTCATCCAGCGTCAGACCTCAGCTGCCCTTGGTGAACCTGCCTTCTGCTATCTGTGAGCTCTCTCTCACACCTGCCTTTAAATAAAACCTTGATGACTATGAAGAAGACTTGTCTCACCGTGTGCTGGTGTGACCAGGTGTTTGGGAGCTGAGAAGCATGAGGCGCGAAGCCTTGAGGTTGCTGAAGGACAGGCCTCTCAGTGACCCTCCGCCAGGCCCCTGGTGAGGATGCTCATCTGATACTTAATTCACATCCTGCCTCAATGGCCAAACACATTCAACGTGGCCAAGTGTGGTGGGCGCAGAATATCCCCTGCTCTCCTGCTTTCAGATAAGGAAATTTCACTTGCCCTTCTCTACTCATACTGGGTGTGGGTGTTTATCCTCAGGGGAGGAAAGGTTAATAGCAGAGCAGAGAAGTCCAAGAATTTAAAGAGGCAGACATCCTTGCTCCCAAAAGTAAACCACTAAACACAGTTTCCTGGGCCCTTGGATAAGATCTAAGAAGGTGATATCAATCTTGGCTTTAAGTGGAGTCCAGGTCCCCTCCCCCCCCTCCAGACCAATGAAACAGAACTCTCTAGGGATGAGATCGGGTCATGGGTCACATTTGAGAGCCACTGGCCTAAATTTTAGGTCCTAAAACAATGCTCTATATGGCAGCTTGGAACACAGAAACCAAGAGGGAGGGGAAGTAACCTGCCCAAAGTTAAATGGCCAGTTGAGACAGAGTCCCGAGCAGAACTTGGGTCTCCTGACATTAAATTCATATCTCTTCCCATCATGGTTTTCCCTCTGGTTGTTTTAGAAGAGAGGGTCTTCATCTCAGTTGCACATTAAAGTTATCTTTGGAACTGTAAGATATGTGATGGCCGGCTCCATCCTGAAATTTTTATTTAATTGCTCTGGAGTACAGCCTGGGCGTATATAACTTTGGAAGTTCCTTGAGTGATTCTTTATTTTTTTATATAGATTTTTAAAAATTATATCTTATTGATTTTTTACAGAGAGGAAGGGAGAGGGATAGAGAGTTAGAAACATCGATGAGACAGGAACATCGACCAGCTGCCTCCTGCACACCCCTACTGGGGATGTGCCCACAACCAATATACATGCCCTTGACCGGAATCGAACCTGGGACCTCTCAGTCCACAGGCCGACGCTCTATCCACTGAGCCAAATCGGTTTCAGCTCCTTGAGTGATTCTAATGTGTAGTCATAATTGAGAGAAGTCTTGCTTTAAAGGCAAAACTCAGGGGGAGAGAGGAAGAATTCTATGGAGGTCAGAGAAGGGGGAGAAAATGTTCCTGTAAGAAGAATCTTGGGATTGTCCAAAGAAATTATGTTTGAGCTGGATCTTGAAGGAGAAATGGATTTAGACACTGGGAACTGATAAAAGGCCTTCCAAGAGAGGGAGCAGCATGGGCAGAGGCCCTGAGGAAGGGATACGGGAGAGAGATGTAACAGTTGACAACTGGACAACTTGGGGCCAGAGTGTGGGCACTGTGAGTGCACACACAGGAATGAGGGCTGAACTGTCTAAGCCACACATCGGAATCACCTGGGGATCCTGCTAACACACATTCTGGGGCCCACCCACAGAGCTCTGCTTCCGCAGGTCTGGGCTGGGGCCCGAGAACTTGCATTTCTAACAAATCCCCAAATGATGCTGACCCTGCTGGTCCTCAGAAGACACTTCCGGAACCACCATGCTAAGCCAAGGAAAACTCCAGAAGGTTTTGGGTTTTGGCTCTTGGATCACATGGAGAGAGAGAAAGAGAGAGCCTTACTGGGACAGGAACATCGATCTAGTGTAGAGAGAGAAAACAGGAAGTCCAGAGCAGCCCGGAAGCTAATGCAGTGGAAGAAGCTGGGGGAAGTGGGGGGTGGCTGGGCAGTGGGACTGGGGTGGGGTGAATGAATGGTGGAGAAGAGCAGGATGCTGTGACCATTTGGATTTGGAGGGAAGCTGAGGCAGAGACCAGAGCGAGTGAGTTTTGGAGATAAACGGCAAAGCGCACGAGCTGAGGAGCCAGGAGGAGCAGGCGTGGGCGGCACCAGGGGCTCAGCGGGGAGAGGAACACTGAACCCTTGTCTCAGTCTCCCAGCAAGCCCGTGACCTCTGACTCAGGCCTGGGCCACACCAAAATGCAGCCGACTTGGCCCTGGTTCCCTAAAAGTCATAGCTTCTGCCCTAAAAACTCCTGCCCTCCTGGGGGTAGGGGACGAGCTGAACCGAACCGGCGTGAGCCCTGGGACCCGCCACCTGTCCTGCGGGCCGGAGGAGGGAAAGGCAAGGACTGTATCCCTTCAAGCCACACAGGGAGGCACAGGAACTAAGCCCAGCTGTGTCCCTCCCGCTAAAACTCACTTTGCTCCAGACCCTCGCTTCTCGTTTGCCTTCACGTCTACAGAAGGTTCCCTACAGCAGTTGCTCTCCAGCTTGGCTGCATGCTGGAATCATCTGGGAGCTTTAAAAAAGCCCTCGCACGCAGGCTGTGTCTCACACCAATTAAAGCAGTCATCTCTGGAGCGGGACCTCAGATTTAAAGCTCCCGACTGACTCAAAAGTGCAACCAGGATTGACAACTGCACCCCGTAGGGTGTGTGTGTAGGCAGCCTTCAAATAGCGCACTTATGAAAATGACGTTTCCTCCCCAAGGAAATGGTTTGAATGTGTCTGGCATCGCCCCACTCCCTCCACGCCCCCTCCCCCCAAAGGGGAGCAGGTCAGCTGGCCTTTCGGACCCGCAGGCCGGCAGTGCAGGCGGGAGGCAGGACTATTCACCATAGCTGTGGTTTATGGGGCTGGAGGCCATGCCCTGGAAGGGAGAGGCGTGAATGCCCAAAGTCCAAGCAGGCCTGACTCAAGCAGGCTGGCCCCAAATGGGGGGGGAGGGGGGGAGGAAGGGGGAGGAGTGGAGGGAGCAGCGGGGCATGGTTCAGAGCCAAAACTGACCCCGGGAGGTCGGAGGTCCTGAGAAATCCGGTGGGAGGGGCAGTGGGTGTGGGTGATGGCAGGTGTGGTGATGGGTTTTGGCATCGCGGGCAACTCCCACCGCTGCCCTTCAGGCGCGGGGGAAAGTGGAGGTGCCGGGAGAGGGCACACTGTGACGGGCCAGCTCCCGTCCTCCTGCCTAACTCAGAGTCCAGGATTCGGAGAGATGAGAAAGGTCCAGGGGAGAAGGACTGACTCCAGGGGTGACCGCGATTTGGGGGCCCTGAAGCTTGCACACTTTGTGGGGAGAGCATCTTGAAGAAAAGGAATATAAATGACAAGTATAACTCCAAGCACAGGGCCAGCAAGAAGCCTGGTCACTGAGGCCTGGGCGGTGGGGGAGGGGGGGGAGGGGAGGGAGAGGGGATGGTGGTGGTGGTGGTGTGTGAGTAGGAGGGGGTAGGGAGCTTTACGCCCTCTCAGGAAATCTGCTCTGGTTAGCGCGCTGCCCTTCTGTGGTCCCTGAGCGTTTCATCTCCACATCCCGTCCTACCTTCCAGGCTGGGGCTGTGCACCCCCGTGGGCACTGCCATCCCTGGGACACCTGTCAGACCAGGGAGGCCGGTCGTCCGTTTCATTTCCGGGGAAACAAAGGAGCAGGAGGCAAACGTGGTCAGTCACCTCAGACGTCAGCGGCTGTGCCACCCACAAGGCCCTCAGGGCCAGCCCTGCCATCCACGCCCTCACGGACGTGTGTCGGGGCGTAGGATGTGGCAGGGCCGCGCTGGGCGTGGCCAGGACCACAGTGACTCAGACGCGGCCCTGGCTTCCACAATGACAAGGCTCTGCCCCCAGGAGCTCCGGCTGTGGGGAGGAGGCCAGTGGAGGCAGGTGATTACAGTGCGGGGCGCAGGGCACCTCTGAGTGCAGGCTGCAGGGAGGGAGGGCTGCCTCGGGCAGGGAGGGCGGCTTCCCAGAGCGGGGAGCAGGGACCAGGAGCAGGGAGCCTGGGGGACGGTGCCCACGTGTACGAGGCAGGGCAAGGCTTTTCCGCTCAGGGGACCCACGACCTCTATGAGCCCCTCCTGTGTGCCAAGCCAGGGATAACCTCTACAACATTAGGTAGCACAACGCCCCCACAAGGTGGGTCCTATTATTATCCCCACTTCACAAGTGCGGAAGCGGAGGGATGGAGAAGCTAAGGAGCTTTTCTCAATCTCATAGCTACTCAAGTGGTGAGTCTGAGCTTTCAAACCAGGAAGTCTGGCTCCAGGCCTCATGTGCGCACCACGTTATGAGGGGGCAACTGGGAGCATTTGAGGCGCTACCGGAAATGCAGAGTCTCCCACACAGAAAGCACAAGAGAGGCCAGCAGGAGAGGAGGCCGGTAGGCCAAAAGGTCGGGATGGACCCCAAAGGGCCTAGAACAGGAGTGGGCAAACTACCGCCCGTGGGCCGGATGGCTGTTCTAAATTATTGAAATAAAACTATGTAAAATTATGGACCCTTTTATGTAATGATGTTTACTTTGAATTTATATTAGTTCACACCAACACTCCATCCATGCTTTTGTTCCGGCCCTCCGGTCCAGTTTAAGAACCCACTGTGGCCCTCGAGTCAAAAAGTTTGCCCACCCCTGGCCTAGAAGAACAGGTGGAGTTTGGGTTAGCCCTATAAGAGGCAAGTAGGAAGGTTTGTGTTTTGTTTTGTTTTTTATTTTATTTATTGGTGGGCTTTTTCAAATTTTTTTTTGGAAGAGAGAGAGAGAAAGAGAAATAACTCTATTTATTGTTCCACTTATTTAGACATTCATTGGTTGCTTCCTGGATGTGCCCTGCAACCTTGGCGGACTGAGAAGACACTAACTAACTGAGCTACCCGGCCAGGGCTGGTGCTAAAGGTTTTTAAGCAAGAGCAAAGCATGATCAGGTCCAGGCTTTAGAAAGGTTACTCTGTGTAGAAGGTGTGGTTATAGAAGATAGACTGGAGGCCACCCAGAGGAAGCAGGGGACCTCTAAGGATGCTATTACAGAGTCCTGGCAAGGGCTGATGGGACATCAATTGAGACCAAGGGAATAGCTCAAAGTTCTTCTGGCTATTCAGCCTGGGGGCAGGGGTGGGATGGGGGAGAGGCAGGTAGCAGCTTTGTGCCAGAGAAAATGCTCTGGACTTAGAGCCAAGAAACCGTAGATCAGTGTCCACCTTCCCATTGGTCACCTCTGTGGACTTGGTCAAATCCCTTCACCTCTTTGAGTCACAATTTCCTTATCCAGAAAGTGAGCTCATAATTCTTGCTCTGTATGACTCACTCAATTTTTGTGAAACTCAAACATAATGGATGTGGAAAACGGCCCACAAGTACAATAGAAGATTCAAAGCGTCTGCACAATTAACTGACAGCCCAGAGACCAAGCGCTTCCTGTTCTGGGGCCGAAGTGGTTTTCTTTGCCTGGGCAACAGGCCTCAGAGCTCATGCATGTCCCTTCTCCCCTCCTCCGCAGGACCCACCAGATCCTCCTCCTCCTTCAATTACAGCCCACTACCACCTCCTCCATGAAGCCCGCCAAGCCTTTCCCCAAGCCCCCACCTGGACGTAAACTCTTCTTCCCCTGAAGGATAGCTACCCTCCAGATCTAGAGTCTCATTTTTTCTGTCTTTAATTTAGCTGCAGTTGGTCATTTACCCTGGCCCTCACCTTCCCACCTTCCTTAACACGAAGGCCGGCGCCTTTCTTATTTCTCTTTGCAGCACAATGGACAGACTCACTGCATTTTTTGTTGAATGATGGAAAGATGGCGTGAACTGGCTATGGCTCCACAGAGAAGTCGGGAAGACAGCAGCCCTCGCCCAGTAAAAAGGGCCAGAGGGTCTACGTGATGGCACGAGGGTCAGAGGCATGAAAGACTGCAAATGACATTTTAAATTCTACTCTTGCCTGAGCTGGTGTGGCTCAGTTGGTTGGGCCTTGTTCCGTGCACTGAAAAGTTGCTGGTTTATTCCTGGTCAGGGCGCATGCCCAGGTTTCAGGCTCGATCCCCGGTGGGGGGCCTGCAAGAAGCAACCCTCACATGGGTGTTTCTCTTTCTCCCTCTCCCTTCCTCACTCTTTCTTAAAAAAACCAATAAAAATATTTCTTAAAAATTCTACTTTTCTCCAAAGATTAAATCATAATAGTGAGGTGAAAATAATGTAAGTGGAAAGAATAATAGAATTAACTGTACTGAATACTTACTGTGTTTACTCATTGAATACTTATTCTATGACAGTTTGCTAAGTGTTTTTACTCAACTGTTACATTTGATCTTCACCACAAATCTATAAGGAGGTAGCATTTTTATCCAGGACCCAGCACAGTGCCTAGAACAGAGATGGTGCCCAGTAAATTAATAAAAAGAAAAGGCAGCTGAGGAAACTGAGCATAGGAAGGTGAAGCACATTGCTTCAGTCTTCCAGGTACTAGCCAGCAGAGCTGAGATTCAGATCCCTCTGGTTTAACTACCAGTACTGTGGCTTTTCATGAAAGAAAGGGTGACAGGCTTGGGCACCGTGAGGGAAACGAAGGCATCGTGATCGAGGGCTTTTCTCCTCTGCATTGCGGGGAGGGAGCAGCAGGAGTCTGAAGACCCGGGAGAGACCTCTGAGCCAGGCCCTCTTTGACCAACCGTCCCCCAACCTGGAAAGAATCAAGTCTGAGTGGCAGGCCCCCAGCTCCCAGTAGTGGGGATGGGTTCAGAATCCAAGATGTGAGGAGCGATGGAGAGTTCCTCATCCGCATTTCTTCTGGAAGGATCTGGGCACTCAGCTTCATTAGAGGGGCCCGTCCGATAGAAACCCTGTGTATTAGAAAGGGTGGAGGGGGTGCGGGGCGTTCTCGAATCTGTGCTCCTCTCCTCTGGCTCAGCCGGGTGAGAGAAGATGGGGCAGAAGACAGAGGAGGTGTGAATGTGCAGGAGAAACCCCACAGCCTTCGCCCAGGAGGGCAGGAGAGGAACAGCTGACTGATCTCAGACCGCTCCCCACCCCTGCGGACATTTGATAAATGCTTCCTGTGAAAATATTTACCCAGGAGGAAATGGGTCATGCTTCCCCTTCCTACCAGGAGGGTGGGGAGAGGGGCTGCGCCGGTCCCGTAAATTCCAACAACTGTCCGTGCTCAGGGCCTCACCTCCCCGGGTGCCCAGAGGAAGTGAGACAGAGGTGTCAGACACAGAAAGAGCTGTGACAGGAGGCAGGTACACAGCTGGGAGGCCAGCCCTGTAGGAACACATCCATGTCCATTTGTCACCTTTATTTTCTAGTTTTCCTCCATTTCTTTTTAAAATATATATATATATATATATATATATATATATATATTATTGATTTTTTTTTTTTTTACAGAGACGAAGAGAGAAGGATAGAGAGCTAGAAAATTCGATAAGAGAGAAACATGGACCAGCTGCCTCCTGCACCCTTCCCCCCTCCCCCCCTCCCCCCCACCGGGGATGTGCCCACAACCAAGGTACATGCCCTTGACCGGAATCAAACTTGCACCTTTCAGTCCGCAGACCGATGCTCTATCCACTGAGCCAAACAGGTTTCGGCTCCTCCATTTCTTTTAAATTAAGTTGCCATCTGTCCTCATTTTATTCAGGAAGTCCCAAAGGAACCCTTACATTTTCCCTGGTTGACAGGAGATGCAATGGGTAGATCTAGCAAATGGTCACGGCAGATCTGAAGTCTTAGGAACAGAGGTATCCACGGGCCTGAAAAAAACACATTGGTTTCCCTCAAAACAAAAACATCGGTTGTGCTGTTGGGTACATTGAAAAGAGGGACCTCGGGAGCCAGAGCAGCCAGGGGGTCCTGGTGTCAGCTCTCCCACTCTATGACCTTGAGCGGCCCCATCACTGCTCTGAGCCCAAACTCCCTCCCCTGTGCAGTAGAGAGCATGATATTACCCGCAACAGTCTCCTATGAGGGTCAAGCAAGGGAAGGCGTGTACAAAGGCTTGGAAATCGTAAGAGAATGCACAGTGATGGGTGTTTTTAAGCCTGGCTGAGTTTCCCACTTACACAATGGGTCAATAATCCCTGCATCTCACATTCCAGAATGTCAGGAGGTCAAAAGAGTTAGTTGTTTGCAAAGGTATCCAAGATCTTGGGTCAATTCTCCATTTTACCGATATCCAAACAGTCAGAAAATGAAAAACACCTGAGTCGTGTTTCAATTCTAAACAATGACTACCTCAGCCAACACCAGGAACCTGAGGCAAAGCACCAAAGACTAAGTTATTTAAATATTACATTCTCAGTCTCTCAAAGTTCTTCATCCATATTTCTAGCATAGCTCAAATATCTAACCAAAGTGCCCCAATTCCCAGCAGTAGTTCTTCAATATAACTCAGAGCTCAGGTGTCAGAAGCTACCAAATAGCTTATTTAGAAACGCAGATTCTTGCCATGTTCTGAATCAGCAACTCCAGGGACAGGGAGTGGAAGTCACATCTTCACAGGTCTTTAGGTGGCCTCTCTTCATGCTGAATTTTTAGAGTAACAAACCTGGAAGCCCCATAATGTGCTGCAGAAGAGTCTTGCGAACTTTTCTGTAGCAGTCAATCCCTAGGTCCGCCCCCCCCACCCCCAAAAAAAAGGGGAGAGAGAGAAAGAGAGGATTCTTGAGCACATAGAAATCTATTGACTGGATGAAAAAACTGAAGGGATTAAGCAAAAACCAAAGACAAGACAACACCTGATAGACACAGGCAACAGCATGATGACTACCAGAGGGAGAGGGGCAGGCAGGGGAGGTAGGAGAGGAATGAGGGGTAGGGGGATATAGGGTGATAGAAGGAGACTTGACTGGGGGTGGTGTATAATTTCATTAACCAATATCACCCCAATACATTCAATTAAATAAAAAAGAAATCTGTTGGAGGACAAGTCATGTAACCCCGTCCTCCGGGGCCCCATATCCACAGCTCTGATTTAGTAAAGGAAGAGGAGAGGCTTGGTCCAGAGCCAAGTCTAGACCTGAATTAAGACCACAGCAGAGGTTAGTGCCAGGAAGGACAGTTGATGCATGAATCTAAAGTAATAAATTGGACCACTGTACAAGACCTGAAGGGGGGCTGCAAATGATATCAGAGCTCTGGCCCCCACCCTACAGGTCACATGGAGCAATGTTAGAGGAGGCAGAGAGAGACAAAGCAGGTTATTACAGATTTTTTGTATATAAGAGTTCTAATGACTTGGATATTTCATTTTTTTAAAATATATTTTATTGATTCTTTTACAGAGAGGAAGAGAGAGGGATAGATAGTTAGAAACATCGATGAGAGAGAATCATCGACCAGCTGCCTCCTGCACACCCCCTACTGGGGATGTGCCAGCAACCAAGGTACATGCCCTTGACCGGAATCAAACCCAAGACCTTTCAGTCCACAGGCCAACGCTCTATCCACTGAGCCAAACCAGTCTCGGCTGGATATTTCATTTTAATCGACACATACTTTCCTCTGAGTTTCGAGGGGGAAATCTTGAATCCTGGAGGCCTCAGAATGAAATACCTGGCTGAGCCATGCTTGCTTAATCAGTTGATAGGAGTCTATGACTCTTATACACGGTATTAGAATTGTGTGTGTGGATGTATTTTGTCATAAGGCTCGCCTCCCACATAGTATCCAGGTGACCTGCACTTACTGTGTTCCCTGATGATTGTTCACTGCAGCTCTTAGTCATTCTGCAGGAATGTGGTGAGCGGCTACAAAGGAGTAAACTTTCCAATTCCACAGGCACAACCCCTATAAGTGAGACCAGATGGGCTATCCTCCCTTTTCTCAGCTGAGCAAACTGAGACTCTGAGAAGTTAGAATAATTTTCTAAGTCGCACAGTATGAAGTTCATAAATGGGACTCTGGGTCTTCTGGCTTAAATTTCCTTCCAATGCAGCTTTCCTAAGTCTCAGAAACTTGAGACTTTTGAAATACATCTAATAGCTTTCTTCTCATAGCCGAGAGGTCATCTCTATAGGAACACATCCATGTCCATTTGTCATTTAAAAATCTACAGAGCGCTTCCTTTTTGTTTTCTGGTATAAAAAAAAAAAAAAAAAAAAAAAAAAAAAGGCAAACATTCTTGCCCTAGCCGGTTTGGCTTAGTGGATAGAGCATCAGCCTGCAGAAGGAAGGGTCCCAGGTTCAATTCCAGTCAAGGGCACGTATCTCAGTTTCAGGCTCCTCCCCGGCTCAGGACTTAGTCAGGAGGCAACAGATCGATGTGTTCCTCTCACATTAATATTTCTCTCTGTCTTTCCCTCTCTCTAAGAAATCAATGGAAAAATATCCTCGAGTGAGGATTAAAAAACACAAGCACAAAAACAGCATCCTTATTTAATATTTTGGCGTATGAGTTAGGGTGACCATTCATCTCAATTTTCCCAGGATGACCCATTCTTAACATGAAAAGTTCTGCATCCCAGGAAGCCTCACAGTCCTGAGCAAACCGTGACAGGTGGTCACCTCAGCCCCTCAGGGGTCTCCAGCTGCACAGGAACCCATGCCTCCTGACTCCCCATTCAGGCTCTGACTCACTGATCTGCAGCCTCTGCTCACCAAAATCAGACTCTTCAGAGCAACCATGACACTGGGAAACCAATCTCTATCCAGCGAAGCACCTTGGTGAACTTCTGATCCCAGTGGTTATGTGAGCAATACTGGAGAAAAGATACAGAAAGCAATAATATTAGACTCATCAGTACCAATTTCCAAATGACCACATATAAGAATTTACTTCACTGAATACTGGTGCTGGAGGGGGGAAAAATGATTCAGGATGCAAACACTATGCGGCTCTACAGTTCATTTAGAATACAGTTATGTGCATGCATTATTATGGCCACAGGAGCAGACAGCCCAGTTAAATCCTGGCCCCGCCATTTAACCACTGTGTGACCTTGTGCAGGCCGTACCTAATTACCTCATCTGTAAAATGGAAAAAACAGAATTTCCTTCAGAGAGTCATGATGAGAATTAATACATGTAAATTACTAGAGGGTGCAGCAAATTACTCATTACTCCCATAGCCTATACATGGCCAATGTCAATGTCTAAATATGAAATAGATGCAAACCAAGCAGGGGGTAACAGGGGATTTGATTGTTTCCCAATAATTGGAGAAAATAAAAGGGAAGCTGGGAAACTGTTTTCCCCAAATATATTTTTCTTTCTGCCTCACTTTGAGAGTCATTGTAGCCTCAAAGTATTATTGCTATCTTTGACCTCAGGAATATAAATAAAAGAGGAACAATCAACTCGATAGTTAATTGCCTCTCACATTAGTACAATATTTTAGATACGCCAACTCGCTTTTACATATGCCACCCCACCCGACCTGTGCAAACCCCGTCCAATTATGAACCAAGGTTGTTTGGCCCATGTTGTCTTAGTATTTACTTCTGAGCATCTACCATATATTTCTTGCTGAGCTGGGTACTGTGGGAGATGCAACAATGCATAAAAACAGGAGGAGCTGACTGGATGCGTTGACTATTTATCCGGGGGACAAGCTATCAGTAGATACAACCACGTATATCAAGTGCCGAACGACCTGGCTATTCAATAAGGACAATAAAAGGCAGAGGTCACTGTGGGCTGAGGCAATCAAAAGAGGTAAGAAGAGAAATGAGCGGGCCTTGGTTGGGGTGCCTGCTGTATCCCAGCCTTCTGCTTGTATCTTGGTCAACGCTCTCTAACAAAGGCTATCGGACCCTCAACCTCAGCCTTTCAGGATGCTCCAGAGAACTTCCCACTACTAGCATCTGCGTATCTGAGCCTGAGGGAGCAGCCGCCATCCAAGGACTGAGAGGAACTGATGCTTAACCCCAGCTCCTTCCCCGTTTAGGGAGGATCATTTTTGAGGCATATGTCTTACAACTTCCCTAGAGTGTCTCTGTTGGAATTAAGCTGCAGTTGCCCACAGTGGTCACTGGTTTGACCACAAACCCTTTCCTGGTTGCCTTCCTTCCCCGATATTGCTGCTCATGCCTTGTACCTGTGCTCCCTCCCCTTCCCAATTAGACCATGTGCACTGAAATCCTTGTCAAAGGGTATGCTTCTGGCCAAACCCAAACCAAGACAGCATCATATTTCCAGTGAAATTGGTTAAAACTGCTTCCTTCTAACTAGTGAGAAAACTAAGACTAAAAGAGATTAAATAACTAAGATCACGTAAGAAGCACGTGGTAGCACTCAGGTCTGAACCAACACCCTTCTGAATCCAAGGCCACATTTGCCCTGTTAGCATGCTGAGAGGATGCTTCATCTTTGGAGATTCAAACCACCCCTGTTCCTACACTCACCCTACTCAATAAACTGGAGACTTTCCCCAAATCAAGACTGAAAAAAATAGGCTGATGACTTGGTCTCATTGACTTCCTATTCATTTGAAAATGTCTCAGTCCCAGCTCTCTGTGTGAAGTAAGGACAGACATGATGGTTACAGGGGAGAAAAGTCCCCATATGGAAATCCTAGACTCCACATGTGAAGGAGTGTAAGCCAAGAAGTTGGACGTTACCCTTTCTGTCTGTGGAGATGCTGAGAAAATGTTATCTCTACACTGTTTATCCAGACCCATAAAAAAGGGCTTTTGAAGCTACACTTCCATTTCATGACTTTTTCCCCCAAAATCATTTGGATTAAGGTAGCAGGAAGCCATTGTGTTGGAATAAGTGGTGTGTGTGGTTACGTGTGCAAGTTTACTGACAACCAAATGAGTTGGGAAGCTTGAGAGCCTTGCTGTGGCTCAAGGAGCTGTCCATGAACCCCGGTCAAATTTTGGCTGAGTCAAGAGGTAACTTGATCCAAGTTTTAAGCAAAATGAATTATCATGGTCAGGAGTAGAAGGATAGGGTCAGTCACATGACATCAACCTAAATTTATCAAAAGCTGACAGCAAAATTTTGTCTATTTGTGTCTAGTGTTCCAGTTGCCTGTTGAGGCATACCAAACCACCCCCAAGTTTAGTGGATTCAACAACCATTTTAGTATATCTCCTGATTTGTGTGGGTTGGAAATTGAGGTTGAGCTTGGCTTAGCAATTCTGTTCCACGTGCCATGAATGACATTGACTCAGAAGTATTCAGCTGGTAGATGGGCTGTTCTGAACATCTCAGGTTCATGGATGGACATGGCTAGAAGATTAGGCTCAGTGGGGACTGTTGACCCAAGAACAAAGTCTCCAGTGAACAATGTAGAAGTAACCTGATCTTCTATGACCTGGCTGAATCACATACAGTCACTTCTGCCAAACTTTTTGTCAAAGCAGTCAGAAGCACATCTAGATTCAAGGAGAAGGTACTTAGACCCAACCCCTCAATGACAGGATTTATAAAAGTATAGCATCCCATTTGAGTTAAAAGCAAAGGAGGGAAGTCAGAGCCTGTAGGCTTTCTCTGAATGAGACTCTAGCTGCATTTGCTTTGCGAGGACAAAGCATGTGACCTAGGGCATGGGCGGAGAGGAAACTGGGGAAGGAGGAAACTGGCATGGCTGAAATCTTGGTCTCCTAACAGTGTTCGCCGCTCCCAACTTTCCTTGGCTGACAGATAACTGTGTGCTCAGAATCAATCATTACTAAAGAGCTGAGTGAAGGGTTTCACCTACTCAAAAATGCTGGTCCCTTAGGACTGAGAAAAAGGGAAGAGGCCAGCGTGGAAGGGTTTGGCTGGTTTGAGCAATGTGCAAGTCAGGCAGAAATCAGGAGCCAAAGAAATAGTGGTCAGCTTGTCCCATCAAAGATCTGCAGCCAAAGACAGGCTCCATGGGGCACTGTCACCAAAGCCTGTGTCTCCCAAGACACGTCGATGTGAAAGAGAAACATCGATCAGTTGTCTTCTGTACGTAACCCAACTGGAGATCGAACCCACAACCCAGGCAGGTGCCCTGACCGGGAATTGAACTGATGACCTTTCAGTGCACAGGATGACACTCAACCAACTGAGCCACTTCAGCAGGACACTTTCCTTTAAGTTTTATCATCCATTTTTGCATTGAGTCCCTGGAATGGCTACAAGCAGAGTAAATTCTTAGTTTCCCTATAACCATGACTGACAGAGCCATAAAACCACAGTAATTACCTGACATGTTCATATGTCTGAAGCACTATAATGGAACATCCCATGGGAGCAGAATGCTGGAAGCATTTTGCATCTTTGCATGGTACAATGTAGGCTGCTCCAATTAATGTCAGTCAGATCCACCCACTCCTGAGCAGCCCAAAATTATATGCTGATTTACTGAACCTACTATAATGTTCCAAAATCAATTTTTAAGCATTTCTACAAACCAGGACATTATATAGAGGCACTAGAGCAGTTAGTTTGGTTCTCTGAACTTAGTAAATATTCAATAAATGTGAGCGGAATAAATGGATGCCCCATAGGCTAGAAGCCAGGACCCCTGAGTAATAGTCTCATTCTTCTACTAACTGGCCATGAGGTCTTAGGAAAATCACTTCCTCTCATTAACCCCAGCCTGTGCTTCTGTAAAATGTGGCATTTGAACCAACCAACCCATCATCTCTGAGGTCAATCCCTCGCAGCTCTAAAATTCTATAATTTCATGAAAATGCCAAATTCATTTATACTGTTGGTGTCCAAAGAAATGAAAGATAGAACTGGCATTTATTAGCAGCTCGTGTTGTATGCCTCATTGCTTATTTTATTCATCATTGTATATGCTTTCAGATCTATTGCGTATTTTAGTTACCATAACTAACTTTTGAGGAAAATATTATGCTCTGTTTTTACACTTGAGAAAACTGAAGTTTTATTAGCTTATGAAGACATCAGTTGCTAGTCTTGATAGAATTACAATTGCTTTAAGACACTGGAAAATAGGCAGTGCAAAACTGTGATCCCTGCAAGAAAGAATCCATGAGGTGAGCCTTAAAATAACCTTAGATTTATGCTTGGAGGCAGTGTCCATCTGGAAATCACAAGCATAGTCTGTCAGCTTTGCCAAGTAGAGGAAACAGATATCAGAGATTAGGGGAGCTGAGGGGGCTGGGAGTTGAGGATCACCATTCCAGAAAGGAGGGAAATACACAGTAAAAGAGCACCCTAAGTCTGCTAAGGTATCCTCTTGAGTCTACTGAGTACTAGGCTCTGTGTGTATAAAGTGAAACTCCACCAAAGAAATGACCCGAGAGTTGTTAAGTTGAACAACCCAGAGCTCTCAGAAGGTGAAAAAATGGTTGTGCACCAACCAACCAAAGTGAAGAGACCTTGGTGATCCCCTGGGGCATTCAACAGAGTCACACTTGAGTAAAGTGACTAAACTCTTCCTGGAGTGAAGGTTACTTCAACCCGCCAAGCAAAGCAGAAAGATAAGACTCAAAGGGATCAGACTACTTCGCAGTAAATTGACTGTCTGCCCAAGCAAAATCTAACACTCTTTGAAAGAAGACAGCAAAGTGTACATGCTTAATGATATAGCTTCACAATGTCTACCATCTAATAAAAAATTACTAGATTTTAAAGCAGCAGGAAAATGGTCACTTATAACCAAGAGAAAAATCAGGCTATAGAAACAGGTCACTATATGACAGAGATGTTTACGAGTGTTTAAATAACTGGACAAGACCCTACAATGAGTCATCAGAGAGTCCAAATTCAAACCCAGGTCTCCTGACCCTTTCTTATAGAGCTCTTTCTGTTGCCTGTGCTCACCAGTCTTGGCAGCTGGGGCGATTTTACCATGACAATCCCGATGCAATTATTCTATCCTTCTGGTTAGCACCTCACAGAAGTTTGCAGAGACAGACAACAGATCTGAAACATGGGAAGGCCAGTCTCTGATCAGGAACCAGCACAGGCGATCCTCATGGACAAAATTTCAAAAATACCGCAACAGAATCCTTGGTCTCCCCCTGTACCCTCCTGTGGCACTTGCATGGGAATTCTCCATGGCCACCCCTAAGTCATATATCTGGCAGGAGGAGCTCTACCTCAGGGGGTGTGGCTTAAGGGAACATAGGAATCAGTGGAGCCCATGCCAGGAAATCAGGCCTCAGCTTCTGCCCTGAGATGGTAAGAACTTAAGCAAGTTCTTAAAGAAGTAAAGGGAAACATAGAAAGTGTCACAGGCCGCTGGCAATGTTGAGAGTATGCTCACGTGTGCAGGGCCTACAGGTGAGAAAGTCGTTGTTCAAGGAGCAGACACTGAGTCACCTTCCAGGCTGGGGTGCATTTTTCCTCCCTGCCATTTACTCCACAAGTTGTTACCAAAGCAAATATCAAAGCCCTGCAATTTGCTAATTACAGGCAGGATCCTGGGCTTGTGGGCCCAATTAGGCACTTGTTCCTCATTTTCTGTGCGACCCGGCAGACTGCACCCACAATTAGCCACTTGCCTTTTAACTGCCCTGAGAGCAAGCTGACTCACCTCCAATTCACTCCCACTATCGCCTCCAAGATAGCCTTTGGTATCTTTCAGCTTTTCCGATTCCCCCCCCCCCCCCACTCACCTAGTATCTCTCCGTGTATCACAGGGCAATGTCTAGTTCCTCCCTCCCTGCCCCCCCACCCCGACTGGGGCTCCTCTGAGATTCCCTGCTCTTGCTCTTTGCCTAGGCTTGGAGCCTGTAAGGCAGGAAGCAGCTCCTGTTGGTCTGGGCGTCTTGCCTGGCTCCCCCAAGAGAGCTCAAAGGCTGTGGTCGCCTTCAGTTCAGCCTCTGCCCCAGACACAGGAGTGAGGAAAATTACAGCTTCTCTGGAGCTGGCTCACAGCCAGAGCTTCTGCCCACGCTCTCCACCAATACCTCCTGCTCTGAACCTCAGTCAAGCCAGGGCTGCATCCGGGAGGACCCTCTGCCAGTCCTGAGGAAAGAGGTCCCGTCGCTGCCAGCAGCAGTTCTCCAGGGAGACACAGGTTGGAAAAAAGAGAAAACCCTTCATGATTTCCTACTCCATTCGGAAAGCCACCTGGCAAGCAAAAAATTTCCAGCAAACTTTTTGATGATTTACTATGTCAATGGTTCCTACCCTTTTTAGTGTCACAGACACCTTTGAAAATCTGATGAAAGTTCTGGACCCTCTCCAGCAAGAAACACTCATATAATTTTTTTCCATTTAATTATGTAATCATTCAACAAATATTTATGGAGCACCTCTGTGCCAAGCACTGCTTGGCACTAAGCAAAGATGAATGGACAAAATAGAAAAGAATTCCTACTCTCATGGGGTTTACATTCTAGCAGGAAGAGAGAGGCATTAAATAACAAGTGTTATTTAATAAATAAGTAAAGTATACAGTCAATAGAACACAAGTGCTATGGAAAAAGAAAAAAAAAAATGAGCAGGGTAAGAGAGAGGATAGTGGAGACGAAGGCTGTATTTTTAATCAAGTGTGCCAGGTTGTCCTCATTAAAAAGTGAAATGTGAGCAAAGAACTGGAGAATGTAAGAGGTTTCACCATGTAGGTATTTGGGGAGAGTGTCACAGCCAGCGGGAACAGCCGGAGGGCCAGGGCTTGCCCTTTGTCTGAGGAAAAGTGAGAACAGTGTGGCTAGACTGGAGAGAGGGAGGAGGCAATGGCAGTGGGTCAGGGAGGCAAGGGGGTGGAGGGACGGATATCACACAGGTCCTCGTAGGTCACAAGGACTTTGACTTTTACTCTGTGTTACATCACGAGCTATTAGTGAGATTTGAGCAAAAGGGTAACACGATCTCGGTGGTAGCAGTGAAGACCTTGAGAAGGTTGAGTCAGGGGATTTCCTGAATAGCTGTGGTGTGTGCAAGAAAGACATGTACCTATAATTTCACACACACAATGCAACAGCTACAAATATCCTAAGCACCCATCACGGATTCAGGTGATAAAGTGAAGTGGTGACCCCAAGGAGGGAGGGGAAAGTGGCCGCATGGAGAGTGAATGTCTTAGCTGTATCTAAAAGGTGCGCTTATTTTTAAAAATACATAAGGAGATGTTTCAGGAAAATATGGTAAAATGCTAGAGGCGTGGTGCACAAAATTTGTGCATTGGGAGGGGAGATCCCCCAGCCCGGCCTTCACCCTCTCCATTCTGGGACATCCCTCTCGCAATCCAGGACCACTGGCTCCTAACCACTATTCACCTGCCTTCCTGCCTAATGCCCCAGATTGCCTTCCCCTGCCAGCCTGGTTGCCCCCAACTGCCCTTCCCTGCAGGCCTGGTTACCCCCAACTACCTTCCCCTGCTGGCCTGGTTGCCCCCGACTGCCCTCCCCTACTGGCCTGATCTCGCCATCACTGCCCTCCCCTGCCAGCCTGATCACCCCTAACCCCCTACCAGCCTGATCTCACCCCTAACTGCTCTCTCCTGTCAGCCTGATCACCCCTAACTGCCTCTGCCACAGCCCCCACCAGCATGGCTTTGTCCAGAAGGAAGTTGGAAGTCCAGAAGATGACTGGTTGACCCAGTCCTGTTAGCATATTACCCTTTTATTAGTATAGAGTAACATCTGGCAATCTGAGTGGTGGATACATAGATGTCTGTTATTTTTTTCAATATATATTATCTAATAAAGAGGGAATATGCTAATTGACCCTCACCCTGTCACAAAGATGGTGGCGCCCACAGCCAATAAGGAGGGAATATGCTAATTGACTGCCATGCCCTCAAAGATGGCGGCACTCACAACCACAAGACGGCAGCACCCAGTCCTCTCAGCCCCACTGGGGTGGCAGGTGTGCAGCAAGGCCAGGCTTGCACCCAGGCGAGCCTGACCACTCAGTCCCCTAGTTCCCTCAGTGCCCAGCTGCCCAGGGCCATCCCAGGGCACAGGCAAGCCCCAGATGCTGGCTGCCCAGCCACCTAGGACTGCCTGAGGGTCAGGTAACCAGGGCCAGCCGAGGCTTGCACTGCCAGGAGTGGCAGCAGCAGAGGTGTGATGGTACATTGCCTTCCCCTGATAGCTGGGTCACCTTCCGCCTCTCAGGGCTCCCAGACTATGAGAGGGGATAGGCTGGGCTGAGGGACCCCCCACTTCCTTGCATGAATTTTCATGCACGGGGCCTCTAGTTTAAAATAATTTTTAACTTTACAAAGGACTGCTCATCTCAAGGTTTATCAGAAAGTCTCCCTTGCTCATCAATACATTAGAAGAATTCAGCACAATCACTTCTGCTAGTAATTCTGGCTGTGGTTCCGGCTGGTGCACTTCATGTCTCTAACTGATTTTCCTTCCCCTCTTTCCGGTGGCCCAGAGTCAAAGGTGAAATATGACAAGGAGTAACACAAAAATCACGCTACAGCAACAGAGACTAGAAGATGAAGAGAGTAATGGGAACTGGGGAGACCAGGGAAGCACCCAGAGAGGCAGCCCTTCAGCAAGATCCAGCTGGGAGCGTGGGCCTCCCAGAGAGGGGGGTAAGTCTGTCCAGGTGGGGGCTGCTGCAGGGACAGAGGCAGCACTGGGCGCACCCATGCACCTACTCCACCACGGCCCGTTTTAAGAAGAGCAGGCAGACTTTCCTCCCTGCACTGAACTGGAGAGAAAGGCCAGATGGGATAGATTCCCAGAGCCCCGTGTCACCCCAGTGGGACCAAGAGAGCCCAGCGGCAGAAAAGCTTGGATCCAGGTGTGCAGCCAGCTGAAACCTGCAGACCAGGGTGACTTCAGGCCCCTCGGGGAAGTAAGGCTACTGAGCCGAGTGGAGTCACCTTGCTGACCTGGAGGGAAACAAACCTCCTCAGGAGCAGACCAGGGATGCTCCCCAGCCACCTCCGCGTCAGCCACCTTGGGCCATGGCCCTCAGACAGCCAAGCCTCCCAGTCCGCAGGCCTGTCCCTGAGCCCGGGGGCAGGTCCCCGGCTGCCCACATTTGACAGAAACTTGCCAAGTCACAGTCCTGGTTAGGTGCCAAGGGACGGATTTCTTAGGGCGCTGTTTTAACAAGACCATGCTTTCTAATGACTAGTTTTCTCCTAATTAAATAAAAAATGGGGAGGGGGGGAGATGAGAGAGAACCCAGTGATTACCCCTCCTTGTAATACCACCTTCCATTTATGTGCGTCTCTCTTCAGAGGAGCTCAAAGTGCTTTGTGTATTATTGTATATTTTCCCTCGTATTATCCCGGAGATTCCTAGGGACGGTTATCATCATACAACTTTACAGCTGGGAAAAGGGATGTGGCTGAGGTGAAGCAACGTGTCCAAGCGCCCTCACTGGCTATGGTCTGTATTTTGGAGCTCTTCTAAGAAACCTCCTCAAAAATAAAATTGTCCCCTTAAAGTAAACCAGGCTAAAACAACACAAAGAATAGTCATCTACTGAAACCTTTATAATGGCAATTAACACTATTTAGCTCTCACAACATCCCATAAAGCACCTAGTATTATACCAATCATACATCGGGGGAGGACGAGATTCAGAGAGGGGCAGAAAGCTACCTGGAGTTGTATGATGATAGTATTTATAGTAATAGTAAAAGCAGATGCCAATATTTATTAAGCTCTTACCACGTGCCAGGTATTTTACATTCATGAACTCATTTTCGTTCTTATAATTCTGTGAAGCGGTCATTACTATTATGATCACCGGATTACTAAATGACAACACCGGAGTGCAGAAAAGTTAAGTAACTGGCCCAAGGTCACACAGCAAGTCAGTGGTAGAGCCATAGAGGAACCCAGAAAAGCTATGCGTGTCCCCACCACAGCGGTTTGCCCATCCGAAGGAATACTGGATTCTGCGCATTGGCCTGGGAACACCAGGTACAGTCCCGGTGCCTCAGATATAATCCCAGGACTGCTCCGTGTCCTAATCACTGTGCTTGGATGGGGTTGGAGGTGCATTTTTCTGTACTTTTGCTCTGCCAGGCCCCTCACTCTAAAGGCAGGTACCAGGAGGAGGAATCATGAGAGATAAGCTCTTCCTGCCAGACTGATGGCAAATGCGAGGACTACTTTCACTGGTATAAAATGGCACCACCCTAACTGGTATGGCTCACGGGCTGAGCGCCAACCTGTGAGCCAGAAGGTCACGGTTCAATTCCTGGTCAGGGCACATGCCCAGGTTGTGGGCTCGATCCCCAGTGTGGGGCATGCAGGAGGAGGCTGATCAATGATTCTCTCTCGTTGTTGGTGTTTCTCTCTCCCTCTCCCATCCTCTCTGAAATCAATGTAGCTATATTTTTCAAATATAAAAGAAAATGGTACCATAGGGGCTGTTAGCACAAATGTAGTGGAATCAGAGAGTAATGATTAACCTAGAGCGGTGGTTTTCATCTCCTGGCACACATAAACTAATTACAAAAATTATATTTTTTTGCCAACCTGACACAAAAAAAAGGGTATAATTTTGATTCAGTCATACCAGATACCTATTGCTATGTTGGCAGTTGTCATTCTTTTTTTATTTGGCAATCTAAGGGAAAGGGGGTCAGTGCCCCTGACTAAATAGTCAGGTATTGCATGTTCCTCAAGGTTCTTTCAGCACACCAGCTGAAAATTGCTGACCTGGAGAGACACTCAGAGCAGTGGGAAGCGAACTTGCTGTGGTGTGTGTACGTAGGAGGTGGTGCACTTAGACCTTCCACTCTCCAAAGAAATGACCGTGAACCGCCCCCCCCCCGCCCCGCCCCCAAGCCATCCTCCAACCTGGGCTTTTTCACTGCCCTCTCCCCTAAAGCATCATCCTCCAGTGACTCATCCCGCGCCTCATACTGCCACAGCAGGAGGGGGGTGCCCTGGATGGGACAGTCCAGCTAACCCTGCCCATCAATAACCTCGCCTGCCAGACTCAGGCTTCAGAGTAGGGCTTCCAAATGCCAGCGTACTTCCTGGGGCGATGAAGGTGAGGCTGGGACACTCCCCCCACTCTCAGGCCAGGCTCCCCGGACTGCCAGGTGGCATGTCGCCCCGGAACCTCTGTCTTCTCTTTTCAGACCGACACTTGTAGCAGACTGATCACAATGCTCACCTCCTTGACAATGCTCACCTCCTTGACTGTGTGTCCTGTCCCTTTCCCGTTGGCCAAATTGCCAGGAAGCCCTTCGTGAGATGGACAGCATGAGTGGCAACGATCTACCAGCATGTCCCAAACAGCACGCACACAATTCCCAATGGATGTGGACTACAAGCTCCCTCCATCCCCCCCCCCCCCCCATCCCCAGCTCTTTCTGATAATCTCAGAACGTTTAGGAAATTCCTGGCTTGCTGTGTCTGGCAGCCAGACTCTCCAGAACTTTATGTGCTAGAAGAGGAATTCTAGAAGAGAGCATCTTTCGTCGAGTGGCTGCAAACGTGAGGTCTGGAGCGGGACTGCCTACATTGAAGCTCCAGCCCTACCATTTACTCGCTGTGTGACCTTGAGCAAACTGTTGAGCCTCTCTGTGCCTGTTTTGCTGCCTGTCAACCACGGGCAATAAGAATCCCTATTTCATAGGATTCATAGGATTGTGGTGAGAATTAAACGAGTCGTTGCGTTCAAGTGCTCAGCACCAAGTAAGCACCCAATAAATCACCGGTTCTCAACCTTTCTGATGCCTCGACCCTTTAATACCGTTCCTCCTGTTGTGGTGACCCCCAGCCATAAAATTATTTTCGTTGCTACTTCCTAACTGTAATTTGCTACTGCTAGGAATCGTAATGTAAATATCTGTGTTTTCCGATGGTCTTAGGCGACCCTGCGAGCAGTTCTCAACCTGTGGGTCACAGCTCAATTCCCAGTCTGGGCGCATGCCCGGGTTGCAGGCTTGATCCTCAGTGGGGATGTTCAGGAGGCAGCCAATCACTGCTTCTCTCTCATCACTGATGTTTCTCTCTCCTCCTCCCTTCCTCTGAATTCAGTATAAATATTATTTTAAAATAAAAATGAAATAAAGAAGAAAAATCAAGACCCAGGACCCATGCCAAGGAGGAGGGTGAACCAGGCTCACCCTGGAGCCTCCCCGGAGATCCTCCGTTTGCTGTTTGGGCCCCATCCCCACCCCCACCCCCGACTGGAGGTTCCCCCTGCAGATGCTCAGACCCTTCAGAAATTTAAACCAGGGAAGCCCGGGCTTGCGAGTTCCCAGGGCCTCTCAGGCACGCGGCAGCTCTCCCCGCCGCCGGCAGCGCCTCAAATACCAGAGGGCCTGCCAGAGACGGGCTGTTTGTGGGGAGCTCGGGTTTCTCCCGCCGCGGGCTGAGCCGGTGGGGCGGCGGCGGCGCAGCTGCCGGGAGGTCACGCCCGAGACACGTCCGCACAAGCCCGGCAGGGGTGGGGGGGTGGGGTGTGGGGTGGGGTGTGGGGTGTGGGGTGAGGGCTGGGGCTTAGGCCCGGTCTGGGTTCCCATCTCCATTCCACAATCATGCAACACTTCCTCCCCGCCCCCCCCCCCACCTCCCATCAAGGTGGCTTTCCTCTTCCTATGATGATGGTATTGATATTATTTTTGCGAAACAAAAGAAAAGCAAGAAACCTAAGGGAAAAGAAAGGCTTCTTTACAAATGCTAATTGTGGGCATTTTTGAAAAATTATTTTGGAATTTGTTTGTGTTGGACATACAGTGTTGTTGTTGTTGTTTTTTTGTTTTCAATAAATGGGATACAGAGAAAACCCTACATTAGCCGTAGGAAACACAAAGCCGTTTAACCTTGAAACTTAGTCTTCATTTTTCATTACTTAAAACCTTTGCATGCTGAGAGCCTTCTACATCCGATAAAAATAGGGGCACGGAACAGTTTAACCACCTGTGTTTTCCTTGGATTGCATACTTTCCACTGTAAACAAGAAAACACAGATTGGAAATCCATTCATTCCTTCCTAAGTGCTTTAGTTGGGGCTTATTTGTGTTTGCAACCAGTGGAAATCAAAAACAGCCTTTGCAAGATTTAGGGATTTTGTGCAAAGCAACACCACGCCATCATTTTATGCCCTCTGCAGCTATTTTAACATTAAGCCCGAGAGTTTTTAAATGCTGCTAATAGTTACAATTACTATTTAATTTGCCAAGGACATTCTACATGTGTGACTTGTACTCTCATTTGTGATAATAGTGTATTTTTTTTTAATATATATATATATTTTTTATTGATTTCAGTAAGGAAGGGAGAGGAAGAAAGAGATAGAAACATCAATGATAAGAGAGAATCATTGATCGGCTGCATCCTGCATATCCCACACTGGGGGTTGAACCCACAACCCAGGCATGTGCCCAAACCAGGAATCGAACCATGACCTTCTGGTTCATAGGTCGATGCTCAACCACTGAGCCATGCCGGGCCAGGCATGAAGAGTTACTTTTAATTCCTATTTTAGAGATGAGGAGAGAGATTCAGGGAGAATTAGCGATAGCTAATAAATGATGCAGGCTTGATGCTCACGCCACTCCATGTGAGAGCTGCAAAGCCGTGCTCTTTTCACTACATAAACCATTTCCAGTGTCTAAGCATTTCTAAGGAAATGGATGGTTAGAAACATACAAGTGTAGCTGATCTCTTCTCTCAATTTTCAACATAACTTTTAGGGAAAGAGGCATACAGTGAAAGGCCCTGATTTCTAGAACAAGTGCTGTTTATATTATCTTGCCACTCAACTACTTAACAAGGCTCTGAACCTCAGTTTCCCCCCTCTAAAAGATATATGATCTCTAAAGTCCTATCTAGCCCTGTCATTTGAAGATCATTCCTAAATTAAAGGTACAGATTGGTCAGCCTGGTATTGGACATAACGTAATGTTCACCACTACTCTTCTGATTCCCCGGCTCTGTTAACCTAACTCTGGGGCTCTCAACACTGGCTTCGCAGTAGAATCAGCTGCAAGAGTTTTTAAAAATGCAGATGCTGCCAAAACCGGTTTGGCTCAGTGGTAGAGTGTCGGAATGAAAGGTCCCGGGTTTGATTCCGGTCAAGGGCATGTACATTGGTTGCGGGCACATCCCCAGTAGGAAGTGTGCAAGAGGCAGCTGGTCGATGTTTCTCTCTCATCGACATTTCTAGCTCTCTATCTCTCTCCCTTCCTCTCTGTAAAATATCAATAAAAAAAAACATATTTTAAAAATGCAGATGCTCAGGCTACACCCACACAGATTCTAACTGAATTGTTCTGGTGTGTGGCCCAGGCATCGGTATTTTTCAAAAGCTCCCCAGGTGAATGTGGAGCCAGGACTGAATATTGACCTAACCTAGTGAACTGCTTCAATTTCATCTACCCCCATGGTGCTTTTACCAGTGTGCATGTAGCCGGTGTAACTGGAATCCCTTTTTATAAAATGCAATAACACTAGTGCTACCAGAGTCCATCTCAAAACAGATGTGAACTCTTGTGTAATTTGCTTAAATAAGTTAAGGTGTCTCATCATAGCTTCAAAATGTTCTCAGTGTGTGTGTGTGTGTGTGTGTGTGTGTGTGTGTGTGTGTGGTGTTATTGTTGTTGCTGAGACAATAGATGACTTTTTCTTCCAGGGTAGAGACAGAAGAGTGTTACAATAACCAGAGGGTCTAGGTCAATCTGATCCAATAAGTGATTGGCCAGGTGAAAGAGATCACACAAAATATTTATTTAACCCCAGGATAATGATACCCATTCTTTGGAAACAGGCTGTTGTAGACCTGGCCTGGGAGAGCGGGTTGAGCTGGAGGTGGTAGAAGTCTGGGCGTCTGGCTAAGAGGTCAGCCTGGAGCCATTTGAATCCCCAAAGGCCTGGGCTGTTTCATGTACTATTAGTCTCTTAATTTGGCATCTGTTAGAGGGAGGCAAACGTTCCAAAGCTCTCCATCTAAATGTGACACAATGACACAAGTACCCAGGGGAAGTCCAAACATACGTCAAAAGAAGATCTGCTTCTTCTTATGGAAGTATCTACTGATTTCTTGATATACAGAAGACATTTAGAGAGTTCGTTTTATTTTTTTTTAATCTGTTATAATTTGTTCATTAAGCTTAAGCTTTCTCCTTTGTGGGAAACTATAAGATTCAGCACATCACACACACACACACACACACACACACACACACACACACACACACGGAATCTAGTTTGTTTGTTTTTTCCTCCAACCTCTGGTGACATAGTTCAGGTGCTTGAAATACTAGTAGGCAGTATTAATTGATACTGTGGTTAGAACCGTGACTCCTCCAAACATCTTTGGTGGGACTGACATTCAAACAGGAAACAGGAACATCAGGCAATTCTGGGCTTTTGATCTTTACCTGTTACTGGTAAACAAGCTCAACCATACAAAATCGACACAAAATTCTACTTGATGGGAATCGAGTGGCATCGCCTCACATGTGAAGCTGCTTCCCCTGGGCCATGGAAGGTTAAGATTTCTGTGTAGGGAACAGTTTTGACATTGTCTTCTAGCTACAGTATTTATATTCCAGCAAAGTTCACCTGCATCAGTTCGTAGTCACATGAATGTATATGCAGCCTGGTATCACGTTCTTCCATAAGGATATCATCCAAGGAATTAGGAGGTGGGGTGGGGGCTTATCCTAGTAGTATTTAAAGATGAAAATCACAGGAAGATGCAGAAATGTTCTCTACTGTGAATTTCTATGGTAAAGTCTGGGGAAAACAATAAGGACCAGAATAAGGGAGACGCAGGCTGCTGAAAGCCTGCTTACATAAGGAAACTGGGGGGGAAACATCTTGTCAACCCAGAGACATAGATCAAAGATGGGTCTATGCTTTTAAAAATTAAAATTAAATTGAAAATCAGTCTAGGTAAGAGAAAGGGGCTTTGAAGTAGCAGGGAAATTGTCACTTCTTGCATAAACTACTGGGACCAGATCAGAAAGACTGATCTTAAGAAGCTAATAGTACAATTTCCAAAGCCAGAAATTATTTTTTTTAAATCTCACTTATCTATAAAGATATGTAGCTTTAGTTTTGGAACAGAAGTTGCCTAATGAAAATGTGTTTTGTGTCTGTCTAAACCAGCCGTGGGCAAACTACGACCCGCAGGCCGGATCCGGCCCATTCGGCTGTTCTATCCAGCCCGGGGGAGCCGAAAGAGTGGAGGGTTCTCTTGCTCTCCCCTCCGCTCCTTCACCAGCAGCCCAAGATGAGAGTGCCAGCATGGTCAGGTTGCTTTTGTTCCGGCCCTCCGGTCCAGTTTAAGAACCCATTGTGGCCCTTGAGTCAAAAAGTTTGCCCACCCCTGGTCTAAAACAATAAACATTTATTGAGCACTTACTATGTACCAGGCACTGAGCTAAGCATAAAGATATCAAGACGAGTAAGACAGTCCCCTTCCTCAAGACATCAGGTGACATTTTTTACAGTGGAAATTCATATGAGCTATTAGTACAACCAGGTTCACTGATGAAAAGTATTATTGCTCACAACTCGAGTCTTGGTAGTCAAGATAGTTGAGGGTAACTTGGGCATGCCACCAGCTTTGATCATTTGTTCAAGCCACGGAGTTTACCCTGGGCAAAAACTCATGGGAGGTGTGATGGAGGGTGTAGGGATGGACAAGTCAAGTTCCCCATCTCCAAAGGTTCCCAATCAAGTTTTCAGGTGAAAAGGAAAACTACCCGAGTAACTTGAAGAGCAAGTCATTGCAAGTAAAGACTGCTTGCTAATTGGTTGCTCCCAAGAGAAACTAAATAGAGAGACTTTTGAAATGGTTTGGGAGCATAACGCTTTAAAAGCACAATAGATTAAAACACTGGCATGACAAATTAGCTTTGCCCACCACTTAGTGAATGATCTTTCCTCAGCCCATCGGCTGATTAAGAAGTGGACATTAACTGGTGAGATTCTGTCTCTGGCAGACATTTAACGCTATGCAGAAGTTTTAGGAACCATCAATTTCTACTTTAAGGAGCTTTCCAGGGAAAGCAGAGTCCTAGTACATTTTGATTCAAAATAGAGATCTGATGAAAGCCTAACTAACATCCTCTAGACAAGAGTTGGAGCAAAAGGAAATGCGACATCATTCCAACTGTCCGTGTCACCCCTTCAGCTAGTCCCTCAAGTCTTCCCCAACCATCCCAGCCTGGATGGCTGTGACTGTATCAAAATTCTCACATCTCCCTGGGCCGTATCCCTGGATCTCACACCCCATCCAGTACAGTTTGGAGCTATTCTCTGACTGTGCTGTGGTCTTCCCAATAGTCTGTGACCCTGACACTAGAGATTGCATTTCCTCTCCTCTCTGCCTCCCCCGCAGCTCCTACCTAGAATAGGGCTGTGTGTAAGGTGTGGGCTGAGCACGGCCTGTCAGGGAGAGCCTTAGGCTTGGACTGGAAGACCTGGAGGCCATGCCCAGGTTGACCACTGAGTAGCTACTAACTTGGAAAAGTTAAGATTTCTGTCTGGACTTCAGTGTGCCATCTATAAAGTGAAAAGGATGGGTTTATACATTCTCTGAGGCCCATCTCTAACATTCTATGATTATGTGATTTCAAGCAAATGCCCCCAAAATCCTCTCCCCACCCCCATATATACCACCCCCCACTCCACCTCTCCTCTCTTCTCCCTGTATTTGTAAGTTAGCAGGCAACTGACCACTTTAAACAAGGCAAGCGCACAATCTCAAACACACAGACCTCAAATGATTGCCCTTAGGCCTCTCAATATGCACGCTCCTAAGACTGGCATTTGATTCTAATAAATCCCAAACCCCACTGAATACAAAACTGAGCACTCTATGTATCTGATTCTTCACAGGACAGTTTCACACACACAATCCCACAACATGCTACCTGCTACTGTTGGGCTCATTTTACAGGAGACGGTTGGATGCCGTCCCCGAGCAAACTAGTAAGTTGCTGCCACCCACAGAAGCCACCTGCCCCTCCCCGAGGTGCCACAGGCACAGCTGCCGGAGCTTCTTGAGTGGGAGGCAGGAAGGGAGCGGTTGGAGTTCAAGAAGAAACAAGAGCAAGGGCAAGAGATGGAAGAAGGGGACAGCTACATTCCTGGTCCTGGTGAAAAGTCCGGAGGCCATCAACCTTAATCTGCCCTCGGCTCCCAGCGCCTTACACCTCCCAAGATTTATAACCCGAGGGCTGTTCTTCTGACCTTCCGCCACTTCCCTGCCCTCTCCCGCTCTCTCCCCTCCTCAGGATGCCCTGCAAAGAATGCCTGCTGCATCTCTCTCCAGCTGTTTGATCTTTTAAAACGTCTCTCACTTGCCCGTGGCATAGGCTCCAACCGAAAAAATAGACCTTGGGCGCGCAGGCTGGGAAAGAGTATTAAATGGCCAAAGCCATCCTTGGGCCAAGGGTGTGGGCAGCCCCTAGATAGCTATGGTTACCAGATGTCCTGGATTTGCTGGGATGGTCCTAATTTAAAACATTCTAGCCTCTTGTCCCCAGCAGTGCCTTCACACTTGTCAGATCATGTGTCCCCTATTTGCAGTTTGGAAAACATAGTTACCACATGGGACACCCGATATGCAAGCGTCAAACAGACCCGGAGTCAGCGTCATGGGGATGGAAAGAGGACAGATTTGGGAGCCAGATGGAGCTTGGGTCAACCAGCTCCGCCGCTTACTCTCTGTGTGGCTCTCGGCAGCTTTTATTCTTTCGGAGCCTCGGCTTCTTCATCCAGAAAATTGTTAGTTTCTCCGGAAGTTAGACCCACGGATTTGGGCTTATCAGAACAGCCGCTGCTCACGGGCACTTAATATCTTCCAGATGTTTCTGCCGTTCTGTCTGTACTGTCGTTGTTTGGATTTTGGTCACATCTTGTGTGTTATAATTTAAAGCATTAACTGAAATGTTGGGTTCCAAGTGCCATCTTAAACAGCTACGATAATAGCAACCAAAATATCCCCCCCCGCAAAAAAATATAAAATGCCCTTCTGTATTCCTGCCCATCTATTCCGAATCCTCCTCATTCTACTGGAGACTCCATTCACATCCACTCTCCGTTGCTCCCTAGAGTTTCTCGTGGGCTGATCCTGCCCCAGCCAGATCACTGCTGTAGGTTCAGATCACTGCTGTGGGTTCCAGCTGCTATTGCCTCTGCACTCACTTCCCTCTAGTCCACTTGTCCCAGCCCAGCATGTGGCCTCCCTTTGGGCCACTTCTCGTCATCTAGTGCCCAGGGGTCAACGAGGACAGTGGAAGGTGGGTCCTCTGCAAAGCCAGCCAAGTGCCATGCCTGATCCAACTAATCTGCTGCTGACCTTAATCGAGTCACTTTCTCAGCCTCACCTCTAAAAACTAGGATTAAGTTTCCTATAACTGGTGCCCATGAGAAGCATTTTCAAAGCCTTATTGTTGCCATGTATTTAACAAGCATTGACTCCTCCAACTTCCAAATCTTCTTCAGCTCCTATTTCCAGGCACATAAAGCACAAACTCAGAATTTGAACCCCTTCAAACACCCAGCATTTAGAACCCTCCATAACCTGGCTGCACCCCAAACTTCTCAAACTTATGTCCAGCCCAGAATACACTTTTGGTACCAGCCATGCCAGGCTCCTCGCTGCCCACCTTCTGCATTTCTGCCCAAGCTGTTCCCTTCACCAGGCATGCCCTCTGCCCACCTATCCGAGGAGGTCTCTCTTTCTAGACTGAGTCACATCCTTTCTCCACGGCTATGGGCTGAATTGTGTAACCCCACCCCCAACTCATACATTCACTAACTTCCCTAGTGTGAACTGTATCTGGAGACAGGACCTCTAAAGAAGTAGTTAAAGCTAAATGAGGTTATAAGGGTAGGATCCTAATCCAACAGCATTCATATCCTTATAAGAAAAAGACATCTGAGAGCTTGCTTACTCTCTCAATCTCCTCCTTCTCCTCTTCCTCCTCCTTCTCCTCCCCCTCCTCCTCCTCCTCTTTCTTCTTCTTCTTCTTCTTCTTCTTCTTCTTCTTCTTCTTCTTCTTCTCTCCTCTCTCTCTCTCTCTCTCTCTCTCTCTCTCTCTCTCTCTCTCTCTCTCAATCTGCCATGTGAAGGCGCAGTGATAAGATAACCATCTACAAACCAGGAAAAGAGCTCTCAACAAAAAGCAAATTGGCCAGCACCTTGATCTTGGGCTTCCCAGACTCCAGAACTGAAAGAAAATAAATTTCTGTTGTGTGAGTCACCCAGCCTTTGGTATTTTATTATGGCAGCCCAAGCAGACTAATACACCCACTGTCACTTCTCCCTTCTTCCTCAGAACCCTATGTCACTTGTCACATGTCCCTCATGATAGCACTAAGTTAGTGACACTCTGTCTTACTGAGTAATTTCCCCTGTGTGTGCTCATTTTGCTCCTCCAATAAGGAGATAAATGCTTTTTTTTTTTTTTTTGGCATGTAAGAGCACGAGGGTCTGTATCACCCACGGGTCCTGCGCAAAGCATTATACACAGCAGCTGCTTAAGATGTGCTTCTCTGGTTACAAGTCCTTTAGTAACGGAGGAGGAACAGTGGTCTGAGAGGACAGGAGTCTTTCCAGAGTGGCTGGAGGGTGCCATAGGGGCACCCACTTACCCTGACCCAGACATTTGCTTTATTATGCCCAATCTTGGCTCCATCACCAAGCCCAAGGCAAGATTCTGGGGAGGGGCAAACACACAAGACGATCTCCAAGGATGTAACAAGGAGTTTCCCAAACCACCAGGCTAGCTAACAGAGAAACAGACATCCCATATTGAAATAATCTCTGAAAATATTTGTCACGTATTGGCACGTTTTATGTGTATACTAAAAGGCAGTGGTATACTCAATATTTTCAATTACATATATTTCTGACCACCTGCTGTGTACCAGCCTCTATAGAAGTCACTTCAGACCCAATATCAGTTAAACTTACCTCCATTTTACAGCTGAGAAAAAATGAAACCTAAATAGGTGAAGTAACTTGTCCAAGGTCACACACCCGGTAAGGGAAACTGAGAGCCAGTGATAGATGGCCCTCGAAGAGCATTCATTTGCTAGTTGATTTAGACCATGAACAGAGCAGCTACCACAATCCCCCAAACTATTATTTGTAGGAAGGAGAGCAGCACAGTCTCTGTCCTCATGGAACTGCAGATGGGAGGAGAGGCCACGCAGATCACGAGTTGTTGGTGACCTCAAAGCCACAAGAAGGAACAGGAAGCAAGTGTCTCAGGTGTTCAGGACCCCATTGCACTCTGACCCAGAGACCAGACGTTGACAGACAAGCAGGAGCAAGGTGCAGAAACGGAAGGGTGCCGGTAGAGTGAACTGTGGAGGGTTCACTCACCAGAACCGAAGGTTTGTAGGGTGCTGGACCCCCCCCCCCGGGGGGGGGGGAGGTCAGGCTGAGGCACCAGGGGTAGGACCCCTCTGGTAGCATGAGGCTGACTTTTGGCAAAGCTCCTGGGGTCTCAGGACACACGGTTTACCCGATCCATTCCCAGGTGCCCCACCCTCCATTTCTCTGTTCAGGCAGGGAACTCCTTGGGGCACGGGGCTGCGGAGAAGGAGCCCCATTCCTAAAAGGGGTGTGGAGGGCGTGGCGGGGAGGACTGGGGGTGTAGAAGTAGCTCTGCTCCACCCAGCAGGGTGACCTTGGATGTGCGTCCCAGCGTGGCAGACTCGGGGCAGGACTTCAAGGGCCTGGGCCTGGGCGTTTCCTGAGCTCCACGCACAGCAGGGGCCGGCTGGAACCCTGGATCTGCCAGAGGGTGGAGGCCCGAACCCAGAGGGAGGTACTGATCACCTGCCCAGCCCAGAGGATGCTGTTTCTGATCCTGGGACGTGGGCACAGTGGGGCCTCCTGCTCAGAGCTCTGGGATCACTAAGCCTGGCCTCAGGGCGGCACCTGGCGGGGTCCAGGAAGGTGCTGCCCATGTCAGACACCCCCAGATTGAAGGGCCTCCTGTCTGGCCTCTCCGACCACAGCCCCTCCCGACCTTCACTCCCCAGGCCCTTCTCCGAGTGAGGTCCTGCTTACGAGACTGCTCCACCCAAGGGGGCTCACCTACTTCACCCAAGGAGACTAGATCTCTCCACGGGAATATGAAGGGCAGGAAAGGGCCCTGCCGGGCTGCCCCTGCCGGCTGCCGGCCTGCCCTAGCTGAGCCGCGCCCTGCAGGGGCAGGTCCTCCCGGGTCGGGGGTGGGCAGGGCAGGGCTGGGCTGGGCTGGGAGCGCGTGGGCGCGGCGCGCGCTCGGAAGTGCCCCTGGGGCCAGGGCGGCGGCGGCTCCTGTTTCCCGGCCCAGCCGGGGCGGGCGCGGGGCAGCTGCCGGGAGGTGAGCGGAGCAGCCTTTTCCCACAGTCTGGGGCGGTGACACATGGCGCTCACACATTCCACAGCCGGCGGCCGCGCCAGGCCTGGCTGCGAGTCAAGGCCGCGCCGGGAGGGAGCCGCGGCCGCGGAGCAGGTTCCGACTTTGGCACCCGCCGCGCCGCCCTCCCTCCCGCCTCCCTCCCCGGGCCGGGCGGGGCGGGCGGGACCCGGGGCCGGCCGCCTGCTTGATTAACCCTTGGGCGTCTGGACTCCTTGGCACGGTATATATATATATATATATATATATATATATATATATATATATATTTCAAATCGCAGTGTGTAGGTGCCGAATACGTGGGGAGTGAAGGGAGGAAGGAAGGGACAAAGGAACGCAGGGCGGCCCCGCCCGGTGAGCACACACAATGCGCCCATGCTGCAAGCACTCGCTTTCTTTTTTTTAAAAAATATATTTTATTGATATTTTACAGAGAGGAAGGGAGAGAGAGAGCTAGAAACGTCGATGAGAGAGAAACATCGACCAGCTGCCTTCTGCACCCCCCCCCCCCCCACTGGGGATGTGCTCGCAACCAATGTACATGCCCTTAGCCGGAATCGAACCTGGGACCTTTCAGTCCGCAGACCAACGCTCTATCCACTGAGCCAAACCAGTTTCAGCCAGGCATTCGCTTTCTAAAGCGAGCACCGACTCCCATTCTCTCCACACATTGGGAAGAGACCCCGGGGAGTGGGGGAGGGGGATTTACATACCCCCCACCTCCACCTCACCCCACCCCCAGGTTACCGAGGGGGGAAACTGGACTCAGGGAGAGAGGTGGCCAGCTCCAGGCAGAGGTTTTTGCTTTTGGATTCAGATGGGAGCTGTCTAAGGGAGGTGGGGTTGGGGGACTGGCCATCAAGTCCATCCTCCACCCTTGGGTCCGTAATTAAGGGGCCTGCCAGTCTCTAGCCAAGACCCACTCCCACAGCCCGCTGGTTATTGAAGGGCTGCAGAGGCCCTGATCACAGCCCATGCTGGCCACCGTTTGAGAGCCGCAAAAATAGGCAATTAGAAAAATGTAAAAAAATTTAAAAAGTGCCCTCTGATTCCAGGGCAGGCATTCGGTGCCATGAGGGTGGCAGGCACTCCCTGTTTCTGCTTCCCTTCAGCTTCTGTGTGGGCTCCACAGGACCCCCCCAACGCCAGCACCCCAAGACTGCATGGAACTGCCCAGGCAAACAGCACAGTGAAGCAGCAGCCCTGGGAGCCGTCCCTCGGGTGAAACCCCCACAACAAGGAACCCAGCAAGCATCTCCCCCAGGAGCGGCCCAGACCCTGGGGCCAGGAAGTGTTCTGGAAACTTCACCATTTCCACAGCGGTCTTATGTGCATTGCCTTTAATTCCAACGACAACCGGCGAGATGGGGAGTTTTAGTGTTGCTGGTTTATACCCAAGGAAATTGAGGTAAAAAAAATCTCTTGCCTGAGGCCCCATTGCGATAAACATGCTTGACCCCAGGTTTGTCTAGCCGCCAGTCCAGTGCTTTGTCAGCAATCTCTCAAAGTTAAAGTGCAGTTCAGATTACATTCCATGCACACACCCTCTCCCCGGCTTCCCCGGAGCACACACGTGCCCAAAGACCGGCCCGGCCCTAATCTCCTCGGAGCAGAATCACGCTTGATCCTCAGTGGGTCCTCACCGGGGATCCTCAATGGCTCTGGCTTTGGTAGAACCTGGCAGAATCTTTCCAACTTTCACGTCTGTCCTATGAAAGAAACTACCCTCGTCTTCTGACTCGCAATCAGCAAGTCTCGACCATTAGAACATAATTAAAGGACAAAGAGGCCAGCCGTGATGTCCTGGGTATGTTCAAGTTCCTTCACTCAGTAGTTAGCATTTAGTGAGCGAGTCTGCTTGGCCAGGCACCCAGCAGGGTGGCGATGGGGACAAGCAGCCGAAGAGAAGGCACAAGGAAGAATGCAACCCTAAGACCCATATGAGGCTCCCGGTCAGGTAGGTTAAAAAAAAAAAAAAAAAAAAAAAGGACAATGACATCACCGCATGTTCAGAGCGGTATGAAGTAAGTGGGGGTATCAACGCAAGAATGCTGTCCGTTGAAGTGCAGGAAGGATTCCCCACAGAGGAGAGCTTTATGTTGGGCCATAAAGAATGCATGGTCCTCTTGACAGAGGAGGCAGCAGGGAAAGGCACTCCAGGCAGAGGAAACACATCAGGATAACTTGAGAGGCACAGGAAATAGGAATCACAAATAAAAAATTGGTGGACTATGTCATCAAAATTTTAAATGTCTGCTCACAAAAGAACTCTACCAATAAGAAAATAAACAGGCAAACCGCCGACTAGGAGAAGATATTCATAGCACATACTGTATATCTGACAAAGGCTTACATGCAGACTGTACATATAAAGAACACCTGCCACTCAATAATAAAGTGACAAACAACCCAGTTTTATTGTTAATGGCCAAACACTAAACAGATCCTTTACAAAAGGTCCACATAAGCCCTCAACATCATCAGTTACCAGAAAAAATGCAAGTTAACTACAGGGAGATATCATCACACACCTACCAAAATGGCCAAAATTAAAAACTGACAACACCAGATGTTGAGGAGGAAGTAGAGTAATTGGAACTCTCATATGTCCCAGGAAGAAATGTTAGTCGCTTGGAAAAACTGATAGCTTCTTAGAAAGTTATACATCTCTACACAGTGGTATACTACTAAATGTTCAACCACTGGCGCCTGGTCAGGGGCTGGGAGAGGAGAGATAAAGCAAACCCAAATTGTTGCACTTGCTGGTTTTCCTGGCATAAATACTCCCACAAGGCCCATTTCAAGCTGCCTGTGTGACATCTCTGGAAGTGGAGTTGGAAAGAGAGGAGCAGTTACCCCTCGCTGGCCAGTACCAGTCCACGCCAGCGCACCATTGCATCCACCCCCTGACCTAGCAATTCTACTTGCAGGAATTTACCAAAGAGAAATGAAAACATGTGTCTACAAAAGCCTCTTTGAAGGATGTTCGTAGCAGCTTTATTCATTATCGGCAACATTGGGAACAACCCAGATGCCCATGACAAGTGAAGAAGTAAATAAGCTGCACTGTAATCATACAATGGCATACTCCTACTGATGGAAATGAGTGATCGCCGAAACCAGTTTGGCTCAGTGGTAGAGCGTCGGTCTGTGGACTGAAAGGTCCCGGGTTCGATTCCGGTCAAGGGCATGTACCTTGGTTGCAGGCACATCCCCGGGAGGGGGTGTGCAAGAGGCAGCTGGTCGATGTTTCTCTCTCATCGATGTTTCTAGCTCTCTATTTCTCTCCCTTCCTCTCTGTAAAATATCAATACAATAAATTTGAAAAAAAAGAAAATGAGTGATCGACTAAGACATGTAAGCACGTGGATGAATCTTAAAAAATATCATGCTACGTGAAGGAAGACAAATGTGAGAAGATCTTCCTGTATAACTGCATCTATAGGAAGTTCTGAAATAGTCAAAACTAGCCAATGGTGATAGAAGTCAGATCATGGTTGGGAGGGGAGTTGGCGATGGACTGGGAAGGACCCCAAGCAAACTTCGTGGAGTGACAGACATGTTCTGGGCTTTGAATGGGCATTTCACTGCTCATAAATTACAAGAAAAGACAAAGGCACCACAGCTGAAAAGCCTGGACTTCCCTCACTTGAACCCTCAAGGTACCTTAGGAGCAGAGGACCGGGGCCCAGCGTGGGGTTGCAAAGCAGCTGGCTCAGCACATGGGGACTAAACTGTCTTTCTTTTATTTTTCTTTTAGCAAAACCAACAAAGCATTATTTGCTTTGCCGCCCACTGTGATTACTAGGTTCCCCAGCCACAGGGCCGAGTGTGGGCTGGGCAGCTGGAGGGCACTGAGGTCATCTGGCCCAGTCCTCCCCACGGCCAGGCTCCCGCTCGGCTCAGCTTTCCTCCTCCCATCCGAGGAGCTTGCACAGTCCCTCTGCCTCCCTGTTCTCTCTGCCCCCTCATAGTTCCTCCAGCACTCACTTCCTCCCACCCACAACCTTCCACCCCCCTTCTATAAATACGGCTATAGCGATGTATGCTAATTACTTAACAGTCCACACCAGTCAGGAATCTCCGCCCCATGAGTTCCACTATAACCACAGCACAAAATCTGTTTAGTAAATTATCAAAGGTCATCCAGTGCGGTGAGTTTGGAACGTCCTCCTGCCACCATCTAATTAGCGGTGCGATCGTGAGAACATTCCTCCAGCTCTCTGGCCTCGATTTTCTGATTTGCAAAACAGGGGAAATAATTCCCGCTGCAGTGGGCTGAGGGAGAAAATGAGATAACCTCTGAAAGAGCCAGCATGTTGGGGGGGGGGGGGCTTCACGTTTGGGGTTAGCTGCTTTTTATCATGTTTCATTGTAATTCATCCTTACTCGGAGCATTTTCGTGACACCATTTTAAAGAGAGGGATTGCAACTCTGAAGTTGTGCACCCGGGGAGAAGCAGGGACAGGCTTCTCGTCCAGGTCTCTCCGCTCCTCTTCCTGTCCTCAGTCCACAGGGTGCTTCCGGGCTAGAAGACCATCTGGCTGGGGCACAGCGGTGGACTCCACCCACTGGAGCTTTCCTTTCTGCAATTCCAGAAAAAATAGCCTGAGAGGGCCAGGTGCAGGAAGGTGGAAAGGCTCTTGTCTCACACAAAAACCGTAAAATTCCTTTCACACCCTCCCGCCTCCCACTCCTTAATGAGTCTCTCACGAACTCGAGACTCCTTGACTTTCCAACGTTCTGTAAAGAGTTGCTTGCCGAACTCAGAGGTTGAATGTGAGGCTCTTGTAAAACTTCGCACAATGCACAGGGTTTCCTTTTGCTTTTTTTCCCTTTCTTTCTTCATATTTTATTCACACATCCTTTCCCATAACACAATGTGCTGGTCATTGTCTAGTGACTCTCCACCCCTCCTGCCTCCTCCTTAACTTCATTCTCGTCGCGCTTTCCCTACCGTAGAAATGACTCATTGGAAGGTCTAAATCACTCCCGCCTCCCCTCCTTAATTGCCTCGATCCCCAAAGTTAAGATTTCTTTAGTCTTCTTTCTTAGTTGACCTTCTTTCTGGTCTATTCTCTGCGCCCCGGACGAGCACAGTCCTTTCCTATCTTGTGCTTTTGCTCACGAGGCCTCCCCCACACTCTCTTCTCCTCACAGGCTAACCATGCTTCAGCACTCAGCTCAAATCCTCCATGAAGCCTTCTCTGACGTCATGGGCTGGAAGGGATCTCTCCCTTTGTCTGAGCCCTGCACGTTTCTAAACCTCCTTGTCATGGCACTCATCCCTATCTCCCATGTAGTGTGGAAGAATAAGATGGACAAATGGGCAGATTGGCGAGTTCGTGGATGGATGGAGGGGATTGCATGTACATTGTTGGAGGGGTAGATAGATAACAGCCCGGCAGTAGGAGCGGTATGACATATTCATTCCTGGGTGTCCTCGTCATGTTAATATATTTGCTTGTTCAGTGTTTATCCAGTAGCTTGTCTAGCGTTCACAATTTATTTCTCATCATGGGAACAGGTACTGGGAATACGTCATGCAGGCTGGATCTCAAATCCTGGGAAGTCAATATTTGCAGTTGACAAAAGGTCCGTTATGTTGTAATTTGTCCCCAACCTGAAACATGTTGAGCTTGTACTAGCTTTCAAAAGTAGATGTCAACATATTCTTGTTTCTGTTCTTGGGGTCCCAACTGGATGGGAGGTCAACCAGTCCAACTGCTCATTTTTTTCAGAAGAGGAAAACAAGGTCTGGAGAGGAAACGAGGCTTGCATAGGCCAGATGCGGAGTGAATCTAAAACTCCACCTGACTCCCGACTCCCACCTTCTTGTTCTGTCTTTTATATCTTAAGCTTAAAGCCAAAGGTCTGTCTGGCTTATCTATTCTAGGTGTGTTTCAAAACCTTGATGAAAAGCAGGGAGGCTGGGGAAAAAAATCCAAGGCTTCTCTAAAGCGGAGGTAAGATTTCTCTTATTAGAGATTCTCTCAATGTTTAACATTAAATTTGGGCCTTAATTTTCCAAAGTGTCATTTGTACAATGAGGAGAAAAATGCTATGCCCCAGACTCCTTCCTGAGAGTTCTGGAAGATTCCAGAGCTGTATGAGCACAATAAGTCTCTAATTCTTCATGTTTCCCTTCCGACTTGCATTGTGTAGGCCCTGACTTTTCTTCATAGTAAAGATTCTAACATTTACTAGGACGTGGTAACATTTTGAAAGACACCTCTGTTATCAGACCAAGAATGAACTGTTTCTCTGCTCTGGTGATACAAACACTTTCCATAGTTTTTATGGTGGAACAAACTGCTCAGTGGGGCGTGTGCACTCCTGGTTTCTCTGACGTCTCTGGAGAAGGCTCTTACTTCTCTGTCTCAAATACAACTACACAACACTGTCCAGGAGTTTCTAAAACCTTGATCAACAGTTTCCAGAAACACCAGAGGCTCTGGTTTTGTACTATACTACTTCTTGAAGACTATGATTCAAAACCTCAGCTCCCCTCCTCAAAAAACAAAACAAAACAAAACAAACCACCACTCTCTGCCTCAAAACTCTACGTGAAGCACAAAAGGTACAACTTATTCACGCATCGCAAACACAACCAGTGATCATTCATGGGATTAAAATTTTTCTTTAATTGTCATCCTCTCCTGGGAAGTCCAAAGACAATAGGAAGGGGGGAAAAAAGTAGCAGAGAATGGGGGGCTTCGGGGGAGGGTGTATCTGTAAGAAGCTGACCTCCTCCCCAAGCACCCACGCAGCAATTATGATTAGCCAACCAACCTGAAACTCGTCCTGCTTTTATGAATTTTTCGGTCAATACCCCAAAATGCCAGAAGTTTCTTTTCAAAAGCGAGTGAGGAGAGAAGAAAGGGAGAAATCCAAACAGTGGACAAAAACCAGGCGCCGTGGCCCCCCACTCCAGCTTGTGGCGCGGCGACAATGGTGAGAAATCAATGCTCGGCACCGCCAGGCCGCTTTCAGACACCTCTTGACCTTGTCACTTCCTGGGCAATTAAGAGGCGCTACAGTTCCATGTCACTGTCAGGGGCTGAATGTATATCGATAGATAGATATATATGCTCTTAAGGGATTCTTTTTCTACAGCTTTGGTCAGGGATCTTGCCAAAGAAAAGGGGGGGAAAAGAAAGACATTTTGTCCCGAGTGTGGTGAAAGGAAACATGAAAGGAGAAACCTAAATTTTTCAGCAGGCTGCTCCTGACATGGGAAAATGGCACAGACAAGAATAGATGGCTTGTTCGCCGTTGTTTTTTTTTTTCCCTCCGTTCCCTTGACAGATTATCTCTGTGAATGTGTTGGAGGCGCCCCCTCCCTCTTCCTGTTCTTCTTCAATTCCTTGAGAGCAACCATGCAAGAGGCCTCCCAAGGCAGGCTGAGTCGCTGCTTTGCTTCATGGGGCCCACAGGGAGCCGCTTCTCTTTGGGCGGCCTCAGTTTCCCCCAAAATGAGGAAAATTCCACGAAACCTTCTCTGGGCTGCTTTTCGCTGAGGCCGGTGGTTTTTGTCTCCTGACCCTGCCAGGAAAGCAGAGGAACGGGAACATGAAGATGCGGAGATTAGGAGCGGGCCTTGCCACCCATGCCTGTCAAATGCCACCTCCCGCCCCGCCCCGCCCCGCCCCTCCCCTGCCCCCGTCTAACCCTGATGACAAGATGCACAGCTGTCTGGGTGCGCGACAGCAAGTCTGCTGGACTGTGAGCTCCCAGAGGGCAGGCACGGGGTCTCACTCACCATTCAACACCTTCCCCTGTCACAGGCAGGTATTCCTTCGAAAGTTGTTTTGAACAGATTTCCCGCTATTTAATTCAGAGATTATGATTACAAGACAGGCAACACTGGACTAAAAGTTTATGCCCCACCTCCACCCCCCCCCCCCCATTCATATCTGGAAGCCCTAATCCCCAATGGGATGGTATTTGGAAGAGACCAGAGCCCTCTCTCTCTCTCCACCATGTGAGGACCCAGCGAGAAGGCAGCAGCCCGCAAACCAGGAAGAGGGAGCTCGCCCGGGCTGGCTCCTTGACCTTGGACCTCCCAGCCTTGAGAACTGGAAGAGAGAAGTGCTGATTGTTTAAGCTACCAGGCCTACTAGTATGGTACTTTCCTACAGCAACCCAAGCAGACTAAGACAGAGTCATTGGGAAGGGGAGCTTAAACAGCAGCTTTTTCACATGCATTCATTAAAAATAAAAAGGAAACTAACCAGACCTGAAAAGACATTTGCCAAGCACCTCCCATAGGGAATATGGAGTCAAAAAAAGAGTTAGCCCCTGATCCTACAAGGACCCAGTCCAGTGGGAGAGATAACTAAGGAGAGAAGTAATTATGACCCCAAATATTAAGTGACTGGCTCCATCTGAGCAATCAGAGGAAAGAAAGATGAATTGTTGCTAAAAATGGGAGGGGAGGCACAGGTTCCTGGAGAAAAGGTCACGTGAGCCAGGTCTAGAGGCATCAGGTGGATGTGCTGGTGCAGAAAGGAGACTGGGATGGGAGCAAAGAGCAGAGACTAGAAGACAGAAACGAGGGGTAGGGGCATTTGGGGACTAATATCACCCCCCTAATTTTCCCCCACCTTTTCTGCAGTGGGTATTGGAGGGAGATCCTGTACTGGCTGAAACAGTGATGGTATGGGGTCCCCCCCAACCCCCGGTCCCCCCATCCTGTTCTCCACAGCTCCTTGGAGCTCAGGTTTAAAACCAGAAGGAACTGGGGTATTCTGTAATCCTAGCTTCTAGGTTCACCTCCACTGAAACAGATCCCCCAACTTTGAGCCCCGCCCCTTTCACAAGGAGAGAAGGTGGACAGCTGAACAACCGGTGTGGCCTCCCAAGTGGCCGTGGGAAGGGGCTGAGCTGTCTGTTCCCCCTCACCCTCTTCCGCCCGCTGTGAAATCCGTATCAGCTGGAAATGCCCAAGAGATCCCTTGCCATCTGTTCTGGGCAAGGCTGGTGGGAAAACCTCGGACCGGGCAGCTTGGCCTATCAGCATGACAGAGGCAGCCTCCTTGGGGGTGGGGAAGGAGCCCACTGCAAAGGCAGCTCCGCCAGCCCTGGGAACAGCTGCCCAGCCTGGGACCGCTCTCAAATCACCCATTTCGCAGTCTGGTTGCTAATAATGCAATTAAATTCATCAGAAAAACATCTGTTCTGAATGATAGGAACAGTTGGTGTGCTCTGAGGGACTCCCCCAGAATCAGGGGGCTCGAGTGACTAAACAAGCAGGGCCCTTGATGCGCCCCCCAAGAGGCTGGCCACACCCCTTCCGGACTTCATTCACCTCTAACTAGACCCGGAAGTACCCTCAGCCAGGACCCCAGGACAGGCCCGGCTGCAACTGTGCTGGGCAGGAGCCAGGGCTCGCAGCCACCCGCTACCCCTCGCCCTGAGCTCCCACAGCTCCGTGAGACTGGGGCCGGGGATATACCTTTGAGCAGATACTACATGAGCAGCTGTGCTGTTCGAGCCTATTGTCTTCGCAGCTTCCTCCAAAAGCAGGTCTAGAAACAAAGGTTCCCACGGGGGTGATGATTCCAGGGCCAGGAGTGAGGTCCGGTTGCGGGGAAAACAGGGAAGAGGGGAAAGCCAATACAAGGATGTGCTACTGAGGCAGCTTCCACCTGGGAAAGGAGTGGGCCACTCACTGGGAATTTCTAAAGGGGGGCGGGGGGATGCATTTGTCCATAAGTTCATGTCCTCTATTGGTCAAGGGTGGTCCCAGGCAGCTCCACAATGTACCTAGATAAATAAATGTCAGTGCCTCACAGCAGACAGCCCCAAGACCGGAAGTGCGAGGTAGGTGAGATGGCCCGGGGTGAGGTGCAGCACCTCCAGGAAGCTGCTCAAAGCCAGTGAGCACCCAGGTGCCGCGTGGTTGGAGTAAGGAGGGCCTGAAGAGGACTTTTCCAGAAAGCCTGGAGCATTGTGTCTGCTTCGGCCATGCCTGCCCCTGGAGTTCAAGGCACAGACCAAAGTTGCTTGGGTACTGCACTGCGTTCAGTTGCTGCATTAGTGTCCTCTGGCTGCTGTCACAGTCACCACCATGCCTTAAAACAACAATGACACAAATGTGTTATCGGACAATAGTGGAGCTGAGAACTCTGCAGTGGGTCTCACCAGGCTAACACCAAGGAGGTGGCCAGGCTGCTTTCTTTCTGGAAGCTCTAGGAGAGGATGTTTTCTTGCTTTTTCTACCTTGTAGAAGGTGCTCGCATTCCTTGGCTGTGGCTCCCTCCTCCATCTTCAAAGCCAGAAATGACCAGGTAAGCCTTTCTCGTGTCACATCATTCTGACACTGGCTCTCCCGCCTCTCTCTTCCCCATTGTAAGGACCCCTGTGATTACAGTGGATAAGCCAGGACAAGTTCCCCATATAAAGGTCAGTTGGTTAGCAACCTGAATTCCCCTTTGACCTGTAACAGCCTTTTCATGGGTTCCAGAAATTAGATTATGGATGTTTGAGAGGGACCATTCTTTCTGTCTACCATGGATACTGTGTCTGAACAGAAGAGCTTGAATATTTTGCAGTTAATTGGGGACTACCTTCTGCACTGTCCTTGAGGAGAGGCTGCCTGTCCCTGAAACTGATTCTAAGATTTCACACCTTCCTGGTACAGCAGCCTCCTTTGTCAGGGACAACTAAGCCCAATAAGATCAGGAGACAGATGACCCAGAAGTCTAGGTCAGCCCGGGCATCATGGAAAGAGCTGGGTCCACAGACAGATGGACTGAATTCCAATCCCAACTCACTAATTAGCTGACAGGGAGCCTAGAGCAGGTCACCCAACCCTTCCAAGCCTCCATTTGCTCATCAGTAGAGTGGGGTCAATGTCCTAAGAGGTTGCCAGGATCAAAAATCACCTTTTCAACCTCTAAAAAATACCTGTTGAAGAATGTCTACGTAACCAGCATTCTTCTGGGCCCGGTGACTACAGCAAGAAACAAAGCCAAGTCCTGACCCTCATCAAGCTGGCATTCCAGTTGGCTCTCACATGAGTTAAGTCCCTAGATAAACCTGGAACATAGTGGATGCTCCATAAGTTGAAGGCATCATTAGAGTTTTCAAGGCTATAATCACAATTCTCAAGAAAATAAGACTACTCTTGCCGAAACCGGTTTGGCTCAATGGATAGAGCGTCGGGATGTGGACTGAAAGGTCTCAGGTTCGATTCCGGTCACGGGCATGTACCTTGGTTGCGGGCACATCCCCGGTAGGGGGTGTGCAAGAGGCAGCTGGTCAATGATTCTCTCTCATCGATGTTTCTAACTCTCTCTCCCCTCTCTCTTCCTCTCTGTAAAAAAATCAATAAAAATATATTTTTTTTAAAAAAAAGAAAAAGAAAAGAAGACTACTCTTTAGTTATCTACGAATTTATAATGTGCAAAACGTAATCCTAATTATTACTTCATCTGAATCTCAAAACAAGAACTCAGAGAGATAGGTCAGACAGCAGCCCACTCCACAGTTCTTCCCTTGGCCTCTGGGACACCGCGCCCAACCCAAGCACCCCCAGCTGTGCTGATCTGGGGGGCTACTTCCTGCCCTGTCCCCATACTTTCATTAGGCAAAGTGGGAGATGAGAAACCTAAACCTGGAAAGCTTAGACCGGCTCTTCTCTAGAGCTGCAGAGGCAGGAAGACAGTTTAAAGCCCAGTTTATCATCTGGGATACTTATTTTAACTGAGTGTGTGGATGAGGGGTATTTGCCCCTTTCTTTTTGCATTCTGCTCAGACTGCCTTGCTTTAGCATGTGTGTTTTCTTGTCTGTCTCTCCCACAGAGCTGTGAACTCACACCTAGGGACATCAAGGCCTCATGAGGTGCTTTGCAAGCATTTAGTAGCCCACAGGAAGCACTAGCTAACTCTGCCTGCCCCCATCCCAATGCCTGCAGATGGAGGAGAACTGAAGAGATTCTGCACCATGAGCCTCACTCAGGTGGCTTCCTCAGGCATGCCGATTTCTCACTAAGCCTCGATGGTTATTCTCAGGTTGGCGGGTCTGAGCTTCAGCCAGCTGGCGGGAGCTCCCACTAGCCCCGCAGCTGCCGAGCAGGCACAAGGGTGTCTCTGAGCATGCACATGAGCGTGCAGCTCTGGCTTTTCCCTTACCCCCGTGTTCGGTTCCCTGGAAGGCAAGTTCCAACCTCAGGGAGCCTGAGGGACTGGGGAGGGATGGCTTTGCTCATCTGGCACGTGCCTCTGCCTCTGCCGCCCCTCCCCCCCCCCACCACCACATTCTGTTCACCCCACCTCCAGGGCTCCCTCCTTCCCTTGTCTGGTCTCCCGGGCTCAGCGGGCAGTATGCCATAACTCTCAAGAATAAAGAAAACATTTTAGGGGGTGACATCCCAACATTTGCATGTCTGTTTTCAGAGCAATACCCATCTCAGGGAATTAAGCCTTTTTTTTTCTCCCTCCCCATCCAACCCAAAGTATGAAAACATTCTTGACATAGTTGCCTGAATAAAGGATTTCTAAAGCTAAAAACACCACCCATTCCCTGGGACTCCAGGGGTGGGGTGAAGCACAGAAAAGAACAGACTCTCTTTAGTCAAATAGCCTGTTAATCTTAAAGCAGGCAACGTGTTAGCCTTTGTCTCCAGGCACAGGAAATACACAGGTTGGTTTCTGCCCCCTTTCCGCCTTCCTTCCTTAGGCAAGACCTCTCTGTGAGAAGCAGGCCTGCACTTTCCTAGGCCAAGGAGCAGTCCACGGGGGAAAGGGCAGAAACCCAAGGCCCGGAGACCACGGGCCCTGAGCAGAGAAGGGAGGAACAGGGAGCGCCCCCTGGGCATTTCACACGGGGACTTAGGGTCTGCAGCTCAAAGGCTCTGGGAGAGGAAAGATAAATCTCACTTCACGTTTGGGAAGTCCTGCTTCTCAAGCCCATGCCTGGAGCTTGTGGGGGTCTTATTGCCCACTCCGAACCCAAACAATGAATTCGTCAGGGAGTTTCTAGGAAAAGGCCAGGTAGGCTGACATCCTAATTACTAAAGAGTTTAGGTGAGGACAATTTCCACCAAGGCCAGCTCCTCTCAGTCAGGCCGGGAAGCCGGTGAACTTGTAAGTAGGTCACTGGGACCTGCTGACACGAGGAACTTTGCTGCCGTGTCCCGAGAAAGGTGGAGGTGTTTCCAGGGAAGAAATCATGGAGGACTGAGCTGCCGGTCCAGGTATATGTAGTAAAAGGCAATTTTAGAGTTTTGAAGGCAAAGAGAATGTGTTAATGCCCAGGATGAAAACCATTCACCCATCTGTTCACTCAACAATTGTCTACAGTGGGCAGAGCCCTGCTTTATTTCTATATATATATTTCTATCCCTCTCTCTTCCTCTCTGTAAAAACTCAATAAAAATATATTTAAGTATATTTAATTGATTTTTTTTTTTACAGAGAGAAAGGGAAAGGGATAGAGAATTAGAAACATCAATGAGAGAGGAACATCGATCAGCTGCCTCCTGCACACCCCCCACTGGGGATGTGCCCACAACCAAGGTACATGCCCTTGACCAGAATTGAACCTGGGACTCTTCAGTCCCCAGGCCGACTCTATGCACTGAGCCAAACCTGTTAGGGCTTAAATATATATTTTTATTGATTTCAGAGAGGGCGAGAAAGAAACATTAATGATGAGAGAGAATCGTTGATTAGCTGCCTCCTGCACAGCCACACTGGGGACCGAGCCAACACCCGGGCATGTTCCCTGACCGGGAATCAAACCGTGACCTCCTGGTTCATAGACTGATACTCAACCATCGAGCCACACCGGCTGGGCCAGAGCCCTGTTTTAAATGGTGAGTCCCTCCAATCTCATGAGGGCATGTTGGCCAGTGAAGCCCTAAAAGGCAAGTGGGTGAGAACAGAACACTTAGAGAACCCTCAGCGAGGGCTGCCGGTGGAATCACAAGGGAAAGCCTCCCAATGCAAACCCCGGAGACAGGGCTGGCACGTGTTCCTGAAGACAGGTGGGCCAGCACATGCAGGGTGCTCAGAGATGTCCTATGGCCTAAGCCCCAAATGGCATAGGCTGAAGCCACGTGCCCTGTAGGTCAGTCAGGAGAGCAATTTCAAAACGCCGCTAAGGAGAGGAGCCCGCAGGATGGACCTCTCTCCTCCAGGGAGTCGGGGGCTGATGTGAAGAGCACAGCCTGGCTGAGGAGAGGAGAAGAGAGACTCTTCACAGATCCCAGTGTCCAGATGGAAAGGGCTCATTTCAGAACTTCTGGGATGGACTGGGGGAGGCTAGGGCTTGTGCTGCAGGACAACAGTCCGGGCATGCCCTGAGCCACTGCAAAGAGCAAAGAGCAGTTGCCTAATCACTGCCGGAAAGCATGGGGAAGGGGAGGGGTGGTAGGGAGGGCAACTCCGAGCCAGAGACCCTGCTTGAAAGGAGAAATATTCCCTCTTGTCCCCATTAATCCTAGAATATGCAATAGGCCGCCTGAGCCAGGAGAGGAGAGGGAACCAGCTCGGGAGAAAGGCCTCCATCGGTTGTTCTTGTCACAGGAGCCTGGCAGAGAGAATGCTCCCCACCTGTGTGCCTTCTCCCAGGAACAGATCCATGGCAGGAATCCTTCTTGTGCACGACAGAGGATGTCATGCAACTTATGCATTTTGGATATCACCCCCCGGATTTCTGTGTAAGCACTTAGCTTTCCTTCTGCAGGACCTGAGACCAGAGGGGACCTTTGCTGACAGCAACGATGTCCCAGGTAGACAGGTTCCAGGGGGGCAGTGGAGACTTGCATCTGGGAAGGACGCGTGTGACCCCAGTTCTGCCCCCCTAAAGCCTCCACCGGCACCATCTGCCTCGCTGCCACCCCCAGCCTCGACCCGACCACCCGGTTCTGCTCCATGCTGAACTGATTAGTCATTCATAAGGCTGAAGTCATTAATTCAGGAAGGAAGCCACGCTTGCTGCTGCCTCCTCTTCTCAGCCGGGAGTTGCTGCCTTGCAAAACACATGAGTAATCAGACATTCCCGGAGCCCTCGTTAAGCCCACTGCCAAGAAAAGTGTCTTGCAGCTCATTTGCTGGTGGGGAAGCCACGCTACAGGCCCTGAATCACGCTGCATGCAGGGGAGAACAAGGCCAAACTTGCCTGGGTTCGATGTTGCCTCACCGAGCTCAGCGACGGGAGAGGCTCACTAGGTCACCGAGCCCCGGGGACCCCACCCACCGCTCCAGCCGGGGCTGACCCTCTGTGGGGCGCTCTGCTACTTCTGAGGTTTGGGGAGACTCGAGGGTTCAGAGGCAGACAGGCTGGGAAGGATGCTGGGTACTAGCTCGAGCCCAATGTCCCCATCTGATGAAGAGTAAAACTCAGGCCCAGGGAGGCCGTGACATTTGTCCAAAGTCAAGTAGCTAATTAATGCAGATTTAGAATAGAACGACCATCTCTCAAGTCTCTGTCCCCAGCCACCTCTACTGTACCAATTATCCCAAGATGATGTTAAGGGCTGGCTGAGCCAGCAGGAAAGGACCCCTCTCCTCTAAGGTGTCAGGGAGCTGATGGGGAGAGCTCAGGCTGGCCTGGGAGAAGAGGGGGCGGCTCCTCACAGGGCCCGGTGTCCAGTCTGAAGGAGCCCCTGCCAGGACTTCTTCTTCTTCTTTTTTTTTTTTTTTTAATATTTTTTATTGATATTTTACAGAGAGGAAGGAAGGGAGAGAGATAGAGAGCTAGAAATGTCGATGAGAGAGAAACATCGACCAGCTGCCTCTTGCACACCCCCCCACCAGGGATGTGCCCGCAGCCAATGTACATGCCCTTGACCGGAATCGAACCCGGGACCTTTCAGTCCGCAGACCGACGCTCTACCACTGAGCCAAACCGGTTTCGGCTCCTGCCAGGACTTCTGAGACTGGACCAGGTGAGGTCAGGACACGAGGGCCCGTCAGGAACTTCAGCTGCGCGGTGACAGGCTACGCATAAGGGCAGGCCTGGGAAAAACGTAAGTGGCACGATAATGAAAACCACCCAAAAGCCCATCAGCAGGCAAGTAGTTTGCAAGGGAAATGTAGGTTAAATAAAATGAAACGCTTAATCAGCCATTTAGGAAGAGGATTGGCTTGGCTCTCTGTGTTCTAATATGGAGCTATCTCCCTGATAAAAAAAAAAAAAAAAAAGCAGGTATGGAAACAGAAAACCAAGATATAGAAACGGCACCTATAGTATGTTACCATTTTGGAAGAAGGGTGCACACAGTGTGCACAGTGTGTGTGTATGTGTGTGCACGTGCCCCTGCATATGCGTAGACTATCTCTGAAGGATACACGAGGAGCTGGCAAGAGTGGTTGTGTCTGGGAGAGGCCCTGAGAGACAAAGTATCAAGAATAAGAGGGAGGAGCTAACTTTTTACTCTTTTTTTCTTACACGTGTTCGCTTACATAAGTCTGTGGGTGTCATTTTTTTAAATCCAAAAATCATACCTAGCCCAGGACTGGGAGCCAGGGATCCTGATTAGCTAAAACACATAGTAAGTTCTCAGGAAATATAAACTGAATAAACAATGGGTTGGTGATTGAAAGATGAGTAATGAACAGAAATTGGTCTGTTTTTTCCTGTGCACCAAGGTAATAGTGAAATGTATGGCATCCCATTTTGGAGACAGCGGGAATGTAGATCTCAGTACTGAAGAGCCGGAAGGAAATAGTAGGATTATCGTGAGCAGCCTTTCATTGGGCAGAGTGGTCGGAGTGTGAGAACCTGGGTTCAAGTCCTGGGGTCCACTAAGATCTCAGAAACCTCAGTTTCCTCATCTGCAAAATGGCAACAGTACTCTCTGACCTGCAGTTTTTATGTGGGTCAAAGGAGATGGTGCATGGGAAAGTAATCTATAATACCTAATCTTTGGAACAGGTTGAGGGGCCGCGTTTCTTAGTAACACTACTTATTCTCAGTGTGTGCTTTTCTGCTCAGTGCCCCTCATTAGTCGTGGTCTCCAAGAGTGGTTTCTATCCCCTGACGCTGCGCCTAGCAAGCCAGTTTCCCTACCCCCTCCTCTGCCCGAACAGGCCCGGACGCCTCCCCCAGCCTCTGCCACCTCAGCGCCCGGTGCCTCAGGAGCAGCCCTCGGGGGCTCTTTCTACTCTTTCCCCTCCGGCAACAAAGGCCCAGGTGCAGTTTGCCTAACGCCACAAAGGGATGGCACCTGGAAGAGAATGACTTCATTCCTTCAGGTCTTAAACGCATCTGATCACCTGGAGTGACCTTGCAAGGAATCACACCTTGAGCTGAATCCACCATCGCCTCGCCCAGGAGAGGCCTGGACACGCTGGCAGGTGGCTGCACTGGACAAGTCACCCTCCAGCTCCCGCTCTGGAACAAGGGAGGAGGGGCCCTCCGAGCCCTGTGGCGTGGGTGTGTGGGGTGAACAGTACCCTTTCCCAGGACCGAAACCCTCTCCAAGGTTTCCTTCAGAGAAGCCAGGAGGAAAGAGGAAACTCCTCCACGATGACCTGGAAACGGGGCTCCAGGAACTCCCAGCATCCCCTGTCCGCCAGCCGAGGAGCTGCCGACCACTCTCCGCAGAGCCTTGGGGAAGCTGCTACTAGTGTTCCCGTCTTGTGGGCGGGGAAACCGAGGCTCAGAGGGAAGAAAGGGGCCATGTATCTGGTTGAGAGCCGGGCTCCCCCTTGCCTTCTAGCTGTTTCAAGGTATGTCCTTGTAAAAAGGTGCCTGAACAGAGTGGACGCCCAATCAATATCAGGCAACTAGCCAAGACCGGTTTGGCTCAAGGGATAGAGCGTCGGCCTGCAGACTGAAGGATCCCGGGTTCGATACCGGTCAGTGGCATGTACCTTGGTTGTGGGCACATCCCCAGTGGGGGGTGTGCAAGAGGCAGCTGATGGATGATTCTCTCTCATCGATGTTTCTAACTCTCTATCCCTCTCTCTTCCTCACTGTAAAAAAATCAATAAAATATATATATTTTAAAAAATATCAGGCAACTAAATGGAAGCCAACCCAGGGTGGTGCTTGGAAAGCGTAGGACACCCATGACGTAGGGTACAACTATTTGCCGTCTGAATGGAAGACAAAAGCAGGGCCGTGTTGTGGACGCACGAGGACTTGGTGAGGGAGAACGCTCACGGCTGAGGGCCACGGGCCACGCACTCCGAATTATGCACAAGGGCCCCCCGAAGCCCCCCACTCTGTGCTTCCCTTCACCCGGGCCCTCATTCTTACACCCACTCCTAACTCAGGCCTCCTCTCTCCCCTGCCTCTCAGCCAGCTCCCCCCCCCCTCCCATCCTCTCCGCACCAGGCTCAGGCGGGCTGGCCCTTCCTTTGGATCAGGGAGGCCTGAGCAAGCACAGAAGCTCTGCTTTAGGGCATTAAGGTGCTCCTTCAGGAATTCATCAGCTATTTACCAGGCTCTGATATGCCAGACACTCCACTAGGATCGTTTCATATGAATAATTATAGAAAATTACACAGAATTCGGTCTGTCTTTTATGGGCCACCGGAGAGAAAAGACTATTCCCAAAACTCCTAACATGAAATCGTTTCTAAGGAACAGGGAGAGCATAAAATACACACACACACACACACACACACACACACATACACACACACACACACACACACACACACACACTAAATAAAAAGAAATACCAAAAAAACTGGAGTTCTTGTTAATGCATTATAATTTATTAATTCTGCTCCTGTGTCTTAAATTCTCCCTCACTCGCCAGAATGGAATCACTAAATGGCAACATTTTCCCATCTAATGTTTTTAAACCACATTACAAAGGCATGGAGTTTTAATTTCACAGGCATTCGTTTCTGGGTCTCGGGTCTTTTTTTTTCTCCCCCCCCTCAAAGCAGATAAATGAGGTTCTAAACTTAGGATAATAAGGCTTAACAGTGAGGCGCTTTTTAAAAAGTGAATCATTTCTCAGTTCTCCTTTGCTAATCTCTCTTGGTAACATTAATTATGAGTGTGTGCAGCGTGCCCCAAGGCGAGCTCGGCTTTCCCAGGACAATTAAAGTTACTTAATTATTAAAAAACTGTGTGTGCTGCTGCCCAGAGAGAAAGAGGCAGCCGGGCCCGGCCCCCCGGCCCCCCTCCGGAGTGACCGGACACTCTGTGGGAACTCGGCTCCTTTCCCTCGCCTTTGTAATTCTTTCAATATAATCTATGAAAATCCCCTCTCGGCCCCTCCCGCCGGCGGGAACGATGTAGAGGCCGCTCCCCGGCTGCCCAGTGCAGCCCGCTGGCTCCTCAGGCCCGGGTCCGGCCTCCGGCTTCTCGGGGCCAGCGCCTGGGCCCGGGGCCGGGGGAGAGGACCGGACCTCTGCCTGCTGACCGCGCTGGAGCCAGGCCCTCTGACTGAGGGACCCGGGCAAACGCTGAGCCCTTGGTTTTGAGTGGGTTCCTTATTCCCATTCTTTCCCTAAAACACGGGTAATGGAGGAGGAAAAGGGGGTGCCACAGATAGGACGCATTAACAGCAGGCATTGCCAAGGGCAGGCACCAATTTAGAAGAGCCTCTTTTTCCGGATGATTCTTTGGTTGTTGGAGTGAAGGAACTGGGGGGGGGGGGGGACGGGGGGGGGGGGACCTGTCTCTGCGTCAACACCCAGAGAGACCTCAGCCAGTGGCTCCTGCATGCTGAGCCTCGGCATCCTGGTCCGATAGTTTGATGAGCCTACTATGTGCCTAGAAAAGAAAAATTAGATTTTCCATTTGACTTCCTGCTCTCATTCATTCATTCATTCATTCGGCAAGCACCCAGTCTGTGCCAGACGCCGTTCTAGCTCCGGGGACAGACCAGAGAGGAACCTCTGCTCTCCTGGTGGCAACTATTCAAATGCCAGGCAGCATCCAGAACACAGGCGGACACCAGGACCGAGGAGGGAGGAGGCCGGTCCCAAGGCCTCCCAGGAAGTCACTGTGAGACTCGGGGGTTTCCAGCACGCTGCTGGCCATCTGTCTGCTTTCCTTTGCTTCGCTCCTTCTGCTCCGGTTAGCGCCTTCCCTCCCCAGCTTTCCCCGGGGCTCCGAGTCTCCAAGGAAGCACACAGTCCCGTACAGCTATGCTGGCCACAAGCAAGACCCTCCTACGTCACCTCACGTTTCTTAAAGGGAATTTTAAAAACAGCTGACATTTATTTGCATGCATTTTCTTTAACCAACGTATTTAAACATCATAAGTTCAAGCTGTTACAAACATCTAATGTATTCATGATTAAGGTATTTTATTTACTTTAATATATCTTTATTGAAGTTAGAGAGGAAGGGAGAGGGATAGAGAGATAGAAACATCAATGATGAGAGAATATCATTGATCAGCTGCCTCCCGCACGTCCCCCCACGAGGGATCAAGCCTGCAACCCAGGCATATGCCCCTGGCCAGAATCAAAGCTGGAACCCCCTCAGTCCGCAGGCTGATGCTCTATCCACCGAGCCAAACCGGCCAGGGCATGACTAAGATATTTTAGATTTTCAAAATGGAATCGTCAGCATCCAGTGAGTGTTTGACACCCAGTATATCTCAGCGTGGCGAACCACGTGCCAAGTGCTCACCAGCCACAAGAGACCAGCGGTTACTCCACCGGACAGCACAGGCTGTCCCATCTCTGAGTCTCCCATCTCTGAGTCTCCATCTCTCCTCAGGACTCAGTCAGACCCAGGGACAGAAGGCTGGATTTGCACACACAGCCTGGCAAGGGGAAGGCTGGGGCGTGGCTTCTTAGATATACTGAGCATCTCCCCCAGTACGCTGACCCTATGGAACACTACATAGCCCAGAAAAACAAAACAAGGATACTTGTTTATAGACACTCATGGAGAGAGTGCCAAGATATATAATTCAGTAAAAAAGGCAAGATACAGTGTCCACTATATGGAATTCTACCCCTGCAGGGATGTATTTGTTTTTTGTTTTGTTTTTTTAATATATCTTATAGATTTTTTTACAGAGAGGAAGAGAGAGGAATAGAGAGTTAGAAACATCAATGAGAGAGAATCATTGATCAGTTGCCTCCTGCACACTCATACTGGGGATGTGCCCACAACCAAGGTACATGCCCTTGACCGGAATCGAACCTGGGACCTTCCAGTCCGCAGGCAGATGCTCTATCCACTGAGCCAAACCGGTTTAGGCGGGAAGTATGTATTTGATTGTATGTGCATCAACTATCTGCGGAAGGATTGGAAAACCAAAAAGTACCGGTAGGGAGAACTGGGTGAATGGAAGGCTGACTTCCCGTGGGAGGGGGACTTTTACCTCATGTATGTTTATACTTTTTTGAACTTTGAAATCTGTGGATGTATTACTTATTCAAAAAAATCAAAATGCTTCGGTGAATGGGCACGCACAAGGCCTGCCCAGCGCGCCCCTTGCCCCCATCCCCAGGGCGGGCATCGGGGAAGCAAACACAGGTCTCTGCTGGTGCGGCTGCTCCAGGATGGGAAGCGGCAGGCTTGGCAGAGGCCCAGGGCAGGAAGACGTGATCCCGAGTGGCTGTAAAGGGCTCTTTTGTTTCTGGTAAGGCAGCGGTTTCCACTCGGCACCCCCCCACCCCCCTCTCACGCCTGCTGTCCCTGGGATCCCTCCACCACCTGCTGCAAGGGCATCATTTCTCCCCAGAAGAGCATCTGGGCTTGAGGTGGGGCGGGGGGGGGGGGGGGGCGGGCACCGGCTGGGAAGGGATGTCATCCTCTCTTCCCAAAGGATGTCATTCATTCCAGATGTCATTTCCAGAGGCACGGTGCCACCCTGCCAGCTGCCTCTGCATCTTGGCATCGCCAGCCTGGGCATGACACAGAGCGATGGAACGAAGACAGCAGAGCGTGAGCGTGTCCGCGCACGGGAGAGTCCACCTGTGCACACGTGTGGCCCCGCCCGCCCACTCACTCACTCATCCTCTCAGCGGGTCTCAGTTGGGCATCGGTTGCGCTCCAGTCTCTGTGTTGGACCCTTGGGACGGAGCCAGGAGCAAGACAGCGGGGGCCCTGCCCTCCTGGAGCTCACAGTCCAGCTGGAGCCCAGGTGCCAGATGACTAACAATTGTCTCCTACTTGTTGTGAAAGGTGGCAGGAAAAGTGCCTGAAATGGGGGCACACGATCCAGTCTGGGAGGCCAGGGAAGGCTCCTCAAGAACGAGCGTTTGAACAGAGTCTAGGAAATATATTAACTTAGAGCTGCGACAAGCAGGTCTCACATGAACAGGGAGAGACCCTACTGTTTACTTGCTCTGGGTCTTGAATAAACCACATTAAAACCCTGTATATTTTTTTACCCAGATGATCCACTATTGTTAAAATTTATCCCAGTTTCTTTATCGGTTGTCCTCTTTCTCTCTCTCTCTCTCTCTCTCTCTCTCTCTCTCTCTCTCTTACACACACACACACACACACACACACAGCATGGCCCCAAGAGAACCCCTTCCCTCCTGTGCCCTTTCCTCCCAGGGCAGTTACTGAGCAGCACACGAGAGTCTGGTGAGCAAACCTTGGGCACGTGGAATAAAATCTCTACAAGTAAAGTGTTTTCCCAGAGAAAAGCCCAGGGTCTCATTTTCTCCGGCCTCAGCCTGCTCTGCACCAGGCCTGGGCGTGCGGAGACGTCAGGGCGGCGGCCGGCGGTATTTCCGCAGCCCCTCTCCCCCGCGGGGCAGCCCGGGGCCCTGGCGCGTGAGGCCGCTGCTGGCTGGCCGGTCTCCCCTCGGCTGGCTCCGGAGGACGCCCCAGGCCGCGGAGGCTGGCACAGACAGGGCTCGCCCACCCCGGGGAAGGGCTCCTTCTCCTCGATGAAATGGAACCGAGCCAGCGCAGAAACCCTCTCCCGGCCGGCCGGTCAGCCCTGCATTCAGAAGCACAATGGTGTTGGTCCTCTCAGCGGGCCTGGAGAGCCATTCCCTTAATGAGAACGATAAATTCACAAGGAAAGGCTGGTTGCCAAGCACAAGCAAGGGAAGTGCTCTGCGGGCCTCTGGCCCCGGGGGACCACCCCTCTGAGCGTGGGACCGGCACAGGCCAGGCCCAGGCCGACCGAGTGGGAACGCCTGGGCTCAGGGCCTGGCAGTGGTTTTGGTTGTTTTTTTTAAGCTTCCCAGGTGACGGCCTGCCAGTTTAACAACCACTGGCCTAGATCCCCTCCGAGGAGGTCCTTCCAGCGCTGAGAGCCTTTGATGGTGTGGCTGGGAGGAGAGACTGGAGGAGAAGGGATGCAGACTCAGCTAAAGGGCGTGCATTCCTCCCTTGCCCCCCGGGAATGACCTGAGGACACTTTCTCCAGAGTAGAAACCTCAGGTGCTCCGCTGCGAATCTCGGAAGGGAAATGTGTGCCCCAAGTTGTGTGCAAGGATGCCTTCCGAGTCTCTTACCCTCGGTTCACCTGAGCCATCCCTGAGTTCTGTCCTCCAAACTCGGGTTCTCCCTGGAGGGGGCAGGGGGAGCAGGAAGCAGAAGAAAGTCAGTGCCGCAGCCAATTCTGCTCTAGCTTCCCTGGCACACGCTGGCTGCTGGCGTGGGCCACTCACGGGAGCACAGCTGTGGGCGAGGCCAGGTGCAGTCGGGCGGCCTCCGGGTGAGCCCCGAGGGCCCAGCTGCCCACCTCCCCCTGAAAGTCAGGGACTGACACGGGCTGGCCCTGACTCATCCAGCCCCCCTCACAGCAGGCCTGGGACTTCCCCTCCGGCGGCCCTGCAAGCGTCTCCCCCCTCCCCCCACCTCCACTCTGTGCGGCTAGCTTATTTTCTTTTACTCCAGTTACCCACACCCCTCGATGGGGTCACTCTGCCCCACGCTGGGGGCTTCTTCTTGAGTTCCTAGGCAAACATGGGACCCCGGGGCCCTGCAACCTTATCCCTCCGATCATTGAACCCCGAAGCTCCCAGGGACAGAAACTGTGTCCAGGTCAGTTCCCTTCCCCAGCGCTCAGCACGCTCCAGGCAGACAGCAGGCACTAAGGACGCAGGGAGGGAGGGAGAGACAAAGGCAAAGAGGGAAGGAGAAAGGAAGGAAGGCTGTAATAAATTGGCAATAAAACCCAGTTCTTAATTGACCAACTGCATCAGGTCTCTCCCCAGGGCCCGTTCCAGGAAAGTTCCTTAGTCGAACCCAATTCAGAACCATCACCCCTCCCCTCCTCTTCACTCTGGGCCTTTTCATGTGAGGAAAGAGTGCGAACTAAGCTAAGCGTGTGAACTAAATGGATTTCAAAAAGGTTTGCCAGAAATAAGAAGCCACCCGCATAGCACACAGAACGGATGACCGACTGATTGAAAAGGTAAACATCTCTGACTGTCCAAATCTGGCTTACTCTTCAAGACCTGGAGGCAAAAGCCACCTCCACAATGAAGGCTTCCTGGATTTATCCAACTGGAAGCAATCTCTCCCTCCTATGAAACCACACAGCACCTCACTCATCCTTCTTTGGCTGACCGGCTACAGTCCCCTCACTTGTGATACAACCATTTTTGTGGGCATGACTGTGTGATATAAAGGGAACCAAAAAAGGCTTTGCAATCAGATCATCCCAGGTTCAAATCCCACATCTCCCTCTTAATAGCTATGCAAATGTGAAGGAGGTGCTTAATCCTTCTCATCCAAAGTTTCTTCATTGAGAAATCAGAATAGTAACTATATCCAGGGCTGTTGGGGTGGAGGGTGGTTAGCAATGTGGTAGAAATTAACAGAGTTTACACTACTTCCATATGTCCTTCCTTCAAGGCCCAGAGAAAGATTACACTTCTCTACCCCTGCTTGACGTTCGGTGTGGCCATATGACATCCGGTGAAACGGGAACAGAAGTATGAGTGTCACTTCCAGGCCAAATGGTTTGGAGACTGGTGCACAGTTCTCCGCGCTCTCTTCCCCTGCTACGGTGAACCATGCTGAACGGTGGTGACATCATAAGATGGTGGAACACCCCTCAAGTTGTCAATCATGAGCAAACCCTTCTTTAAAGAGCTACACCGAGACAGTAAGCAATAAACTGGTACTGCTTCCAGACACTGAGATTTGGGGGCTGTTTGTTACCACAGCATTACCTGACCTATCCTGACTAACACAAGACGTAATGTTTCTAGGACCCTTGGCTCGGCTGTAATACATATGAAGTGCTTGAAAGATGAGTCAAGATTAAAGAAATAAGCACATGATGAGGAAATGAACCAATGAATGAACTCGTAAGTATTTCCAGCCTGGTGCTGCTGTCTCTGGAAAGTTTGCGACAACTCTCTTGGCTCCTTTATGGCGAACAAATGCCTTATGTGAATGCTGCTGGTGGCCTGGGTTACTGCCTGGCAATAGGTATGGCTGCCCTTTATAATGTGTTTCCCCCCTCCTTCCCCAGGGGACCCATGTCACCTATGCAGCCACATCTCCCTGGACACCGTCACCTCTAACTGGGAGATCCCATCTGGAGTGAGATAACCCTTGAGAACTCCTTCGGCCTCCTCGCCACCTACAAGGCACACTTCACCTGGGAGAGGAGCTGAGGGGAGGGATCTGATGGAACCCGTGGCTGTGGGTCTTCAGCCCTGGAACCAGACAGCCCTCTGAAGGGGGCTGGCTTAGCACAACCAGGACTGACCCAGGTGAGAATACACAGACCTCAACCCAGAACGGGGCTGAGCATTACGCCGGGTCCAGCGCACCAGCCGTGTAGCCTGCCAACCATTTCACATCGGGATCTGCTGCGGTCCAGCTAGCAACTTGGCAACCTAGATTAGAATCATCATTGTGCCCATTCTACAGAGCTGGGAACGAAGGCTCCGAGCAGGAGGTGAATGTTTTTGCAACACTCCACAGCACCTAGAGGAAGTAGGTTTAGTCACGGATGCCAGGAGCTTGCTCAGGACGTGCCCTCTGCCCTCTAAAGGGGAGGCTAAGAGCCCTTTTTGATTCCATGTTACTTTAAGAACACCCTTTTCCCCCTGCGGATACTTACTGCAGGCAAACAGCGTGTTCACCCCAAAAAACCTCAAAGACTGCTTCCCAGAGCTATAAAAAATACCAAGGAGAGAGAGAAAGAGGGAGGGAGACAGAGAGTAAGGAAATGTCAATCCAGAAACCACAGCAGCCAGGAGTGGCATGCTCCTGATGGGGAGGGCATTCTCCTGAAGCCCTGGGCTCCGGGCCCCCTGAAACGGGAGGTGTGTGTGTGCGCCAGAGGCAGCAAAAGTAACGTGTGGGTGTGCGATCAGAGTCCTTGCTGGCGGGTCCCAGGCCATGGCTGGAGTCAAGTCCGAGGACCAGGCGATGGAGCTATGAGCGGACACCAGGTCAGGTGGGGGCAGGGCAGGTGCCACGCACAGGTCCAGAAAGCCCCAGGGCGCAGGAGCTCCCCCTCCTGGGGTGGGGCGGGGTGTGGTCTGAGGACGGGCGTGGTGGCGGTCAGAGGCCCCGCAGGGTGGGGCGGTTCTGGCTGCAGCTTCCTGTTCTGGCTGACGGAGGGCTGACTCGAGGCTCCTTCAGGAACCGAAAGCCCTCCGAGTCTCCATCCCCAGACCACGGGGGCTGATCGCGTCCAGCTTCCCAGCAAACCAGCCAGCACAGCCCTGTCGCTGCCCCACCTTCCAGGCCTCACCGCCAGCAAGGGCAAAGTGCTGATGGGGAAACGGAGGCAGGGCAGGCAACCTGTCAGCTTGAGTCCAGTCCTATCTGGCTGCATGTCTCAGGCTGTTTCTCTGCCACGTGCCGCTCTCAAGCTCGCAGTGAAGATTCGCCCAGAGTTCCACCCTCCGGGTTCTGTCCTTTTTATTTTTTTTTCCCCTAAGTTGACTGCCTATGCTAACACACTAAAAGGGACCAGAGATAAGGGGAGGCGCTATCTCTTCCCTTTGCCCCAAGAGAATAAACACGAGTACCGGTACCGAGGGCAGTGGTGCAGAAAGCCATTTGCCCCAATGTCCTTGCCAGAGACAAACAGATAACCCTTATTTGCAAGTTGGGTTAAATATTTAACTCGCCACCAAGGGCGCTGTCGCGTACCGCCGAGACAAAGTCCTTGCCTGTGGCTTGGGACCTCGGGACCCAGAAGCTTGAGTCTCTAGACGGGTCCTTCTGCCACGCCCGGGATCCCAGCACCTGGCCTCTCTCTCTCCACCAGGAGTTGCAATCGGGCCCCTCACGCAGGCACGGGCGGCCCAGACCGGCAAGCGAGAGAGAGCTCAGCCCTCACGCCACCGGAGCGTCTCCTGACCTCCCGGCGAACCTGGTGCACACCCTGGGCCCGCCCTGCTCCCTGCCTGCCTCTGCCCACACCCACACGGCGTCACCCACTCTCACTTCTGCTCTCCGGGCTGTGACCAGGCAGAGCTGACAGGACCCCTGCTCCTTGCTGCTTCCCAGCAAGTCGCCTCTTCCAGACGCATCAGGGTTTCTGCCCTCTGGGCCTCAGGCTGTCTCTACTCTGCAGGCTGCTCCCTCACTGAGAGCCGCCTGGCCCCGGGCTGCTACCACGGTTGCTGTGGACACGGTGGGGTGGCAGCGGGGACAGGGCAGTGACAGGGCTCAGGGGTGCCGGAGGAGGGCACCGACCACTCCCTAACCGCGTTGACATCCCCGTTCTCGGTTACCGTAGGCGCCTACTTGCCTCTCCGACGACACGGTGGGGAAAATGATGACCTAGTTGGAAACCCGCTTCCCTTTCTTTTTTTTTCTTTTTTTAAAATATACTTTATTGATATTTTGCAGAGAAGAAGGGAGAGAGATAGAGAGCTAGAAACGTCGATGAGAGAGAAACATCGACCAGCTGCCTCCTGCACACCCCCTACCGGGGATGTGCCCACAGCCAAGGTACATGCCCTTGACCGGAATCGAACCCGGGACCTTTCAGCCCGCAGACCGACGCTCTACCACTGAGCCAAACCGGTTTTGGCCCCGCTTCCCTTTCTTAACCGACCCCGCTACTCGGTGTTAAGTTAAAATCTTAGGAAGTAAGACGTTGGGGTCGGCCATAAACCTCACCCGCGAGGGCTAATGGAGAATCGTTACCAAGAAAAAGAAAAGCAAAAATAAATGATGTCTTCTTGGGCAGCTGGCAGCGCAGACAGGACAACAGCACTCTGCTGGCCCCCGGGCAGGACTGTGCCCTAAAAGACACCCGGCGATGGGCCCCAAAGAGGCTAAAACAGCAGCAAGAGCTCTCCCGTCTGTCCTTACCCGTCGAGTCATACCCCCACGCCTCCAGAGGATGTTTTCCTTCTCTTCCGCCCGGCCCTGCCACCCGCTCTCCCCTCACTCAGCCCTGAGCTTCAGTCGGAGTCGACGGCTCCCCCCTCCTTCCGTGCGCACAGCTATTTCCCAGCGCTTACCACATTCTCTGGCACTCGGTTCTTCTAAAAACCAGGCTTTTAGAATGCTTCAAACCGTTCGTAAGCAGAGAACACATGTATCAACCCCAAACCTGCCTCCTAGTAGCTGCTCAGCAAATGCTTGCTGAATGGGTTAGTGCAGGGGTGGGCAAACTTTTTGACTCGAGGGCCACAATGGGTTCTTAAACGGGACCGGAGGGCCGGAACAAAAGCAACCTGACCATGCTGGCACTCTCCTCTTGGGCTGCTGGTGAAGGAGCGGAGGGGAGAGCAAGAGAACCCCCCGGTCTTTCGGCTCCGCGGGCTGGATAGAACAGCCGAATGGGCTGGATCCGGCCTGCGGGCCATAGTTTGCCCACAGCTGGGTTATTGAGTGACGATGATAAAACACCTTTACAATTATAAACTACTTTTTTATTTGGTCCTCACAGCCTCGTATGGGGAAAAAACACGCATTATTATCCCCATTTTGCAAACGAGAAAAGGGCCAACGAAGCTCCCTGTCATTCACTCACTAACTGCTGTTTATTACGTGAAGTTTCCGTCTACAGCAGCGCTTCTCAAACTCGACGGTGCACTTGGATTTCCTGGGGAGTTTGGTCAAATGCAGGTTCTGCTTCAGTGGGCCTTGGGTGGGGCCTGAGATTCTACATTTCTAGCAAACTCCCAGGTGACACCCATACGGCCGGTGCAAGGGCCACCCTTGAGTTTTGCCTACCGAACAGGTGGCTGAGAGAAAGAAACCAATCAGCTGGAGAAAATAGCAGGAGCTGGTGTCTTCTTTAAAACCTTAGAAAGGAGGAAGGAGAGCGAGCATTATACCCATTTTACAGATGTGGAAAACTGAGGGTCAGAAAGACTAATTGGTCTCCCCCAGGTCTAATCCAGCCCTCCTGACACCAGTTCGGTCTCGTCTTAACTATCATCCACTGCACTGCATGCTGGGAGGATCCAGTGATGGAGGCACCCGTCCAGTCCTCAGAAAGACAACAAATGAGATGCACACCCACCAGGAACTGTAGGTTGACTAAGGGTCTAGCAGGGGTGGGCAAACTTTTTGACTCAAGGGCCACAGTGGGTCCTTTTTTTTTTTTTAAATATATTTTACAGAGAGAAAGGGAGAGAGATAGAGAGCTAGAAATGTGGATGAGAGAGAAACACCGACCAGCTGCCTCTTGCACACCCCCTGCCGGGGATGTGCCCGCAACCAAGGTACATGCCCTTGACCGGAATCGAACCCGGGACCTTTCAGTCCGCAGGCCGACGCTTACCGCTGAGCCAAACCAGTTTCGGCACACAGTGGGTTCTTAAACTGAACCGGAGGGCCGGAACAAAAGCATGGATGGAGTGTTTGTGTGAACTAATATAAATTCAAAGTAAACATCATTACATAAAAGGGTACGGTCTTTTTTATTATTATTATTTCAATAGTTTAGAACAGCCGAAAGGGCCGTAGTTTGCCCACGGCTGGTCCAGAGGCAGGGGAGCACGTGCAAGCCAGATTTTACCCCCAAAACATGGCACATCTTTGTTTACTACCCGCAGCCCAATTAGACTGCAGATGGGGGTCTTCCTCCATCAACCCAATCCCTTTGAAAGAAAGAAATAAAACAGTGGCTTATGATTTTTTCTTTTAATTCCTCCACCTCCTCGGTGGAGAGCACTGCCCTCCCGACCTGTTGATGTAATTGCCGTAATTGAAGATTCCAGGGCCCCATGTGGGTGGACAGGGCCCCATTCATCCATCGGGTCAGCGAAGTGTAAACCTGCTGAGTCCTTCAGATGCCCCGGCCGCGGCCCCCCCTTCCCTCCCGCCCGCCTCCAGCCCCGGAGGCTGGGCTCCCCATGAGGCCGGGGCAGCCAGGCCCGGGCCCGTCCCTCTCTCGCCCTGGGAACAGGGCCTAATTAAGGGGTCTGTTCTCATCTCCATGTGGCCGACTTAAGGCCTCCTGACAGTAATGAGAGCCACACGTGTGTGGTTGCGGGGGTGGGAAGGACGACTCCCCTGCTGTCTTAGCACCCCATTAAACAGCCAGTCACACACACACACACACACACACATACACACACACACACTGCAGTTCTGTAGTAATCACCCTCAGATCTTCAGAGCGACAGGGAACTGGCTCCAATGCTGAAAGAGGAAGGAACCAAAGGCAAGAAATAGCTTGCCCAAGGGCCCGCGGCCAGTCGGTGTCACCGGACTCAGGTGCCCTCTTGCACCTCACAGCACAGACTTCCCCTCGGAGGGTGGAGCACAGCCCCAGGGGAGCAGATAAGGGGTGGAGGAGGGGAGGAGGCAGACTCGCACTCACTCTTCTGGGGCAGCCGGTTTCGGGGGCGGCCACGGCAGAGCTGAAAGGAGCGGTTTAACCTCTGAGGCTGGGCCTGCTGGCCTCTCCGAGACACCCTTTGATCACGCAGCAAAGCCAGCCTCAGGACGGGACATACCCTGCAGGGTGGATCCACACCTAATCCTCTCCCTCCCGGGGTGAGAAGGAGCCAGCTTCGCAAGCCCTCTCCCTCCCCCTTGCCCTCCCTCCCAGCCCTGCCCTCCAGCAGCACGTAGTGGGTTCTCAGTAACTATTCATTAACGATAGCAAGTCAAGCCAACGTTTGTCTCAACTCAGAGACATGTTAGGGCATTATTTTAATCACCATTTTGCTTACAGAGAGGGTCCTGAGCTGATGTAGTGCAGGAATGCTGGGGGGCGGGGGGGGACCAAAAACACATGGACAAAACATCGGAGACACTGGCTCATTAATAAAGATAGGGAATGAGAGGGACGGAATATATCAATTGTGCCTAATTCCAATTTGGGGCATCATGATAAACCCCAAAGAAAAGCAAACAATATCGTGGGCACTAACCATGTCATCTGGGGACCAGGCTTCCGCCAGACGCCGCCTCCACAGTCTCTCTACTTCTGTGCTCCCTCCTTTTCACCCCCCCCACCACCTCACTAGTGCTCAGACGGATGGATCTCACCCCGGCACCGTGACACTCCTGCCCAAAAGTCTTTGATGGCTCTCAGTTTCTTCTGCATTAAATCTGTGCTGCTTGGCTGTCAGGGACCTCCTCGTCGGGTTCAGCCTTCACTCAACACCACAGTTTCCCACGCTCTCTAGAGTCACGTGGGCCTCCCCACTCAGCTCAAACAGCCCAGGACAGCGGGTGTGGTCTTTGGAGCCAGAAGACCTGGATGGGAGGCCCGGATCCACCATTTGACCTCTCTGCGCCTCATGTCTCATGGATAAAATGGGGGTGATAGTAGCACCTACTTCGTAGGGCTGGTGTGAGGATTGCATGGTCTAACAGATGTGAAAGTACTTTACAAACTGTAAAGGGCTAAAGGAATGGCAGTTGTTCATATAGACTCATGATTATTCTCACCCCCAGCACTGCCATCGATGTCATGACTCTTACACTCAACTCAGTCAAACCCAACTCAAGCCGGATGCCCACAGAAAACCATGCCTGATAACTGGAGTTCTTGTTGACCCTAGCTTTTAAGCCTCACCCGGGAAGTGTTTTGATCTGTTGACTGGGTCCAGCACATGTTATTTACTTGTATATAACGTAATACAAAAACTTAGGCTGCTTAAAAGTAAAAAAAAAAAAAAAAAAAAAAAAGTTCATTTTAATGATAGCAAAGCTCAAGATACAAGGAGAGGGAGTAATCAGAAACATCACGGAGGGAGGAAAAGGACAATTATGCTAGACATCTGGTGAAGCTGTGGGTAATCCTCCTTTGCTCTTCTCCACCTTTCCATAGAGGAGAGACTTGCCTGCCCTAGTCCACAAAAGGGGAGGGTTGGCATGGGATTTTGCCATTTCTCTCCTCTTGGAGAGGAGGAGGAGCTAATCAGATGGGGGATGTCCACATTTGCCGGGAGGGGTCACTGAGGCAGGGGCCCTGTGATGCAGTCACTGCCTGTCCTCCTTGGTCTGATCAGAACAGGGCAGGCTCCTGGGACTTCTGTGATAGGCCACCTGCACGAGGAATTGCCCCCTCACTGCCCACGGCCACCACCACCAAGCAGGATGGTCTCCATTCTCCTGCTGCGTCGACTCTAGCCTTCTAGAAGCAGGCCTGTAATCTATTCCTTGCAGTAGCTTGAATATGTGGGCTCAGCATCCGATTGGCAGAGCATGTGAGTCCCAAAATCTAGTTCAGGGAGGGAGTAGGAAGTCCCACCCCATTCTCCATACAGGGGTTAAAAGAGAACCTGACATTTTGGAAGCTTACCTCGTTGTCAGCTGTTACTCTGATGTGTATTTGGCTAGTGGTCCTTGAGCCTGTTCTCAATCACTCTAAGAGATGGTTTTAAGCCCTTGCTTCTAGCAAACACGAATATGAACTATGAGCTTCTTGGTATCCAAGGTAGCATTATTCAATTTTAAGAAAATGGAAATATGGCTGAAGTTGAAGAGGAATATATCTTGTTATAAAGGACACTGAATAACACAATGGATGGGATCATCAATGATGGTTTAGCAGAAGATGCCAAATGTATCTTTTTTGTTTTGTTTTATAATAACCTGTAATAAAAGTTAAGGACATGGCAAAAACCAGTTTGGCTCAGTAGACAGAGCATCAGTCTGCAGATTGAAAGGTTCCAGGTTCGATTCCGGTCAAGGGCATGTACATTGGTTGCAGGCACATCCCTGATTGGGGGGAGGGGGTGTGCAGGATGCAGCTGGTCAATGTATCTCTCTCATTGATGTTTCTAGATCTCTATCCCTCTCCTTTCCTCTCTGTGAAAAATCAATAAAATATATTTTTTCAAAAAGTTAAGGACACGGTATCAATTTACAATACAAAGTAAAGGAACTAAACTAATATAATTCAAAGCTATTTCTTTCTGTTGACCCAGTCACATACAAGGATGGTGCTTAATTTATTATCTCAGTTATGTTTTTAGCAAGAATAAATAGCAGGCAATTTAGAATTAAACTCATGCACTTCATATACTATGGAAATAAGACCTGGCATGGCCCTTTAGAAAAACAATTTGGCAATATGTATTGAGCGTCTTAATAATGCTTCTGTCTTTAACTAGAAGTTCCAGTTATGAAATTTATCTTAAGAAAAATAAATATTTTAAAAGTGCTAAACTTAAATATATTAAGTAAATCATGCTATATAAAGAAAACTATGTAGTCATTTAAAATAAAGCTTATGTTGCTATGACATTAAACAGCAAACACAGATTATAAAATTATACATATGCAATGATCATAACCATGTAAAAGCATGGAAGAAAGAAAAAGCTACCTAATTAAAGAGTAACATGCTAATTGACTGTACCTTTGAGACACCCACAAGCCAATCAGGAGTAAGCATGCAAATTAACCCAACAAATATGGTGGTTAATTTGCATACACAGGCGCTGCAGAGGGGCCTGCAGGCGTTCTGCACCTCATTCCCTGGGCAGCGTGGGTAGGAGAAAGGCGGCTCTGGGCTGGAGTGGAAAGGCTGCTCCAGCCAGAGCAAAGGCAGTGCCGGCAGCCAGGGGAACAAAGGCCCATTCATGCATGAATCTTCATTGGTGCATCAGGCTACTAGTATCAAATGAATAGATTAGTTATTTTCTTTCACCTTTTTCTGTATTTTTATATTTTAATGAACATAATAAAATAAACTTTGTCAATATATATATTAGCTGCCTATAGATGCTCATACTTTAGCTACCAACATGGCAGACAACAGACCAGGCATTCTGTCACAAACAAATGCTGGGGGTGGGGGGAGAGTGGATTAAGAGCTGTATTTAAACTGCCTCACCCAGCCGAAACCGGTTTGGCTCAGTGGTAGAGCGTCGGTCTGGGGACTGAAAAGTCCCGGGTTCGATTCTGGTCAAGGGCATGTACCTTGGTTGTGGGCACATCCCCGGTGGGGGGTGTGCAAGAGGCAGCTGGTCAATGTTTCTCTCTCATCGACATTTCTAGCTCTCTATCTCTCTCCCTTCCTCTCTGTAAAATATCAATAAAAAAATATATTAAACTGCCTCACCCAGGTGAGAAGACATCTCACTTCCCCCCCAGAAAAGAACTCACTCCTGCCAGTGGCCAGACCCACTTTTTCTAAACGAGGAGCTCTGGAGGTGACTCAGTTCAGCTGCAGATACCCTGAGGGCAGGAGACAGATTCTCCCACTTCTTCCATATGGTTCCCAGTGCTTTACAGCGTTTGTCACCTGCCAGGAGAGGGTTATTGGTTTGATTGGTTAGATCTAACAATCCGCCCAACTGGTTCACCAAGGACTCTGTAGGTATTCAATCCATAGTGACTGAGTGATGAACAGATATCAGCTCACTTTTTGACTGGGAAATACCAAAAGGATGAAAACCTTCCTGCCTATGCTTCCAGACCCAGGTCCCCCCCGACCACTCTGCCCTGCCTGGACCCCACCCCCATTCCCCTATGGCCTGGTACAGACCACGACTGTGCACCTGAGCCATTCTCCCAGCGCTGATGCAATTTGTTTACTCATCTGACTTCTCACTTGACTCAGATCCTTAGGGCAAGGTTTTTGCATTTTGCTCAATTTTTTAAAAATATACTTTAAATTGATTTTAGAGAGGAAGGAAGAGGGAAAAAGAGAGAAAAACATCAATGATGAGAGAATCATTGACTGGCTGCCTCCTATATGAGCCACATCAGGGACAGAGCCCACAACCTGGGCATGTGCCCTGACCGGGAATAGAACTATGGCCTTCTGGTTCATAGATCGATGCTCAACCACTGAGCTACGTAGGCCAGGTTTTCTCTCTCCCTCTCTCTCTCTTTTTTTATCAGCCTCTCAGGTTATTAGCACAGAGTCTGGGACATAATTTAGTCAGCATGACACATAACATGGGGTTTAGCAAATGTCTACAAATGAAGGAACGAATAAATGCAGGACAAGGATATCTCAAGTACCAAGGAGCCATCCAGCCCTGGGCCAGGTGCCGTCTCTGAGGCATGGAGGATCATGGGAGAATGAATATAACTCACCACACTGCATTAAACTTCATCATAACTGGTTTCTCTTCCCTGTGGATCATGAACGCCACGAGGCCAGGGGCTGTGTCCGTCTTATGCACCCCAATCTCCAACAACACCTGCAACGCCATGGAAGGGACTCTAGGGATGGCAAGGAAACCCCAATTTTCAACTTTAATTTCCTCCAACTGTTATTACTCACTAAACAGAACAGCACATTATGGGAAGTCTCGCATAGCCTGCCCCTTCACTGTCTTTGCTCTTGTTTTTTGTCGAGAACTAAGAACGGTCGGAAATGGGGTGGAGCTCTCTCTCCACGCTGGAAGATTCCCTGGAGCTGAAGCAGGAACCACACAGGTCCCCCACAAACAGAGCCTCAAAGGAGAAGGCTAATCCCCCAGAGCAGGTGGCTGAGCAACAGGCAGCATAAACAATCACCCGAGTAAGCTCCTCGGAATGGAATTGTGCAGCATGCCTTCAAACGTTCTTATACAAACAATCCCCTTTAAGAGACAGGACAGAAAAGCGATTTCCTAAAGTTCTGAGACAAAATCAGTTATGTGACATGAAGCTCTGTCCTCAAATTTTGCAAAAAGATAGAATAGGCCGTTCCTTGCTCAGCTCCACCCCAGCACGGTCTCAGTTATAAATGAGTTTAGCCCTGGCTGACTTGGCTCAGTGGATAGAGCATCCACCTACAGACTAAAGGGTCCCAGGTTCAATTCTGGCAAAGGGCACATGCCTGGGTTGCAGGCTCAATTCCCAGTAGGGGGCATGCAGGAAGCAGCCGATCAATGATTCTCTCTCATCATTGATGTTTCTATCTCTGTATCCCTCTCCATTCCTCTCTGAAATCAAATATATATATATATATATATATATATATATATATATATATATATATATATATAATGAGTTTATTGTCACTATCAGGAGCTCTGGGCCTCTCCCAGGGCAAGACGTCCTTCCTCACTCAGGCACTCACTGGCTAGAACATCTCTTGTGAGGTAGAGGCTCTCAGGCTCCCTAATTGGACATTCTACACCTCAGTACCTAGGAATCAACATGCATATCCCAGGGCCACTCCTGAGACTCCAGCTGGGTTGGCTTGGGGTGGCAGTCTGGAATCTGCAAGTCTGCATGCTAACAAACTCCCCAAGTTCATTCTGAAGCTGAGAACCCAAGGCCTATGCTTTGAAAAATCGCTATTTTTAGTCCCAGGACTAAAGCTCTTCTCTGGGCTTCCCGAGGCCACTGGCTGAGCTGTCCTCTTCCCCATAACTCCATCTGCCCCCTGGACAAACCTCTCCTTAGGCACAAGTCACAATAGTGTCACGTAACTGTGGCCTTGTCTCTACTTCTCTAGCACATCACACAGTAGGGGGTATTCAGGAAATGTCTGTTGAATCAATGAGTAATTAAGTAAATGAGGGAGTGAGCAAGTGAATGAATTTAACACCAGCGCCGAGTAAGTACAGCCCCTTCAGGTTCCTCCCAATCCTTCCACCTCTAACTTGAGGAAACCTCGACTTGCTGTTTGAGATCATTTTTCATTCTCTGTGTCCATGTGGCAATCTCTCGGAGACACTGAAGTCAGCACCAGTGGTGAAAAGCAGTTCCACACATACAGCCTAAGGGAGCCCGGCTCGTTCTCCACTGAAGCCCAAACATGGGTGGGTCGAAGACATCCATCCGCAGGTGCTGGTGCTGTGGCTCTCAGGCCAGAGAAATGGGACCAGGACCGTCTCTCCTGCAGGAGAGCCCTAGGACAGATTTGAGGAAAGGGGGGGGGGGGCGGTGTGAGCAGGAGGGGGGGGGTGGACGCCCTTCTCCACCTCCACTGCTGAGAAAAGCTTTGGGTGGAAATCCAGGTTGGGATGTTAATGGTGAGTTTTGAACCAAAGCACAATAAGCTCCTCATTCCTTTCCCATCCACATCCTCCCTTCTTAAGGCTGGAAATAAAAGACCCGGCCGGTCCTGCGACCTGCCAGACTGCCCCAGGCTAAATCAAAACCTTAAGCTGCTGCCATTCACCTGAGCTCTGCTGCTAGGCGCGGTAAGCAGGTGACAATGATCAGGTTGGGTGTTGAGGACGGTGTGATGTAAGTGGGGCTGGTGATGAAAGAGCTGCTGACAGACAGTGCAAGCAGACACCATGGGAATGGCTCGGGCTATGAGGTAATTTGGTCCAACACGTAGGCCCTTCTGTTTTCTTCGCCTTGACATTCGATGCCCCAGCAGTTGTTATTCAGTAACCAGAAGTGAGGTGGGTCCCACGAAATTCCTGAATCTCCTTGGGGATGGAAGGGGGGGAGAGGCTGTATTTCTATAATCAAGGGCACGCGAGGAGAAGCCAGAACTGGAAACCTACCCCAGACAGGTGGATGAAACAAAACTCGGGGAAGATACTCGGAAGCAAGGGGCACCATTTCTGAGGAGGGAAGAGACAGTGACTCTGCAGGACATTTAACTCAGACCAGCAGGCCCCGCTCTTCCTGGGGAAGCAAACCGCGCTCCCAGGCTGATGCGCCCACCGCTCCAGCCTCTGCCACCCTCATCACGTGGCCAACGTCTCCCTCGGTGCCTCTGGTCTTAAGGACACCAGCCAGATTGGATTAAAAAAAACCACCTTACTCTGCTATGACCTCATCTTAACCAATTACATCTGCAACAACCGCCTTCTTTCTAAATAAGGTCACATTATGAGGTGCAGGAGATTAGGACTTCAACATATATTTTGGGGACACAATGCAACCCATAAAAGGTAACAACCCCCAACAGCTGTAATCAGCCCAGCTCATAAAAGGAAATCCCAGAGCCCACACAGTCTGCCTAGCTCCACTCAGTCCTGGGAAGGCCCTCAGCTACGGGGTGCATCTGCGATTCCTCCCCAAGATGGAAATGAGACATTCATTCATCAGTTCTTTCAGCAAATATTTACGTGTCCTACACACGCTGGCTATGGGTGAGAGATAAAAAGACACGGTCCCGGTTATTGAAGAAGAATATTCAAAGAAAAACTGTTCAGTTTTATAAGTCTTTGTTCAACGGTCTCCAGCCTACACCGCTTAAGTAGGAGCAGTTTGGGAGTCAGGCGACCTGGCCCGGGTGGCCTTTGACACAGGCCCCCCATGCTCATAATTGCTTGTGGAACTGGGCGGCAAGGAGCCTTTGGGGAAAGAAAAGCAAGCAGTCAAGTGGCTAAAGCACAATGTACTACAGGTTAGAGGAGAGGAAAATCCAAAAGCCAATAAGGGAGGCACAGGGAATACTCAGGGGATTTTAGAGCTGGAGATAATTTTTGACAGCATCTAGCTGGTGGTTTTCAAACTTAAAGACAGAATCCAATGGAAATTTAAAAAAAAAAAATGGTATGAGGACATGCAATGTGTGAACAGGCAAAAGCCACCTGGTTCTGGTAGAAGGGTGGGAGGGTTTGCTAGTGCCCCTCCGGCTCAGAACCCCTCGGGCTCTGCCCGCACTCCCGGGAGGAAGCTCCTTCCCGGCATTGGGTGGAAACCAGGAGGCTACTAATGGGGAAACTAAGGCCCAGAGAAGGGGCAATGAATGGGGTCCTCAGGGACATACACGGCGAGTCTACGGCAGAGGCAGGACTACTCCAGAGCTTTCGACACCACCTCGTATTCTTGGGGAAAGTGGACAGGAAGTCGGGTTTCCACTCCCTGGTCTCCTTTCTCATCCAGACTCGCCTTTTCCGCAGGCTCCTTCTTGTCCCCACACTGCTTTCCTGGCTAGGGGCCTATCCTGTGCTGAGATCCTCTGTCCCTGGAGGCAGGGGAAGGGACTCAGTGGCTTTCCGGTTCCTTCTAGCCAGTGGGATTAGACTTCCTCACTCTACAACCAGGGCTGGGCAAACTAGGGCCACGGGCTGGATCCGGTGAATAAAACTATTGAATTAAAAACCAACAGAAAGACCTTACCCTTTTATGTAATGATGTTTACTTTGAATTTATATCAGTTTACACAAACACTCCATCCATGCTTTTGTTCCAGCCCTCCGGTCCAGTTTAAGAACCCATAGTGGCCCTCGAGTCAAAAAGTTTGCCCACCCCTGCGTCTACAACCCTGGGGAATCCTTCAAAACTCCCTGGGACTTGTCCCACTTTATCCCCCTGTGGAGGAGAAAAATCAAGGTTCCTGAGACACAAGTTGGAAGTGATTTCTTCACAAGTTTGCTCTAAAACCAGCCCTTTCTGATCCAGATGTTTGACAGAGACAGAGTAAGTTGGGGAGATGCATAAACTTCCACAAAGTATTTCCACCTCAGTTAGGGATAGCTTAGGGATCTACACCCAAAGAACAACCAACATTCACGTTTCTTAACCCAACCAACTCAACCCTGGGAGAAACGTCCACGGGGACCAGGTCTGTTCATGACGGGTCCTGCCCACAGCTGTGGTCAATTTGTCCTCCATCCATTGGAATTAGTCTCCAAAAACACACTGCAACCCTGGGGGATGCCCACTCCAGAGTCCCTCTCCTGCCCGTCGAAGGAAGGGCAGTGGTTTGGAGAAATCTCCAGAGAGTGGTGCCTCTGAGAGGAATGATAGGCCTTGATGTGTGTACTCAAGACCTCTGAGTTCAAGTCCAACCTCTGCCACTTACTACCGGGTGACTCAGGATCAGTCTCCTGATTACTCTCGAACCTGTCCCGCCCTGTAAATTGGGGGTTTACCCACAGTCATTCAGCAAACACTGACTGATCACCTACCATGAGCCAGGTGCAAAGCAGAGCTGTGATGAATGCTGCCCCTCCCTACTTCACAGGCTGCTGCGGGGATATCAGACTGTTAGAAATCCGAACGTCAATGGTGGTGATATTTAAATGTTGTTTCTCCTCCAAGATCCCGAGGGAGTGGGAGATATTTATTTCTCCAGCTTGTCCTTTATTCCTCCAGACCGCTTTCTCTGATTTTATGCCAAAACAATAGGACTAGATCTCCCGTTTTACCTAACTTTCCATCCCACCACCCATTTTGAGGGCTGAGTTGGCATCTGAACAACCGTGATCCCTGCAAATAGGTATTCTCCCACTTTTTTCTTAAAAATAGGACTTTGCCTTATTCATCCTGCATTCCCAGCAACATAGTAGGTGCTTAGTAAATATGTTGAATAAATGAATGAATGAATGAATGGGAAATCTTGCCTCCAAAGAGAAGAACTCATAAAATTAGAATTAAGAGGAAGAACACCTTTTCTGAGTTTATTTTACCTATTTCCATAGAGACTAGCATCCTCTTTCACACTGTCCTGGCTACTGCGAGGGACTCCATGCTGCATGTTCCCTTTCTGGCGATGGCATAAAAACCCTTCGTTCCAGAGGACATCGTGTGCTGTCCAGCAGCCGGTCCCAGCTTCAATCTCCTGACATCTTCCTGTTACACCAGTTACACAAAAGGGAGTGAGCGATGCGTGTGTCCCCTGCCACCCTCATGCTAGCTGCCAGGGCCCAGGGGAATATTTTCATCCAGCCTTTCTCCCCCTCTCTTTTTTTCTTTTAAGCTTCTTCTAGTGATAAAAGCTGAAGCAAATTGAAATTGGCAGCTCTGTGGTCTTCAAGCAATAGGGAAAGTACTAGAGATCATGTGAACCACACTTTTGAAAACTTAAAAAAAAAAGAAAATCTAATCTTGCCTCAATAAAAAACGACATCATGTCACGGTAGTCGGCAGGGGGAATGGCTTGAAAGTTGCTGGCAGAGGCCCAGCAGAGTTCAGGGGTTCTGCTGGCTGCGCCGAATTCCCACGGGAAAGGTGGAGGGAGAGGGCCGCCTTTCAGGTGAGCCCAGGAGTGGGGTGGGGGGTAAAGCTCCCCCCGAAACTCCCTGTAATCCCCTGCATTGCTGTAATCGCAGCTCAGGGGCTGGCTTCCTCCACCCCGTCTCCCACCGGCCTTTCTTCCTGATGCAGCTTTGGCCGTGTTCCCCGGGCTGACTCTGAGGGAGAGAAGACAGCCAACCGGGGAAATCTCAGTGACAACGAATCTCCCTGTGAGGGCACAAAACCAGCGCCAAAGAAGGTGGCGCCCACTGCCCAGTTCCACAGAGTGTGGTGTCTGCAAACTCACCCCTGTGTGGTCTGAGCCAAAGCCAACAATCAAAATGGCAGGTTGGCTGTGCTGAGCCAGCCCTGCCGCATGGGGCTGCCTCCGCCCCGGGACGTGAAGAGCCAGGGCTGCTTTTCACGGCACTCAGTTTACCTGTAGTTGGTAGTGACTGTCTACTACCAGCCACTGACTGTTCGTTAGCCACTTGCGAATGGGTATGTAAGGGACAGGTATGAGTGACTGCCTCTGGAACACGGCTTGGGGATGGGGCCACCCATGGAAGAGTTACTTTTTTATAAAGTGTATTTTCATGATTTCAAAGAGGAAGGGAGAGGTAGAAAGAGCTAGAAGCACCAATGATGAGAGAGAACCACTGATTGCCCCACACTGGGGATTGAGCCCACAACCTGGGCATGTGCTCAGACCAGGAATCAAACCATGATCTGCTAATTCATAGGTCAATGCTCAACCACTGGGCTGGGTTACTTTCGTACTGCTTAAAATTTCTAACCATATATATATATATATATATATATATATATATATATATATATATATTTATATATATAAATTTTTTTTTACATTTAACCCTCAGTGATGCCTGCTTCTCCCTGTACTCCTCATCTGACTTCTCAAGCTGAGATACAAAGGACACCCCCCACTCCCCCCAAGGACACAGATTGGACCAACAAGAGGAATTCTGGAATTTTAACTTCACTTGAAAGATTGGGCAGAGGGAGAGGCAAAAATTGTTATTTTTACACGAGGAAAAAAAGAATATATGTGAAGTATAATGCAAAGTGTATTTGAATGACTAAGAGGAAACATGATGTGTTCATTCCACCGTATGCCATATGCCAACAAACCAAGCACCATGCCAACCAAGTGCTCGGCGCAGGCTCTGTGTTCAAGAGTCCCTGAGCTGCAGGGGTGTCTGAGAGCCTGTGTATCTCCATGGGCTGCACCCATGAAGCAGACTCTAGTTCAGGGGTGGGCAAACTTCTTGACTCGAGGGCCACAGTGGGTTCTTAAACTGGACCGGAGGGCCAGAACAAAAGCAACCTGACCATGCTGGCACTCTCATCTTGGGCTGCTGGTGAAGGAGTAGAGGAGAGAGCAAGAGAATCCTCTGTTCTTTCAGCTCTGCGGGCCAGATAGAACAGACCAACGGGCCAGATCCAGCCCGCGGGCCATAGTTTGCCCACGGCTGCTCTAGTAAGTGTCAACAACCAAGAGGAAAGGTGTTCCGAGAGGGGCTCCAAGTGGCAAAGCTGAACCTTAAGGGAGGGAAAGGCTATTGTTTGGCCTTAAGGGGTGGGGGACTGTGAGCAAATGGCGGTGGGTTGGCTTGGGCAGAGGTGGGCCTGGGGCAGAGAGAAGTGGGGGTGCCGAGGAAATGAAGGTAGACCCAGGTAAAGAAGTCTCCAATTTGGGACTGCAGAGCTTAGACTCAAGGTGGCCAGCCCATGCTTCTCAATCTGTTTCAAGGTGGGAGAGGGAGGAACATGCCCTGGGCGTTCAGAAGGTGGCCCAAAGCTGCTGTTGTCACAAGGTACCATTTCTTAGCAGTGTTAGTTCTACTGTCAAAGCACATGCTCAGTCCAATCACTGCTTTGCTACCATTCTGGTCCAACCCATTTCCATCTCTTACCTGGATGACGTCATAGCTTCCCAGCAGGTTCTCCTGTCTCTGCCCTTGCTGACCACAGAGCAGATCTTTTAATAATATAAAGTCACATCGTGTGACCTCTTTGCTCAAAATCTTGCAATGGCTCTAGAATGGTTTTCCTGCCTTCCTCAGATTAATAGCTAGATCATTAGAATGTTCCCAGGCCTGCATCAGCTGGCCTTGTCACTTTTGGCTTCATCACTCTCTCCTTCCTTTCCCACTTTGCTCACTTTGCACCTATCACTCTGGCCTCCTGGCTTCCTTAGACTACTTCGGCTAGATGTGGTCCTGCCTCCGAGCCTTTGTACTTGCTATTTCTTTTCTGGAGAAAGCTTCACACACTGGCTCCCTCCTCTGCTTCAAGTCTTCTCTCTAAGGCCTTCCCTGACCATGCAATTTAAACCTGCACCTCCTGGCACTTTCTCTCTCTCCTCCCTTAGTTAATTTCTCTTTGTAGCACTTGTCACCATTCAAAATACTATCAAATCCACTTATTTATTTTGCTTATCTCTCTCTTCATCTAAAATTTAGGCTCCAAGAGTATGGATTATTTTTTATTTCTGCTTTATCACAATGTAACATCATGCAACTCCTCCTTTCAAAGAGTTGCAATTTATAAATGCAGAAGGAATAAGGGAAATAACATGACTTTTATATATATATATATATATATATATATATATATATATATATATCATTGATTTTTTACAGAGAGGAAGAGAGAGGGATGGAGAGTTAGAAATATCGATGAGAGAAAAATCATCGATCAGCTGCCTCTTGCACACCCTTACTGGGGATGTGCCCGCAACCAAGGTACATTCCCTTGACCGGAATCGAACCTGGGACCTTTCAGTCCCCAGGCCGACGCTCTATCCACTGAGCCAAACCGGTCTCGGCATAACATGACTTTTAGATTGCCACAATATTCATTGCCACAGGTGAGATCCTTTGATAGATTTAGTAGACAGAAGTGTAAGCATAATAGCATATTTGCATTGCCCTGAAATATCATACACATCCCCCAAAAAACTTTTTTTAAAAAAATACAAAAAGTTGTAACTTGATAATAGACAATCCTGGAGAAACAATCTTAACCTTGCGATCATGTTTACGACAGTGAAATACGTCACGTACATCTGTGCGTTCTTCCCAATAATGCAGCTCCTCAATATCAACACAAGAAAACGTCAGACAGACCCCAGTGGAGGACATTCTATGACACAACTGACTAGGACTCTTGAAAGCGTCATGAAAGACAAGGAGAGATGGTGGAGCTGCCACAGAGTGAAGCAGATGAAAAGATAACTAAGCACACCGTGGAATCCTGGAACAGAAAGAGAACACAGTACATTCATGGAAAAGATGGTGGAATCTGAATTCAGTCTGTAGTTACAGTACTGGAGCAAGATCGTCTCCTTAGTTTTAACGATCGCTCCATCGTTGCATAAGATGGTAATGGCGGCCAAAACCGGTTTGGCTCAGTGGTAGAGCATCGGTCTGGGGACTGAAGGGTCCCAGGTTCCATTCCGGTCAAGGGCATGTACATTGGTTGCGGGCACATCCCCAATAGGGGGTGTGCAGGAGGCAGCTGGTCGATGTTTCTCTCTCATTGACATTTCTAGCTCTCTCTCTCTCTCTCTCTCTCTCTCTCTCTCTCTCTCTCTCTCCCTTCCTCTCTGTAAAATATCAATAAAATATATTTTTTTAAAAAGATGGTAATGGCGGGAAGCTGGTTCGAGGGTGTAAATGAGTCCAACGTAGTATTTTTGCAACTTTTCTATAGGTCTAAAATTATCTCAAAATATGAAAATATATTTAAGCGTCATTGGGGAAAATTTGGAAGTCTTCTTTCACTGAACTCTAGGCATTGGGGCAGAAAGGAGGGAAACAAATCTAGGAGTTATTGTTAAAAGTGGAATGTGGAAGAAGGGTCCACATAGTTCAGACAACAAACCAGTTGTCATCTTTTGACTCGTCCTTCCCCATCAGTGTCCAGTCGAGGCCTGGCAGGTTTCTTAACCTCTTGAATCCCTTCTCTTCAGCGTTCGCACCAGCCCTACATAAGTAAGGCAGGGCTCCAGCTTCCCCTCTGATGTACGGGTCAGAGGCAGATCAGAAGAAAATGAATGCACGCTGTACAGAAATGGAGTGGGAAAGTTGGCTCAAACCTATCAGTAAGTAAAAGGAATAAACCCCCACAAAACCCCAAAGCCCTAGTCTTGGTCAATGTACACAACCTTTCTTCTCCGAGAGAAAGCGGTAGACCCCACACAGGGTTATCTCCGGTTTTCAGTCAAAGAATTCAGCATATTTGGGTGTTTTTTCATCTCCCCCTTTCATTTATTGTTTCAGGGTAAACACTCGTGATTCATAAATGCCTTACCAGTGAATCAGTATTCTCCTGTTCAAACCAGCAGAGGCCACATCAAACAATAGCCCAACAAGGTATTATTAATCATTAAATAGGCACATAGAAGACCACTCAGGCAAGGGAGCCATTTTTTTTTTTTAAGGGAATTAACAGAACAAACCTTGACTTCGACCTATTCAGGAAAAAATTTTCTGGGTGTTGTGTTGATTTTTTTTTTCTATTAAAGATTTAGTCAACTTCAGGGCTAAAAGGGTAAATATTTCATATGGGGAAATGCTCCTTCCTTTGGGGGTCTTCCTTCCGCTATGAAACAATGGCTTGGATTTCAAATGTTAGCGCTCGTTTTTCCACATTCACGTGCCTAAGAAAAATAGGTGTGTTCAGCCGTCGTAAGTAGGTGCAAGAATCCCTGGTAGCATTGCCGTGCGGCAGCGCAATCTGGGTGCAAACTGGTAGGGGAGGAAGCTGAGAGCACACACCCTCCACAGAAAAAGACGCCAAGCCATGGCAAGCAAACCTTGAGCACAACCTTCCAACCATCACGGGGCCTCCCTCTGACCCTGTTTTCTCTTCATACTCTGGGTTCATAAACGGGGCTCCTGCCTCTGTGGAAGGCCGATCAATGGCATCACCTTCCACAGATGTTGACGTGCTAAAGCGTTAGTGACTGAGGAAGAATACCTCTTCTCAGGAAGCATCCCTGACGAAAAGATAACGGAAGAGACAGATGGAGAAACTAGCAGATGCCGTCATGGGCCCGCAGAAGTAGGATGGCCACATGTCCAGGCTGATGCCAGTTGTCCTGACATAACGGCTTAAACTCATTACCTCCTAACACTCAAGAGTGTCCCAGTTTGGACCATGCATTGTACGCTCATCTACAAGAACCTGCTGGAGCAGGAAAGACCTCAGACGGTCACCTTTCCCACCGACTTTTCTCTCATATAAACCCAACTGGGGTCCCGGGAGGGCTTGTTCGCATTACTCTTCTGGATTGTGTTCCTCTGCAACTGCCCCATTCCTTCCTGGGGAGAGAGGGGAGGAGACACCCGCACACCTTGCTGATGACCCTGCCTCCACCAGAACTCTGCTTTCCGTGGGCCTGAGGCTCGTTGCAATGATCAGGGCCAGGCCACACCGAGCTCTGTATCGGCCACAGACCAAGCCGCAACCACAGGGCGGGGGTGGTAGAGACCCTCCTCCCTGGGAAAGGAGAAGCAGCCAGGTCCCTTTTTAGGTTTCTCCTGCTCCCACAGCCGGAGATTCATAAAACACCGGCTGGAGCTTCTGCTTTGTCAAATACTCGTGGACCAATTTACCACAGTGGCTGTGCGTTTCTTGGAGAATATTAACGTCTTGTGGCTTTTTCCCCCCACGAAGGAGGGTACCTATGTTACTCGTCCACGACACGTACATAGCAATGCTAAAAACAGCTGACAAGGGACACTGTGTTTACAATATGCCAGGCATTGTTCTAAGCACATCATATACAGTGGTTCTCACAACGAACCTGGTAAAATGAACCTCTCCCCACAGAGCCGGTGAGTAAACTGAGGTACCGACCGAATGACCATGTCACCTAGCTAGAAAGCGAACAAACTGGGCCGTGAACCAGGGTCGTCTGAAGTCTTTACCTTTTAGCCACCTGCTCGAGTGTCTTTTCTGAATAGATATAGAGCTATGTGTTCAGCATTCCTGTAAGAAATGATCACCCGGCCAGTCAAATCTCAGCTGTAAAACACTTGACGTTCACAGAGGAAGGTGCTATTTAAACATGAGGCCATTCCACCTCGCCTTTACAGCCCCCTTTATCAATATCACTCAGCATCGTAAAACAGCAGGTGTGGTGGGGTGCTCGACAAAAACAGGTGGTTTTGTGTGCGGCGTTTACACCTATTGAACCCAGTGTGTCTGGGCACCATTATGCCCTACTTCTTGGTTATGCAGAATCTCCCATGAGGGGTGGCATCGAGAGACGGAGGGCACACGCAGCGGAGAGCCATGGCCCTCCTCCTGGGGACCTGCCCGCTTCAGCGACTGCCCACCAGACTGGCCTGTCCCGGGTGTCCTCTAGTTCCCTTCCCAGTTTCCAGAAGGACCAGGGATCTCCCACCGGCCTCTTTTGCCGTTGCATCTGCTGCCCAGTGGGGGAACCTGCCTGCTTAAGTCTTACTTATTAACTATACGCAGATACGGCAGCCCGCGATTACAGTAGAATTATTTGGGAGCTCAGTATCTCACTCCTTCCCACGAACCTTACCCTGGGAATTGCTTTGTACTTTCATATGGCCGTGTGGTGGTGTGTCTTTAATAACCATCAATAAAGATAGGCCCGGGGAAACACGGACAGCCACAGACTCCTCCACATCCACCGGATTGCAACAGAGCACAGGGCTATCCGCAGGGTATCCTGGCTGCCCAGAGGTAGTCACCAGGAGTGGTCAAAGTTAACCCAGCCCTCTGGTTCAGCAACCAAAGAAAACGGGAAAATGGGCTGACCCTCTGAGGGTTCCATGGCATTGCCAATAAGACCTACGTAAGTCAAAGTGCGTTTATGCAACTCTTCTTCAAATATTTGAAAGTTAATTCAAGTTACGTCGGGGTCGTTGGAAATTGGATGGTTTAAACCCCCGACTGCGCTGTCTGACTACCATCACCACAGATTCACCAGACACAGAGAAGACAAGCGGAGACTCCTCCCACCCGTCTGATGGCAGGTGCTTCTAGACACGCCGTCTAGGTCTGTCCAGGTGCCAGACTTTGAGGGCAGGTGACGAGGGCGCAGAGGGTTGAAGAGCCACACCAGAAAACGATGGCAGCTCCTCGCACGTGGTTCCTGGGCCCTCTGTGACCGTGGGAGCCCAGCGAGCTGAGGCCCAGCTGGATGCCTGTGTGAGGTGCACAGTGCGGCCATCTCCTCGGGAAGCCAGTAACACGCTGGGACTTTCTCGGGGCCCCCCGTGGGTCAGGCAGGCGGCCACACACCAGCATGTCACACTGAACCCCCCTCCCCTGCTCCCGACTGGCATTTCAGTCAAGGCTGGCCGTGGTAGTCCAACCCTGCAGAAGGGGAGGTTCTTTTCTCTTCCTCACAGAATGTCTCACCCAAGCAGCCCCTGAACCTGGTCCAGGCCATGGGACTTTATACAGCAATACAGACGGCATAGAGCAAAGCTAACGAGAGAGGAGAAGCGATGCGGATTCCAGAGTTCTACAAGGGCCCTCGGTCACAGACCTGGTCTCCCTGGCCGAGAGCCTTCCAGGAAATCCCCCCAAAGGCACTGGATGCTGAAGTAAGCAGCTCCAGCCTCAGCCCAGGAGAGACTACAGCCATCACCTTGCCGTGTCCTTCCCAGAACCTGCTCAATCCTCTTCCTGCTCAGTGAGGTCTCTTCTCCTGACTTCCTCCTCCCCAACCCCCCCCCCCCCTCCTCTCCTGGCTTCTCACCAAGAGGAAGGACCTTTCCTCTTTGCTCCAAAGGTGCATTCTCCGGATTACTAATATGCTACACCAAGTTGTCCCCTCTGTTCCGGCTTCCGGAAATCTTATTGTCGCCTGTGGCTGAGAAAGAAGATTCAGTTCTCTCCTGGCCGCTAAGCTCCCTGCCTGGCCTTGTCTCGCTAGAGCAGGGGTGGGAAGGTCAGGCCTCAGGACCCTATAAGGTCCAAGAATCGTTTGGTCTGGTCCTGCCAAGGCATTAGGGGCAAGTTAATTAAATGTTTGACTGAATATAGCAGACAAATTTTTTAAAATATATTTTATTGATTTTTTACAGAGAGGAAGAGAGAGGGATAGAGAGTTAGAAACATCGATGAGAGAGAATCACCGACCAGCTGCCTCTTGCACACCCCCGACTGGGGATGTGCCCGTAACCAAGGTACATGCCCTTGACCGGAATCGAACCCAGGACCTTTCAGTCTGCAGGCCGACGCTCTATCCACTGAGCCAAACCGGTTTCGGCACAAATTTTTAAGCTGTTAATTTGATATGGCCCACGAATGATGTTATAAACATCCAAATGGCCCTTGGCATAGGAAAGGTCCCCCACCCCTGCTCTAGAGGTACTATTTTCCAGGAAGCTCATCTGTCCTATACCCTGTGCCCCCAGTAGCCCAGGGCCCTGTCGAATGTCTCCTGCATTAACCAACTGAATCCTGTCTCTCCCCTTTACCCCCCATCCCATCTGCCCACCAAAGTCTTTCTAAGTCATAAGGCTATATGTAATGACAACATGTCGCAATGGGCTAAAAAGTGCCTTGTCAGCCGTCAAGTACAACAAAGCGGGGAAACAGGTCCCTCCAGCTCCGGGGAAGAGACCAGAAGGCCCCAGCCGTGCCAGCACCCACCAGCCTTACGCTGCTTTTGTGGCGGCTGCCCGAACAGCTTCTCTTCACCCCCTAAGCCTGGTGTCCCAGGGGAAAATGAGGGTGGACAAAGACGGGTTAAATTACCAGCCGTCACTACCTGAAAGATGAATCATAAGTAAGGATACAAAATAATAATACAAATAAATGCAATAATGAGTAAATAATACGAGGCTGAACTGCTTCCTATACTCACAACTATAAACTTACCTTTGCCCACCTCTGTATATCTTTCCCATGCAAATACCATTCAGAATCTCTTCTATTTCTCCCCTTTCCCTCTGCTACATGTGAGTCAGCCAGCAGCTCGATGTGATCGTGCCCCAAGGCCCTCGCTGTCTCACCGGCATCGCACCTTCTCGGGGCCTAACACGAGCCTCGTACAGACAGAGCACAGACTCGGGACTGGAAACAGCCTCTCCCCCAACCTTCCTTTTGGAGCACAGATAAAGGAAGCAGGTTGGCCATTGTAAGAAAGAAGGGATGACACGAGGCAGGACTGTCCTGTGTGGGCCCTCTAAGTGGCTTCCTATCTCCTGGGACTCAGAAGTCAAGATCCCTCCCCCACCCCCTCCCGAGGTTATGGAGTGATGAGCACACCTGAGAGAGAGTTCAACGCAGCAAGCCTGACATTTAACCGGGCTCTGTGCTGGGCATCTTCTGTCAGACTACCAAAATCACTCACCAGCACACAGCTCAGCCGGAAAACCCGTCTTCCGTGGTAATGCTACTCACTTGTTGTTGATGGCATTTCAAAATGTCCTCATATAGAGATACCGGGGGGGGGGGGGGGTGGTTCTGGGCTGGTGGGCAGGAAACCTGAGCCGATGTTGGCTTTGCTATACCCTCTCTGGGGAGGCTGCCTGACCTTAGGCGAGTCACTTCCTCCTGGGCTCAGTTTTCCAGTGCCTTCCATGGGGGGGCCAACCCAGCCACTTGTTAAGTCCCTTCCCTGCCTCCTCTCTCCCCTTTGCTCTCACTGAGAGATAATGCAAAGATAATGGCGGCAGTTTTAACTAATATGTTATACACATTTGCCCCATATTACTTTTAGGCCCTGAACTGTACCTCGGTCATTTTCCTGCCTGGCTAGCTGAGCTTTGCTTTTGTTTGTTTGTGACTTTTTGAGAAACCCGGTCCGATATCCCCATTTGAACGACCATCAGCAATCCAAACCAACGTGTGTCCTAGGTTGAAAGGGGCTAGGCCTGGGGTGGGCAAACTTTTTGACTCGAGGGCCACAATGGGTTCTTAAGCTGGACCGGAGGGCCGGAACAAAAGCAACCTGGCCATGCTGGCACTCTCCTCTTGGGCGGAGGGGAGAGCAAGAGAACCCTCCGCTCTTTCGGCTCCGCGGGCCAGACAGAACAGCCGAACGGGCCGGATCCGGCCTGCGGGCCGTAGTCTGCCCAAGGCTGGGCTAGGCTTTGCCTCCCTTCCTGGGCCTTCCAGAGGGCTCCCCGCTCCCCCTCCCAGTCACCAGCCAGGGTGTAGTTCCAAGCCTTTTACACACAAGGGTACAAGTCAGATGGCTGGGGAATGACCTCCTGTATCCCGGGCTTGCAGGCTGGCCTCGCTGCAGTGCTGCTCGGAGGGTAAAAGGTCAGCCAAGAGCACATCCAGAGCCTTCCCACCGCGCTGCTGTGGCCCGGCCAAATGTGGGAGTTGAGGGCGCCCTGCCCCCACCCCCATTGGGAAAGGCTTTCTTGACAACCACCCTCCTTCAGAGCCCATTAGAAAGCGCACATTCCCGCGGTCTCTCTGGCTCTAGCCGGGTTTTCCAAGAGGGGGTGGGGGCGGCGGAAAGCGCTGCAGGCTGCCGTTAGCCAATGCTGAAAGCTTCTGTCTTCCACCTCCACCCGCAGCTAGCAGGCCAAGGTCCCGGCCTGGCCGGGAACCAGCGGAGCAGTTTTGTTCAGAAGTAGCGACTTCTTTTTTATCAAAGGTGGAATGCGGGGGCTGCCGTGGTTTGTAATGCCCCCGCATGGCAACCAGCGGGGCTCTTGCTCCAAGCGCTAGGGAATCCTCTCCTCCGCCCAGACACTGGGCTTTCCAGCCTGTCCCTTTGCCATGCAAAAACTGGGGGTGCAGAGCAACTCCAGGGCCTCCGAATTAAGACAGAGAAGTTGTTCTGGAAATTCAAAGTGTCTTTATTAATGTGTCTGTTTTCAATCCAGGCGTTGGCGGTGATAGCCCCTCTGTAACCCCAGGACCGAGGACCACAGTACCGTGGTGTGACCGAAAGAGCTCCCAGCTGGCGGCTAGCCCCCACTCTGGCGTAGGGTACTGGGGACCCTTGAGCCAGTCCCTTGCCCTCTCTGGAGCTGAGTGTCCACTTGTGAGTGGGGACTGTCTGGCTCAGTTCCCTCAGTCTTCTGGGGTCACAAAATGCTTTGAAATTCTGATGAAAGCTATGGACCCTCTCCTCAGGAAACAAACAAACAAACAAATAAATAAATAAATAGAACATCCATTCATTCTCTCAAAGCGTATTCATGGAGAACAATTTTGAATTCCATTTCACGAGCTTTATAGGCTCTCTGGGAGTTCCCCCGTGAGCCGTAAGGTAAGAAGTCCCAGTTGTGAATTCTGCTGTGACGCGCATAGATGGGACTCTTGCCTACAAGAACCGTAATAATGGTTCTAGGAAAGGATCATAAAACTAGCGGTCAGGCAGGTGCCAGAAAACAAAGGCAGCCGGGCAGCCATTACGAAGGTGATCTCGGGCTTCCCTCCCGTTCCTGTGGTGGTGCCCCCGCCCCGCACGCGCACAGGCCAACAGGCAAGCGCCCCGCGGGCCTGGAATGTGCTGTTCCCGGGCACCGGGACTGCAGGGGGCCGGCTGCAGCCCCGGAGAGACGACAAACATCTCTTCTATCCCCGACTTTATTTTTCTCACGGTCTCTGAAAGGGCTGCGATCAGGTGATATGTGTGGGACTGCTCCTGGTACAGGTGCGGAGCAGGTACCGAGGGGAGGAGGAAACCCGCCCAGTGTGTACTTACTCAAGGCTCTTTCAATAGCTCTCCCAGATAGCTCTTGGCAGGGCAGCGGCCACGTCTCTGGCAGGCTGCAGGGAATCTGAGTGTGAGAAAGTCAGTCAAGCGGAGGAAAAAGGAGGGGGGAGGTGAGAGGGGGAGAGCTTCAAGTCCCCAGGCAAAATACCTTTTTTTTTCTTCTTCTCTCTCACTCTCTTTCCTTTCTGTAGCTTTAAACCAAACCCACAAATCATTCAGATACCCCAGGACAAAGGGGAGTCTCACTGCATGTAGATGCGTTATTTGTTTTTAAGGTTTAAAGCAAACAGGTGAAGCAATAAGGCAGAGAAATACCCTTCCTGGGAGCAGGAAAGGGAAAAGAGGGCACACAGCAGCCTCTGGCCCTACCAACTGGGCATGGCATAGCAGCAGAGGCGCCTTGTGAGCTGCTGGCCTCACAGCGGGATCAAAGACGCGGCCGCGGGTGAACACGGTCCAATATCCTCTCTGCTTTGGGGGGAGAGAGGAGGATGACTGAAAAATAAAAGTCGTTGCGGTCTAAGGGGAGCCTTCCAAATCCAAAGTCTTTTCTCGAGTTTGGGAGCTTAATTCTCCGTTTGAGAAAGGGGTGGAGAGCGTGTCGACGTGGTGCTATTTTCACTGCCCAGGAAAAGGATACGGAAAAATAGTCTGTGAGCACATTTGCAAAGAAGCTTTCTTCTTCAACAGTTAGGGTGGAGGGCCAGCGACTTCCTGGGTTGGTTTTTTATCTTTGTTTGTTTGGCCCGAAAGCAAATTCGTGGCACATTTTTGGCCACTTAGCAGACCCCTCTGCCTATCTAAAAGTGTGTGTGTGTGTGTGTGTGTGTGTGTGTGTGTGTGTGAGAGAGAGAGAGAGAGAGAGAGAGAGAGAGAGTTGCTCATTCTCCCGGATCTTCACACTCGCACTCCTAAAGTAGCCAGAAACAAGTTGCTGATTAACTGACTGAGGAGGCTGCTGTATGCACTGCAGTAAGACCCAAAGTTGACTATATTCAACCCTCATTCAGCATTCTCCATGCACCTTCAGGGTGCCCAATCCTGAGGAGATGGAAGTTAGGCCAAACAATAAAAGACGTTTAGGCTAGAAAGGACAGGAATGGTATGCCCAGCTAGTTAACTAGGGCCAAGAGCAGACAGCAGTCAATGTCATAGCAGAGCTTCCTGGAGGAGTTACTGACGCGCACAGATTTGAGGGGAACCCAGAAAGGGTTAACATGCTTCCCTGGAAGAGTTTAGTTCCTTGGAAGAATCTGGGTCAGAGTATTTAGGCAGTTTTTAAAAATTCAGATGCTGAGCAGCAGCATTTTAAGAAGCCTACAATATCCGCATGGCAGAAAGGAGGGTAACTTCATAGGCTCGTCACCTTTCACCAAGAGGATTCCAAACACACAGCAAAACTCCACCATTTTCAAAAGCAACAGACAATTTTCTGTCATCATCACGTTTCCATCTCTTTAAAAATAACAAAGCAAAGCACTACCCCATCGGCCCAGGTTGCAGGTCAACAAAGGAGACATTGTTCATCATTTCTTCAGAACATGATAGGGCACAGCCTGCTCCGCAGTGTTCACACACACACACACACACACACACACACACACACTCCCAGAGAGTAGCCTGAGGGGCGAGGGTGAGTAAATCAAGCCTGCAAAGAGCTAAGATTTAGCTGCAGACTAAGAGGGCTGTCCTGAAAGGTGGAAATGAGGCTTGGGAGGTAAATTCAGTCAAAAATCACAAGGATTCCTTAGTTGAGTGGTCGGCAAACTGCAGCTAGAGAGCCACATAGGGCTCACCAGCCTCGGTTTGCCATTCTGTTGACTAATGAGTTTGCTGAGAGCACTGGATAGGGGCTTGATCACAAGGAACAACAGCCTGTAATTATCGGAATCGAGAGTGCAGGTCAGTGGTTGGAAAACTCATTAGTCATGTGGCTCGAGAGCCGCAGTTTGCCGATCACTGCCTTAGACTCCAGGTCACGAGGGGTGCGTTAAAGGGAAGGCAGGTTTCCACTGAACGTGGATCCCTGGGCAGTGTGCAGCCATTGCCCAGGTGAGCTGGTTCTGGGCAGGTGCTTCCCGGAGAGTGTCAGCCCACACCTGTCACTTAGGAACCTCCTTTCATGGCTTGAACCTCCTAACTGGGCTCTCTGCCTTCAAATCCTACAACCCACTCTCCACACTTCTGCCAGAGCCATCTTTGCATAGGAGAACCTTAATGTCTCTTCTCTGCTCAAGAGCATTTTATAGCCTTCCATTGTCTAAAGATAAGTCCAGAGTCCTTTATCCAAGGGTCTTGTGACATAACTTCAAGCCTCCTCCTTCAGTCCCTTCTTATATTCCTCCCAGACACACACACACCCTGGGGTCCTGAGAGGGCGAGGCTAGAACCCTGCCTCCTTGTGGGGCAGGGCGGAGCTATCCTCCATTTTGTGGCCTGACCCTAGCCCTCACCCAACCAATCAGGGTCACATCACCCCTCCTATAAAACCCACTGAGATGTTACATTCTTTCGTTTGTCCGCCATTAGCCATTCTGTTGGCTTGAGTGGGACGGAGTCCATGCTACCATGGAAGAGACTCTCTTGCTAACTGCATCAGATCTGGCTCCCTGGTGGTCTTTGGGGATTATGAAATCTCGGCACAACAGTCCAAATTATTTCCCTGAATGAGGACCCCGAGTTCCAGTCTATGACTTAAATGCCATGGGTACTTCCATCCTCCCCGGCCCCATGACTCACCACATTCCCAAGGCCCCTGATCCAGTCTTTTAAGATACAAAGCATAGGCTACTTCTTCCTCCAGGAAGTTTTCCAGGATACCCCAATTTATAAGTAATTTAATCATCCCAAACCTCCTCAGCATTTTAATTCTGTCTAGACATATAACTGTCTCTACTGAACCTAGGACATACCAGAGAAATACACTGGGAAATAGACATTCATTGCACTATTATGAATATAGTATCTCTAGTCTGTGGGCTTCCTGAGGGTAACACCCATCTTACTCATTCCTGTATCCCCAAACAGACCAATACTGTTGCCCATACATGTATGTATGCATTAGTGTTTCTTTTAGGTTTCTCCTTATCTCTCCGGCCATCACCAAAGAGAAAGGAAAGGTAGAGGAATGCCTGGTCATCAATCAAAAAACATCAGGGTCTGTGTCTGCCTCCAGAGTTGACTGGAAACTCCTTGTAGGCTGCCACCGTCTCCCCCAACGTGGTAATCCGGGGGATTAGCACGCTGTCTGGCATACAGTGGCGTTCCATAATGAAAGAGAGAGGGGGGGGGGGGCTTGCACAAGGTCACCCAGAGTCAGGAATCGCCTCATCTTAGCCGGGAGGGGATCTGGTGAAATCATTTACAACATTATCTCAGTGGGGAGCTCGGAGGAAGGAAGGAATGAAGTGTCTGAGAAATGTGTGCCAGGCCTTCAGCGGCCTCCAAGCCCGGGGAAGGGCGGGAGGGGGGAAGGAGAGGGGAGGAGGGGGGCGACATCAAACAAGACGCCTAGGCCGCCCCAGCCGAGCCGCCGGAACAGCGGGCGGCGGGGATGGTGGGGGCGCGGGGTGGACGACCCGGGCAGGCGAGCCAGAGAGAGGGCGGGAGGCAGGGAGGGAGGGAGGAAGGGCGGCCGGCAGGCAGGCCGGGGTAGAGCGCGCCGCCCGCCCGCCCCGCGCGGCCAATCCCCCAGGGAGGCCGCCGCCAGAGCCCCGGCGCTCCCGGCCCGGCGCCCGCCACGTGGCACCCGGCGGCGGCGGCGGCGGCGGCTCCTCGCGGCGCGCGGCCCGGCCAGCCGGCGGCACGCAGCCGCCCGCGCCGCCCGCCTCCTCCCGGCCGCCCGCCGGCGGCCTCCCGGGCGCCGGGAGGGGGAGCCGCCCGGCCGCCCCGGACCCCGGGAGGAGGAGGCGGGCGGCGGCGCGAGGCCGCCGTAACCGCAGTCGCCGAGCGGAGGCAGGAGGCTGACCCGGCCGCTTCCTTAAGTGCGGTCAGGCATCCCGTGACCGCGGCGGGCGCCCGGGGCCCGCGGGGGAGGGCGGGAGGCAGGGAGGGAGGCAGGGAGGAGGGCCGGCCGGGGCCGGGAGCAAACAAGGAGGCCCTCCCCGCCCCAACCCCCCCGCCCCCCTCTTCCCCGGGCTGTGGCCATGAGGCTTTCGCCCGAGTTAAAACCCCAAGGCTGAAATCAGGGGTGGAGTGGGAAGTTGGCCTCGTTCCCCGCTCTCCACCCTGGGGCTCGCGCTCCCCGCCCCGAAGGGCTGACCTTGGCCCGGGGGGAACGCGGGGGAGGGGGGCAGTAAGCGCGGGGGCTCGGCTCGGCTCCCAGCCCGCCCGCCGCCCCCTCGGATTCCCAGCGCCAAGGAGGGGGCCCCCCCGGACACACACACACACACACACACGCACGCACACACACACACACACACACACACGCCCCACACGCAGCGCGCGCCAATGAGCCCCGGCCAGGGGCAGGGGGCGGGGTTTTCCCAGGCTCGAGCACAGCAGCTGCTATTTACCTTCTTGGCTTCTCCTGGGGACCAGGAACCGGCCCCCGCGCTCCGCCGCCCGCCGCCGCCCCCCGCCTCCCCGCCCCCGGGGCGCGCGCGCACACACACACACACACACACACACACACACGCACGCACGCACACACACATCCTCCCGGCCCCGGCCGCAGCCGCGGCGGCAATAAAACATCCTGGCACGTGCTCCGGCTCCAGGCGCGCCCTCGCCGGCCGGCTGATGTCAAACTGCAGCTCGGCTGGTGGAGCTCTTAAAGGGCCCGCGTGCGCCGGGCGCTGAGGCGGCGCCACCGCCACCGCCGCCACCGCCGCCCGCCCGCCCGGCGAGGAGGAGGGGAGAGGCGCCTGCACAGCCCGCCACCTCTCAGTGCCACAGAACCGAGAGCTTGGGGGGTGGAAAAGGCAAAGGGTGGAGATGGCGCGTCCCTGAGGCATTGCCATCAAAGTCCTCCTTGTTCATCTTTCATTTGGAATTCGATTTCCTTTCTGCCCAGTTGGAAATTATATTCTGATTATTTCCAGGGGGAAGAGCGGGATCCAAGCCCCGACTCCTGAAGAGGAATGAAGGGCGAGGATCAAAAAAACCACCTAGCCCTGAACAACCTGCAAATGTAAGGTGGGAGACATTTTTTTCCCCTTTTCTGCATGACAAAAGGACATTTTTTTTTTTGGTTCTTTTTCTGCATGATCGACTTTCACCCCCCTGCCCCCAACGTATAGTCTGAGCGGAAAATTATTTAGATGTTTCGGTAACTCATACCCTTGCACACGTTCCCCCTTTTTTTCTTTAACCACTTGCAAGTATAATCTTTTACCCTGTCCTTCTAAACCTTTTTAAAAAATATTTTTCAAATTAACGTCAAAGCAGCTCTATTACCCATTGGAAAGGAAATGAAGAGCAAAGACCGTAGCCGCCCCCCCAAGAAATAAACTGGCCAGAGCCACACCAATGCGGAGAAAATCCTGCCCAAAGCAAAGCTCAGCGGGGAGAGTATCAAAGGGTTAAAATCCTTTTGATTGACGTTGTAGCCTCCGGTGCCCCGGGCTCAGGCGCGCGCCATTGGCCGCCAGGCCTTGTGCCTGGCGGCCAATGGGGGGGCGCGGTCCACGAGCGGTGCCGCGTGTCTCCTCCTCCCATTGGCTGAAAGTTACTGTGGGAAAGAAAGTTTGGGAAGTTTCACACGAGCCGTTCGCGTGCAGTCCCAGATATATATAGAGGCCGCCAGGGCCTGGGGATCACACAGGATCCGGAGCCGGTGCTGATAACAGCGGAATCCCCTATCTACCTCTCTCCTTGGTCCTGGAATAGCGCTACCGATCGCCGAGTAGCCACAAGATATAATAAACCCTCAGCACTCGCTCAGTAATTTTGTGAAAGTCTCGAGTAAAAGGGACATAAAACGATTTTTTTTTAATGTGTGAAGGACTCCAAAAATAAAATTCTCTAGGGATTTAAAAAAAAAAACAAAACGAGAAAATGCCAGCTGATATAATGGAGAAAAATTCCTCGTCCCCGGTGGCTGCTACTCCAGCCAGTGTCAACACGACACCGGATAAACCAAAGACAGCATCTGAACACAGAAAGGTAAGGGCAGTACCTGTATCTCTCTGCAGCCCCCAAGAAATTAAGCTGGGGTGGGGGGTGGGGGTCTTTTATCCCTTAGAACTCCCTTGGCGAAATGGCAGATCCCATGGGAACTCAGGACTTTTTTTTTTTTAATTTCTTTACAGTCATCAAAGCCTATCATGGAGAAAAGACGAAGAGCAAGAATAAATGAAAGCCTGAGCCAACTGAAAACACTGATTCTGGATGCTCTTAAGAAAGATGTAAGTGGGTAATGCTGCTTTTTTTTTTAGTTTTAATAAGTGAAATACTATTTCTCAGGTACTACGTAGGAATGAAATCCTCTCCCTGGCGGATCGTCCCCGCCAGCATTGCGTTCTTTCAGGCGGGAGGGCTGGTCCCCTTCAGTGGGGTCTGGGGAGGTCGGCGCCGCCGTGGGAGGGGACCCCCCCACACCCCAGCACTCCGAGGCTGCTGGCTGGCGGGGGTCTCACTTGCCTTCCTTGCCTCCTCTTCCGTGCAGAGTTCGCGGCATTCCAAGCTGGAGAAAGCAGACATTCTGGAGATGACAGTGAAGCACCTCCGGAACCTGCAGCGGGCGCAGATGACGGGTGAGGGCGGCTTGCCGCATCCCCCTCGGCGGGCGTCCCGTCCCTCTCACCGGGCGGTGATTTCTTCCAGACTTCCGCCCGTGGTTGTGAGAGGCATTCAGCTACATTTTACTGCCTTGGCTCACTCTTGCGTTCCCACGGTCTGGGGCTTATTTATAGCCACAACTCCAAGTTGTTACTGTTCCGGAAAGGGAGGGAGAGCGGTTGCAGCGGCGGGCGGGCGGGCGGGCGGGCGAGGGCGGCGGGCGGTTTGGCAGTGGGGACAGCGGGTGGGGGCCAAAGGGCTTGGATGGAGCTGTGTGGCGCTCTGAGCCGTGGCGCAGAGCCTGGAGGTCTCCCGGTTTAGCAGTCCCTCCTCCCCCCTTTATAGAAGGGGAAATGAGGTTCGGATGGCCGGGAAGGGCATTACCCAAGGTCACATCGCACGCGCTGTGAGTGTGTGTGTGCAGTGGGGGTGGGAGGGAGAGGGGGCAGGGTAGATTTAGGGCCGAGATCGGTTTAAATCCAATGATTTAAGAATGGAGAGAAGGAGCGTCCAGGCTTAAGTCGCCGAGCTAGTGTGTGGAGAAGCGGATGGTTTTTACCAAACCCACCCGCCCTAGCTGGAGGCAGTTCTGCGGGCCCCGCGGTCCGGAAGGCGCGCCGCGGGGACCTCCCAGGGCGGGGGCGGTGGCCTCGGGGCCGGGGCCTTTCGGTGACCCGTCTGTCTCCTTCTGGTCTGCAGCCGCGCTGAGCACGGACCCGAGCGTGCTGGGGAAGTACCGCGCGGGTTTCAGCGAGTGCATGAACGAGGTGACCCGCTTCCTGTCCACGTGCGAGGGCGTTAACACCGAGGTGCGCACCCGGCTGCTCGGCCACCTGGCCAACTGCATGACCCAGATCAACGCCATGACCTACCCCGGGCAGCCGCACCCGGTCTTGCAGGCGCCGCCCCCGCCCCCGCCGGGACCCGGCGGCCCGCAGCACGCGCCGTTCGCGCCGCCGCCGCCGCCGCCGCCGCCGCCGCTCGTGCCCATCCCCGGGGGCGCGGCGCCCCCTCCCGGCGGCGCGCCCTGCAAGCTGGGCAGCCCCGCCGGAGAGGCAGCTAAGGTGTTCGGTGGCTTCCAGGTGGTGCCGGCGCCGGACGGCCAGTTCGCCTTCCTCATCCCCAATGGGGCCTTCGCTCACACTGGCCCCGTCATCCCAGTTTACACCGGCAACAGCGGGACCTCCGTGGGACCCAATGCAGTGTCGCCTTCCAGCGGACCTTCGCTCACGGCCGATTCCATGTGGAGGCCCTGGCGGAACTGAGCCAGGCCACCCTCCCCCCCCCCTAAACTCAACCTCCCTCTCTCTCTTCTCTCGGGACACTACACAGGAACTTGGATGCTGGGGAAGAAGAGAACTTTTTGTGATTCAGTGGTTACGTTGTGTTGTTTTTTTTTTTTAATTTCTAAAAGTTACTTTTTTTGTAGAGAGCTGTATTAAGTGACTGACCATGCACTATATTTGTATATATTTTATATGTTCATATTGGATTGCGCCTTTGTATTATAAAAGTTCAGATGACATTTCGTTTTTTACACGAGATTTCTTTTTTATGTGATGCCAAAGATGTTTGAAAATGCTCTTAAAATATCTTCCTTTTGGGAAGTTTATTTGAGAAGATATAATAAAAGAAAAAAGTGAAGGCTTTTATGTCTTAGAACTGATTATTTCAGAATATGTAAAAAAAAATGATAAAGGCACTGGGCAGAATTTGAATTACATGTAATCTGAGAATTCGGGAACTGGTTCTTTTGTTATGCAAAGAACATTTTTAAAAATCCATCAAACCTTTCACCATGAACTATATTCCACTTAATTTGCAAGAACCCATGGGATATGGCTTCTCTGATCAATTTGTGGTAAAATTTCTTAAAGGATTTCCAACATTTAGTTATAGCTGGGTAGGTCATTCGGTGTACCTGCTCCTTCTGAGAAAGGCTGACCGGAAATGAATTCATGAGGTTAATGGATCTAGTATCATTGCCCAGGTCACTTGTAGGGAGGCTCCTGCAGCCTAACCCCCACCCCACCCCCACCCGCCGTAGCTAACCAACATTCAAAGTAAAAATACTCTTTAACCAGTGCAGCCTCCAACCTTCAAGTGTTGGAAGTCTTCCTTTAATTAGCCAGTCCTCAGCCTCAGCTAGACATTCCCTCGTACCAGCATCCAAAAGCTGAAATGCCTCTCTGCACCCTCTTCAAGCAAGCTGAGAAGGTCAACAGATTCCTTCTGCCAAGGGACAGCTAGTTAGACTCCCATGTGGAGCCCCAGTCCAGATGATTAACACCAGACATGTGTTTTTGATAAGTTTCTGTGCTTGGCTCTAATAGAGAAAGCATGTGGGGGCCGGGCTGGCAGGCACACAGGCCATCTTCCCCCCCTTTTAATACAAACAGCAAGCGACCCCTTCGCTTGGTCATGCCCCATTTCCAGGCAAGATGTGGGCTCCAGATAGGAGCAAAAGGCTTGTCTCGGGTTTCAGCTCACATAACCCTCCTTAACAAGTCCTAACTCAAAGCGGACAGCTTTAAACTGTGCCAGGATCTGCAGGGAATTTCTTCCAAATCCCATCACAAAGGCTTGTCAGATTTTGTCAGATTTGGCCAGGTGTTTGACTGCATCCAGGTGTTGGGGAAATGAAAACCACGAGCCCTGCGAGACCAGACACATCAGCGGCGCTGTGGGTCTGGCGGGCGCGCCCTCCTCCCGCACCGCCGGCCAGTCCTGCTCCCAGCCGGGCCCCTCCCGCCCGTCTCCTCTCACCACCCGCTCCCCCCCCCCCGCCCCCCTTCCTTTAGAAAGGCTTCTGGGAGGAGAAGGATGAGGCGGGAGAGATCAATCTTTGAAGCCTCCCTAACAAAGATAAAACCAACGATTTTCTGTCTCGTTTCAAAAGCTTTACCGCCTCCCCGGCCTTCTCTGGCCTTTCCCACAGGCCAGTGTGGAGAGCAGCCCTATCAAAGGGATGATCTGGCAGACAGCGGTTAGTTTCCTACTCAGATATACCTTCTATCCAGCTTCAGGCTCAGAGGGGGAGATTTAAAAGATACTTTAAAAAAAAATTTTGGCTTCCACTTGCTTCATTTCGTGTGTGTGAAAAGGGTCCATCACACCCTCCGCCCAAATAAATACACAGACACACCCTTCTTTATCATCCATTTCCGTGATTCCCCTCTTGTTTAAGCACAAACATAATAACAATGGCTCTAGCAAGACTCCCACCACACGCTCCAACACTTCATTCCGTAAACTTGTCTTCTGGCCCCACTAGAAGTCCTTAACTGTCCTGGCAGTAACAATGGAGACGTCAATCCCATTTTTATAAAAGTACATTTGTGTTTTAAAAAATTCTACAGCCCCCCCCACCCCCACCCAGTGCAATCTCCACACCAACTTTAAACTAAGTCTCTGTCTTTCCCTGTGCTAAAGGGAAACAGGGGGGCGGGGGGGGGGGAGATGAATTTGTGTTAATATCAATAGTACATAGATATCTTGGGGAGAGTAGTGATAATGTTTTTAAAAGAAGTAAACGTTCGTTCATTTGAAAATAAAAGTGGCATTTGTTCCTGAAATATAGGTTTAGATGACTAGATAAGGCATTTGTTTCAGTGCAGGATGGAGAAGGGGAGACCCTGGGCTCCTCCGATGGGGATTTGTCAGGCTCTTGTGCCAGCTCTGCTAACTAAACTCAGTGTCACTTGGCATGAGTCACTTCCCTTCTCGGGGACAATCCTACATCCGTAAGGCGAGTGGGTTTATGCCTACGACTTTGTGCCCTCCCGCACCCAGGCTGTGTCTGGAGTACTTAGTTGGGGGAGAGGCGAAGCTTCAAAGACCACTTCAGTCTGGCCCCACCCTCAACCAGGATCCCTGGGACCGGCCTCCTGGCCCCCCGGCAGTGCTGATGGCTCCAGGAGATAAGGCTCAGCACCCACTCCAGGTCCGGATGCGGGCCACGCAAGGGCCTGGGCCGCCCCCGCACTCGCCTCTCTATGGAGGCCCTCTCGGACCCTGCCACCAGGAGCGGGAAACCCCCTGAACTGGAAGGGGGACGGGGACAGGGGGCTCCTCTCCTGGGTCAAGAAAGCAGCCTTCTCCCCTCAATGGTGAATGAGCGCGACTCGGAGAGGCGCACCTCCTCGCTCCCCACCCCACCCCACCCCACGCGTCCCTGGAGTGGGGACCCAGGGGTTAACCCGGACCCCCTCGGCGTCACCACCGTCCCGGGGAACCTGTCATTAAAGTCAATTAGCTTTTCCCACACCCCCTTGGCCGGTAACTGCTCGCTGCTAGCTTCCTCCCGGCTCCTAAGTGCAACCAGATGGGCGGCCGGGCTGCCCCCGCCGCGCGCCGCCCGCCCGCCCGCCCGCGCGCCGGGCCGCCCGCCGGGGGTTCCAGGGAGGCGGCCGCGGCCGGCGGCCGGGCGGGAGCGGGCCAGGGCGGCCACCCCGGGCCGGCCCCGGCGGCCCCGCGGCCAAGGTGGTTTGCTTAGCAGGCCCGGCTGCTTTCTGGCAGGAAATGAATAGCTCCCAGATGAGCTCAGGCAACCTGAGAGGTCGTGAGAACGGCGCGAACCCCCGCCTGTGCAGCCGGCAGCCTGCCAGGCCGCGGGCGGGGGGAGCGGGCGGCGGCGGCGGCGGCTGGAGGCCGGGAGGCCCGGCGGGCGGGCGGCGGGCGGCGGGCGGCGGCGGGGGAGGAGGGAGGAGGGAGGAGGAGGGAGGAGGGAGCCGCTGACACACGAGCCCGCGCCCGCTCCCGCTGACAGGCAGGCCGCCGCCCGCGCCCGCCGCCTCCCCCGCTTCCCCCGCCCGGGGCCCAGCGCCTCCCAAGCAGCAGGCCGTCGCCGCCGCAGAAGCGCGGCCGCCCGCCCGCCCGGCCCGCCGGGGCCTGGGGGTGGGGCCGCCCGCCAGTGTTTTTCCAGTTCTCCCGGCTGCTCCCGGCCAGCAGCCGCCGCCGCCGGGGAAACTGGGCCGAGGCCAGGGTCGGGGCACCGGGGGCCCTGGCGGCCGGGAGGGGGGGGGGGGGCGCCTGCCCAGCGTGAGGCCGGGGCGGGGCGGGGGCAGGCAGGGCGGGTGGGGGCGGGGCAGGGGCATCTCAGTCCCCCCCCCAAAAAAAAAGACAGTCACCAGAAGGCAGCTCTGGATTTCCATAAACAGTCGACCCCATTTCCCCAAGCCCAGCACCTACTAAGCGCGCCGCGAAGCCCCTGCAAAGCGCAGGGCCCTGCCCGCACCGAGCTGAGCTCCGGGTTCAGGAGGGAGACAAACACCGCGGTGACTCAGCCCAGGCGGCAGTGCCAGGGCTGAAGTTTGAACAAAGGGCATCTCAGCACGGGGATTAATGCCCATGGGAGAGAGAGGAAGCCAGGTGAGGTTTCTCAGAGGGCTGGCACTCCAAGCGGAGAGGTGAAAGAAGAGTTCAGCAGGAAGAGAGGGGTGGAATATAGGAAGGTGAAGGAAAACCAGATAGGGCCAGTCCGGGGGAATGTCAGGAAGTTCGCCCCCGGTTGTTCCAGGTCACTTTTCAAACACGTACATTGGCTTAGAGGTTAAAATAAATGAATAAATAAAAATAAAAAATGAGAGGGCTACCTTGTTTACGCCGGTCCAGTCCTGGCTTAGTGCAGTGTGGTCTGGGGGTGGGAGTGGAGGCGGGGGGCGGGGGCGCATATAAAAGCGCATGATCTGGTTTTGGATGCTTAGGTTGTAAAACCAAGGCAAATTATTACTTCACTTCTCGGTTCCTCAGTTTTGTAACTCTGTGCCACATTTGGGACTCTTTGGGCTCTTCGGGTAGTATTTCATAGGCTTGTGGGGATGAAATGGGTAAAAAATGTTCATATAGCACTAAGAACAATGCTTGGCCCTAGCCGGTTTGGCTCAATGGGTAGAGTCGGCCTGTGGACCGAAGGAAGGGTCCCAGTTCCATTACAATAAAGGGCACATACCTCATCTGCAGGGTCCCAGTTCCATTACAGTAAAGGGCACATACCTCCCCGCCAGGGCCCTGATGGGACGATTGCAACATGCGTTTCTTTCACATGGATATTTCTCTCTCTTTCCCTCTCTCTTCCACTCTCACGCTAAAAATCATGAAAAAAATATTCTCGGGTGAGAATTAAAAAAAAAAAATGGTGCTTGGCACAGAAGTCCTCAGTACATGTCAGCTGTCACGATTTTTAAACAACCAGGGTGAAGTTTGTTCACCAAATAAGAAACCCAGTCCTGGCCTTTGCCCAGCGATTGCAGGATCGGCTTATAATTGCACCAGACCTCATATGAAAGGATCACTGCTTCTTCCTTGGTTTCTGAATTTCAAGTATTCATTCAATAATTATTGAGTCACACACTATGGGAATAAGGGAGGAGAAAGGCAGAATCTCTGTAGCTATAAAGCTCACAGTCTGGTAGGCAAGACAGACCAGTTTAAAAAATAATAATTACTCTGTGTTATATGCCATAAAAGAGTAGTGTGCATGGTGGTATAAAAGAAGGTCACAGGTCATGACAGGTAACTTCTTGGTCCTCCAAATTATGATGAATCTTTGTGAATTTTTGTGACCATAGATATTCCCGGGACAGTATGTGGTCAAATTCCACCTAAAAAAAAAAATGCTGTCAAATGGTTAATTTGTAGATTAATTATTTTACAATGCTAATATTTTCTGAGTCTGCATCATCACCTTGATGAAGTCAAGGAACTCGACCAGAGTCACAAAATCCTGGTTTCACATTGGCCACTCCCTGTGAGATGCTGAGCAAGTCCCCATAAGTCACTGTGCTTCAGTTTCCTCACTGGTTCGCTGAGAAGGCTAGCCCGGAAGTCCTTTTCAACTCCACAGTCAGTGATTCTCTTTGCTCAGCATGCTTCTCTGTGCCGGCTACAGTTTAACATGTGCTCTCTGGCTGGAAAAGCCTACATGGGGCATATTTCAAAACTTTCAACCAAGTCCTGGGATGATTTTACAACCCAGTATTTATCTGCAGTTCAAGATGTGGAAACAGACCCAAAGGATGGGCACTGTAGTCCCATTGCTGTGGGGAAATAGGTCACACGTTGGATGTTTGGAGACCTGTCGTTAGTGAGAACTACCCCCACTGTGTGGCACATCCAAGGAGGCTGCATCTGACGGGATCTCCTCACAATGTCTGAAAAACAGACTAGCAAGAGTTAAAAAATACCATCGCTTTTCCTCTTCATCCTAAGAAATGTCTTCCCACCCTGTCTGTTTGCCCACTTGCTTTTTAAAAAAAAATTATAATTATTTGCCCACTTCTCTTCTGAATGAAGAATGTGATCTGTTGGTTCTCAGAACTCTTTCCACCAAGGACACATACTTCCCCAAGTGGCTAGAGTTTTTCCACTGGTACACTTGCTGAATTAGTCTGGTTAAACAAGAACGTCAGTCTGAACTAGTGAAAACTCTGAATTTTAAGTATCCAACAGGAAAAGCAGGAAACTTTGCAAATACTTGGAGTGGGTCTGAATTCACAGCTCACAAAAGCACTTGCTGTCCTAAAACTAATGCATTAAAGTCACGTAAAGAATGTATTCTCTCAAGCAGGTAAACCGTGGCTCTTGCAATATCATTTATACTATAAACTTTCTTTACAGTAAGAATAAGAGGAGCGCTGAAACCGGTTTGGCTCAGTGGATAGAGCATCGGCCTGTGGACTGAAGGGTCCCAGGTTCGATTCTAGTCAAGGACATGTACCTTGGTTGCGGGCATATCCCCAGTGGGGGGTGTGCAGGAGGCAGCTGGTTGATGACTCTCTCTCATCGTTGTTTCTAACTCTCTCCCTTCCTCTCTGTTAAAAAATCAGTAAAATATATTTTTTAAAAAAAGAATAAGAGGAGCCATGAGTGCAGTCCACGTAAATAATTTCAGTCTAAATTAATAATAAGGCTTTACTGTTATTATTCTTTTTATGTCCAGATATATTTTGGGTGGTAATTTATACTGAGTCCAGCAGGAATCAATGCATTGTCCCCCTTAGAAGTGAAAATATCACTTAATGATGGTGATGTTAAGGAGCACTGTTTGTAACTTACTAGTTTGCTATTCACTAATGTGATCTGTTTTCGTGTTAAACTAACTTTGCTGGTTTTAGTCATCAACGTGAGACCTGAAATTTATAAACCCAGTTTATAAAAAACTCTCGCCTGGAAAAATCCTATTGATATTGACAAACACCACCACCCATGACTTCATGTTTTCTGCCACACAGTTTCCCTCTATCAGCTTTTCCCCTGAGCCATAAAATTTGTCCCTGAGGCATCAAAAATGTTAAACAGGAATGTTATCCTTAAAAGGGCAATGACGGGGCAAATGGCATATAAATCAGTTTCAGAAGCCACTGCCATAGGTGACATTACAGAGTAAAAGTAAGTGTGAAAGTGCCTAAGGCATTTCTTCATTTTAGTGAAGATCTTAATAAATATTTAGGATCAGGGATGGGATACAAAACTTGTGGGAAGGCTTCCCACACCCCACATTTGGGAAGAACAAATACTTTTCATTTTCAGCACACAAAGTTATTTTTTTCCTATCTTCTGTTCCATAATTAGGACCCATATGATTCTTTTCATACAAACAGGATCTTGCAGGAGCTGATAGATATTTCCCTTAAAACTACAAAACAGAATAATTGTGGAATTGGCCATTAATGCCTTACAGCAGAGAACAAGTCTCTAAAGAACCAAAGACTCATTGGTGTCATTTTTGTTTTCTTGTTTTGGAGTTTGGGGGAGGAGAAAAATGGGAAGGCCCAGATTGGAAGGGAAACATCCTATATAATAAAAGCCTAATATGCAAATCGACCAAACAGCAGAAAGACCTGGTCAGCGGTGGGGGGAGGGGGGGGCGCCAGCAAGTGGATGACATCAGGTCAGCCAAGGAGGGTGCCAGTGGGCAGAGGGAGAGGACGGCAATGGGGAGGGGGAGGGCTAGTTGGGGGGCAGTGACTGGTGGCAGAGGCAGGGGAGGATAGGGGAGGCTGTGGGGGTAGGGGGCGTGGCCGGCCACTCACTGGCCACCAGTACCATCCCCCAATTGGAGGCAGACTGCAGCCCTCATTCAGACATTCCCCTGAGGGCTCCCAGCCCCCCCCTCCCCCCGTGTATGAATTTTTGTGCACTGGGCTTCTAGTAATACATAATTATGTAGACAATTCTGAAACTACTTTCATGTGATCACTTTGAGATTTCATTTTAAGTTCAAAACAGAGAGTATGCATCCAAAGAAGAGACATTTTGAAACAGTGTGATGCTGGGAACAGTTCTAAAGAATAACTTAAAATGTTGTTCTTGCTAGAGATAGTTGCAACAGCTCCCATATCAAAGACCTAAGGCTAGTATCATATTTAAACACATACACTGGCTTAGAAATAGAAGTTGAATCTCAAACAATCGATTGTGTTGAAATATAGCTAAACTGATACCGAGCTGAATTCAACTTAAATTTTAAGAAGCCAAGTTTTCTTTTTTAGTATGCAGCCTCTAGCCACAGGTCCAGATTTCAGCTCCGTGCTTTCCCTAAATGGATGGGTCCCTCCTCAGACTTGCACTGGACTCCCTGGAAACTTGCTCTGTTTTAAACACACGCCCCTCCAACTGCCGCCTCGGTACCAACCTCCTCATTGCCTGGTTCTGCCTTCCTTTTGGGCCTGCTGGACTGATGACTTCATTTTCCCACCCGAGGTGTGACTAAGGTGGAGAGCACTTATAGGGGGATGAGTAGTGTGGGTGCCTGGGCTCAGGAGTAGGATAGTATGAGCTGGGGTTTGATCTGGGCCTGGGAGCATGGGTACCACGGAGCAGGGAGTGCACACTGGGCTGCATGACGTCACACCTCTGCCTCCCCGTACCCATGCTAAAACAGGGCTTCTCCTTCCTCGAGTCAAAATCTGTCCTCCTGCCGAAACCGGTTTGGCTCAGTGGATAGAGCGTCAGTCTGCGGACTGAAGGCTCCCGGGTTCGATTCCGGCCAAGGGCATGTGCATTGGTTGCGGGCACATCCACGGTAGGGGTGTGCAGGAGGCAGCTGGTCGATGTTTCTCTCTCATCGATGTTTCTAGCTCTCTATCTCTCTCCCTTCCTCTCTGTGAAATATCAATAAAATATATATATATATTTTTAAAAATCTGTCCTCCTGCCATTCTGGTCCTTGTCATCTTCTGACGGCTCCCCCTCAGCTTACCTTCACCCGGCTTCATCCTGCACTCCTTTCTCAGGGCCTGTGCTCTGGATCTCGTCCCTTCCCCTTCATCGGGGAGGTAGCCCACAGAGCATCTGCTTTTATTCCTGAATTTTCAACCTGCCTTATCATTTTTACTTGTTTCTTCAGCATATAAACACAGTGATTCCTCTACAATCTTTATGAGTCAACTTCTTCAACCCTCATCCTCCCTCTCTACCTGCACTGCCTCATTTGTCTCTTGCTGCCTCCCTGCCTCCCCCCCCCCCCCCCCCCTGCTTTTGAGACCAAGATTTTGTAACCCCGTCTCTACTGGCATGCTCCGGCCAGGGCAACTCAGAGAACAAACCAGATGATTACTTTCCAGTCATTTCCTCTGCCAACACGTGTAAGGTTTTGACCATGTGCAAACTCCATCCTTAGAATTCCTTCCTTCCTTAGCCCCTGTGGCATCTCCTTCTCCTGACTGCTTCCAACCTTTCCGATGACTTTTCAATATCCCTCATGGCTTCTTTCCCTCTACCCACTCCATTAAGGTCAGAGTCCCTAAAATTCTATCCATGTCCTTTTCCTCTTGTCACTCAGCCACTCATAGCAGTGAATGGTATCTTTATGAAGACCAGCAAAGCTGGTTTCTTCAACCCAGAATTCTTTCCTGAGCTCCATACCATGGACCCAGCTGCCCACAGGACATTTCCACACGCAAGTCAGTATGTTTCCAACTCAATTCATGGCCCTGTTCCCATCTCTATGAGGTTCCCTACCCCTGCTTCCCAGGTTCGAAGTGTCCCTCTCAGCCCCATGACCTCTCTCATCCCCACATCTCACAGGTCACCAGGAACCATCAGGCTCCCCTGTCTTCTGAATCTCAACCCCCATCGTCATTGCCTTTGTTCAGGAGTTTCGAGTTTTTTGCTTTCACCTTCTCCAAACAGATTTCCTCACCTCCAGTCTTGCATCCCTCCAATCCATCAGCTGTTACTTATCCAATCACGTTTCTATGCGAAAACTTCCAAAGGCGTCCTACTCTCTCCAAGACCTCTGTTCTTCCTCACCACCCACCTTCCCTGCCCTTCTCACCTCCAGGCAGCACCCAGACCTCAGTGTGCCTGCGTGCCCCACCAGGGCTTCCCCGAGACCAGCCTTCCCCAAAGTGCCTGGGGACTGTTCATACCACACTTGTCCAGTCTGGGCCTTCTGGTTTGATGAGTGGACAGAAGACCCAGGAAAAGCCCTGGCTGAGTCTTTTTCTCCCAACTGCATTCCTTTGCAAAAGGCTGGGAAGATCTCTCTGTGAGTAAACACTGATCGACCCCCCAAAGCCACCCATTCCTTATCAGTTTCCCAAGGACCCCAACAGCACCCAGTCCCAGAAATAGGCTGGGAGGGAGTACACAGGAACTGTCAGAGTGGCTGTGTTGAAGGAGAATGTGGGTGGGGTTTGGTTTGTTCCCTCTTTCCATTTCCCAAATACTCTGTAAAGTGGTTCTACTTTCTAGCTGAAATGTTTATGTTTTTAAAAATGAGTTTTTGACAACAGCTTAGAGGAAATCGTTCTCTTTTCTAAGTGCCAGCTATGGCAACACGCGGCACGGTTTGGCTCAGCATTTAATTATCACGTTTCTGAGTCCCGAGTGTCTTTGTTGGGTCTCTCACAGCTAGCCTGGCACACAGAGGCAGTCCGATGCTTTTCTCTGCTGAGGCCAGCCCAGGCTCTGTGTGGCACATTGGGCTGCTCAGAAACATTGCTGGGCTCCTGTGCTCACGCAGCAGGAAGGAGGGCGGCCCCAGGGCTTCAGCCAGAGGGCTTGGCCCTGCTGGACCTCTCTCCTCCCCAATCGTGATGGCTAATGAGTGTCTACGTCTCTGAGTTCACTTCTCTGGTGGATTAAGGTGGAGACAAATTTGTTGCCATTTTCCCAGTAGAGAAGAAGAGTTTTTTTTCTCCTCCCTTTGATTCTGGCCTGGCCCTATGACTGTGTTTAAGGAATCAAAAGCAGCAAAGTTGCCCCTGTGCCACGTCCAGGCCTGAGCCTCAAGAAGAGCTGGCAGCCTCTGCTTTTGCACCTTGGGGAGTCCTGAGCTGCCTGCCATGTAAGAAGTCAGCTACACTAACGGAGAGACCTGGGGGTGGGAGGGGGAGGGGTAACCACATCAAGAGGAAGAGAGAGAGGCCTCAAGAGTACATGGAGCAGCCAACTGGTGTCGCTCAGTGGTTGAGGTCAACCTACGAACCAGGAGGTCACCATTTGATTCCAGGTCAGGGCATATGCCTGAATTTAGGGCTTGATCCCCAGTTTGGGGGCAGCCAATCAATGATTCTCATCATTAATGTTTCTTTCTCCCTCTCCCTCTCTGAAATCAATAAAAACATTTTTTTTTAAATTACATGGAGAGAGAGAGAGAGGACCCACCATCACAGCACGCCAGCTGGGCCTAACCCTCCAGCACCACCACCAAGGCACCAGAAATGAGAAGTAACTCGGTGCTGCAGTTGGTGGAGTCCCGGGATGACTGCTGCACAGCCGGTGGCATACGGAGCAGAAGAGCTGTCCAGCTGAGCCCAGTCAACCTGCAGAAAGATGAGAAACAACTGGCTTATTTTTTTTTAAAGCCTATCAATATGGCTTACAAATAAAATCAACACAACATGTTTGTCTGTTGATAAGACAAACCTGAGCTTACTTTTTACTGTGGTAAGGGGAAACACCACGTGGCAAAGCTTTGTCAGTATCTCCAAGGAGGGGAGATAAGGTCAGAACATATTTGATAACTAGAAGCTTGATTTAGGCAGGGTTTCATTAGAAAGACAAGATTAGACTTGGGCAAGAATCACCACACAACAATCTGAGACTGGTGAAAACAGCAAGGCAAGGGATTTTTACTGGAGGAATTCAAAGAATCTTACAGCACAATCTGTTGATGTTTTCCATTGAAGAGTTGATGAGAAGAAGTTTCTTTAATGAATAGTCAGACCCTTTCCCTGAGCAGGAGACTCCTGAAGAAATAGTCATATTAATGAAGGGAGAGGAATATTCAAGTTCTGCTCATAAAGACAAAGAGCACAGAGTCCTGTTAAAATAATCAATAAGGTGTGGTTTATGTTCTCATGTCCCGTGAGTGTGGGGTTGGCTGAGTTCTGTTCTCAAGTGCTAAGTTTGGGGATGGTTTGTTGTACAACAGTGAACAATTAAGACACTTCCCAAACCTTCCCCTTCTCAACATTTCTGTATTTTTCCATTTACTCATCAAATATCATGTGCCAAGCACAGGGCAAGGCACCTGGGATACAGAGGAGAAAAAGACAGGGCTCTGTGGAGGTTTTTCTCTCTTTTCTGAGTCCAGCATGGGAAAGGAAACAGGACAGGTTCCAGAGTGGAGGAGCTGGGGGTTAAGAAATAAAAGAGCCGAAACCGGTTTGGCTCAGTGGTAGAGCGTCGGCCTGCGGACTGAAAGGTCCCAGGTTCGATTCCGGTCAAGGGCATGTACATTGGTTGCGGGCACATCCCCAGTGGGGGGTGTGCAAGAGGCAGCTGGTCGATGTTTCTCTCTCATTGACGTTTCTGGCTCTCTCTCTCTCCCCCTTCATCTCTGTAAAATATCAATAAAATATATATTTTTTAAAAAAAGAAATAAAAGAAAGAAAGAGACAAGACACAGAAATAGATTTAAAAGCTGGGAGCTAGGTGGGATGCCATTCTCTCTGATGGAGAGGCAGCGAGCACTCTGAGCCACGCTGCACGTTTATTTTACATACCAAAAATCCAGGAAGTAACACCAAAACTTAGGATCAAAGGAGCTTATTTGCATTGTTAAGTAGGCCCGAGCATGACTGGATTTACATATCTAGACCCGCCCCTGCCGACACCTGTGCTGATATGAAGTCAAGCTGACCACACGTCCAGCCTTCAGGGGGAAGCTTGTTCCCAGGGCGTGGCTCCGCCTATCCCCCCCCCCCCCCCCCCCGTTTCCAGCTGATGATAATGAAAGAAAATGCCCACGTGAAACACGAACGAGGTACTTTCTAGACTAATGACGTGTTCTGAGGAAAATAAAATAGGGCAGTGGAAGTCCTCCTGAGAAGAGGCACGGGGTGGCCTCTGAATGGTGGAAGGCCCCAACAAGCCAAGCTCTCCGCAGGGAGCATGCCAGGCTGGGGCCCAGCCAGGGCAAAGCCCGTGAGGCAGGAAAGGGCACTGGCAGGCTGGGGGGACACAAAGGCTAGCGTGCCTGAAACATGCAGACCAGAGGGGGTGGGGCCCGGGATGAGGCCCGGAAGGCTGGCAGAGGTCAGATCCCACAGGGCCACGGTCATGGTGAGGAACCCAGATTTGAATCTGGGGCAATGGGAAGAAGCCCCTGGAGCAGCGCAGCCTGCCAGAAGTCAAATGGAAGCAACACATGCACTTTTTAATTTTCTAGCAGCCACATTTTTTTTAAAGGAAAAAGAAACCATTCTTAACGAGAATTAATTTTAGTATTTACCCCAATGTATCCAAAATATTATGTCAACATGTAATCCGTATGTAACAGTGTCAATGGGATCGTTTATGTTCTTTTTTTCAGTGCTAAGTTTTTATATGTGCACATCTCAAATTCAGACTAGCCACACTACAGTGCTCAGGAGACACCTGTGGCCCGTGGCTGCCGTCCCGGCCAGAGCAGCACGGAGAGTCGAACAGTCATTATCCCCAGAGCTTTCACTTCTCAATTCCCTCGTACTGACTGGCCATCATTATCCAAGAGCTCCCATGATTCCATCTAAATACTGCCGCGTCTCTCCCATCATCTTTGCCCCAGATCAAGTGTCTTCAATACTTTGTACGTCAGTTATTGCCATCATCCTCCGAATTGGGCTTTCTGCCTTTGCTCTAACTCCACCAATCTCTCCCCACCAGGCTACTGACGTGCTCCGCTAAAGCACAGCTTCCATTTCCTCCCTTCTCCCCTTCAAAACCTTCCATAGCTCCGCTGCACCCTGAAAATCAAATTCCTTTGGAAGCCTTACAAGACCCCTCCTAAAATAGCTCCACCAGTCCTTTTAGCCTTCTTTCCCACGGCCCCCTTTCTGTAACACCGTTAAAACGCAGGTCCCAGCTTGGTCCACATCATTACACTTGTCCCAGTGACTCACAAAAGTTATGTTACTTCCCCAAATATCATTAAATACCATGGATTAGTTATACTCAAACATTGGAAGCTTTCAGGATTTGTTTCTGCTTATTATTTTTCTTTAATAGTAATTTTCTAAAATGTTTTTTTCTAGTTTTTATTTTATAAAGTTTTTATTTATTTATTTTAAAAGCCATTCCAGTGACCTGCAATGTTTGGATATGAGTTGCCTGCTTGTTGCTTGATTTATTTGTTCTTGTACTATAGCCAACTCCTAGCAAAAGTGATGCATGGTAACTGTATGTAATCAAGCATCATATGCGTGTGTGTGTGTGCGCGTAAATTTTTTAGCTAAAGTAGACTTAATTGTATTTTAAAAACCTATGACATCACTTGAAATTACAGGAGCACTATAAGATATATAACAAGTCCAGGCCTGGAATCTCTAAAATCCTCCTCAATTTTAGTTATGACCTTATAAGAGCATCCTAACCACCCTCTTTGAAGAAAGGTTCAAGACCATTCCTCACGTTTTTCTTTTTCCCCTTGGTTGAAGCTTTTAAGTAGCTGAACATGTAATTTTTGCAGACCCCATTCCAAAAGAGCCATCAAGACAAAAGTCACATGATGGCCACATGCCGGTGCATGCCACACAGCTGCTCTTGACTCTTTATGGGTGTGAGATATTAACTGCAGCGCTAGCCTCGAAGTGAAGTTATAACTTGTTATTGAAGGAAGCTTGTACTTGCACCTCTGAAAACTAATATTAAAAGGCCAAGGGCTCGAGAGCTTGTTCCAGCTGGAGTCCCCATTCCCTAGATCGGTGGTCGGCAAACTCACTAGTCAACAGAGCCAAATATCAACAGGACAATGATCGAAATTTCTTTGGAGAGCCAAATTTTTAAAACTTAAACTTCTTCTAATGCCACTTCTTCAAAACAGACTCGCCCAGGTTGTGGTATTTTGTGTAAGAGCCACACTCTGGGGGCCAAAGAGCCGCATGTGGCTCAAGAGCCGCAGTTTGCTGACCACGGCCCTAGATCTTCTCTACCAACTTGATTTGGCTTGATTTTAATTTGGTTTGGGAGCCTCCTTCATCCTTTGCAAACACTTTCTGCTTGTCTAGTGGGTACATTTTAAAGGCCCTCTCTTTGCAGACCACGGGTCCAGGGCTCTACTGAGAAAACCTACAGGCAAAGCTGTCGAACAAAATTAATTTTAAACTGTAATAAGGAATTGAGTCATTTATTTGAGCAAAAAATGCTGCAGTCGGGAAGACACAGATTCAGGTAGCAACAAATTGTGTTCCTTAGACAAAGGGGAGGGCACCTTTTATAGAGAAACTTTCTGCCCAGAGTTCCATTTGGTCCATTTCATGCAAATGAGGTTTCCAATTTGTGTTGTTCTGATTGGTCTGAGTAGGTTGCAGTCTATTGGCAATGGTAGCATGGTGATGAAGGAAGAACTTCCCTACAGTGATGGGCTCAAACAGCAGCATAGACAGACCAGATGATGCAGGAGGTTAGAAGTTCAGTGTGTGGTTTCTCCTGGGGTACAAGGTTCATGAGATTTACATGTTAGGTTCATTTAACCACAAGGAGTCTTGACAGGTAAATTCTTTCTCGGAGTTCATAAAACTCATGGCATCCCAGGCTGCCTAGATTTTGGTCTCCATCTTTTTCTATCCCCTACTGACTCTAACTCTTACTGAACACCTACTATGTGCTATCCTGTAGAGAGACAGATGAATGGGACACCTGCTTCTCAATCTCTGGAGCATTTAGATGTAAATAAAAAAATTTTTGAGAGGTCCCTTAAGAAAAATGAGTGCTTCTTTTAGGGCTGGAGCTTCCAGACAGTGTGGTAGGTGAGTGAGGTTGAAGAAGTAGATAGAGAAGAGGACAGAAGAGGCTGCAGGGCTGGGTGTGACTTAGAGAGGGAGGGCAGAGAAAGGCCAGGTTTGACTGGTTTCATGTGCTAAAGAGTCATGGCCATCAGTCAATGTTGTCCAGAAAAAGCTGCCTCTTTAAATCCCCTGAGAGGCCCACAAACAGCCAGAAGAACATGACCTTGAGATGGGCTCTGCCCCAACTCACCAAGACCTTGACACTCTCACTTGCCCTCATTTAACTCTAGTTACTTTACCTGTAAAATGGAAGCAGTGGGTCATATGGTCCCAGCTCCAACTTGAGACCACAATTCCCACAATGCCTTCCCAATAGTCCTGTTCCTTAAATGAAGGTCAATATGTGCAGACAAAGTGAGCCATGGAACTAGGTATGCCAGATGCCACAGTTAGAACTAATGACTGTGATTCGTGAATTGCAAGTACAAGGACACTGAGACCCTTTCGATCTCTCATTCATCCACCCTTGTCTCCAGTCTCTGCCCATCCCTAATTTCTGCTTATTTTGTCTTTCCCTGCTCTACTCTCCTTTTGGTTTCAATTTTAATCTTCCTTCCTTCCTTCTTTCCTTCCTTCTTTCCTTCCTTCTTTCTTTCCTTCCTTCCTTCCTTCCTTCCTTCCATCCTTCCATTTATTCAACAAAACCATTTGGCATCTGCTATTCCAACCTCACTCTGGGATAAACTTTCTAAGTGAAAGTGCTGTCAGGCAGGTCCGAGGACTCTGATGCTCAGCTCTGGGGAAGGTCTTGCCCATTCTTTGGATTTTCAGCAAATGGAGAGTGGGGGGGTTACCGGACACGGGTGTCCCACCATATTTGAGATTCAGCACTTGAAAATGAAACCCAAGATTTCCTCCTCCTCACATCACTCCTTTCCCATCACTTCACAGAAATACCCTTCCTGTCCCCCCCAGTTAAAGCCATTTCAGTCTCTGAGGCCTCCTTACACTCCTTACACAGAGGAGGCAAGGACAAGTGTGGACAAGCATCGAGGAAAGGGCACTTGCCCACCGGCAGAGGACTGAAGCCCCAGAAGGAAGTCATGTTGGGAGAGGCATTCGCCCGGGGAGGCTCCTTCCTGCCAAAGCCAGCCTAATCTGGTTTCAGGGTTCGGAGAACCTGACAGCCACTGGCATTTCTCTCCTCCCTCCCTCCCTCCCTCCCCTTCCCTCCCCCCCCCCCCCAGTCACCTTCTTTCCCCTCCCTGTGGCTCCTGATTTGCTTTGAACTGGGAGGGCCAGAACTTGAGGACACCTACCTCCAGGGAGAGCCGGCAAACTCTTCCAGCCATGGACAGAGCAGGCAGGCCCCGGCTCCACCCCCAGCCTGACCTGGTGGTTAAGGCCCCCCCATGGGAGCAGGAGCCACAGCCTTTCCTTCTGTCCTCTGGGAGACCACGCCTTCCCCCCAATCTTCTTTGCCCTGAAGAGTGTTTGTATTTGTAGCTAAAGAGGCGGTGGAGGCAGGAAAGGGATGCCGAACTGGGAACCCAGGCCAGCCCAGAGGAGTTGCCACCTCTAAATGAAAGAAGTACATCTCCGAGCTGGGTGGGGAGGGTTGTTTAAAGGCAGAAATGAATTGGGCTGAGAGTGGGATGGCGAGTATGTGTGCAGAGAGAGAGAACAAGACGGATTTGCAGTATCCCGAGAGCCCAAATGTTAGAAGCTTCCCTCTCCGTAGCATGATCTCAGGCCCAGCGTGAGAATCTCAATATTTCCATCTCTCCCATGACTCCACCGCCCCACCCCTCCCCCATGCCCCCCTCTCTTTTTTTTTTTTTCCTGCTTCAGTGGTTTGCGTTATCACTCGCCAAGTTCTGAGAGCGGCAGGACCCGTATCTCCTTCGGCCCCAGCTGTAAGTCTTCCTCCCCACTCCAGGCCTTTCACAAATAAATCACCGAGAACAGAGCTCTCCTCACCGCAAGCAGCACGCCGGCTTCTGCTCAGCCTCCGCGGCCTTGGCCCGGCTCCTGGAAAGGGCCCCTGCCTGGTGACAAGCACTCCCGCGGCCTGCCTCTCACCAACACTCCGCCCGGAGGCCCTGCCTCCCAGGTGACCCGACAGGCCCCGAGGGACCTCGCAAGGTCAGGCTGGGCTGCTCACACCACCCTCGCCCTCGCCCTCGCCCTCGCCCCGGGCTCCGCTGGGTCCAAGGCACAAGGCTTGTCTCCCAGGAGACCAACCACACAACTCAGCGACCTTGAGAAAGTTATTTTAGCCTCTGCAGACTTCCCTTTCCCTGTTTTAAAATAGAACCGAGATGTATGCTATTTAATTCACCGAGAAGCTGCCTGGAAAAAGAAGGATTTGTTCTGAAGTGTTTTTGGCTTCCTGAGAGGAACCCGGCGGGGGTTCTGGGAAACCTCCTTGAGCCGGCACAGACACAGGTGTCTACACATGGGTGATGCGCAAACCCACCCACAGGCTCGCGTCACCCCCCTTCCCCCACTGGGCTGCACTCCTGAGGGTGGGGGCGTCATCCTGTGCACACTGCCGGGTCCCCCACAAGGGAGTGCTTGGAATAAGGTCAATGCTCAATAAATACCTATTGAATGAATACGCTTGGCAAGTAATTCCCGTGTCCCCTTCTCGTGCCAGCCATTGTGCTCAGAGCTCAGGGCCAGCTCTGGCCTTCAGGGTGCTCACCGCCCGGGAGGGAGGCAGACACGTAAACAAACACAGCTGACACAGGGTGTTACTGGGGACGGAAGGGAAAACAGGGCACAGACAAGGAGGCTCAGAAAAGGGGAGTTCAGCTCTGGTGTGTGTCAGGGGAGGGCGGGGGGAGGGGCAGGAGGGGAGTGGCAGCTCTGGGCATTGAAAGAAGGGTAGGAGTCCATTAATTGGGTAAGAGGGGAGGCGGTGGTTGGGGGAGGTGGCACGTATGCCCCAGCTGAGGGAGGATGTTTTCCAAAGCACAGAGCCCTGGGACGGCATGGCAGAGTCCAGAGCTCCACACACCGTCCCTCCCTCAAGGCTAGACCACAGGAAGGAAGCTGAGCATTAGATGACTGGGGGAGGCGGGAGGCTGGATCCTGTAGGTCCGGCATGTCAAACTCAAGGCCTGCAAGCCGCAGGCCTCATTTGTTTGGCCTGTGTTAGCCTTTGATTTAACAAGCTTGCTGTAGGTCATCATGCCCCGGTATTTTTTGAGTGGTTCCCATACTTAACGTCAACATTCTTATTAGATCCTTAAAATGTAATCATCTTAACTTTTATCTCTGCTGATTGAGAAGGTATATAACCATGGTGGACTTACAACCCCCATCCACTCCCCCCACCCCACCCCCCACACAGAAACTCTGAGACGCCCCCACACTCCTGTCTGTCTCCACACCAGGGCCCATAGGTTGGAAAGTGTTATTTAAGGGTAACCCTCTACAGTGACATATCCTGTTTCCCCGAAAATAAGACCGTGTCTTATATTAATGTTTGCTCCCAAAGATGCGCTAGGTCTTACTTTCAGGGGATGCCTTATTTTTCCATGAAGAAGAATACGGTATACATTTATTGTTAAATGAAAATAAAGGAAATTTATTACCTGTATACGGTACGGTAGTACGGTAGTTGTCAACACAAACCAGACAAACTGTGAATCCTGGGGGCCTTATTTTCGGGGATGCCTTATATTTCACTCAGAAGGAAACCTGTAAGTAGGTCTTATTTTCGGAGGATGTTTTATTTTGGGGGAAACACAGTATCCTCCAAACTGTTTCGCTCTGGGGACTGAAAGGGTCCTTATGAAAACCTGCACCAGGGCAACAATTAAGAACTTAGGGCCATTCCAGGCAAACCAGGAGGCATGGCCACTCCAGCTAAAGATCTGCCACTGAAGGGTTTCAGAGGCAAACGATGTTATTGAAATTGAGTTTTTCTCTCCCTCATGTCTTCACAAAACAGAGGGAAAATGAGGATAAGGATGGAGGAGGCCCTTTCCAGCTTTGGCATTCTATAAATCTATGTTTGGTGGGCATTTGTAGGCTTAAGTATAATAGAACCTCCAGGAAGTTTGGGGAGGGTGGACTGTAATTCAACATAAACCTTGAAGATCCATACCAATATCCTGTGTTTGCCGTGGAAACCCAATAAAAGTGCCCAAGAAAAACACTCCCAAGGAAACTCCACTCGTCCACCCATCCAAGAAGGGAAAGGCGATGCCCATGAAAACATTCCATTGAAATTGAAGCCTTGTTGCCAATCCACCTCTCTCACAAGTCCTAGCCCTCTCTTCCCCCTTCCATCCCTCCACCCCCGCCCCCCCCCCCCCACCACCACAGCAGTGTAGAAAGCTGATCGGATCTCTAAGAGCATGAGAGCATGAAGAGGTTAAGTTAGTGCTATTGATTCAACTCCTATAACATCCTCTCTACCCTAAAAACTCATTTCTCTCAAACAACAACAACAACAAAATAACACACACTCTCTTTAAAAAAAATATTCATGGCTACTCATTGTCTGGAGAATTAAGCACAAAAGCTTTAACCTCCATCTGTACAATGTGAAGATAGCCCACTTTCTTCATGCACCCTTTCTTCCAATCTAATTGGAATTCTTGCAGAACGTACTTTATATTATCCTCTGTATGTCTTAACTCGTGTTCTATCTACTCCTTACCAAAATTCTACCAATAAGTTTCATCTCTTCTATGAAGCTTGTCTTTTCTGCTTTCTCTCTTCCCTTCTCTCAAGTTACTTAACCATTTATCTTTAAAGATATGTATTTGCTGTATTTCTGCCTAGAGGTATAATCAGCGAGTGTTGGTATCTACCTCTGAATTCCCTTTCCTAATCAGTGTGGTTTAATGAAGTTTAACAAATTAAACAAATAGAGAAAATGGAATTTGGATAAAATATTTGAGAATCATAGATCTGATAAGATATTGTATCCATATTATATAAAGAAAATGTAAAACTCAGTAATAAGAAAACAAACAAACCAATTAAGAAATGGGCAAAAGATTTAAACACATACTTCATCCAAGAAGAGTATGTATATCAAACAAGCACATGAAAAGATATATGTATACTTACATTTCCTAATATAAGTATTAGGAAAATGAAAATTAAAAATTACAATGAAATATGCAAACATTAAACACCCACTAAAATTAATTTAAACCTAAAGAGACTAACTGTATGAAGTGTTGGCAAAGAGGTAGAGTAACTAGAACTCCCACATACCACCGGTGGGAATGTAAAATAGTATAACCATTTTGGAAAACAATTTCTTTTAAAAAAAGTTAAAGTGCCTAACATATGTTCCAGCCATAAGACTTCCAGGCATGTACCCAAGAAATAAAAGCAAATGTCCAAACAGAGATTTATATATGAATATTCAAGAAAGTTTTATTTGTAATAGCCCCAAACTGGAAACAATACAAATATCTATCAATAAGGTAATGCATAAACAATTGTAGCATATCTGCACAATGTAGCATATCTGCACATTATTCATAAAATAGAATAAATTTAGGTGCATGTAACAATGTGGATGAGTTTCAAAATAAGTATGCTGAGTGGAAGGAAAGCCAGAAAAAGAAGAAAGCATCCTCTGTGATTTCACTTATATAAAATTCTACAAAATGCAAACTAATCTATAATGACATAAGACAAATCAGTGGTTGCCTAAGGACTGGGGGAGGGCAGCAGATAGGGTGCTGGAGAGGGCAGAGAAGGATCACAAAGAGAGATCCTGTGAGGGTGATAGATATACTCACTATCTTGATTGTGGTGATAGTTTCATGGGTGTACACATCTGTCAAAACTTATCAAATCGTTCACTTCAAGTCTATGCAGTTATCTTATGTCAAGTATATCTCAGTGAAGCTTAATTTAAAAAATAGACATAGTCTGTCATCTAGGAGCTCAGAGTCATGGTCTCGCTGAAGAGACACTACTCGAAGGAGGGAATGGTTTTCACGTGTTTATCTATTCTGTTTTGGCATCATCTAGTCCAGCATTCTCTGCAATCACTCAACACACTTACAATGTGCTGCTGTCCCCACTAAGCATCCACACCTGCTGTTTGAGCATCTGGTGGGAGGAGGAGGAGATATCTAAGCTGACTTCTTGAGACTTGCATTAATTGATTGTGAACCCACAAGTGACCTCTGGGACAGGATTGAGGGACTTTGTCCCCAGGGCCTGAGACCTGGAAGGGGCCGTGGGGGAAGGGGTCTTCTAATCCCATCTCCATATTGTGTAGGAATTCTCTCTACTTCTGAGCAACCATCATCTACTCTCTGACAATGTCTCTGGGATGGAAATTGCCACTGTTCACCCAATATAAAGCAACTGGCTACATTCCGTTGGGAAGAAACCGGAGAAAGACAAGAGGAAATGTGAGAGCTGTCCCTAAACCCACGAGGATGTCTATCCTTTCTTTCAATGTGGTTCCTTGGGAAGTCTAAATTTGGGAGGAAATCAGTTATTTGCAATGGAGGAGGTAGAAGAAGGAGAGATGAATGGAAGTGAACAATGAGACTTCAGTGGCTAACAGATTCTTTTTAAAGAATTGCATTTCTGACCCCATGGGCCATTTGTTTGGTTAAGTGGTTTCCATGTTAGTTCGCTCTCACTAACTTGGAGCACATCTCTTAATGTCTCATTGCCTTGGCCTTCCCAACTCTGTGCATTCAGACCCAGAGCACAGCCTGCCTTCCTCCTGTTCAGCAACAAGACTCCTAAGAACGTTGGGTTCTGAGGAGAGAAAAAGCTCTGTGTAGAAAGATCAGGGCTGTATCATTTTCACTTCTCCTTGATGCTTTCAAGCTTGGTGACTTCAACTACTTCTCTGGAGGGAATAATCTTTTAAGCTCTCCATCCAGTCTGCTCTCAGACAGGAGTTTAAGCTCCCCCATTCGAAGTTTATCAGACAGATCTACAGAGACTTTTCCGGGAGGATGTTTACAAAGGACGTTCAGTGTTGCCAAGAAAAGAGAGAACGGGAATGATAGGGCTTCTGAAGGGCAGTTTCAGAGGCAGTGAGATTTAAGCATAAAGGGACCTTTCTTTCTCTCACTAACAGGTTGTCCAAAGGCCAGTGATGGGCAAACGGCTTGCAAGGGGCATGTGGCTTCCCTGCTGGAGTAGGTACCTCATAATCCCACGAGCCAGTGGAGTTCGCCTCTCTTGGGTTGTCTTGCTTTCTCTTGTTGCAGAGTTGAAATTATTTCAGACACTAAAGCTCGTAGTTCTATTTTTCTTCCACTCCTCTTTTTTGGGGGTGGGGTCTTCTTAAAAGGTGATGGCTTGCTTAGTAACAGCGTCATATCTGCATGACTGTGTAGCAGTAACCATGTAAGAACAAATTACGGTACTCTTCTTTAGGGAGAAGGGACTTCTGGAACAGGTCATTTATATCTAGTAAACCATGTGATACAGGATAGAGCATTTTAAGGACTTCTTCAGAAACCTCAGAATTATTTTGAAATGGTGTATCCCTGCAGATATTTACAACTCTGAAACTCCCCACTTGCAAAAATATAAATGTATTTGGTTTATTAAGTTTGGGGTCATCCTGTGAGGAATTCTGTGAGGAATACCCCCGTCAACTACCCCCCCACCACCCTTATTCAATCATACACTAATACACAGTAAGGTCTGGAGAGCAACTTCATTTAACTATTGCTTTAGGGGCATTTTTGAAAAATTCTAGCAAAACAAACAGTTCTGCAGCCAGTCTAGGGAAACAATTTTCCTCTCTAAATAAGGACGACTTCATTTTATCCTAGTGAAAGGTACATTTTCATCATCATGATCAAGCAGGAGAGAAATCCTTCCCTGTGAGCTGCCTAACAAGTTGTGCAATTGTAGTTCATTTTCATTAAGAAGCTCCGTTTTTGAATTGTTCATCTCTCTTCCTTTCATTTTAGGCAAGTCTAGAACTACATGGATTTCAACTACGAGTTTCCCCCTCCCCCTTCAAAGAACTATTGCATTTCAAGTGTCTTACAGAGGAGAACATTAATTTATCCCATTTGTCATCAGCTGAAGTCTTCAACTGGAGGAAGAACTTGTTATTCATGACAACATCCGTGTGTGATGACAAAGAAAACCTAAAAAAAGACCTTCTAAAGAACATCTACTGCGAAGCGGGTGGGAGGGAGGGCTGAGGGAAGGGAAGAAGACTGGCGCTCCGCAGGAGATTTCCGTGGGCTCAATAAATAGGGAAACCATAATATTACATGCAAAGCTCTAGTCTTCAAATCATGTAACATATTCCCACAAAGAAAAGTTGGGAACCAAATGTTGTTTCATGGCTGTTTTCAGCGTGACACACACACACACACACACACACACTTTTTTAAAAAAATGTCTTTGTCTTTTAGAACAGTTTTAGGCCCACAGTATTTTTTTTTTTAAGAAGAAAACCATAGGTCTTACCATATTGCCAAGAATGACAAGGACAAAGAGTAGCTGTATGATGATTGAGAATTAAGCAAAATTCTAGAACAGACTTTGTTTATCCATGTTTACTTCCACCCACCACTGGGTGGTGGTATGATTGAAACCTCCATTCCCAGGTACACTGTCCTCACACCTCCCCCCCCCTGGCCCGGGTCACTGATGTCACCATCTGGGAAGTGTGTGTGTGTGAGTGTGCGGGTGTGTGTCTTTTGAGTCAGTAGAATGCTGTCCTGATTGAATGTGATCCGCCGCCCTCATGACAGAGGGTATTGTTCTGTCCTTTTCAATCAACAGTTTTCCATCTCGAGGACACAGAGGTGGCTTAGAAAGAGGTCACCCCGGGGCATGTGGTCTGCATTATGGTCCCGGGCTTGCTTTATGACACCAGAAGATATGCACAGTCAGCCCCAGGGAAAGAAATGAAAGTCTCCCAATTAAATTTTAATCATGCGCGCGCGCGGCAGCCACGCCACTGTCAGAACGAAAATCAAAAACCTCACAGTCTCCTGGTGTAAAGGGCCTCCACCTTTCATCAGCTAGAAGCCCTCGGAGCTACACGTTTTGAAAGGTTTTTGCCTACCAATGTGCTCCTTTCATGAAATAATAATTCGACGTCTCATGTTTTCATTATCCACAGCTACTAGCAATTAAAGCTACCTTTTGTGGGGGGCTTGCTATAGACCAACCCCAACAATGCTGTGAGTTGGGTGTTCTTACTGGGCTTTCTTGACAGACGAGGACACTGAGGTTCAGGGAGATCGAGGAGCGCCATCAGCATGGGTCAGGGAGAAGTGGATGGGCACGGGCTGACCCCAGACCTGTGTGCAGTCAAAGAGCAGGTGATTCACCGCTGTTCCATTTGGCCCAGCAGAGCTTCCCTCTGGCTTACGGAGGTGGTCCCCGTGGTGACCCCACAGCCAGAAGCAAAGAAACGGGGGCATTTTGATGAGACTGCAGCCCACCTCCAAGCAAATGAGGAATTGCTGCCAAGCTCTTTGAAATACTGAAAATTGCTCACAGACCTCCCTTCTCGTCTTCCATGCCATTCACACCTTTTAACCATTCCTAGAGGGGTCTGGGGGCTCAGAGACAGGGACCCACTTGCTAAGTCCCATCCTCTCACGTGGCAGACATTTTGAGATTCAGTCAGTGAGGCTGTGCAGAAGGTCCTTGTACAAGGACATGGAAAGCATGGTTCCCAGCCCCCCTCCACTGTTGGGGACCCCCGAGAAAACAGAAATGGTATACGGGCTGAGACAAGACATTACTCCTTACTTCCTTTTATTTTTTTCTTCCTCTGCAAAATTGCTTTCCCTGGGATTCTGTTCCTCACTGCCCAAGAAGTAAAGGCTTTCGTTTCCCATGAACAAATGTCCGATAATTTTTATTGTTTTCTATAATCCCTTCGGCTGTCTGATACGACTAGCGTGCGACCTGACGCCTCACATTTCAGAGACACCGCATGCTGGCTGCTCTGGCCGTTTTGAAACAATCTGGATCGAAACTACCGGCCAACAAATACAAAGACAGAGCCAGGCCATCAATCATCAGCAGACATCCCGAAGGGTCTTTTCTCACACTTTGGGGGGGTTGGGGGAGGGGCGGGAAGGGGAGGAGAGTGAAGGGAGAAGAATGTGAACATTTAAATAGATCTTGCTGGGCCTTAAAGAATGAACTGGTATCAAAAGATCTTTGACACGAGCTGAATCGATGATGAAAATAATATTTGAGGAGCACGGGAACCCCGCTTCTCTTTCCGGTGAGCGGCCCAGTTCACATTTCTGTTGACAGTGAGCGCTGGGGGGGTGCTGGCCTGAGCCTGTTGATCTCTGGGCCCCCACAGTGCCTAATATACAGCATGGCACACAGGAGCATTCAGGAAGTAGTGGCTTTATTATTAGAAAGGAAGCCCAGAACCTACAGGGTTGGCACTGAGAGGAGACTGGCTAGGGCAGTGGTGGGCAAACTCATTAGTCAACAGAGCCAAATATCAACAGTACAACAATTGAAATTTCTCTTGAGAGCCAAATTTTTAAAATGTAAACTTCCTCTAATGCCACTTCTTCAAAATAGACTCACCCAAGCCGTGGTACTTTGTGGAAGAGCCACATTCAAGGGGCCAAAGAGCCGCATGTGGTTCGAGAGCCACAGCTTGCCCACCACGGGGCTAGGGGATAAGAGGCGGGTTGAGAAAGGCAGCTTTGGAGGCCCTCATGGCATATCTAGGATTTGCCTTCTCCTTGGAGTGACCTCGGGCCCACCATTCTCACCTCCACGTTGGTCTCTGGCCTCCTCTTACGTGCTGGTCCCACCATCTTTCCAGGTGAGGTCTAGAGCCTGCTGAGGGGGGGGGGGGGTGGAGCATTAAAAAAAAAAAAAAGTAGGAAACCACTAGAAGAGGGTAACAGAGACCCAGCAAGTCTTAAGGACCTGGCTTTAAAGCACAGTTTTAAATGGCAGGAGCTCAAGGCTCATCATAGCCCTTTTCCCTGCCTCTGTGTGACAGAGAACATACCACTTCCCCCCCGCCCCCCAGACTCTCCCCAGTAGGGATGCCTTAGGCCTCCAGAATCCTCCATGCCCTTTGCCCAAAGACATTCCACACAACTGACTTGGAAATTCTACAAGCATTATGGTTAAATCTATATTTCATAATATAGTTAGAAATATTTTAAAACACTAAAACAAGAAATCATATGCACCTGGCGGGTGCGACTTGGTGGTTGAGCGTCGACCCAAGAACTAGGAGATCACTGGTTAGATTTCAGGTTCGGGCACATGACCAGGTTTCAGGCTTGATTCCCAGTAGGGAGTGTGCGGGAGGCAGCTGATCAATGATTCTCTATCTTCTTCTCCCTTCCTTTCCCTCTAAAAAAGTGAAAAAACATATTTAAAAGAGTGAATTATTTTTTTTAAATACTATGCATATTCAATGGAATTATACTACATTAACACATCATGGGCCACTAACAGAAATCTCTCATTCTCAAACTCATTTTAGGGCCAACCTCAGAATAAAAAGGTTGTTATCCCTGCATACCTTGGCGTGTCCCCTCAGGAAAAAGTTCCCGTTCGCAAACTGGAAATGTTAACCTAAAAGTAAAACGTCTGAATGAGAGGCAGTGAGTGTTTGCCCCTCATTCAGACTTTTATCTCAAACAATTGCAATCTGGGGAAAGCAAATTGAGGTGGACCCCCTCCGTGCTTACCCCCAGTACAGGAAAGGGACTAGAGGTTTTAGGGGGAAAAGGGAAGATGAGGTAAGCTGTATTAAAGAAGAGTTATTGGCTCCAGGCAGAAGGCTAGATTTCTACTTCATTGATTGCTCAGCAATGCCCGTCTTTGGTAAAGTGCAATCTCATCCGTTCTTACCGACGGGCTATTCTCCTCCTCACTGACTCCTTGGAATGCTGGTGGTTTGGTCCAGTTCGGAAAGTAAAGAAACACAAGACGTGCAGGAAGTTCCTCTCCCATGGCCCCTCGGGCTCCCCTTCAGCCTGGCTCCATTCCTGTCCTCCTTCACGATAACGGTGTGATGAAATAACTTAGGGAAGTTTACTAGGTGCAGAGGCCGACAAGACAACAACGGTCGCCCGTATTCTCCAATGTCAAAGCGTTGTGCTAGGCAAAGCAAACAACCTCCCAGCGGGTTTACAATAAACGTCACAGATTCGAACATACCAAATAAATGCGTGTCAGCCAAACACCACTTCTAGCTGTTTCGCATACGTAGGTCCCACCTTAAATTTCAGTTTTAAAAAGCCGTTGGTGTCCCCAAAAGTCTGAAAGGCCCTCCCTAGACCATTGAAGGGAGGTCGCCCCTTTCCACCTGTCCCCCAGACCCACACTTGCATGTCCTGCTTCCCAGGACCTTGAGACCCCCCTGCCTACAGACTTGTCCTGGTTCTGGCAGGATCCGATAGGAGAACCAGGGCTCAGGGCAATTCCACGGAGGCACTCTGCAAGGAGGCTGTTGGGGGCATTGTCGGAGGAGTGCTCATAATTAAATCCCTTTGAGGACTCCCCACTTTTCTCCATCACGGTGGCTTCCTTGGGCCTGAGAAACCTTCTAAAGCTACAACATGTCAAGGGTTGGTCCACAATACCACAGCATGAGCTGTTTTATCATACATGTTTTAGGGGGTAATTTTTTTTCTTTTTTTAAAAATATATCTAATTGATTTTTTTTTTTTAAAGAGAGGGATAGAGAGTTAGAAACATCGATGAGAGAGGAACATCAATCAGCTGCCTCCTGCACACTCCCTACTAGGGATGTGCCCGCAACCAAGGTACATGTCCTTGACCGGAATCGAACCTGGGACCTTTCAGTCCGCAGGCCGATGCTCTACCACTGAGCCAAACCGGTTTCGGCAGGGGGTAATTTTCTTATACACCACAGCACAGTGACAACTGAAATTATTGTTCAACATCCTTGAGAACCAGCGCCAAAGGGCCCCTGGGAGGGACCTAGACCAGTTCCCACATGAGGGAACTGAGTCCCCACATTTCCATACGAGGGAACTGAGGCCCAGAGAGGGAAGCGAATTACCCAAGGTCACACAGCACATGCTCCCCTGGCTCTGTGTCCCCTCTTTTTCTCAGAACGCTCCATGTCCTCACTTGCCATAATGATCAGCTGTCGGGCGAGAGAGGGTTAACCTTCATTCTGAAAGACGTTAGTAGTGATTTATATTTTTTAATGTGGCTAATGGTAGAAATAAAATGATAATGAGAAAGCAACACATGCTTTCAAAGTGACTGATCACCAGAGCGAACATTAAGGCTGATTTGATCACACCCATTAGAGATTTCAGCTGAACTTATAGAGATGTTTCTCAGGAATTTGTCTGATAGATGTGGCAGGGTCAGCTGCCAGGGATAAAGAACCATCACTGAAATGTCCAACTAGACAAAAATGTCTCAGTTAGAGGTAGGAGAGACTTTGAAATGCGGCACGTAAATCAAACCATTTCAATTGAAGCAGATTCTTTTAAAAAAATCTTTTTTTTTTTTTTACAGTGTAAGCATTTTTACCTTTACTGACCTATTTCATAAGTAGGAATGGTGTTTGGGGGGTGGATTTTATTTATTAGTTGTTTCAGTGTTGGGTTTTATAACGTGAGATGCCTACACGGAGAGCCGTAAGCCTGGAAGGTGCCTTAGAGACTCTCTGCTCCAACCCTTCATCTTCACTGAAGAGGCTGTGGTCCAGAGAGGGCAAGTGACTGTCCCAAGATCACACAGCAGCCAGCATCAGAGTCAGGACTACAAAAGCAACTCCAGATCTAGATCAAGGAGTTATTTGATCAACAGACAGCAGAGCTCCCTGGGCTGTGAGTTGCAGGAACAAGATTACAGACTGGCCGAAACCGGTTTGGCTCAATAGATAGAGTGTCGGCCTGTGGACTGAAAGGTCCCAGGTTCGATTCCGGTCAAGGGCATGTACATTGGTTGTGGGCACATCCCCAGTAGGGGGTGTGCAAGAGGCAGCTGATCGATGTTTCTCTCTCATCGATGTTTCTAGCTTTCTATCCCTCTCTCTTCCTCTCTGTAAAAACTCAATAAAATATATATTTTTTAAAAAAGATTACAGACTGGATACACAAAAGAACACAGTTCTCTTTCCTTTATAAGTAATTTCTTTTGGTTTTTAGAAATATAATATTTTTGCTTACTCAACTTCAAATTTTTTTAAAAAATAGTGTACAATAAAACACTTGCAATCAAACCAAAGAAAGAGAGAGAGGGGCAGAAATAAGAATGTGAGAATAAAGCATACACATATGTATGTGTGTGTGTGGTCTGTGTGGGTGGGGAGAGGTGGTAAAACATAATTTTTCTGGGGGAGGGTGTGAAATCAAAACCTCTAATAACAATGGCTACTAAAATTAATTAGATCTGAGTTCCTGGTAATAACGTCTTCATTTGCTTATTCGTTAAAAACACACACAACAACCACACCTTTAATAGAGATATGACTAGAGAGTCTTCCTTTCTTCCTCTAATCCTATCACATCTTCCTACACACCAGCCTGAGAGCCATGGAGCAGAACTCAGCACTTTGGAGCTAGAAGGCTCCTCATACACCACCCAGTTGACAGAGGGAAAACTGGAACCCCAGAGAGGGAGGTAATGGCCACAGTAAGGGCAGAGCCCAAGAAAATGGGGGGTGGAGGGGTAACCATAGAGGCACTGGACACCTCATATCTGAGTTTAGGGGTTGTTATGATAAAAAAATAATTTTTAACTTGCTTTTACAAATAGCTTCAGTTGCATAGCAACGAACAGCATTCATGACCCCTTTAGCCACCTCCCCAAGAAGCTTGAGCCTGATGGTCACAGAACTTCTTATGTCCATGGAGTTTGGTTAGGTGCGGTGTCCTTTTGTGCCTGGCATGCCCCTCGGACCATGGCTGACCCCTGAGAGGAAAGAGGGCAGAAGAGGAACGTGTGCTTCAGAGAGCCAGGCTCCGCCCAGGGGGCCGCAGGCAGTGCTGCTGGAGGCTCAGTTCCTTGCCGAGTCAGGCTCTGCCAAAGACACGGCCACTCTTCTCCCTCGGTGCTATGGTCCCCCTAAAAGAATGACAGTGACGGATGGGCCAGGGTACCCCATTGCCCACTGACGCCACCCCTGCAAGGACGCTGTGACAGCTCGTTGCGGGTGCCAGCTCCATGGTCAAAGCGCCATCTCTTATGAGTATTTATTAAACATCCGGCACAACCATCTGAATGAAATGGCTGTCTTAAAGGAATGTGTTTCTTTTCCAAAGTGAAAGATTCAAGAACTTAACGCTGGAAGTTGTGCAGAAGACTAATGGGCACCTTAACCGATGACCTGCAAACCTCGTGGCCACCCAGGGGCTGCTGGGATTAGGTTAACACGGCTCATGATTCAAGGAAATTAAGAGAAACTTCAAAATGAGATTCAGGGGGTCTGGGCGCGGCAGGAACTGAGAGAGACGCGGGGAACAGTAAAGCAGTTGTCAGGCCTGGGGTCCCACCTCTGGGCCTGAGGCTTAAAGTTTAAAATAATAATAATAATAATAATGATAACCTGGCATCTTGATTCGATTTAAGTGAAAAACCAGTGTCTACAGGCGGCTGCTGAGCGGGCCGCCCATCCTGCTGGGGTACACGGACCCGTCATCAGAGGCACCGATAACTCGGAGCAGAGGGCCCAGCTGGGGTCTTCTCCCCTCCTCCGGGCCCCGCCCCCCTTTGAATCTGCAATGCCAGCGGTTAGAAAAAGTGTCTCCGTCTTGTAAACACAGCAAATTTGATCTGGAAGTCATTGAGAAAACATAAACACGGAGCCTCCTGCGGTCCTGGCTGAAGCTGAGCCTGCTGTGGGAGGACTGGGTTTTTTTCCAAAGGCGCTTTTCTTTTTAGAATGAAAGTCCCCAAAAGTACATGGTACCATGTAGATCCGGATCCCTGCAGAGGGATCGCAAGGGCGTGGACAAGTGTTGCCTAAGCAGGTCAGAGACAGAATGTCACGCTTATTCGGGTTGTCTTCTGCAACTGCAGAAAGTGCTTTTCTGAAAAGTCAATTATTTAAATATATTTTATTGATATTTTACAGAGAGAAAGGGAGAGAGATAGAGAGCTAGAAATGTCGATGAGAGAGAAACATCGACCAGCTGCCTCTTGCACACCCTCTACCGGGGATGTGCCCGCAATCAATGTACATGCCCTTGACCGGAATCGAACCCGGGACCTTTTAGTCCGCAGACCGACGCTCTACCACTGAGCCAAACCGGTTTCGGCAAGTCAATTATTTGTTTTAAATATATTTTATTGATATTTCACAGAGAGGAAGGGAGAGAGATAGAGAGCTAGAAACGTCAATGAGAGAGAAACATCGACCAGCTGCCTCTTGCACACCCCCTACTGGGGATGTGCCCGCAACCAATGTACATGCCCTTGGCCGGAATCGAACCTGGGACCTTTCAGTCCGCAGACCGACACTCTACCACTGAGCCAAACCGGCTTCGGCAAGTCAATTATTTTTGAAGTGGAAATGAATAGTACAGACACAGCTTCTGAACGATAAGAATACGGTGTCATGATTATTCCGAGTTTTTCAAATCCATTCCACATCTGCAGTAACACGGCCCTGGAATGTAGCCCAGTTCCCTTCATTTAACCAACAAGTAAATGGAGGCACAGATGCAGGAAGTGACTGACTTGAGGTCACAGGGCTATTAGTGTCAGAGGCAAGAAAAGAGGACAGTGATTTCCTGGTTCCTACTGGTTCTTTCAGGACACGTCTCTCCCAGGGCGTTGCTCTTGACTAACATTTTTGTCCAAGGGCATTTGTTAGATACTGTGTTTTACATGGAGCAGGCAATGGGCTTTAAAAAAAAATTTTTTTTAATTGATATTTTACAGAGAGGAAGGGAGAGAGCTAGAGAGCTAGAAACGTTGATGAGAGAGAAACATCGACCAGCTGCCTCTTGCACACCCCCTACCGGGGATGTGCCCACAACCAAGGTACATGCCCTTGACCGGAATCGAACCTGGGACCTTTCAGTCCGCAGGCTGATGCTCTATCCACTGAGCCAAACCGGTTTCGGCAGGCAATGGGCTTTATTCCACCAATGTAAGCTTGAAAGAAATGCCACATGACAGTTTTTAAAATGACTTAATTCTGATCAGGAGCCTCCAGTTCACTGGGTTGGTGGACAAATGCTCCCACTCAGTCAGGAGTGACTGGAGCTCATTCTGGAAGAGGCAGTGGCCCCACCCACCTGGGGGCCAGGGAAGGGCCAAATGTGTGCAAACGGAGCAGATGTGAGGACCTCTGGTTAAGCCCAAGGTCACTGCAGGATGGCATCTCACCTGCTCCAGGGCTGTGCCCTCTGCAGAAGAAGGGGCCCTGGGCCCACTGAGGCTCTGCCTCTACCCCGGGGCCCTGAGAGGGAAGGGGGTAAGGTCCTGGAACCCCAAACTTCTCTAGCCCACCCTCCCTTCCCCTTCTCCCACTCACTGCTTCCCAGCCTCCATGCAGCCGCCTCCCCAGTTAGCACAGTAGCAGGATCTCTAAAGCCAGGCCAGAACCGGAGCGAGAAGGATCCTGTGGAACCACTGCTTTCAATTCTAAGGCCCAAAGAATCCTTAAACATGGAAACCCAAAGTCCTATCTATCTACCTCCCTCAAGTGAGAGAGGAAAAAATACAGCAAGAACGAATTCCAAATGGATAACTCAGTAAATCATCCTGCCACTGGGTGTACGCCACCCTCACCAGGCAGAATTCAGATCTTGTCATAATGAGAACAAGCATGCGCCTCGACAGCTCCCCCCAGGCCAGGGGTCCGTCCACCTCACCAGCTCCCCGTATCCTCCAGCCCTTCAAGCTAGCTCTCCGCCACCCCATTTACAGCCAAGCCCAAGGCTAACTGGAGGGGTGAGGTTATTTGTAGTTCCTTTTTTTTCCTGGTCCTGAGAAGAGGGTGGCAAGCCATGCGTGGCAAATCTCCTCTGAACTTGGCCAAACTCTCAGTAAACCAAAACCTGCCCACACCACACCACGATCTATTTCCTCCTCAAGCTGCCCGGTGAACTTAGGTGAAACAACCTAATGCAACTTCCAACCGTCTTCTGGTGTGAGCGCCATTGTTTTTGTTCACTCAGCTGCAAGGCTTAAAAAAAAAAAAAAAAAAAAAGGAACCCAAGATCATAAACAATATCAGCATTTGGAGGTTTTGGAAAGAAAACCAATGAATGCTGAAAAGAATTGTTGAAATGCCTGGCGGCTATTTGGTTGACGTGTTTGTGCCCTGATACCAAGACTCCTGAGACTGCGTCTTCAATCCCTGTCTTCACACCCTGCCCCGATTCCCACTGCGACAGGGCTGTGGCACCGGCTGCCATCAACTTCTTCCTCTCCCTGGAGAAACAGGCTGAAAATGCACGAGAGCTCCCCCAGTCACTGTGGTCTGAATGTTTGTGTCTCCCCAAAGTCCATATCGTAAAACCCAGCTCCTTGCCAAAACCGGTTTGGCTCAGTGGATAGAGCGTCAGCCTGCGGACTGAAAGGTCCCAGGTTGGATTCAGGTCCAGGGCATGTACCTGGGTTGCGGGCACATCCCCAGTAGGTGGTGTGCAGGAGGCAGCTGATAGATGTTTCTCTCTCGTGGATGTTTCTAACTCTCTATCCCTCTCCCTTCCTCTCTGTAAAAAAAAAAAAAAAATCAATAAAATATATATATATATATTTAAAAACCCAGCTCCAGTGTGATGGTTTGAGGAGAGGGGTCTTTGGGAGGTGACCAGGTCATGGGGGTGAAGGCTTCAGGAATGGGACGAATGGCTTATGAAGGGGAACCTGTGAGAGCTCCTTGGCCCTTTCCACCACCGTGAGGAAACAGCCCTCTGAGAACCAGGAAGCCGGCCCGTACCAGGCACGGCATCTGCGGTGCCGTGACCTGGAACTTTCCAGCCTCCAGAGATGTGAGAAACAAACTTCTGTTGTTTAGAAGCCACCCCATCCACGGTATTTCTGTTATTGCAGCCAAACTAAACCGTCGCCCGGTGCATCAGTCACAGAACAAACATTTACTGAGCCGCGAGGTGCCAGGCATTGTTCTAGGCACGTGGGAACACAGTCGCTGACAAAACAACGTCCCAGCTCTCCCGGAGCTCCTGCGATGGGGGAGGGAGGCCGGGCCAGAGGGTAAAGAGAAACAAGTAAAGGGCATTCCAGGTGATGCCAGAGAGGGATCTTCTACAGCATGTCTCCAGAAGTGCCTGGGGACACTTACTGACTCAGACCCTTCCCACCGCTATCTCATCTCCCTTTACTGGGTCTGTGAGGTGAGCAGGCAGGGAACATGGAATAGTGTGAATGTGCCCTGAAGGATGTAGGGCTGAGCCCATGGCAAAAAGCACCAAAACACAGGCTGCCCGGTGGGGCAGGTGGGCATGAGGGATGCTGCTCTGGGTGGAAGGGCAGCAGTCCTGAGCCCCATGTCCCCCATCTGCCACCCTCTCCCCATCTGCCTCCCTCATATCACTTCACCTCTCTGGATCCTCATATTCTCCTTTGTTGAATGGGACGCAGCCGGCTGAGAGGTTTCTCTTTCCACCCACCATTTCCCCCTAGTATTGCATTCTCAGACTTTTATTCCACATGGTCACTTTATTTTTGACTCTGACTAGTTAAGTCAGAAAAGTGATCTAAAGAATAGCCCATAGACCTGGTCACCGAGATGCCTCAGGAAGGGAAGGCACATTGCTCCCACCAAAGGAGGAAATCTATCACTGAGAAATCAGAGCCTGTTGCACGAACTTTATCTCAGAGAGTCAAAAAAAAAAAATAGCCAAGAGAGTTTTTTTAAAGGAATTATGAAGAGGAGTTCATCTCAGCAAACATCACAACTAACCACAGAGCTCGGCCATTTGGAACCATGTTCCTGTGTTGGTGCAGGAACCGGCAGGTAGAGCCAGGTCGTCGAGCACATCCATGACAGCTGACGAACACCCACCCACTGACTTCTCATGTGCCCTGCTGACCCGGCCAGCCTGTCCTCTCTCTTGGGGCACCCCCTCCCTAGGTCCTGCTTCAGCACCACAGGCCGATGGCCAGCACCTGCACTGCGGACAGGGGGTGTTCAGTGTGTTCATACCCCGCCCCTGAGCACTCCGGCTCTGTCGGTGGTGGCTTGTCCTTCTGAGGTTATAACTTAGCAGATTCTATTGAAATAAAGGTACCCTTCAGCTCAGCGATTCCACTTTTAGTTATTTCTCTAAAAGTATAGGGCAAGTAGCCCAGCCGGCATGGCGCAGTGGTTGAGTGTCAACGTATGAACCAGGAGGTCACAGATTTCTGGTCAGAGCACATGCTCAGGTTGTGGGCTTGATCCCCAGTGTGGGGTATGTAGGAGGCAGCCAATCAATGATCCTCCCTCATCATTGATTCTATCTTTCTGTCCCTCTTCCTTCCTATATGAAATCAATAATATATATATATATATATATATATATATATATATATATAGCAAGTATACATATATTCATAAGGGCACAAATATATACCTGGGAGTAGAATAGGGGGAGTGCGATTGTGGTTGGTGTAGGGGTCAAGGAAGGGTGAAGCGTTTGCTTTTAACTCTAAATTTACCGGTACATGTTATTTAAACTTTTAAAATTAAAAACTAATTTATATCTTCTGCAGATTTGTTTTCATTTTTTATTAAGATATTATATGCATACATATCTTACCATTGTCCCCCCAACTTACTCCCATACATGCCATCACCCCCCAGCATTTTGCGTCCACTGGTTATGCTTATATGCATGCATACAAGCATAAAAATTAAAATTAAAAGCAATATTACTTGGGCAGGCCTTAGCTGTCTTCTGACTAAAAGTCTCACCTCTAGCATCCCTGAAGATGTGGCTCAACCAACTCTCCATCTGCAATGTGGCTCAGCACAGCTGAATGTAGGAGGACCCCAGGTTACAAAATTGTGGTGCTTTAAACAAGTTAGTGGGAGAAGAAATTGGCTTGGGGAAGATGTGGGCGGATGTTATTTTAGCTGGTACAGGTATATTCAGGCCCCTCAATCTGCAACTGACGTCCATCTAGTGTAGGAATAAAAATGATCACTGAGATTGGGTGGTGGGCGGGGAAGAAGAGAACCTTGGCTCAGTATAAAATTCAACTTATTTTCACAATTAACTGTGACCTTTACATAGCGTCCCCATATCCAATAGGATGCAGCAGGAGAGAGTTTCAGAAAAATGCCCACTACTTCAGCAGTTCGATTGTGGATTATAACACCCCAGACCTCCACTCTGGGGCCCATACCAAGCTGTGATCATCCTAATTGCACTCTGATATTCATTTCTCTTCCTACTCCTCTTTCTCTCCTTCTCCTCTTCTGTGTGCCAGCTCTAAGAAAGGAGATGATGATGAAGGAAGGAAGGAAGGAAGGAAGGAAGGAAGGAAGGAAGGAAGGAAGGAAGGAAGGAAGGAAGGGAGGAAGGGGAGGGAAATCACAGTGCAAGATGAAGGGAAGAAACAAAAAGGCTAAGAGTAAGAAAGGAGAAAAAATAAAAAGGAGAGGGGAAAAAAGAGATGTGAGGAAGAGAAGAAATGGTACTAAGTAGGGCCACTGGTTTCCTAAATTATGATTAAACTATTTAACATGAATGTTAGAGTTGACCCCCCCCTGTTCCGGAAGGCTGTGATGACAAACTGGCAGCAATGACGATTGGTTACAGCTTTTTTTTAAGTAAGGAAAGAAGGTGCAAATCCAGGGCATATAGCTGCCTGCCCTCAACTGACTAGAGGGCAGGGAGGGAGGCGTTCAAAGGATTCGTGGCTAAAGGAAAGAACTGCTTTTTCTTCTTTAAAATAAAAGAAAGAAAGAAATAGAGGTGGGGGCTGGGGGAGGGGGAAGTGGAGAGAAAGGGTCTACCAGTAATGATATTGTTGCTACTGTGAGTCGCACATTCAGCTACAACAATTAATCTTGGACAAACACACCAAACAAGAGAAATGACCCAGAAGATACTGAGCCAGATGGAGTCAGTTGGGCAAGGAGCTGAGTTGCTTCCAAATGAAACTTTGGTGATGTGACTGTGGTCACCAGAAGTCAACTTCCCTGTACATTCAAACTGGGCTCCCCCCTCCCCCCCAACCCCCCACTCTCCAATCACTGTGGGACCACTCCTGAGCCCTGGAGTCAGAATCCCCCGCACACAGCTATTGGGAAACGTCAGATTCACCAAGGGCGGGATGAGGGGCAGGAGTATTTAAACACACTTCCTGAGCCAGCCCCCACTTCTGATTTCATAGGTGCAGGGCCCTCCAAGCTGGCGCCGATGACCAGCCTGTGACCGTTTAGCATTACTGTTAGGTCGCCACTGGACTTAAGCGACCTCTGACGTCCTTTCTGGCCCAGAGACAACCACCAAAAAAGGTTCTATAAATTACATCAAAGTCTCTGGGAGACGGAGCTTTCTTTCAAGTAACAAGGAAAAGGAAGACAGGACAGCTCATGGACTTCAGAAGATTTCAAAAAAAAAATAATGCCCGTGATGGGACGTACAACCCACATACACAAGCAGAATTGAAAAGGCAATTTAAAAGAAAAAAAAAAGGCATTTCCTCTCAACGTCAACGCCTTAAATATAATCTAGCAGCCGTGGAGGGGTGGCAGGGAGTGAGGGACGCCTGTCTCCCAGCCGTTTACCGGAGTGATTTATTGTGGCCGCCACACGGGCCCTTGTTGGGGCCTGTTACAGTGCGCTAAGCCCCGCTAAGCTCAGGTATTAGGGGGTCCTTCCCTGGGACATTTACGGCGAAGGAAGAGAGGAAGCTTTACTCTTGTTCGTTGCCTGAGGCCTCGTGGAAAAATCGGGACACAGCTCTGTTTGCCTTTCTTTTCTGTTCAGGTGGCTGGTCCCAGGCCTTCCTTGCCCCGATGCTCAGTGTTTGTTTATGGCAGCGAAGGAGAAAATTGCAGTGTCTGTCATTGTTATTGGTTTGCTGATTGTGTGACCACCTGGTTTGCCGAACCCAGGACTAAGGCTGTAAGTCCCCCCTTGAAAGCTAAAGCCGCGTGCTTTAGGAGGAGGAGGAAGAGGAGAAGGGGACGCTTGGATGGCCTTTGTTTGAGTCTGTGTGCTGTTTTGTAAGGAACCACTCAAAGTTGAAATGATTTTTAATTAAAACACCCCCCCCCCCAGCCGAAACCGGTTTGGCTCAGTGGTAGAGCGTCGGTCTGCGGACTGAGAAGGGTCCCGGGTTCGATTCCGGTCAAGGGCATGTACCTTGGTTGCGGGCACATCCCCAGTGGGGGGTGTGCGGGAGGCAGCTGGTTGATGATTCTCTCTCATCGACATTTCTGACTCTCTATCCCTCTCCCTTCCTCTCTGTAAAATATCAATAAAATATATTAAAAACAAACAAACAACCCCCCCCACACACACACACACCTTAGTACACTTTTCATGGCACAAGTCTGCACTAGAAGGCTTTCTCTTTTTTTTTGCAACAGAATGCCCTGAAACGGAGGAATTTCTCAATAAACAACTTGGTACTTGGACTTGCCGTGCTGGAGTTGGATGTGCAGTTTCCAGATGTTTTCCAGAAAGGCCCCTTGCCCCGAGGTCCACTGACTGCTTCGAGACATCCCTCCGGTCGGCGGGGACCCCACAGCTGTTTTAGCAGAAAATTGTTTTCTTTTCATTTCATAAAATGCCACATTCAACATGCACCTTTCATCCAGACAGGCCGCTAAGACGTTCAAAGGATTCGGGATGACGGCCCCGCCCCCTACCCGCTGGAGCCATACACAGAAAATATTTAACATCTGTCCTGCTGTACCACCCAAAAGTTTTAAATTGAAGGAAGATGTGTGTTCCTCTCACCAAACCGCCAAAGGAATGTTCAGAGCCGAGCTCAGTTACCTAGGTCAGCCAGGACACCGCTTGTAGGAAAGCCCTTCTGTTATTCTCAGAGCCAGGCACCCTGAACGGGCAGCCACACAGCCCCTACCTGTGCGTCTTGTCTGGAGATGGCACCGCAGGCAATTCCTGTTCGCCAGCACCCAACTGGCTCTGCTGTAGTGATAATAATAAGACCTGCCACCGCTGGGCGCTTGAGTTCAATGCTTACTGTACATGATTTCATTCCATCCTTGTGGCAACATGGCTAGGTGGGTATTGTTATCGTCCTTGTTGTAGAGAAGAAAAAAAATATGTGAGGCTCTGAGAGTGTGTCTAGTCAAAGATCACAAAGTGGGTAAATTAGAGTTTGAATCCAGGTCTGTCTGACGTGGCGCCCACAGTCTCAGCGCTATGCCCCTCGTCCCGACACTGTATGTGGTACTGGTGCACGTGGGGGAATGTCAGCTGCCTTTAGGCCAAGACACAGGGCATCTTACCAAGAACCTGTTATGTGCAGAGCTGTGGGTTGGGGTCAGAAAGGAGGACAAGAGATGTATAACCAATGCCTGCTCTTGCTCAACTAGCTAACAGAATAGCCAACAGCCCCAGTTTGTTTGGGACTGTCCCAGTTTTTAAGCCCCAAGAGCTGTTTATCCCAGATGGGGTAGGCAGAATTTTAGGATGACTCCCAAAATTCCTGGTCCCTGCTGTGCCCACAGCTTCACCCAGTTATTCAATCCAACATTCAATTTAGGTGCTGCTGTGAAGGCACTTAGCAGGTGTAAATAAGTGGATGTTAAGATGGATTAGCTGGGTGGACCCAACCCTATCAGTGGAGCCCTTTAAATCCAGGTATGGCGGTCAGAGACAGAGAAGGCAGAGAGATTTGAAACACAAGGGATTAAAGGAGGCTTTGAAGATGGAGGGGGTCACCTGGCAAAGAATATGGGTGGCTCTAGGAGCTAAGTGGCCTACAGATGCCAGCTGGCAAGGAAATGGGGATCTCGGCCAGATAAGAAACGGAATTCTGCCAACCATCTCAATGGTCTTGGAAATGGATTTTACCCAGCGCCTCCAGATGGAAACTTAGCCTGGGGGACACCTAAATTCCACGTTTTGAGAGTCGGAGCAGATGCCTGGACTTCTGCCTATGGAACTACAAGCTAATATGAGTGTTGTCTAAGCTGCTAAGTTTGTAGTCATTTGTTATACAGCAACAGAAATGCAATGCCCCAGGAAATTCTTCAGTCCTAGGCAAGCTGGGACAACTGGTCACCCAGGTGAGTTGCAGGCCTGAGTAATGTGGGTGCTGGGGATCTGGACAGCTTTCCTGGAGGATGTAACTTATTCCTTCCGTAGAATTTAGACAGTGGGAAATAGGCTGAAATATACTTTAGAAGGAGGGCACAGCATCAGCAAAGATAGAGGAGGAAGGAATATGCTAAGGGTGTCAACCAAGATGCCACCGAAGACACCAACCAGATCCTTGAGACAGTTAAGTGTTTGGGGCAAAGACTTTGAAACTTCGGCACATGCAGTGTCTATTCTGGGGTCATGAAAATAACAGTGAGATTAGCAGCCTGTTTTATTTCTTTCATCCTGGCACTGATGCAGTTCAAACTCCTCCAAGAAACTCCAAACTCCCCCTGTAAGGCAGGGAGATGGCATATTCTGCTGTTACCCTAGTGCCTAGTGCACCATTGCATGTTCGGAAAATGCTGAATAGATTAATCATTTAACGTGGGCAAAATAATAGCACTTTAAGCCAAACACATAGCCAGCCATATTGTCCCTAGAAGTACTAAGAGGTTGGCAAGGCTGAGCCATCACATCCGCCCCTGCCTCCTCCAGGACCTGACCCTCCAGCTACCTACAGGAGCCTCCCAGGTTCTCCTCCTCAGACCTGGGCTCCGATGTCTGAGTCAATCTCAGTGCTGCTCCACACCAGCTCTTTGACGTTGGGCAAGGAACTTAGCTTTTCTGTGCCTCAGTCTCCTCATGTGTAGAAGAGCACAATAAAACCTGCTTTTACCAAGCCAATGTCATGATTAGAGTTGTTGATACAACACACAAAGCCCTTACCACAGAGCTCAGCAAAGGGTAAATTCAATAATAATTGTAATCATTCAATAATAATTGTAGTTGTTATTATGATACATTTTCATTTTAAATAGCAGTGGCATTAGCTGACCAACTTCAGATGGAGACCCAATCTGTCCCCCACCCCAACCCAAGGACATTTTCATTTTCCTTGAAGATTCTTGAAATAACAATTATAACACTTGGAGCCCCAATGGGAGGACTTCCCAATGGAGGTAGCTCAGAGCAGGGACTTCCCCTGGGTGAGTAAGCCGGGCCACTCCAGGGCAGCGCGGAACCTGCACGGGCTGCACCCGGGAGCTGGTGAGAGCTGCAGTCTCTGCCTTCCTCCAGATGGCCTAAGTCAGAATCTGCATTTCCACAAGCTCCCCCCCACCCCCCCTGGAGAGGCCCTCGTCTAGAGGAACTCCTATCAGCCCTGCCTCTGGACAGCACAACAGCTCCCTGACCTTTTCTTACGACTTGCTTTAAATGTGAAGTGTTCAGGCGCACAGGCGAGCCAGACCACAAAACTCTCAGCTGGCAAGAGAGAGCCTCATTTCTGGAGACAGCTGGCTCTCTACATGTTTCAACAAACTGGCATTCTCCAAGAGCTGTAATGGTCTGAAGTCAGGCTTAAAACTCAGCAAAAATAAACCTTCCAGGAAATTTCTGGCACACCCACTTTTCAAACCCATCATCTCAGGAATGTGATCCAAGCAATGGCCTCTTTCCCCACATGTAACCCTATTTCCCCAGTCTGAGACAGTTCTCTTTCTGGCCTTGAACTGACCACACACACACACACACACACACACACACACACACACGAGAGAGAGAGAGAGAGAGAGAGAGAGAGAGAGAGAGGGAACAGGGGGCCACATTTAAGTGCTGGGCTTTAGCTAAGTCTTTGGGAAAGTCCATAATCTCATTTTGGCGCAATTAGTTCTATTTCTTAATGCAAATATTATTTTAAAGTACGTTCTTAAATCTGAGGAAAATCTACTCCTGGTCACTAGAGTTCAAAGAGGCATATTTGTAAGCATAAGAAGCAGAATCCACAGTTTGCCTTCATGTGGTCAACGATGCAATGTTCTCCATTTTCTTTTTTAAGCTTTTTAAATTGATTTTTAGAGAGAGAGGAAAGGACAGGGAGAGAGTGAGAGAAACCTTGATGTGAGAAAATCAATCTGCTCCCTCCTGCGAGGGAATCAAGCCCCAATCCAGGCATGTGCCCCAACCGGGAATCAAACTGGCAACTTTTTGGCACTTGAGAGGATGCCCAACCAGCCAGGGTGCAATGCTCTCCATTTTCTTATTTCCCAAGCAAGCAGAACACTCAAATCTTCCTTGAGGACCAAAACTCAAATCAGTCACATCCTTTGAACCCGTTCACCAATATTCATGAATGGACTCTTGTGTGATAACTGCTCTAGGAAATAAAATAAGGCATGATCCCTACACCACAGGAAACTTCTCAGAAGGGAGAAATGTTTGTCTAACATCTGTCCTGAGAACTGATTGATACATAACAATTCATTCCAATTTTAGCAGTTTACAATAACAATTATTTTAGTATCTTTCATAGTGTCTAGGGGACAGGAATTCAGGAAGGGCTCAGCTAGGCAATTAGGGCTCCGGTCTCTTCTTTAGCTGCTGTCAGATAGGAGGTGCTGAAGCAGATGGAAGCTGGACAGGAATCTCTCCAGGTAGTCTCGGGGCCTCTCCATGTGAGCCGGCGTGGGCTTCCTCACAAGATGGCCACCTGAGTACGTACTGTTTACGTGACATCTCAGGGCTCCAAAGATGAGTGTCCCAGGAGAATGAAGCAGAAGCTGTATCATCTTTTATGATTAGTTCAGACGTCACAGTGTCACTTCCTGTTAAGGGAGAATTGTCAAAGTCACATTGTAAGAATAGCATGTGGGATGGGAGATGTTGTTTTAACCACCTTTGGAAAATATAATTTGCAACAGATTTCAGCAGAAAAGCAAATGGCCCATCTGAATTAGCATAACTCAAGGAGGCTTAACAAAGGCACAAGTTATGAAAATATAGGCAGGGAGCAGGGCAGGGGTGGGGAATGTCTGGCCCGAGGGCCATAGAAAGCCTATAACAATCATTTGTTCTGTCTCTGCCAAGGCATTAGGGGGGGAGGGGGAGTTGATTAAATGTTTGACCAAATATAGCAGGCAATTTTTAAGTTGATAATGTTATATGGCCTGTAAATGATGTTATAAATATCCAAATGGCACTTGGCAGATAAAAGATTCCCCAACCCCCAGTGAAGGGGAACAAGAGTGAAGTGCAGTATCCCCGATGTGGCTGGCCACAGAGGAATTGTTTCCACCCCTTTTCGGAAGGAGCAGAGGAGGGGGAGGTCACAGGAGTTCAGGAGAGAAGAGCTCTGGAAGGGCTCGCTTGAGAGGACAACGGAGAAGAGAGGCAGCAGGAGAATAAATGCCCTGGCTGCACCTTCCCCTCCTTGCAATCTCCTGCCAGGGCTCCCCCTTGGCTGAACCCAGCAGGAAGCCCGGCGGCCTAAAGCCCACACTGACCAGCCCCTTGGGAAGACAGCAGATGGAGGGGAGAGGAGAGCACATCTGGAGAGGCAAACAGAAGATATGAACAGTAATAAATATCTGCAGTCCAAGGAAGATTTTCATCTCATGCCAACTGAGAAGTCACAGAGTTTAGTTCTGCAAGAGAAGAATCTGGGCTGTTCCCGTGAAACGCCACAAAAGTACAGATACGGCGAAGAGGAGAAGCGCACATCCCCAGCAGTCCTCTGGGAGTCTGGGATTCCACCCTTCATCTTGGGGCTTCGGAGAGTCCCAGGCTGTCGGAAAGGGAGTTGTCCCCATGAGCAAGCCAGATGGGGACTCGGCAGAGCCTCTGGGCACTAACAGGAGCGGTTCTTGATGGATGGTCCATGGCAGTGTCCCAACAGGAGGCGAGCTGATGTGGCTCCTCAGCACCAGCAATGTGCTGGTGGGATGCAGATGTGCAGGGGCGGAAGCTGGGTGGTCTGCAGGCAGGACTCTGGCTGCCAGTGCCAGCCAGGGCCCACCAGCGCAGAGCCTGCAGGGCCCCTGGAGGCTGATTTCTCTTTTGTCCCTGGAGGGGACCCCTCCAGGCCTGGATCTCCCATCCTGAGCCCCATCAATTTCTCTCTTTCATCATGTCCTTCCAACACCTGCCTCTCCCAGTCTGGAGAATCTTCATCTAACCTTCATCTAACCTAGGTCTTAACCCATTTTTCCAAATCTATTATTTATTATATCAAAAGTCCAAGTTCTTGTAACCCACATCCTTGACTTTTAAAAGTCAAAAGCCAAGATCTGAACTATTTGAACGCTGCATTCTGCCCTTTCTTGAGGCATATAATATGAAAGTGAGGCAGGATGGAAAGAAGCTAGGAAAATCCCTTGGCAGGTAGAATGGGGAAGCTAGTACAAATTGCTGAACAAACCGGCCAAGCAATGTATAGCAGCTACACAAGGTCATTAGGGCAGAAAGCCCCAGGTGCTTAGCAAGGGTCAAAACCGGTGCCTGACCTCGCCCCCACAGTGGCCTTTCCTTCCCTGGCATAGTGCTGGCCATTCAGTGCAGGCCCCTTGACCTTCCATATGCAGTTCAGACCCTCTCCTGACCCTTTCCTCCCTAGAGATAAAATCTAGGCCTCTGTTGAATTTCAGCTCCAAGCCCAGGAAAGCAGCAAAACCAGATCTGCAGTGACTACGGATCCTCTGCCCTGGTGCTGACCAATCAGTGGAGACCATGACCCTGAAAGAGCACACCTGGAAAACTGATGAATATTTCATTGAGGTTCTCCCCTAAGACCTCCCCTAAATTCCTGGCCCTTAAAAACCTAAAAAAGAAAGGTCCCAGTGCCAGCTCTCCCTCTTGGGAGCAATGCCCACCTTTTCCTTCCCCCTCTTCTTCCCTCTCAGTCACGCATCCCCTAAGTCCCAAGGGACCCCGTGAGATGTGCAACCAGAGGAGCAAGGGGAAGCAGCAACGAGTCCTGGGCTAACCCCCTGAACCTGTCTCCGAGGAACTCTTTGCCTAACTTCTCAGTGGCCCAAAGCAACCCCAGCTAGGCTCTCCCCTGTCTTAAGCCCTTCCCTGCTCCACTGTATCCAGCTTTAATAAACCTACTCTCAAAATCACCTGAACTCACGCTGTGACATCTTTCCTGCACAAAGTCAGGAACTTACACATTACAGGCCAGCCCCAGGCAGACCCGTTCTGAGCCGGTCCCTGTCTGTTAATATAAGTCTTGGGAGCTGGGGAGAGTCACAAGGTATGTGGTGGTGGTGGTGGTGGGTAGAGGGGTGTCACAGAGCAAAAGTATTTTCACAATTCAAACTAGGAGGTATAAGAATCCAAAAGACCACATATGGGGGTGACCAGGAATGCTTTCCTTTGATCCTTTGAAGAACCAGCAAGATTTCAACAGAAAGAGACAGGAGAAGTATTCCAAGCAGAAGGAAGAGGATGTGTGTGAGAGTCAAAGCACATCCAAGAAAAGACAGTCTCATTTGTAAGGAGTGTAGGGGTATTTGCATGTAGAGGGAATAATTCTAGAAGGGCAAGGTGAAACCGGGTCTTGAAGGACCTTGACCGAAAGCTTGCATTTTTCTTTTAAAAAGCCACTGAACATTGTGCATATCAGTAGGATAATTGAGTCTGAGTTGTGCTTTAGAAAGATTAATACAGTGACAGTGCATTGGACAGAGACACTGGTTAGGACGTTGGACATTTGTTTAGGCATAAACCCATCTGAGCCTCATGCCCATGGCTTCTATCACCACCTGGCTTGCAAGCCTGATGGTCTGCTATATTCCCTCTGTGACTCCAGGCCTGTGTTTCCAGCTCCTTAAAGGGCATATCTCACAAGCTGCTTCTTCTTCTTCTTCTTCTTCTTCTTCTTCTTCTTCTTCTTCTTAAATATATTTTATTGATTTTTTACAGAGAGTAAGAGAGAGGGATATAGAGTTAGAAATATTGATGAGAGAGAATCATCAATCAGCCTCCTCCTGCACACCCCCTACTGGGGAGGTGCCCGCAACCACGGTACATGCCCTTGACTGGAATTGAACCTGGGACCCTTCAGTCCACAGGCCAACGCTCTATCCACTGAGCCAAACTGGTTTCGGCCCACAAGCTTCTTAACCCCGATGCTCTCAAAGCAGAGCTCACCATTCCCTTTCCCCCACTGTCCCACATACTGCCACACCTCCGTCCTTGGCCTTCCCCGCCCCTCTAGACACGCCACAGCTCTCAGGCCAGAATTCTCTCTTTCCTCCACTTCCCCTACCCCTTTCTCTCCCCAACCTCATGGCCCCTATAATCGCCTCTCACACCATAGCCAGATCCTTCCCAGTCTCCCTTCTATTTTTTCCCCCTCTAGAATCCAACTCCTTTTTGCCCTTATTGGAACTGTCCAAGGTCAAGCCATCAGCACTCTCCCTTTAACAATCCCAGCAGCCTGGCAATTGGTCTCCCTACTCTCTGCTGCCCCTTCCTCCACAGTTTGACTAGTATTTCTAAACTAAATCTATATCTGATCATGGTATTTCACCTTTAAAGACCTCCTCTGGCCTCCCTGGCCTATAGGATCAAGAAGAAAGTCTTCTACTTAGCATTTAAAACCTTCAGAAGCTGACCATGGTTACTCTTCCAGCCTTGTCCCCTGCTATTCTCTGGGGACAAGGAGAAATGGATGGCTTGACTCCCTGCATTCACTGTGATACTCTTCCTAGAAGCAGTGAGTGAAAGCATTAGGCCCCATCTGTGTGGACTAGAGAGGAAGGACCCCAGAACAGAAATAATCCTGGATGTGCATGTCTGGTGGGTATGGGAGGGGAATGAGAATATAGCAGTTAATTCCTCAAAATGTTATATGCCACCCAGTCAAATAAAGAGGCATATGCTACCTAAGAAATATTGGTTTTGTCCTATGTTTAAGGACTGAAAAGAAGCAGCAGGTTGAGATAAAATCAAAAGAAGCAGCAGGTTGAGATAAAATCCTATTCTCAGAGGGGTTGCTACAGTGAGTCTGAGGTGGGCATCCTTACAGGTTCTTCCCACGAGACAAATAGACTAGAGTTTCTTCCTCTGGCAAGGGGAGAAGGAATTGAGGGCCATTTGGTGAATCATAACTAATTGAATTGCTTTTTCTTCTCTCACTCTCTGGCTTTAAATAAACAAAGGTGATGCTAGTAAAACAAGTTTCAGCAGACTTTATGACGTCCTGTTATCAGCACTGGAGCCAGGAAACCTGGTTTCCAATTCCAGGTGTGTCGCTAACAAGCTGTGTGATCTTGGACAGTCCATGCCCTTCTCTGAGCCTCACCATTCCTGTTCTATAACCAGAGGACTGAACCCACTTGCACAAGTCCCTACATACTCAATTTTACATTTCTTCAATTGTGGGCCAGTAAAGGATTTCCCTTCTTGCTATTTTTCTGTTCCTGAATCTTACATCAGTTTCATCTTCTCTTTATGTATTTTTAAATATATATGTTTTTAGAAGCAACAAGCAGACTGTTAAATTACAGCGGGGAGGGTTGGGAGATCTGGGGGGAGATAACAGGTCAACCGAAGGACATGTATGCATGCATATAAGTACAACCAATGGACACAAAACTCTGGGGAGGGAGGGCATGTATGGGGGGGGGCAATGGTAATATACATACACAGATAATAATTTAATAAAAATATTTTTAAAAATATATATGTTTTTATTGATATTTTTAGAGAGAGGGGAACGGAAAGAGAGAAAGAGATAGAAATATCGACGAGAGAGAAACATCAATCATCTGCCTCCTACACACCTCCTACTAGGGATCAAGCCAGAAACCGGGTATGTGCCCTGACTGGGAATCGAACCAGGAACCTCTTGGTGCATGGGACAATGCTCAACTAACTGAGCCACACCATGGGGGCCTTTTTATTTATTTCTTCTTCTCATTCTATCTGCTCAGCCAAGTGAGGCATACACTTGTCCGGCTGTTTTCCAGACTCTTGACTTAGGTTTACAGAATACATTCTGCCCACTGAATCTGTTCAGGAATTAAATCTCTTTGGCTAGGACAACAGCAGCCAATAGACCTTGAATCTTTGCTGTCAAGAACCCTTTCCAGGCCTGGAGCAGATGAGAACTAGCTATTCTGAGGCATGAAACACCATGCTGCACGTTTTCCATTTGAATGGTCCAGTTATGAAATTAATTTTTTCACAAGGAAAAGTAAATTTCACAGTAACATAAGCTGCCCTAAAACAAGCAGTGACCAAACTAAAACCACAGCAGTCATTCTAATGGTAAAGAAATCAGTCAGTTCCCCAGCTCAGCAGTCTTGACACCATCTCAACATGTTGTATCAAGATATTCTTGGACAGTGGAATGTAGATGTTACCGAAGGTTATGATATTTACTTCTTGAAGACAAAGCATTATCCAAAACAAAACATCTGGATGGATGGTTGAGTTTCCCACATAAGAAATGATGTGGTGACATGACCTCAGGACCACAGCATCCCAGCATTTCCGAACAAGCGGCCAGGTGCACAAGGCAAGCTCTTCTCCATCAGTCTGTGAAGCAGCTTATGATGTTAAAATGTGTCAGACAATCACCAGCTAAACCAAAAAGAACTTATAAAGCTAACACAAACTGAAAAATGCCACGAGCAATGGAGATATGCTATCCTTTTAACCCTGCCTCATCCCCAACCTCAGATGACATGGGAAAGGGTCCCTGAAGAAGGTTTTCAGACTAGTTGTCTAAAAACCTTTTTCTCCCAGTAAAGCCCTTTCCTTTCCTGACTGTTCAGTTTGCTCATGAGCCCAATCACTTGCCCTCAGACATCTCTGACCTCTTCATCTGACAATATTTCCTGGGCATCTGCTATGTGCCAGGCACAGAGCAGAATACGACATAGTCCTGATTTAAGAGGGCTAAGGGTTTAGTCAGAGAAAACTACACGTAAACAGGAATGGGAAATAATGTGGGCCAAGAAAAGGTCCGTAGACAGGGACCTAGTCCTGCAAGAAATCAGAGGATGGTGTGGTTTTCTCAATAAGCCATAGACTATCAGTGTCAGGAGGCATCTTACACATTATCTCTTCCAACCTTCTCGTTTTACAAATAGAGAGACAAGATGGGGCGGGTTGGGGGGGGGGGGGTGGTTGCACAGTTCAAAAGCTGAGGACAATATGCAAATTATATTTCTCTTTTCCTGGCTGATAACTTATTGTATGTTTCTTAAATAGTGTTTGGAAGTAGATGTAATGAAATCATAAATATACCATTAAACGAAATGCATTTTGTTTTCCAACAAAAAATATACAAGATATATCTCATCAATATTTGTTAAGCAAGAAGATGATCATTTTCCCAAGACTACTATGATCAATTCACAGTCATTTGCCTTGTCTGTGTATGTTGAAGTCATTCCTTATCCCACCATCCTATTACTACTCTTAACTATTATGGCTCTCCACAGAAAACTCATCATTATACCTGTCATGTTCTCTACATTTGCACAGCACTTTGCAGTTCAAAAGGTATTTTAAAAGCCCATTGTATCCACTTTGAGAGTCAAGTTGTGGGCTTGGTCGCTTTAGAGGGACACAGTAAGGAGGAGGAGGTTCAGAATGGAGCTAAGCGCATGATTACAGTGTCGGGAACAAGAGCTACAAAGAGAGCCGGCGAAGGAGCCAGGACTCCTGGGCCTGCTCTCTGAGGCGAGACAACCAAAGAGGTGCTGGGGAGTGGATTTCAAGTCCATGAAGTCTAGTGAACTGGAAAGAAGCAAGTCAATAAACACTTACTGAATAATTCCTGTGTGCAGGGCACCATGCTAAGTGGATCCAAAGATGAATAAGCAAGGCATCCCCTTCAAAGAATGTTTTGGACGGCTATTCAATCTCCTTAAGCCACAGGGCGTGGAAGGCATGAGGGAGCAGATGCCACAGGGCCCAGGGGAGAAGTGGGTGAACCAAATTCCTGAGGTGTGGCCTCAGCTTCCTCAGTGGACTTGGAGTTGCCCCAGCTAATGACATGTGGAAGGAGGGAAAGAGGGAGGGAGGGAGGGAGGGAGGGAGGGAGGGAGGGAGGGAGGGAGGAAGGAAGGAAGGAAGGAAGGAAGGAAGGAAGGAAGGAAGGAAGGAAGGAAGAAGGGGCCAAGTTCCTTACTGGATGGTGAGCACAACCACTGGACACATGCAGGCAGAGGAGAAGGATAACCTGTCCAAGGAACGGTAGAGCCAAGCCCCTTCCCAAGAGTGCCTTGTAGGATGCTTTTGGGATGATGCTTCATTTCAAAGCCATTAAGTGGATTCTCATGTGTGAGTTTCTACTCATTTTATAGATGATGGGATTTTAATGTTTACTTAGGCTGAGAGAGGTCAAAAGGACCATATGTGTAATAGGCAAAACTTGGGGCTCCATGATTGAGTGCTACTGGGGATACAGTGGAGCAGCTGGGGGGAGCTGAAAGGATGGTCACAGAACGGAGGCAGGGGTGACCAAGAGGGGTGCCAAGCTATTAACCACCTTCAAATATAAGAAGAACCCACAAACTCTCTAATCAAAATTAGAAAGTATTGGGGGTGGGTAAGGGATGTGGGTACAAGAGTAGAGAATTGTTAGAAGCCTACAGCGAAGACAGGAATTCAGAAAGGAGGGACAAGCTTGGAATTCATTTAACAGAGACATTAAACTAGTAGTTTAAACAGAGCTTCAGACCCACTAGGCTGTGCTTCATCCATCTGGACTGCAGGTTCTCTTTGCTCATTTAAAATAGCCCAGGCTCTGCTTGCCAGATTGGCTGCATCCTTCTGGCAGATAGCCCAGGGTTGGGAGGGTGAGGGGGAGGGGGAACCTCCATGTGCTGGCCCTTCCTTCCCTCTCAGTCTCTTCCCAGGGCTCCTACCTGGCCCCGCTGGTTCTCTCCTTCACAGCTTCTATCTGGATCCCTCCCCCACAGATCTGCTGATACCCTCCCCATTACTTACGATTCACCTCACAAGCCACCTCCTACAAGAAGCCCTTCCTGATCCATCCTCCAGATGGGATATGCTTCCTCCCCCCAGTGCCTCTTCCACCCCCAGGGTTCCTCTTTCTGACACTTTCATTTAATCCTGCATTGTAATAACTTGTGTGCTTGTCTGAGCTCCCACCTCCACCTCTCCTTAGAGAAAATCAAGGGCAGTGACACGATTGATCGCTTTCATCTCTATATTAAAAACACCAGAAGCAGGAATTGGTATGCCACAAATGTTCCATTACAGCCAGTGCAAACCTGTGACAAAGCTTCTGTGACCCTTTGGAGGTTGTATCGGACAGCTCAGGAGACCCATGGCAACTTACTTCATCTCTGGGCCTCAGTTCTCACATATGAAAAATGAGCATACTAGGTCCTACCTCAAAGGGACTTCATGGTGGTCTATATAAAGTCCCTAGAATATAGTCTGAATACACTGAATGCTCAATGAATTTAGGGAATTATTAGAAATATGGACTAGTAGAGATATAATCTTCTTTTGATTTCCAAGCTTGCTTTAACTCATTTGTGCTACATTTGCGCCAGAAATCTTTGTCTTCCTTAAAGCACGTATTTGCACATAGCAGATGTCCATTATTTCAGTGCTGTTAGATATCTGGCTGTATATACACAGGAATGCTATATACATTAACAAAGGCAATTAACAAAGATTCAGAATAACCAAGTCCAAGAGATTTTTCTCACGGCAATTACCAATTCATCCATCCATTATAGCCACTGTGGAAGTCCTGCAAGGCCTACAAAAATGAAAATGAAAGTGGGCAAGATGAAATCTTACTGTCATGTTATCACAGTCTCCCAGGGCAAACCTAGTCACTGCCCAGACAGAGCTGTCAAGAAGGGCTGAGGGTCCAGAGTGAAAGTGGCTGCCGCTGTGCATAGTGAGAAGAATGGGGGACCAGGAACTGTGGCAGACTCACAGAGGAGGTGACAATCGAGTTGGACCCTACCAGGTGGGTAAGAAGAACTTTGTCAGAAAGAGGAGATAAGAGCTACTCCAGGTACAGCAAGCAGCACAGGCAAAGGAACAGTCCCCATTCAGAAAAATGATGAGGTCAGAGTCCAAAGGGCCACTTTATTCTAATACTCAGGTGGACTTCACTTAAAATGGACATATTTCCACCAAATTAGGGATGCATACCAGAAACGCTCATTTTGCTGCTAAAATAAACATGCTTTTCTTACTTCTTCCCAAATAATTTGGTGGATATTTTTGCAAAATCTAATTCTGATTTTTGTTGGAAAGCAAGTACTTTTAGAAAGTCCATGTGGGCCTAGGAGATAAAGCTTGGACAGCATAGGATCAGAACTACTCAGCCCGACCTAGGAGAAACCTCTTCGTATTCTGTGAGCCACCCCAACATATGGAGTGGTTTCAGCTCTTCAGAGCCAGCAAAAAGGAAACTTAGGGCTTCTAAATGCAAGATGGATGGGCACAGAACTGTTTCATTTCTTCCTTGAGTTGTTCTCTGAGAATAATGGAAGGTGAATGCAGCCAGGGGCTTCTTGAATAAGTGCATTCGTGGGGAGGAAATTTTGTTCATAACTTTGCTGGGAGCCTGTTTAACCAAATGCAATGACCAGAGGTCAGAAAAATACTACTTTTTCTTCCTTATGTAGAGAGGAGGATGGACAAAGACTTGGGCCCAGAAGAAAGAAACACACACACACACACACACACACACACACACACACATATTTCATGTCAAATTAGACTTAACTGCCACCTCCTGAGGTGGGATGCAACCTTCCGGAAATTGCAGAGGCAGAGCCAAGGTCCCATTACCCTGTGTTGCGTCTGTCAACGATGTTTGGCTTCTAGGGCATGAACCATGTAAGCAGCCTTCGCAATCCAGAATTTATGATCTCAGCAGCTTTCCTCCTCAAGAGGCATGGCCTGTTGGGATTAAGACTGTTGTTTACATTTGAGTGTTTTCCTTTTGGTCTCAGGGTCTGGGTGGAGCTGGGGACCCAGTGCTGCATGCTGACACAGAGAGCCAGCCCTTCCTTCCTATGCTCAGCTACAAGTCAATACATTCTCTGTGACTGATTTTCATGTGCTTTAAAAAGAGAGAGAACCAGACTGTGTCCGCGTGGTCTTGAATCAATCACTTCTTTTCTTTCCTACACCTCAATTGTCTCATCTGTTAAAAGGAGTTGGGGTGAGTGGAAGTGGGGAACCAGGAAAACCCGGAGATTCTTAAATTTTTTTCTGATGTAACTGATCTGGAAAGGAGACTCTTTCTACCGTTTTGGTTTGGGGATATTTTGTAGGGACCAGGGGAATTGTGGTTCCTTGAGTTCCTTAGTGGGGGACCACAGTGATCACAGGGTGGAGGTGGGGGGTAATCTGGCAGCAATCAAGAACTGCTGTGCAGAGACCACAGCCTGCTCTCCAGACCAGGAGCTTCCCAGATGCTAAGCTTGCATTACAGAGGCACGCTGCAGTAGACCACGCACACATGGAATAGAAGTCCTAGATGAGACTCCAGCCACTAAACTAACTCACAGCGTCTATGACCACGGCACGCCCCCATTTTAGGGCCTCAGTTCACTTGTGGGTGGAATGAATGTGATAGACAGACACTAAGAAGACCCCTGTGTTTATATTTCCTGATATCCATACTCTGTGGAATTCCTGCCCCTAAAGTTTGGGGAGGACCTGTGACTTGTTTCAAACCAATAGGCTATGGCAAAGGTGATAGGATGCCACTCCCATGATTACATTACCTAAGACTGTAACACTCATCTGACCAGCCCGCTCTCTCTATTGACAGTTCCCCTCGCTGGCTTTGATGCAGAAAGCTACCACGTAGAGAGGAACTGAAGGTGACCTCTAGCTGGTAGCATACCAGGAGCTGCCGCCTTCAACCCAACAGTCCTCAAGGAACTGAATCCTGTCAACAACCACGTGAGCTTGGCAGTAGATCCTTCCCCAGTCAAGCTGCAGATGAGACCCAGCCCTGGCTGACACCTGGATGGGAAGAGCCTATGAGACCCTGAAACACAGGACCCAGCAACACTGTGTGTAGACTCCTGACCAACAGAAACTGTAAGATAATAAATGTATGTTGTGTGAAGCCACTAAGTCTGTGGAAATTAGTTATGCAGTTAATAGATAATTAATACAATGAAGCAGTAGGAACCTTCTATACCTGACATGCTATGAGTATGATAATTATATTCCTACTAGGGGCCCAGTGCACAAATTTGTGCACCTTGAAAGGAACTGTGGGCCGCCAGGCTGTGGCGGGCACAGGGGTGGGTCTTGGCCCATCCTCTGCGCCAGCACCTGGCCCTTCCTGCCTGGACCCTGGGTCCCCTTTTTGCCAGCATCCACTCTCCCGCTGTTGCCGCCACTCCCACACACAGAAGACCTGGAGCAATTGGGGCCAGCACCAGCAACAGGTACAAGTGGGGCTGGTACCGGCAGCTCCAGTGCTGGCAGCGGGTGTGAGTGGGGCTGTCGCCAGCACCAAGTGTGAGAGGCAGCTGCCAGCCCCAAATATCCCTTAGGAGCAGGGGCAGGTGTAGAAGCCCTGAGGGGCAATCAGGGCTGGTAGCTGCCGCTGGCACCCCCTGACGGTGCCAATGGTTGTGGCCAGTTCAGGGCGCCAACAGCAGGACCAATCAGGGCCAGCGCCTGCAGCAGGTGTGAGCACTGGGTGGGACCTAGGTGCATGGGAGCAAAGAATTTTCAGTAATCACTAGAGGCTCTCCCCGATGACAGCGACAGCGCCTCACCTTGGTCTGGCGCCTTGCTCACCTGCTCTACCATCCTGCCCGGCCATGTTCCACGCGCCCCCTGGTGGTCAGCACATATCACAGTGACTGGTTGGTTGTTGGATGGTTCGGTTTATTTGCATATTAACCATTTATTATATAGGATGCTATCAGCATTACTCACATAAATGAAACCATTCCATTACAACACACATTGCAAGCTGCTGTCACTGCAGTGGGTGGAGAATAAGTTATCTTTTTAAAACACCTAGGGTACTTGTTCTATATTTAAATTCTCCTTTAATCAGGCCTCATTTCCAGGCTTCTAGCTGCTGATTGCAAACACCGTACTCACACAGGTCCCCTTTTACACTGAATTTAATTAGAGATCAACTTGAAATAAAATGGCTCCAGCAAAAAGGAAAACTCCTCTAAGATAGAGTCTAAAAGACGCTTATCAAGAGATTTTGGTATAATTTGGCAGTATTGGTCCCAAGAGAAACAATTAAGTAGAAGACTCTGCCAAAATGAAACAAGTCTGAGGAAGAATTAATCTAGCAGGGGATCCCCATTTCTGCAATAAAAAAATGTGTCCACTTGTATTTTAAATATTTACTAGCTAAAGCAGTGGTTCTCAACCTTTCTAATGCCGCGACCCTTTAATACGGTTCCTCATGTTGTGGTGACCCCCAACCACAAAATTATTTTTGTTGCTACTTCATAACTGTAAATTTGCTACTGTTAATGAATTGTAATGTAAATATCTGTGCTTTCGGATGGCCTCCCTCCCTCTCTCTCTCTCTTTCTTTCTTTCTTTCTTTCTTTCTTTCTCTCTTTCTAATGTAACATGACATTTGGGCTTAATTCAAATTTCTCTACTGTCTAATGATATAGAACAAATTTTCATTTGCTTATTTTTCATCAATTTGCTGAAATGTCAGTAAATTGGCCCATTTTTAAAATTGGCTGTCTTGTTTTCTAATATTTGAATATTGGGATATCTTTCTATATAGATATAGATATAGATATAGATATAGATATAGATATAGATATAGATATATCCTCATCTGAGGATATGTTCATTGATTTCAGAGAGAGGAATGGAGAAAGAGAAACATGGATGTGAGAGAGAAACACCCATTGGTTGCCTCTGGAATGCTCCCCAACTGGGGATCAAACCCAGAACCTTGGCATTGCTCGGGGCAGATGCTTCCACCCACCGAACCACAGCAACCAGGGCAAGACCTCTACATCTGCCTTCTGGAAGTCCTTTGTTGGATACATGATTTTACAATATTTTGTTCCACATGGACATTTCTTGATGAATTGATTTGAGCTTGAAGAAGTCTCCACCTGCTTGCGGGCCCCGCAGAAGGCCCTTGAGTTGGGCGTTGAAGAGGTGTGAGGTGTCCCTGGGCTCAGCCCCTGCGCCGCCTGGGAGGGCCGCTACCCAGGAGGGAGGGCAGCAGCTGCGGGGCTCACAGGGCCCGGCCCGGACCGCGGGGCCGCACCGCCCGGTGGCACCGCCCAGGCTGCGGGCCGGGCGCGGGGCGGGGGCGCGGGGCGGGGGCGCGGGCGGCCGGCCTTTGTGGCGCTGGGGCCGCCGCCTTTGTGCCCGGCCGCGCCCCGCCGGGCGGCCGCCTTCTGCAGAGATCACCCCCGCCGCGGCGCCATACCTGGCCCTTTGTCACCAGCTGCCAAAGAATTCAGAAAATCAAATTTATTTCCCGATCTCGGCGGCGCGCCCTTTGTGCGGCGGGCTCGCCGTGGCTGCCGGGGCCGCGGCGGACAATGCGGAGGCCTTTATGGCGCAAAGAAAGGGCCCGCCGCCCGCCCGCTCCCCCGGCTCCCCAGCCGCTGTGGGAACTCGCCAGGGAAGTTCTTCTCTCAATAAAAATCCGCTAACGAACCCCAAGACGGTGGGTTCTCAAGTGTCTGGCCCGTTAAAGGGGATAAATCAATAGGCATCTTGAGATCGGAGGGGGGGGGGGTGTTTCCTTTTCCCGCCTCGGGGATGAATAGATGAATGATAACTCCACTTCTTTCCCGCCCAGCACTGTCCTCAGCTCCACCCAGCAAGTCCCATTTCATCCCGAGTTCTCAGCACTAACAGCCCCCCTCCACCCCCACCCCCTCCAGACAGCCTTCCCGGAGCCACAGGCTGATTGGAAGAGCCTCAGAGGCTGAGGTCTCAAGCCCAAGGCACCTGCAGATGCAGCGAAGTTACCATTACTTTCCTTGATTGGATTGATATTTCCTGAAGTGAATCCAAAACATTGCCTTGTGAAATTTTTGTGTGTGTTTTTTAGTGATTGTTTGGGGCAAACTGTCCCTTTTTAAAAGAAACCAATAAGAGAGAGGGAAAAAAATCTAGAGGTGGCACAGGCTTGCAATGCATCTGGCCTATACTCTTGTGTCCACTTACAAAGCAATGTACAGGGAGAGATGGATACGCACACATCTCCCACACATCACATCCGCCCACACTACTCTCCCGTGCAGACACAAAGACCATAATAATTCCTACTCTCATCATAAAATAACACATAGCACCATCATTTGAATTATATAGCCACAAAGCAAAGAAATCCATAATAGGAGAACCTGGTCCATTGGTTGTAAATTATGCGTATTATAAAGCTTTTGCAAAAACCACCACCACCAAAAAAAAAATGATAGATAGCACTTAGTCAGGGATCTTCTTTCCTTTTTTTTCATATCGTGAGAACTTGGAGATGTCACTCAGTTGTTCTGTGACTAGAGGAAGCCGATATAAATCAATGCCACATTTGCTAACAAACGGCATTCCTCTCTTTATGCACATCTGTGTGTCTCCTCACACATACACTCGCGCGTGCTTGCACACACTGACACATGCGCACACACACACACACACACACACACACATCACAGCCCACTCAGCTTCTCCGTGATTTAACAAAAGAGTAACTCTAATGTTTCCTGCCTTGCAGGGAGCCAGTGGGCACGGCAGCGAATTGGATACCTACACAGAGAAGGCCTGAGAGGCGTAATCAAATAAGGGAGCCACTTGAACTGAACTCCCAGCAGGAGCCGGAGGGAGGCCTGAAGAGGTTACAGGTACTTTTCATCCAGCCTAGCAGGAGAGCACCAACTTCCTGCTGCTAGAAATTTGTCTGCAAATTTCCCCCTCATTCAGCCCCGAGAGCTGGGGTCCGGGAGACGCGGGGTTGATATGATAACTTGATTAAGGCTGGGACAGATGACACGGAGCACCAAGTCGGCTCAAAGGAATCGGTGCTCTCCTCTTTAACCTCTCCTCAGGAGCCTACAAATTATATCTATTAATGCATCAGCCCCCTGGCATGGCACAAATACGTTGTCCGCTTAAATGTCCGTCAATCATCCGAGGGGGTCTTTGGAGAATACCTATCACATTTTCATTTCTCTTCCCCCTTAAAAAAAAAATAAAAGTTCAACCTGTTGAGGCATTCAGATGGTGGCTCTCAGCCTGCCTCCTCCTGCTCCAGCCACTACGGAGGGAGAAGTGGAGCTCGTCAGAGAACATTTGAATGGGCCCTGGGCAGCTGGAATGGATCCAGGGCAGGGACAGTCGAGGAGGCGGCGTTTGGAAATCACGTGCAGTGAAACATGCGTGGCAGACCTGGGGATTAGCCCGAAGAAGAGAAAACACAGAGAACTTGACATCTGAAGGAGTGCTAAGGGGAAGAAGGGTGAGTGTCTTCCATGAGCCCCAGGAGAGCTCCCGGGAGAGACAGGCCCTCACGTGCCAGCAAAGTGCCTGGATGAGAAATGGGCCACGTGCTGGGGCCGCCCCAGGTGGATGTGAGGAAACTGCGGCGTGGCCACAGCTGCAGGAATCACCACTGGCCCTCCTGGGGCCTGAGCCGAGAGACAGCCAGCCATTGTGGGGGCTTAATCGAGGGTTAATTTAGCAAACAGTACTACGCACAGATTCGTAAGTGTACAGCTCAGTGAGTGTGGACATATGTAACCACCACCCCAGGCGATAGATAGAACATTCCCATCACCCCAGACATTCCCTTGTGTCCTCAAACCAGTCATACCGCCTTCACTGCCCCCGGGGCAATCACTGTCCTGCCCTCTCTCACTCTGAATCAGTTTTGCCTGTTTTAGGACTACCTTTACATGAAAGCATTCAGTATGTAGTCTTTTTGTGTCTGGCTTCTTTCACTTGGCAAGCTTTTAAGGTTCATCTATGTAGTTTGCACTTTTTGTGTGTGTGTGCCAAGTAGTATTTCCCAGTAAGGATATAATGCATTTGCCCATTGTCCTGCTGACGGATATTGAGTTGTTTCCAGTTTGAGGCTGTTGTGAATGCAGCCGTTATGAATGGCCTTCCACAACTTCTTATTTTTAAAATATATATATATTTTTTATTGATATTTTACAGAGAGGAAGGGAGAGGGATAGAGAGCTAGAAACGTCGATGAAAGAGAAACATCGACCAGCTGCCTCTTGCACACCCCATGCTGGGGATGTGCCCGCAACCAAGGTACATGCCCTTGACCGGAATCGAACCCGGGACCTTTCAGTCCGCAGACCAACGCTCTACCACTGAGCCAAACCGGTTTCGGCCAACTTCTTATTGCTGGGTTTAGGGTATATCCGAATGCCATTGCAAACCAGACTGTAAAGCAAGGAAAGGCAGGGAAGGGTTTCTAGGATGTGACAGTTTCCGGCTGTCCACATCCTCCCCGGAAAGCAGAAATTACATCTTTATTCCTCTCCCTGGCAGGCAGGAGGCATCCACCAGGACTGATCTAGGGCAACCACATCCTTCAGGACCAGGAATATCTACTTTGGAAAAATAGGTGTTTGCCATCATTCGGGTCCACTCAAAACATTTGGATTTACATTTGCTGAGCTCTTCTCATGTGCCAGGCCCCATGGGCGCCCTGGGGGCCATGGCAAGAGAGAGATGAATTTGATGAGCCTATGTCTTTGAAGCGTGTGTAGTCTAAAAGGGGAAATATAATGAGTAATAAATTATAAATGAGTAATAAAATATAATGAGCGTTCAACAAACACTTGGGGGGGGGGGTCACCTGCCTTTGTTGGTGTGCCGGGGAGATGGTCAGCGAGAAGGCAGAACCACTCCTCAGAGCTCTGGGGGAGAAGGGCCTCCCACCCTGGGAGAATGCGTCCCATCCAGAGAAGAGCAGATCGGGCCGAGGGACAGGTGGGACTTGGACTTGGAACCGATACTCCGGAGTCCAGCTGTGCCGTGTCACCTTGGCACACAGAACCTCGCTCTGCCAAGGGCCCCCATGTAGACTCATCGCCTCCCTTCAGATGGCCCTGAGAGTGTCACTGGCACTAAGACTTGAAGGTCACATCAAAGGCCTCAACACAAAGAACGTTCTTCATGCTGGATAGCCCAGCCCTTCAGAGCGCATGCTCCACTCCACCTCAAGGACAGATGGGGCAGCTGAGGCCCTTGCCCAGAGAAGTTCCTTTTCCAATGTCACGGGGCAAAAATGTTCTCCTTCCTGGCACTATCATTATTCCACTGTATCAATCTGCCATTTTTTTATTATTAAAATATGTCTATTGACTTCAGAGAGGAAGGGAGAGACAGAAACATCAACGATGAGAGAGAATCATCCGTCTGCCACCTCCCACAAGCCCCACGCCCCACACTGGGGATCAAGCCCATAACCCAGGCATGTGCCCTGACCAGGAATCAAACCATGGCCTCCTGGTTCACAGGGTGACGTTCAACCACTGAGCCATGCAGGCCGGGCAATCTGCCATTTTTATTTATTTATTTATTTTAAATATATTTTATTGATTTTTTACAGAGAGGAAGAGAGATGGATAGAGAGTTAGAAATGTCGATGAGAGAGAGTCATCGATTAGCTGCCTCTTGCACACCCCCCACTGGGGATGTGCCCGCAACCAAGGTACATGCCCTTGACCAGAATCGAACCCGGGACCTTTCAATCCGCAGGCCAACACTCTATCCATTGAGCCAAACCGGTTTCGGCCAATCTGCCATTTTTAAAATAAATTTCCTACCAGACGGTAGAGCCCTATTTCTAATGCTGGTATTGGAGGGACAAGATTCGCTGTAGCCTCAGCAGGTTAATCAATCAGACTTTGCCTGTGAGCAGCTGTTACGTTTGGAGAAACATGTTTTAATCCAGAAGTTACCTAAACTGTGTGATAAAAACAGCACACCACGCTGTGACAGGACCAGGGTGACTATGGCTCGTCTGTCTTCTCTACCAAGCCGTTTCGTTTTCTAACTGTTAGGCTTTTGGTTTATTTCCTTCTCATTTTCCTCTGCACGGGTTTGACAACTGCGTAATCATAGAACACTCTATAAACCACTTTACATTTTTCTTTTCGGCTTTTCCCATAGAGTAAAACTTTCTTTCTTTGGCCAAACTACTCTGGCCCTTAAAAACATTATTGTGTATTGTATTACTACTACAAGAGGTGGGGGGGAAGTTGTGAATATACTGACGTTCCACACTATCTTCCAAACGGTTATTAACATATTTTGTTTAGAAGGGAGAGAAAAAAAGAGATGAATTTGGATTTACTCAAATTTGATAGGAATTCATTCAAAATTAATTTGCAAATCAGAGGGAACGAAGATAGCAATGCCCCATGATTCCTGCTTAGTGGCTTTTAATAATACTAAAAGTCATAAGGTACTTTATGCCTGTACAACACTTCAGCTTTTACTCAACATCTTCCTATCCGTTCTCGTCCTGGAGCCACTGGCTAATGGGCCAGGCCTGCGTTATCTCCACTGGCAGGTTAAGGAAACAGAGGCCTGCAGATAAGGGACACATTCACACAGGCTGCTCGTCCACGTGGCCTCCACGCACCGCCCTTTGCCCACAGAGCGAGGCAGCACCACGCGCCCGCCCTTCCCAGCGCCCAAGGAAGACACTGGGAAGGCACCTTTGACGGAGCAGCTCTTTTTTAGTTCATTGTGAGATCTGTGATCACAGAAGATTTTTTTTAAAACACATACTACTCATTTCTGTCTTCTGCCAGAAACAGGACTGGCTACACGATCTGCAGGACCCAGCATAAAAGGAGAGTGTGGGACTCCTTGTTCAAAAAGCAGGAAAATGGGTGCCAGTGAAGGTCCCAAGACCAAACTTGTTCTTTTTTCTCTGGTTGCTCTCTTGACTGGGCATAGTGGTTTTCATTTGCTACATAGTATCATCCTAAGTTTTAGTTTTTTTAAATTTTATTTTAATTATTAACATAAATGTTACCATTCATCTTTGGATAGTACAATGCCGGGTTTAAATGCAAATGTAAGACCATTTAACTCCCACACAGAATCAACAAAGTTTCAGAATCTTGCTTGTGTAGCCATACGTGTATATGTCTTGTTTTTGTCAGAATAGCAGAAGGGCTGCTCAAAACTTAATGCAACTGTTTTTATTTCACTTTGTAGCACACACTCATTCTCTCCCAGTGCTCCCTACTTTGATAAGGCCCTAGCTGGTTTGGCTCAGTGGATAGAGCATTGGCCCAAGGACTGAAGGGTCCCAGGTTTGATTCCACTCAAGGGTACCTACCTATTGCAGGCTCAATCACCAGCTTTGGTATAGGGGGCTCAGGAGGCAACCAATTGATGTGTGTCTCTCAGATAAATGTTTCTCTCTCTCTCTCTCTCTCTTTCTCTCCCCTCCCTCCACCCTAGCCCCCTACCATTCTCTCTAAAAATCAATGGAAAAATATCCTCAGGTGATTAACAAACAAGAAAGATATGATAGGGCTCTTTGGCCAATCATGTTTCTCAGAACACCATTGCCTGCTTTCTGCATTCTTCCATTCTAGTTTGAACAAACGCATAGGCTCTTGGAGCCATCAGCTCCCGCTTACTCAGTTGCAGACATAGCACACTCATCTTGCTTTGAGTCTCATTGAACCTCCATGCTTGGTGCCCCCCCCCCCCCCCGGAACCTTGTGTTCCTGGGGCATAGAGAATGCAGTCTGCAAATGAGGGAGCAAGGAATTGCAGCAGACAAGCATATCCTATCTGATAAAAGAGTAATATGCAAATTAACCATCACTCCGCTACACCCATAAGCCATGCCCACCAGCCACACCCACCAGCCAATCAGGAGCAATTATGCAAATAAACCCAACCAAGATGGCTAAGGCCACAGAGAGCAGGAGGAAGGCTTGGGTTTCCCTGGCAATAGAGGAAGCCAAGCTTTCTGGCCTAGGCCTCCACTTGAGGCTACAAAGTTTCAATTATAAAAGATACATAAACCCCAACAGAAATGGCTGCCACTACTGAGCAAGCAGAAGACTTGGCTCTGCTCCAGGCTACAAAGTTTCAATTATAGAAGATAAATAAACCCCAGATTCCAGGGCCTCCACTTGGATCATCATGGGGCATGGCTGGCCTGCAAACCACCACAGGCCCCTCACCCAGGCCGCCCCACCCCCCAAGGGAACCCCCAACCTGATCCGGGACACCCTTCAGGGCAAACCAGCTGACCTCCACCTGTTCACCAGGCCTCTATCCTATCTAATAAAAGAGTAATATGCAGCTTGACCAACACTCCAACACACAAGATGGTTACCCCCACATGGTCAAAGATGGCTGCCCCTATGTGGACACAAGATAGTCAGCAGGGGAGGGCAGTTGGAAGGGACCAGGCCTTCAGGGAGGGCAGTTGGGGTGATCAGGCCTGCAAAGGAGAGAGATTGAGGGCGACCAGGCAAGAAGGGGAGGGCAGTTGAGAGGGACCAGGCCTGCAAGGGAAGGAAGTTGGGAGAGACCCAGGCCTGCAGGGGAGGGCGGTGTGGGGGGATGGGGGAACCTGGCCTAAACGGGCAGTTGGACATCCCTCGAGGGGTCCCAGATTGGAGAGGGTGCAGGCTGGGCTGAGGGACAGCCACCCCCACACCCACCCCGTGCACGAATTTCATGCACTGGGCCTCTAGTTGCATATAACTCTCTTGCTCCTCTGTCTCACTGGACTTCATTTACAGAATGGAAGTTCAGGATGAAATCACTTAGAATGTCAAGACAGTGACAGCTCAGGGCCCTTTGGAGCGCAGAGTCCTGGGAAACTGCCTAGATCGCATGCCCACGAAGCCAGCCCCGGGTAGAAATCAAAGTCAACTTTCATTATGACTAGTTTGTGGGCTTTGAGGGTGTTAACAAGTCTCTCAGGCCTGTAGCCAAACTTCTAGAATTCTGGGGTGGACCCCCTTCCTCACCATACACCTGGAACTGATAAATCTCAGAGAAATGCCATCCTGTAGAGAGAAGGAATACACAGTACAGCTCCACTCAACAGCCAGGGGCCTGAAGCTGAGTGATTGGAGGGCGGGGAATGATGACCCAGTGGGCACAGCTGAAGTGCAGTGAAAGGAGAAGTCTTGTCAAAGAAATGCATCATGACCAGAAATTAAGGAGGAAATCCAAAAAGTCACCATAACCTATTGATGCCCTTCTTTCTCAAAATAATTGATAATAATAATAATAATAATAATAATGATGATGATGTTTTCAAGGAACTCATCACAGATAATATCTCTCTGCACACACATATACATGACCCACAGTCCCTGGGAGAACTGTGATCGAGTGAGAAAAGTCTAGGCCAGCTAAGGCCTGCTCACAGCTCTGACTCTTATTTGATGTCTGACTCCTGGCAGCACGGCTAAGCCCTCTCTGCACTTCGGTTCTCTTGTCTGTAAAATGAGAATGATGATTCCTAATCCAGAGGCCGGTGCTTGTGAGAATTCCACCGAAGAGCGGGGTGCAAGCGGAAGGCCACCGGACACACGTGAAGGCTTGTGTGTTGCAGCGGCGTGTTGGTATCCTGTGCACCCACGGCGTATATCACACACAGACCCCATGAGGAAATTTCACTCTGGGCAGGGTGATTTACAAAGCCTGCTCAGAAGTGGAGTCAATTAAGGTCAGCTTTCTATGTTGCTAAACAACAGGGGATTCTGGGTTCAGTAACGTTGAAAGGCAGGCCCAACACACCCCCTTGAAACCGGGCTTTTGAGAGGGTTCAAAGGAATGGGAAACAAAAGCCTCTCTTTGTGATGTTTTCACTCTTCCTCCATTGTCCTCTTTCACCCTCCGAGGGCCTTCATGTAAAGAAAGGGGCTGCTAATGTGGCGAGTGGGAGTTTAAAATTGTCCCGGGCCAACAATGTTGGCACATTCTGCGGGGCCTCATTACAGAATCATCTGAGATGCTTGAGAAGTGTTTCCCACTCATTAGCATAAATAGCAGAAAAACTCTTTCACAAACAAAGCAGGTTCCATCTGCCCCCAGTATGTCCTCACCTTGACTTCAAATGGCCAGTCCCTCCCCCAGGACAATGCCGGGGGCGCCGGCCTCCGAGGCCCCAAGCACCCCACTTCAGAACGGCATTCAGTGAAATATCAACACGGTAACCTGCATGTTTATTCATTGGCCAGCCCCCCCTCCTTTTTAATGGAGTCCCTTCCCCATTGTGGCCACTTGATTCTTTCACAGACCTAAAGGGAGAGGCCGGGAGCGCCTTCCCTTTCCAAGCGGCTGGGACCCTGAGCCACCCCACACCTTGGGAGTGGGTCGACCAGGCTAATTAGGTTTGTTCTGCCTTTTGGGCCCAAGCGTATTTTGTCAGGTATTCTGCTGAGGGACTCAAGAGTCATTAATCACCCTGCCTGCGGCTGACAAGGTAGCTTTTACAATGAAGTCCTCTTCCCTGGTGTTGGCTAGAGCCAAGGCCAGGTCTGCTTTGCATTACGTTGCAGAAGAATCCAACAGCTTCTTCTCCCCGGTCAACCTCAGGACATCTAATGGGGGAGGGGGGATGGGAGGGGGTACTTAGCGGGGAAGGATGCAGGTTTAGTAGAAGCCTGGTGCCAGAGGCAGAGATAGCATCGATCTTGCAAACAAACTGTGCTCACAGCAGCTGGGTGGAGTCTGTTCTGGGAAGGGCATTTCATGGGACAAGATTATAGCCTGACAGTGTCGGGGTGGGGGCGGGCGACCTTAGTCACCATCCATGCAGCCCCACACTTTACGGAAGGAAGCCGTAAGGCTCAGAGAGGGGACAGGCTGGCCCGAGGAGACACGGCGAATCACCGTGAGAACCAAGAAGAGGGCTGGCGCCTCTCCGCTATCCTTGCCGTGACATCTGAATCCAAACCTAAGTTTGTTATAGCCATTCCAAAGGAAACTGCTATTGCTGTGTTTGGCAATTTAGTGTGCCCTGAGTTCTTAAGAGAAGTAAGAAGGGGCCATGGCCGGGTTGCTCAGTGGATAGAGCGTTACCCTTATACTGAAGTGTCAAGGGCACGTACCTTGATTGCAGGGGGCATGTACAGGAAGCAACCAGTTGATGTGTCTCTCTCACATGGACGTTTCTCTCTCTGTCTTGCTTCCAGTCTCTTTCTAAAAATCAATGGGAAAATATCCTTGGGTGAGGGTTGAGAGAGAGAGAGAGAGAGAGAGAGAGAGAAGAAGAAGAAGAAGAAGAAGAAGAAGAAGAAGAAGAAGAAGGAGAAGGGAAGTCATTTTCAGGTATCAAGTGCTACAAAAGGCTAAGCATTGAGTTAGGGACTTTTGCATACAAATGGTTAAATTTAATTTAAATGTCATCTTATTGGTTTGACAGGTAAAAGTACTCAGCAACTATTAGCCTCATTCAGTAAAAACAGTTTTCCTAGGCAGGCATTATCATCCCTGCTTTTGATGTACAAAGAAACCAAGACACAGAAAGTTTAAGTAACTCGTTCATATCCTGTATTCTTTCCCAGGTGTCAGGCTGCCTTTTGAAAAGATGAGAAGCGTTCCCTAAATCCAGGTGTTCTCGTGAGCTTTTATTATTACTTATGTAAATCATAATTTAAAAGTTTTGGTCATCTAAGCATCAGCTTATCAAGATTTATGATTGCCCTTTTATCTCTTAGGTTTGTGGTGATTTTTTTCTCTGCGGATGTCCTTTTGTCTTTTTCCCTAATACTTCTATTAATTTAATAAACATTTATTGAGTACATATGATATAAGGCACTAAGGGTGCTGAGATTAAAAATGCATGACTGCATGCCCCTTTCCTCATGAAGTTACTGGAAAGTGAGCTTCTCACATATAAGAGAGTAAACTGGCCGAAACCGGTTTGGCTCAGTGGTAGAGCGTTGGTCTGTGGACTGAAGGGTTCCAGGTTCGATTCCGGTCAAGGGCATGTACATTGGTTGTGGGCACATCCCCGGTAGGGGGTGTGCAGGAGGCAGCTGGTTGATGTTTCTCTCTCATCGACGTTTCTAGCTCTCTATCTCTCTCCCTTCCTCTCTGTAAAATATCAAAAAAAAATATATTTTTTTAAAAAAGAGAGTAAACTGTTAT